>BSBM01000391.1:15035000-16255000 GCA_027924585.1 Larix kaempferi | reverse complement strand
TAAGGCAATGCATAAGAAGAACTTGGCCAAGGAAAAGAGGATCATTGCTGATTCTATCAAAGACCATCTCATACCACATGTGTCATCTCTAAAGACACCCAAGGAGATGTTTGACTACCTGACCAAGCTATTTGAAGGGAAGAACATAAATTGGAAGATGACTCTGCGGAATCAATTGAAAGGGGTCGAGCTGTTAAATGGGGAGACCATTCAATCTTATTTTTCTAAGGTCTCTCAGATCAAGGAACAACTTGAAGTTGTGGATGAAATTGTGGACAATGGTGAAGTTGTCATGACCACACTAAATGGCCTACCCAGATCATGGGACTACTTTATCCAAGGAATCTGTGCAAGGAAGAAGTTGGTATCTTTCAGTAGGCTGTGGGAGGAATGCTCTCAAGAAAAAGCTAGGCTTGTGGCCTGAGAAGAAAAGATGGGAAATGAAGATCAAGCTCTCACTGCTCACACCAAGAAGGTAAGCAAGTTGAAGGGGGAGCATTCTCATTCTAAGAAACCTTCTCACCACTTTAAAAATAGGAAACATCTAAGATGTTTCGCATGTAATGAGAAAAATCACTTTTGCCTCAGATTGTCCCAAGAACAAGAAGGACAACAACAACAACTTCAACAAAAAGAAGAAGGGAAACAAAAGAAAATATCATGCTCATGCTGTTGAGGATGATGAACCTCCCAAGAAGTAGGCTAGATTAGAAAGTGATGATTCGTCAAGAGAAGATGAATATGTTTTAATCTCTGCTCTCACAAGTACTATCTCTCATGGATGTAATGATTGGCTTATTGATAGTGGGGCTTCCAAACACACGACTCCGTTCAAAGAATATTTTTCAAACCTATCTGAACATGAGTCACCCACTAAGGTGAAACTTGGGGATGACTACCAATATCCTATCAAAGGAAGTGGTGAAGCCACCTACAATCTAGACTCTGGGAAGTCTTTGAAGATGAAAGAAGTTCTATATGTACATGGGCTCAAGAAGAATCTAATCTCCATATTTGCACTGGATGCAAAAGGTATGAGGGTTTCATTTATAGATGGCCAAGTACTCAAGTGGCCAAAAGGCAAGACAATAGATGATGTCGTAGTGATTGGAGAGCAAGAGGGAGGGTTGTACAAGCTGAAGGGACAACCTGAACATGCCATGGTACATGAATCCATGGATCCAAGTGAACTTTGGCATAGAAGGCTTGCGCATGTGCACTATAGGGCACTACCAATTGCAAGTAAAGCTGTAGAGGGTCTTCCTGAAATCAAGACCAAGCATGAAGGTGTTTGCAAAGGATGTGAAAAATGAAAGAACATAAAGAAGGCATTTACAAGCAATGAAAGCGAGGCTAAAGGGATCTTGGAAATTATCCACTCTGATGTATGCAGTCCGATGTCATCTAGTTCTCTGAGTGGGTATGTATACTATGTCTCTTTCATTGATAATTTTTCTAGGAAGACTTGGGTTGACTTCTTGAAGAACAAAGATGAAGTGTTTGATAAGTTCAAGGAATTCAAAGCCTTGATGGAAAATAAAAATGATAATAACATCGAGACATTCAGATCTTACAATGGTGGAGAATTCACTTCAGGTGATTTCAAGAAACTATGCATTGATTTAGGGATTAAGAGGGAGTTGACTACTCCCTACAATCCACAACAAAATGGAGTTGCAGAAAGAAAGAATAGAACAATCATGGAAGCAACGCGGGAAATGTTGCATGAACAGGATCTTCCTATGCATCTATGGGAAGAAGCAGCTAGGACAGCTGTATATGTGCAGATAAGAACACCTCACAAGATATTGGACAACAAGACACCAGAAGAGGTCTTCACTGGTAAGAAATCTGAGGTAATCCATCTTAGGATATTTGGTTGTCCAGTATACACACATGTCCCAAAGGAAAGGAGGACAAAGCTAGATCCTTCAGGAAAGAAGGGCATCTTTTTGGGGTACAGTGAAAGCTCGAAGGCTTATAGAATATACTTTCCAGGTTTCAAGAAAATTGATGTCAGTAGGGATGTAACATTTAATGAAAACTCAGCATTCATCAAATCAAGAAAGACACCTATTGAAGATCATGAAGAACCAAAGGAAACCAAATTTCAAGACACTACCATGACTGAAGCAATTCCAGACGTTGATCGAGAAATTGAAGATCCGCAAGAACTTGTAGATCCACCTCGTGAGAAGATGTCTCGCAAGAGGAAACCTGCATGGGCTAGAGAGCTCATTCAAGATGTAGAAAGATATGGCATTCCATAAGAAGAACACAAAGCAAAGAAGAGAACTAGATCACATACCAGCTATGTTGCTTTACTCTATGATATCATGAACAAAGAACCTTCTAGTTATGAAGAAGCAATGAGTGGAAAAGAAAGAATGGAAGGACGCCATGGTCGAGGAATACCAATCAATAATGAAAAATGATGTTTGGGATGTAGTCCCAAGACTTGAAGGGAAGTCTCTTGTGACTTCCAAATGGATCTACAAGATCAAGCATGTTGCAGATGGCAGCATAGAGAAATACAAAGTGAGATTTGCAGCTTGTGGCTTCTCACAGAAAGAAGGAATCGACTATGAAGAAAATTTTGCTCATGTAGCCAGATACACTTCCATTATATCAGTACTTGCTCTGGCTGCAGTGATGAAATGGAAGATACACCAGATGGATGTCAAGACTGCTTTCTTGAATGGTGTAGTCGAGGAGGAAGTGTATGTGGAGCAGCCACTTGGTTTTGAGACGCATGACAGGAAGTCATATGTGTGCAGGTTGAAGAAAGCCTTGTATGGCTTGAAGCAAGCTCCTATAACTTGGTATGGTAGGATGGACAGTTTCCTATCTAGTTTGGGCTTTACCAAGAGTAAAGCGGATTCCAACCTTTACAACAAGGTTGAGGAAGGAAATCCTATGATACTACTTCTGTACATGGATGACCTGTTTGTTACAGGTAATGATAGTTTGATTGCTCATAGCAAGAGGAAGCTTGCTGCCGAGTTCGAGATGAAGGACTTAGGGATGATGCACTATTTTCTAGGCATGGAGGTGTTGCAAAGTGCAGATGGGATCTTCCTTGGACAAGGGAAGTATGCAATAGAGATCCTGAAGAGGTTCGGGATGATGGACTGTGAGGCCATGGCCACACCTATGGCATTGAACCTGAAGCTTATGTGTGATGCTTCATCTGATCCGGTTGATGTCATTGTGTATCGTTAGATGATTATGTCCTTGATGTACCTAACGAACACGAGACCAGATATTTGCTTTGCGGCGAACACATTGAGTCAGTTCCTAACAGACCCTAGAGGTGTTCACCTGGTTGCTATATTCTGAGGTACCTGAAGGATACGGTTGACTATGGGCTCAAGTATGATGTGAATCAAAAGTTTAACCTGTAGGGTTATGTTGATTTAGATTGGGGAGGCAGTGTTGCAGATAGGAAGAGCACTTCTGGGTGCCGCTTCAGTATGGGATCAGGCGTGTTCTCTTGGTTTAGCAGGAAGCAGTCTTGCGTAGCACTAAGTACAGCCGAAGCAGAGTATGTTGCAGCTTGTTCGGCTAGTTGTGAGGAAGAATGGTTGAGGAAGCTATTGTCTGAGTTATTTGATCTACCGTTGGAGGCTACTGGTATCTTCTGTGATAACCACAGTTGTGTGAAGCTATCTGAGAACCCGGTGTTCCACGACAGATCGAAACACATTGAGATCAAATATCACTATATTAGGGATATGGTCCAGAGAGAAGTAGTGAATCTCTTGTATGTTGCAACCAATGAGCAAATTGCAGATGTACTGATGAAACCACTAGCCAGAGTAAGGTTCAAGTACTTCAGAGAGAGGCTTGGTGTTCTTTAGATCGACGACACTTCGAGGAAGAAGTGATGGACACATTTGTTGAAGCCATTCCAAGCATGGTGAGAGTAGGATCCTTCCATGGCTATGGATGTAAGCACTGGATGATGAGCATCAGGATGATGCTCTAGTTACTGCTCTGTATATGCATCATGTTGGATGCTGGATATGATCAGTTGGATCATTGATATGTATGTACGCATCATGTTGGATGCTGGATATGATTAGTTGGATAATTTATATGTATGTACGCATCATGTTGGATGCTAGATATGATCAGTTGGATAATTTATATGTATGTATGCATCATGTTGGATGTTGGACATGATAAGTTGGATCATGTGTATGTATCTGTAGATGTATTAGGTGGATACATTGTATGATCAGGTAGATCATGTATGTTGATATGTATAAGGTTTGATCAGGTGGATCATGTATTTGTATATGTATTAGGTGGATAAATTGTATGATTAGGTAGATCATGTATGATGATATGTATCAGGAAGATACTGTGTATGCATCAGGTGGATGCATTGTATGATCAGTATGATCATATATGATGAGCGTCAGGATGTTGCTCCAGATGACATGCGTCAGTACAATGCAGTGACGATGATCAGGATGATCATATGTGATGACATGTATCAGGTGGATACATTACATAATCAGTTGGATTATGTGTGATGAGTTCCGAAGACACAGATGCACATGAGCTTTTCGGACATGGTTGTAGATGTGTTCTCCCATGGTCACGATGTAATTGCTAGGATTTTCCGACATGGTGGAAGATGTGTTCTCCCATGGTCGTGATGTAATTGCCAAGTCCATTCGAGCATAGTTGTAGATGTGTTCTCCCATGGCTACGATATAAGTGCTGGGGCCATTCGAGCATGGTTGTAAATGTGTTCTCCCATGGTTGCGATATAAGTGCTGGGCCATTTGAGCATGGTTGCAGATGTGCTCTCCCATGGCTGCAATATAAATGTTGTGCCATTCTTGCATGGTTGTAGATGTGTTCTCCCATGGCGTAGATGTAAGTGTTGTGTGATGTGCATTTGGGTTGTGCTTCGTGATACTCTATGGTCGTGGACAGGTTGTGTAGTAGCATGTAAAAGGTCCTAGGAGATCTGATAGGTTGAGATGTGTGCTCGTAATCAGTCCTGGAATTCTCTTTCGAGGTTTTGTTGACTCAAATAATAAGTCCTAAGGATTCCACAGTATGGCCAGTGATGATGAAGACCTGTAGGTGGTGGGCCTACATCAAGTATGAAAAAGTACTGGCTTTGTAGAACTTCCGATGATGAGTATATTCAGAGATTGATTGAGATAGTAGCAGTAGTGATGATGATGATGATTTGAGGACGATGATTCGCTGATGATGATCCAGAGAAGAAGACTTGTGCTAGCAGATTTGTGTTGAGAAATACCTTCCTAGTTAAGAGGGAGTGTTGATGTATATGTAAATTTGGAATGTATTTCACTTATGTATTTCATTTATGTATAATGTACACCTATAGAGATGTGTTATTCCTCTATAAGGAAGTGTCCTCATTTGTATTGACAAGGGTCGCAAGTGTCGTAACTTGCCGATGGGTTATTAGACCACCATGTGTGGGGTCAGCCTTGATTAAGTTAACCATGGGTCATTATGCTAATCTAGACCAGTTGGCCCCATAAGTTTATTGGGAAGTCAGGACAAGTATAAATAGAGATCAAGAGATCTCTATTTTGATCATCTCATTATCTCACTCTACATCACTCGGAAAGTGGTGCACAAGTGAGGAGGAGGATCAGCTGCTAGGAGCAGACTATCTCTATGTACTTGGGTTGTATTATTGCTCTATTGTTGATGTATATGTAACTTCGGAGTGTATTTCATCTATGTATTTCATATATATTTATTGTACCCTTATAAGAGATGTGTTATTCCTCTATAAGGAAGTGTCGTCATGTGTAATGACAAGTGTCGCAAGTGTGTGTACTTGGTGATGAGTTATTAGACCACCATGTGTGGGGTCGGCCCTGAAATATATATTATATTGTGGATGTACCTAGCTAGACAAGTCGGCCCCATAAGGTCACTGGGCAAATAGGTTAGTATAAATAGAGATCAGGAGATCTCTATTTAGATCATTAGGAAAGGCACACTTCTCTCACTCAGAAAGCGGCACACTAGTGAGGAGGAGGATCATCTGCTCTAGGAGACTATCTCAAGTGTATTTTGGTTGTACTTTGGTTGAGCCATTGCCCACTCTATCTTTGAGGATGTTGTGGGGTTTTTCACCTTAGGGTTTTCTCCATGGAAACTCTGTGTCTCTTGTCTCTCATGATTTTGATTCTTGTGATGCTTGTCATGCTAATTGTGATTGTTATGCATTGATATACTGTATATGTTATTCTCTTAGTAAATATCCAAGAGTATTGTGAATTAATGCTCAAATTTTAACATGGTATCAGAGCTAACCTGAGAAGAAGACATTTTGCAGTGACGAAAACTTGAGTTTCTTGTTTATTGGGTTTCGCTCCACAGATTTTGGAAAAGTAGTATAGTAGATTTACTCTACTCATCAAGGAGAATCTATCCATCCAATCAGAATTGAATTCTGAGCATTTTCAGATTTGGCCCTAAAAATTAGGGTTTCCAAAAAAATAGGAATTTCTGAAATCTGAAGACATAGCTAGAAGAGCCTTGTGAAAATCGAATTTTAGAGCTTTGGATCAAGATTTTTGGATAGGTAGATCTCCGGGAAACTCAAACCCTAATTCAGGGCTCTCCCCAGTGAACTCGGGAGGACAAAAAGGCAAATTTGAAGGGTAAAGCTTTGCTGATCTCAAATTCTGAATACACCAGGCTGATCAGCTCATCAAGGCACATCTTTCTATCCTTTTAGAAAATTGAAATTCACATTTTGAATTTTTAGGGTTTTTTTGACAAACCCTAATCCGGGATCAAATCTATTTTTTCAGCATTTCAAGTGGTAAGACATAAATCTTTTCTATTTCCATTTGAATTACTCTTTAAGATGTCTCACCACACCAAGCTTGAGGATAAGCTTGAAGGAGTTGATAACTTCTGAGCTTGGAACTATAGGATTGGGTTAATCCTGGAAGAGAATGAGTTGGACTCATATGTAAAAGAAGACATCCCTATCCCAGAGGGTGAAGAGGCTAAGGTATTGCATAAGAAAAACTTGGTCAAGGCAAAGAGATTCATTACTGATTCTATGAAAAACCATCTCATACCCCGTGTGTCTTCTCTAAAGACACCCAAGGAGATGTTTGACTCTTTGACCAAGCTATTTGAAGGGAAGAACATAAATCGGTAGATGACCCTGTGGAACCAATTGAAAGGAGTAAAGTTTCAGAATGGAGAAACCATTCAATCTTATTTTTCAAGGGTCTCCCAAATCAAGGAACAACTAGAAGCAGTGGATGAAATGGTGGAGAATGGTGAAGTGGTGATGACCACTCTAAATGGCCTACCCAGGTCATGGGATTCCTTTATTCAAAAAATTTGTGCAAGGAAGAAGTTGGTCTCCTTCAACAGATTGCGGGAAGAATGCTCTCAAGAAGAAGCTAGGCTTGTGGCCTGAGAAAAAAAGATGTGAAAGGAAGATCAAGCTCTCACAACACATTCCAGGAAAGGCAAGTCCAAGAAGGAATCATCTCATAACAGAAGATTCTCACACCACCATTATCATAAAGATAAGAAAGATCTCAGATGCTTCAATTGCAATGAGAAGGGACACTTTGCTTCAGATTGTCCCAAGAAGAAGAAAGACAACAACAACAAATTCAATAAGAAGAAGAAGAATAACAAAAGAAGATATCATGCTCATGCTGCTAAAGATGATGAACCCCCAAAGAAGAAGGCTAGGGCAGAAAGTGATAGTTATGATGACTCATCAAGTGAAGAAGAATATGTTCTAATCTCTACTCTCACAAGTACTATTTCCCATGGTTGTAATGATTAGTTGATTGATAGTGGGGCTTCCAAACACATGACTGGGTTTAAGGAATCTTTTGTAAACCTATCTGAACATGAATCACCTCATAAGGTGAAACTTGGGGATGATTTTCAATACCCAATCAAAGGAAGTGGTGAAGCCTCCTATAACCTAGATTCTGGAAAATCTTTGAAGATGAAAGAAGTACTCTATGTACCTGGGGTCAAGAATAAACTTCTCTCCATCTCTGCATTGGATGCAAAAGGTATGAGGGTTGCATTTTTAGATGGCCAAGTCCTAATGTGGCCAAAGGGTAAAAAAATCGATGATGTAGTGGTGATTGGAGAGCAAGAGGGAGGTTTGTACAAATTGAAGGGACAACCTGAACTTGCTATGGTGAGATAAAGACAAAGATTCATCCATAGTCATGGATTACATAGAAGTATGTATAATTTGTTTTTGAAAAAAGTTAACTAATGAGTTATGCAGGTCATTGAAAAGAACAAGAACACATTGCTAGACATAACTAGCAAATATGGTGACCAGGTATGTGTTTCTTATATCATAGGATCTATTATATAAGTATGCATGACATGATTGATGATGTTTATTCATGAAGTCACAGGTTTGAATAATCATGGGTATATGCATATTATGTGTCTTACCTTAATTAATGATATGACAAACTAGAAGAGTCATAGGTTCAAGTAATCATAGGTTTAGACATGTTATGTTTCTTATGATATGACTAACCATAAGAGTCCTATATATAAACCTTGAATGCTAATGCTTATTATTTCTGTTTGAAATAATCATGACTATACATGCTTGAGATTATTGTGTTTTGATAGTATTGAGAATATACTAATGAATGTATGATTTTGTATGAGACCTCGAGGATAACACAATGATGATACTAACAAGCATGCATAGGGATCGAGAATAAATATAAGTTCAAGAACAGGTAATCCAAGAAGCAAAGATCAAGAGGGAGCACACTCCAGTGGCTTCGGCAAAGAAAGGTGTGGAAGAAGCTACTTCATATTAGGACTCCAGCAGCTCCTGCAAGGAAGTAAAGACTTAGAGGGAGTTCACCCAACAAACAAACAAAGATAAGTATTTTAAATTGTCATTTCTTGCATATTTGTTTGTTTAAATAAAATTGTTCAATGATGTATATGTTCATGTTCCTAGACTTAGGATATGTATTGTGCATATTAGAATGATTGCATTAATGAACAGTATACTACTAATATGCATGTGATGGGTAAGTGGCCTATGGCACTATGTTGATATATATGTAAGTTCAGAATGTATTTCATCTATGTATTTCATATATATTTATTGTACCCTTATTAGAGATGTGTTATTCCTCTATAAGGAAGTGTCGTCATGTGGATTGACAAGTGTCGCAAGTGTGTGTACTTGCCAATGGGTTATTAGACCACCATGTGTGGGGTCAGCCCTGAAATATATATATTGTAATGTGGATGTGCCTAGCTAGACAAGTCGGCCCCATAAGGTCACTGGGAAAACAGGTTAGTATAAATAGAGATCAGGTGATCTCTATTTAGATCATTCGGAATGTTATATCTCTCTCACTCAGAAAGTGGCGGACTAGTGAGGAGTAGGATCATCTGCTACTAGGAGACTATCTTAGTGTATTTTGGTTGTACTTTGGTTGAGCCATTGCTCTCTCTATCTCTGAGGAAGTTGTGGGGTTTTTCACCTTAGGGTTTTCCCCACGGAAACTTTGTGTCTCTTGTCTCTCATGCTTTTGATTCTTGTGATGCTTGTCATGCTTATTGTGATTGTCATGCATTGATATACTGTATATGTTATTCTCTCAGTGAAGATCTAAGAGTATTGTGAATTAATGCTTAAAATTTAACATGGTATCAGAGCTAACCTGAGAAGAAGACATTTTGCAGTGACGAAAACTTGAGTTTCTTGTTTATTGGGTTTCTCTCCATAGATTTTGGAAAAGTAGTATAGTAGATTGACTCTACTCATCAAGGAAAATCTATTTGTCCAATCAGAATTCAATTCTGAGCATTTTCAGATTTGGCCCTAAATATTAGGGTTTCCACAAAAATAGGAATTTTTAAAATATGAAGACATAGCTGGAAGCGCCTTGCCAAAATCAAAGTTTAGAGCTTTGGATCGATATTTTTGGCTGGGTAGATCTCCGGGAAACTCAAACCCTAATTCAGGGCTCTCCCTAGTGAACCCGGGAGGACAAAAAGGCAAATCTGAAGGGTAAAACTTTGCTAATCTCAAATTTTGAATGCACCAGGCTGATCAGCTCATCAAATCGCATCTTTCTAACCTTTCAAAAAATTGAAATTCACATTCTGAATTTTTAGGGTTTTTCTGACAAACCCTAATTCGGGACCAAATCCAGTTTTTAGCATTTCAAGTGGTAAGACCTAAATATTTTCTATTTCCATTTGAAGTACTCTTTAAGATGTCTCACCACACCAAGATTTAGGATAAGCTTGAAGGGGCTGATAACTTCCGAGCTTGGAAGTATAGGATTCGGTTAATCCTGGGAGAGAATGAGTTGGACTCATATATAAAAGAAGACATCCCTATCCTAGAGGATGAAGAGGCCAAGGTATTGCATAAGAAGAACTTGGTAAAGGAAAATAGAATCATTGTTGATTCTATCAAAGACCATCTCATACCCCATGTGTCTTCTTTAAAGACACCCAAGGAGATGTTTGACTCTTTGACCAAGCTATTTGAAGGGAAGAACATAAATCAGAAGACGACTCTACGGAATCAATTGAAAGGGTTCAAGATGTTGAATGGATAAACCATTCAATCTTACTTCTCCAAGGTCTCTCAGATCAAGGAGAAACTTGAAGCTATGAATGAAGTAGTGGACAATGGTGAAGTTGTTATGACCACTCTAAATGGCCTACCTAGGTCATGGGACTCCTTTATTCAAGGAATATGTGCAAGAAAGAAATTGATCTCTTTCAGTAAACTATGGAAGGAATGCTCTCAAGAAGAAGCTAGACTTGTAGCTCCTGAGGAAAAGATGGGAGGTGAAGATCAAGCTCTCGCAACTCACACCAAAAGAAGCAAGCCCAAGAAGGAGCACTCTCGCTACAAAATATCCTATCAAAAGAATAAGAAGGATCTAAGATGCTTCACATGTAATGAGGAGGGTCACTTTCCTTTAGATTGTCCCAAGAACAAAAGGGATAATAACAAGAACTTCAGCAAGAAGAAGAAGGGAAGCAAATGAAATTTCCATGCTCATGCTGCCGAGGATGATGAACCTCCAAAGAAGAAGGCTAGGGCAGAAAGTGATGATGACTCATCAAGTGAAGAAGATTATGTTCTAATCTCTGCTCTCACAGGTACTATCTCCCATGGTTGTAATGATTGGTTGATTGATAATGGGGCTTCCAAACACATGACTGGGTTTAAGGAATCTTTTGTGAATCTATCTGAACATGAATCACCCCATAAGGTGAAACTTGGGGATGATTATCAATACCCAATCAAAGGAAGTGGTGAACCCTCCCACAACCTAGATTCTGGAAAATCTTTGAAGATGAAAGAAGTCCTTTATGTACCTGGGCTTAAGAATAAATTACTCTCCATCTCTGCATTGGATGCAAAAGGTATGACGGTTGCATTTGTGGATGGTCAAGTCCTAATGTGGCCAAAGGGAAAGACCATAGAAGATGCAGTAGTGATTGGAGAGCAAGAGGGAGGATTGTATAAATTGAAGGGACAACATGAACATGCCATGGTGCATGAATCCATGGAGCCAAGTGAACTTTGGCATAGAATACTTTCTCATATGCACTATAGGGCACTTCCAATTGCAAGCAAGGCTGTAGAAGGTCTTCCTGAAATGAAGACCAAACATGAAGGTGTTTGCAAAAGATGTGCAAAATGTAAGAACATTAAGAAGGCTTTCCCAAGCAGTGAAAGCAAGGCCAAAGATATCCTAGAAATCATCCACTCAAATGTATGTGGTGCTATGTCATCCAGTTCTCTTAGTGGGTATGTTTACTATGTCTCATTTATTGATGACTTCTCCTGGAAGACTTGGGTATACTTCTTGAAGAACAAATATGAGGTGTTTGATAAGTTCAAGGAATTCAAAACCTTGATGGAGAATCAAACTGACAATAAGATCAAAACATTCAGATCTGACAATGGTGGAGAATTCACCTCAGGTGACTTCAAGAAGCTTTGTAATGATTCAGGGATTAAGAGGGAGTTGACTGCTCCTTATAATCCTCAACAAAATGGAGTTACAGAAAGGAAGAACAGAACTATCATGGAAGCAGCAAGGGCAATGCTGCATGACTAGGATCTACCTATGCATCTATGGGCAGAAGCAGCTAGAACAACTATATATGTACAGAACAGAACACCCCACAAGATATTGGACAACAAGACACCAGAAGAGGCCTTTTCTGGTAAGAAACCTAAAGTCATCCATCTCAGAATATTTGGTTGTCCAGTATACACTCATGTCCCAAAGGAAAAGAGGACTAAATTAGATCCTTCAGGAAAGAAGGGTATCTTTGTGTGTTACAATGAAAGCTCGAAGGCTTACAGAATATACTTTCCAGGGTTCAAGAAGATTGATGTCAGCAAGGATGTAACATTTGATGAAAACTCAGCATTCATCAAATCAAGGAAGGCACCTATCGAAGTTTATGAAGAACCTAAGGAAACTAGATTTCAAGACACTACCATGACTGAAGCAGTTCCAGAAGTTGTTTGTGAGTTTGAAGATCCACAAGAACCTGTAGATCAACCCCGTGAGAATAACTCTCACAAGAGGAAACCTGCATGGGCTAGAGAGCTCATTCAAGATGCATAAAGATTTGGCATTCCAGAAGAAGAACACAGAGCAAAGAAGAGAACCAAATCACATACCAGCTATGTTGCTTTACTCTGTGACATTATGAACAAAGAGCCTTCCAGTTATGAAGAAGAAGCAGAAAAGAAAGAATGGAAGGATGCCATGGTTGAGAAATACAAGGCAAGATTCGTAGCTTGTGGCTTCTCTCAGAAAGAGGGAATAGATTATGAAGAAACTTTTTCACCTATAGGCAGGTATACTTCCATCAAAACAGTACTTGCCCTGGCTGCAGCAATGAAATGGAAAATACACCAGATGGATGTCAAGGCTTCTTTCTTGAATGGTGTAGTTGAAGAGGAAGTATATGTGGAGCATCCACTCGGTTTTGAAATACATGACAGGGAGTCATATGTGTGCAGATTGAAGAAAGCCTTGTATGGCTTGAAACAAGCTCCCAGAACTTGGTATGGTAGGATGGATAGTTTACTATCTAGTTTGGGCTTTACCAAGAGTAAAGTGGATTCCAGCCTTTATTACAAGGCTGAGGAAGGGAATCCTGTGATTCTACTCCTGTATGTGGATGACTTATTTGTAACAAGAGATGACAGATTGATTGTAGATACGAAGAGGAAGCTTGCTACTGAGTTCGATATGAAAGATTTGGGAATGATGCATTATTTCCTAGGTATGGAGGTGTGGCAGAGTGCAGGTGGGATCTTCCTTGGTCAAGGGAAGTACACAATAGATATCCTGAAGAGATTCGGGATGATGGATTGCAAGGCCATGGACATACCTATGGCATCGAATCTGAAGCTTCTATGTGATGCTTCATCTGAGCCGGTTGATGTCTCTATGTATCGTCAGATGATTGGGTCCTTGATGTACCTGATGAACACGAGACCAGATATTTGCTTTACGGTGAGCATATTAAGTCAGTTCGTGACAGATCCAAGGAGTGTTCACCTGGTTGCTGTAAAGCATGTTCTGAGGTACCTGAAGGGTACAGTGGATTATGGGCTCAAGTATGAAGTGAATCAAAAGTTTAACCTGCAGGGTTATGTTGATTCAGATTGGGCTGGTAGTGCTGCAGATAGGAAGAGCACATCTGGGTGTTGCTTCAGTATGGGACCAAGTGTGACCTCTTGGTTTAGCAGGAAGCAATCATGCGTAGCACTGAGTACAACTGAGGCAGAGTATGTTGCAGCCTGTTCAGCTAGTTGTGAGGCAGTATGGCTACATAAGCTACTATCTCATTTATTTGCTCTCCCGTTGGATGCTACTGGTATCTTCTGTGATAACCAGAGTTGTGTGAAGTTGTCTGAGAACCCAGTGTTTCATGACAGGTTGAAACACATAGAGATCAAATATCACTATATTAGGGATATGGTGCAGAGAGGAGCTGTGAAGCTCCTGTATGTTGCAACGGACGAGCGGATTGCAGATGTGCTGATGAAGCCACTAGCCAGGGTGAAGTTCGAGTACTTTAGAGAGAGGCTTGGTGTTCTTCAGATTGATGACACTTCGAGGAAGAAGTGATGGACACATTTGCTGAAGCCATTCCAAGCATGTTGGAAGGAGGATCCTTCACATGGCTATGGATGTAAGCGCTGGATGATGAGCATCAGGATGATGTTCTGGTTTCTGCTTTGTATGATCAGTTGGATCATTTTTATGTATGTATGTATGCATCATGTTGGATGCCGGATATGATCAGTTGGATCAGTTATATATGTATGTACGCATCATGCTGGATGCTGGATATGATCAGTTGGATCATTTATATGTATGTACGCATCATGTTGGATGTTGGATATGATCGGTTGGATCATGTGTATGTATTTTTGTATATGCATCATGTTGGATGCTTGGACCATGTATCTGTATATGTATCAGGTGGATACATTGTATGATCAGGTGGATCATGTATGGTGATATGTATCATGTATTTGTATTTGTATCAGGTGGATACATAGTATGATCAGGTGGATCATGTATGGTGATATGTATCAGGTAGATACTTGGTATGCATAAGGTAGATGCATTGTATGATTAGGATGATCATGGATGACGAGCTTCAAGATGTTACTCCGGATGACATGCAGCAGGATGCTACAGTGATGATGATCAGGATGATCATGTGTACATCAGGATGATGTGTAGTGAGTATCAGGTTGATACTCTATGTCTGTGGATTAGGTTGTGCAGATGAGCATATAATTTGGCCTTGGGAGATTTGCGGATAGTCTTTCAAGGTTTTTCCTATGGCATATAATTTGGCCCTGGGATATTTGGCAAATGCTCTTTCGAGGTTTTTCTCTTGGAGGACATATAATTTGGCCCTGGGAGATCTACAGATAGTTTTTCGAGGTTTTTCCTATGGCATATAATCTGGCCCTGGGATATCTTGCAGATGCTCTTTCGAGGTTTTGTCATATGGCATATAATATGTCCCTTGGAGATCCGATAAGTTGGGCTGTGTGCCCATAATAAGTCCTGGGATGCTCTTGCGAGGTTTTTCCATGACCACATATAATCTGTCCCTGGGAGATCCTATAGGTAGAGTTGTGTGCTCGTAATAGCCTGGGATGCTCTTGCAAGGTTTTGTGGTGACCACATATAATCTGTCCCTGGGAGATCCTATAGGTAGAGCTGTGTGCTCGTAACAGCCTGGGATGATCTTGTGAGGTTTTGTGGTGAGGTCACATATAATATGGCCCTGGGAGATCCTATAGGTAGAGCCGTGTGCTCATAACAACCTGGGATGCTCTTTCGAGGTTTTGTGACGCACATAATAAGTCCTGAGGATTCCACAGTATGGCCAATGATGACGAAGACCTGCAGGGGGTGGCCTTACATCCAGTATGAAAAGGACTGGCTCTGTATAAATTCCTACGACAAGTAGAGTTAGAGATTGGTTGAGATAGTAGCAACAGTGACAATGACGATGACGATGCATCGATGATGATGATCCCGAGAACAAGACTTGTCTAGCAAATCTATGTCGAGAAATACCTTCCTAGTTAAGATGGAGTGTTGATGTATATGTAACTTTGGAATGTATTTCATATATATTTATTGTACCCTTATTAGAGATGTGTTATTCCTCTATAAGGAAGTGTTGTCATGTGGATTGACAAGTGTTGCAAGTGTGCGTACTTGCCGATGGGTTATTAGACCACCATGTGTGGGGTCGGCCCTGAAATATATATATTATAATGTGGATGTGCCTAGCTAGACAAGTCGGCCCCATAAGGTCACTGGGAAAATAGGTTAGTATAAATAGAGATCAGGTGATCTCTATTTAGATCATTCAGAAAGTTATATCTCTCTCACTCAGAAATTGGCGCACTAGTGAGGAGGAGGATCATCTGCTACTAGGAGACTATCTCAGTGTATTTTGGTTGTACTTTGGTTGAGCCATTGCTCTCTCTATCTCTAAGGAAGTTGTGGAGTTTTTCACTTTAGGGTTTTCCCCATGGAAACTCTGTGTCTCTTGTCTCTCATGCTTTTGATTCTTGTGATGCTTGTCATGCTTATTGTGATTGTCATGCATTGATATATTGTATATGTTATTCTCTCAATGAAGATCCTAGAGTATTGTGAATTAATGCTCAAAATTTAACACAGCGTACAAAATTCCAGTGCTACTTATCTAGAATGAAACCTCTTTGCTGACATGTTGGGAGTAGTGCAAACTCTTAACAATGTTCTGGTAGAGACTGGAGGGCATCTAGAAAGTTGTGGAACATGGATAAATGTTGTATTGAAGCATTGGCTAAAATAATTGCATGACTGTATGACATATTTCTTTATGTGTAAGAATTTGTTTTGAAAACTATGAGATGTTTCTAATCATGCAATTTAACTTGTCTTATAGGAAAGATCGAATGCCATCACCTACTAAAAAAGAACTACAACATTTGTTCAACAACAAAATTATCTATTGAAGATATTGAAGTTCCCAGGATACGGGAAGATTGCCATGATCCGTCGATCATGAAGAACGATGTTTGGGATGCGGTCCCAAGAGATAAAGGGAAGTTTGTTGTGACTTCGAAATGGAACTATCAGATCAAGCATGCTGCAGATGGCATCATAGAGAAATATAAAAGTAATGAAATAAAATATACACCAAATGGATTTCAAGACAACTTTCTTGAATTGTGTAGTTGAAGAAGAAGTATATGTGGAGTAGCCACTTGGTTTTGAGGCACATGACAGGGAGTCATATATGTGTGCAAAACTTGATAGGATAGACAACTTTCTATCCAGTTTGGGATTTACCAAGAGTAAAGCGGATTCCAACATTTACTACAAGGTTGAGGAAGGGAATCCTGTGATTCTACTCCTGTATGTGGATGACTTATTTGTAACAGGAGATGACAGATTGATTGCAGATACTAAGAGGAAGATTGCTGCTGAGTTCGATATGAAAGATTTGGGAATGATGCATTATTTCCTAGGTATGGAGGTGTGGCAAAGTACAGGTGGTATCTTCCTTGGTCAAGGTAAGTACACAGTAGATATCCTCAAGAGATTGGGGATGATGGATTGCAAGTCCATGGCCACACCTATGGCATCGAATCTGAAGCTTCTATGTGATGCTTCATCTGAGCCGGTTGATGTCTCTATGTATTGTCAGATGATTGGGTCCTTGATGTACCTGATGAACACGAGACCAGATATTTGCTTTGAGGTGAACACATTGATTCAGTTCCTGACAGATCCGAGGAGTTTTCATCTAGTTGCTGTAAAGCATGTTCTGAGGTACCTGAAGGGTACAATGGATTATGGGCTCAAGTATGAGGCAAATCAAAAGTTTAACCTGCAGGGTTATGTTGATTCAGATTGGGTTGGCAGTGCTGCAGATAGGAAGAGCACATCTGGGTGCTGCTTCAGTATGGGATCAGGTGTGATCTTTTGGTTTAGCCAGAAGCAGTCCTGTGTAGCACTGAGTACAGCTGAGGCAGAGTATGTTGCAACCTGTTTAGCTAGTTGTGAGGTAGTATGGCTACAGAAGCTACTGTCTGAATTATTTGATCTCCCGTTGGATGCTACTGGTATCTTCTGTGATAACCAGAGTTGTGTGAAGCTGTCTGAGAACCCAGTGTTTCATGACAGGTCGAAACACATAGAGATCAAATATCACTATATCAGGGATATGGTGCAGAGAGGAGCTGTGAAGCTCCTGTATGTTGTGACGGACGAGCAGATTGTAGATGTGCTGATGAAGCCACTAGCCAGGGTCAAGTTCGAGTACTTCAGAGAGAGGCTTGGTGTTCTTCGGATTGATGACACTTCGAGGAAAAAGTGATGGACACATTTGCTGAAGCCATTCCAAGCATGTTGGAAGGAGGATCCTTCACATGGCTATGGATGTAAGTGCTGGATGATGAGCATCCGGATGATGTTCTGGTTTCTGCTTTGTATGATCAATTGGATCATTTTTATACGTATGTATGTATGCATCATGTTGGATGCTCGATATGATCAGTTGGATCATTTATATGTATATGTATGCACGCATCATGTTGGATGCTGGATATGATCAGTTGGATCATTTATATGTATGTACACATCATGTTAAATGCTAGATATTATCAGTTGGATCATTTATGTAAGCATCATGTTGGATGCAGGATATGATCGGTTGGATCATGTGTATGTATTTTGCATATGCATCATGTTGGATGCTTGGACCATGTATCTGTATATGTATCAGGTGGATACATTGTATGATCAGGTAGATCATGTATGTTGATATCTATCATGTATTTGTATTTGTATCAGGTGGATACAATGTATGATCAAGTGGATCATGTATGATGATATGTATCAGGTAGATACTTGGTATGCATTAGGTAGATGCATTGTATGATCAGGATGATCATGGATGACGAGCTTCAGGATGTTGCTCCAGATGACATGCAGCAGGATGTTGCGGTGATTATGATCAGGATGATCATGTGTACATCAGGAGGATGTATGGTGAGTATCAGGTTGATACTCTGTGGCTGTGGAACAAGTTGTGCAGATAAGCATGTAATTTGGCCCTGGGATATTTGCAGATAGTCTTTCGAGGTTTTTCCTACGACATGTAATTTGTACCCTGGGATATCTGGCAAATGCTCTTTCGAGGTTTTGCTTGGGAGGACATATAATTTGTGCCCTGGGAGATCTGCATATAGTCTTTCGAGGTTTTGCCTATGGCCTGTAATTTGTGCCTTGGGATATCTCGCAGATGCTCTTTCAAGGTTTTGTCCTATGGCATTTAATTTGTGCCCTAGGAGATCCAATAGGTTGAGCCGTGTGCTCGTAATCAGTCCTGGGATGCTCTTTCGAGGTTTTTCCATGACCACATGTAATTTGTGCCCTGGGAGATTCGATAGGTTGAGTTGTGTGCTCGTAATCAGTCCTGGGATGCTCTTTCAAGGTTTTGTGGTGACCACATGTAATTTGTGCCCTGGGAGGTCCGATAGGTTGAGCCTTGTGCTCGTAATTAGTCCTGGGATTCTCTTTCGAGGTTTTGTGGTGGGGTCACATGTAATAAGTCCTGGAGATCTGGATAGGATGAAAAAGGCCTCAGATGCTCTTTAGGTTTCTTGCTAGTCAAGAGACTCTTTTAAGGTTTTGTGACGCATGTAATAAGTCCTGAGATTTCCACAGTATGGCCAATGATGACGAGGACCTGCAGGTGGTGGGCCTACATCCAGTATGAAAAAGGACTGGGTCTGTAGAACTTCCTATGACGAGTAGAGTCAGAGATTGGTTGAGATAGCAGCAACAGTGACGATGATGATGACGATGATCTCGAGAAGAAGACTTGTCTAGCAGATCTGTGTCGAGAAATACCTTCCTAGTTAAGAGGGAGTGTTGATGTATATGTAACTTCGGAATTTATTTCATCTATGTATTTCATATATATTTATTTTACCCTTATAAGATATGTGTTATTCCTCTATAAGGAAGTGTCGTCATGTGTATTGACAAGTGTCGCAAGTGTGTGTACTTGGCGATGGGTTATTAGACCACCACGTGTGGGTTCGGCCCTTAAATATATATTATATTGTGGATGTACCTAGCTAGACAAGTCGGCCCCATAAGGTCACTTGGCAAACAGGTTAGTATAAATAGAGATCAGGAGATCTCTATTTAGATCATTCGGAAAGACACACTTCTCTCACTCAGAAAGTTGCGCACTAGCGAGGAGGAGGATCATCTGCTCTAGGAGACTATCTCAAGTGTATTTTGGTTGTACTATAGTTGAGCCATTTCTCTCTCTATCTTTGAGGAAGTTGTGGGGTTTTTAACCTTAGGGTTTTCCCCACGGAAACTCTGTGTCTCTTGTCTCTCATGCTTTTGATTCTTGTGATGCTTATTGTGATTGTTATGCATTGATATACTGTATATGTTATTCTCTCAGTAAAGATCCAAGAGTATTGTGAATTAATGCTCAAATTTTAACATCTATCTATCTTTGAGGAAGTTGTGGGGTTTTTCACCTTAGGGTTTTTCCCATGGAAACTTTGTGTGTCTATTGTCTCTTATGTTTGCATCTTGTGATGATTGATATGCTTGCTATGATTGATATGCATTGATATACTCTACATGCTATTCTCTCAGTAAAGATCCTAGAGTATATTGAATTAATGCTCTAAAATTAACAGAGCAGGGCAACATATCCATCATCGACAAGTTTGGACAAGGGTTTATAGTAATTTCTTTTAAGCTGAAAAACACGAAATTTATACAGTCAGGGTTTTTCCCTTAGATAAATGCAACGAATCCCATAACTAATTTAACCTTTCCAGTTTTAAGTGATATCGTAATAAACTTCATGCATAAATAAGAAACAACAGAATAAACTAATTCATCACTGGCATCAATGGCCAATCGATCTAACCAAGCAGACAAGTTGCAGTTAGGGCCTTACCGAGTTTAAGATAAAAAAATTCATTTAACAAATAACAGTCCCTATAATTGATTTCATAGTTAAACTCTTTTTTTATACAAGCATGATAAAAACCATAGAAATAACTTCACGAAAACAACACAGGGCCATTTGGTATTGTATCCATTCAATCCTTTTATTTACAAAGTATACATTATCACGGCAAGGGCATAGCCCAGAAAACGATAGCTTTTTCCTTATAATCTAATACAAAGATAATAACAATATGTTAAACAGAACCATCGTAATCCATTACCCATTGACATAGTCGAGACATCATTTTACATTATCATTCAATAGAACCATTATCAACATTAAAGTTTCACTATATAAACAACATAAACACAATAGTATTAACTTTTAGGGCTCTGCCCAAAATTGTTAAAAACATTCATGTACATAGCAAACAGAACATCATCACAATCACCAGAGCTTGAAGAAAGGTTGGATTATAACTATCACATGAAAACACTATTCATAGTTAAGCAAGAAAACACACTTAATAGGTTACGCATCTCTCTCATTTAAATTCTTGTTGGCCACAAAATTTACCAAACATTGTATTTCCTTTTATTCACAAATTTGGGCGAAACTCCAACTATGGGCATGTATCCAGAAACATATACAAAACAACAGTTTTTCCTATATTTCCATTTGGATTTCAAAATGAAACTAACCCTAAAGCATACCAACGATGGCAGTATACATCAACACAAACATTTTCGACAAGGATGTTCCAGGAAGGCCCAAGGCTTACCATGGCTTCTCCAACCCACTGGAACTTCCACTTTCCATGAAACGTTACTACTGAGCTCCCAAAATAGGACCAATGAACTCCATTGTAGCGTCAAACCCCTCTTGACAGCGTACACAGTAGAATGTATTAATAAGTATTACATTTTTGAAATTTTTAATTGAATGGTTTCAAAAAATTAATTAATGGTTTCGAAAAATTAATTAATAGTTCGAATTTATTTTACCTTTGCATGGTCTAGTTCACCTTGGAGTCCTCTCCAAAACCTTGATGATTGAGAGCCAAGATTTTCTCCCACAAAGAAAGACAAAATTACAACTCTCTAATTTTTGGTCTCATAACATGAAACGAACAGCTAACCCCTGCGTGGAAGATGTGAGCTCGGCTCTCTTCCATAAGCAAGTGAGAAATAGATTGGCAATACAACCCTTTTCAAAAATAGGTTTAGGGTTTTTCCAAAAAGGATCTCCACCCATGGCCTTCACGTGGCCTCATTAAACCTTGCAGTTGGAAACCACTATGATTTTAATTCATATCTCTTTTGTATAGTATTCTCCATAAGTTTTTATCTAAATTTAATACCATCGAAATTCCTAGCTAGATTACCCACATTTCTTGTAGTTGGGGTCCTGGTTTAATATTTATGAAAAATGTTAAAAATCCTAGCTAGGGAATCCTTTTCCCTTAGTTGACAAATTAATAATCTTCAACCAAATTTTGGTAGTATAAATACTGACCTGGAAACATGAACATCATATCAGTATGCATTAGCTTTCACAAAAGCTAAGTAAGCCCAGGGTCAACACAAGAGCACTCCTTCAAGCAAAATAAACATGATAAGCAATCCATCATAAGAATTATGGAAACTGACATACAGTAGTATTAAGATATATGAATTTAATAAATAAACATTGACTTCTAATGCATGAGGTCTAGAAGTAAAAATTGTATAGCACAATGTTTATGATAAATAAATACAACGATGCACCCCGACATATTTCAAATATGAAGTAAATCTTAAGCAAAACTATAGAGCTCAATAGTAATAATCGCTTATACAAAAAAAATTATTTATGGAGTTTTTAGTTTTTATAGTCAGCAACTCAAATTGACACTAATTCTCTCAATTTTTCCTCTTGAGAGTATCTACATATTGTACTCATGTTGATGAATAATATTAGAGTGGAAAACTTCCCACTAGTCATTTTCCTCTAGTGTTTTGTTCAATATTTCTTCTGTATTCTTGTTATTTCTTTGTGCAACTAATTCTAATTGAGATTGTTTTTCTATCTAGATCTAGGTTGGATTCTCACATATATCAGAACTAGTGTTGTGATTGTTGTGCAATCTAAATTCTGATATGGTATCAGAGCTAGTCTGATGCAAAAAAAATTCCATAGTTTATTCCATTTATTACATTTGGTCATTTCGTTTCTCCTTTTGGCCTTTCTCAGGAATGTTGTCGAACTAAGGAATTTTAGAGAGTGTTGTTTGCAAGTACATAAGAAATGGCAGAAGACTCAACAAATGATCCAATTCAACTTTGTTCCTCTATGGCTTCCTTTGTTTTCCATGAAGCTATTTTCATGGTGATAACATACGAACTATTGCCATCAATATTGTTGAAGAGAATTCCTTCCATCTCTCATCATTGTTCTTCCATTATTCTTCTGTTGGCTCTACTAATGTGCGAAAGAGTGATCACTTCAATGTTATGGAAGAAGGATCAAAGCTCGGGAGTTGTAGAATTCACCATCCTTGGATCCATGATTCTTATGTATTCATATATGATTGCTAGCACCTATTTTCATAGTTTCACAGAATATGGGGAAGCCTTGGCCATCACATTGGCACACTTGGGACTCCTGTTTCACCTTCTTGGAGCTAATTACAACTCTCTTGATTCGAAGTTGGTTCTTCAAAAACCTTATGACTTGCTTGGGATCACTTATTATAAATAATCTCAAGTCTCTTTTGGAACAGGAACCCTGGTTGGTTCAAAGTTCAATTCTAAAGAGAAACCTTCACTCTACTATCAGTGTTACTTAGTTTCTCTACATGGTTCCATATTCCATCATGCAGCTTTACATGTACATGATCTAGTTGAGCACATTCTACTTCTTCCGAAGAAGAAGATTCCTCCATACATATTTCCATCCTTGGATTTTTGGAGAGCATAAGTTTTGGTATCTCTTTCATCTCCATTTTTTAGGGAGAATTTTCCCCATGTGGTTTTTCCTCTTTCCTCAGTTCATATGGATTAATAATGTAACAGGTGACCATGTAGGCCTTTTTTTCCTATGCCATCAATAATTTTGTTGCTCACTTCTATTTTGGCTTAAGGGGGGGTATTGGAACATATTCCCATCATAGAGAGGCCATGGACTTTCATGTTGTTCTACCTAGTTTTGTTTGGCTTATTAGTGCCTAGTCTAGTACATTAGACCACATGTGTGTCCAAATTTGGATACTTAGACTAGTAATATGCCTTATCCACCCTATTTTTCCACAAGTGTTCCATCTTTCCTTAGTGTTGGGAGTCAATGTGCCCCACTACCTTTCATTTATGAGGGCATTATGACATTTATTTGTTTTAAGGAGTCCAAGGGCACTAAATGCTTGATTTGGTCTTTCTGGTGTATTAATGGGCACTAATCCACTACTTTGGCACACACATAGGGTCATTCTTATCCACTCAAGGCTCTCATAGGATTTATTCACCAATTCCTGAGGTCCAAGTATGAGTTGGATGGCATTAAGGTCCGTTAAAGTGGGAATTAGTCAATGTAAGCCCTCATTATTGTGAGCAACTTGAATTCCCAATAAGTATCTTAATTTTTCCTCCCGAGAGCATCTATATATTGTACTCATGTTGATGAATAATATCAAAGTGGAAAACTTCCCACAAGAGAGATTTTCCTCTAGTGTTTTGTTCAATATTTCTTCTCTATTCTTGCTGTCTCTTTGTGCAAATAATTCTAAGTGAGATTATTTTTTCTATCTAGATCTAAGTTGGATTGACACATGTATCTGAACCTAGTGCTTTGATTGTTGTGCAATCTAAATTCTAATAATAAAGTTTTGAGTACAAGGTTTAGGGAAGTCTTGCTTAACTGCTAGATTGAAGAGCTTGTGGATGTGAGGGATGAGGAAAGTCCCCGCAATTTTTAGGATTTCATCTTGGTATCCTCCAATGTCCTTAGCTTTCCCATTTGCAATGCACTTCATCCAAAAATCTATATCTTCTAAACAAATCCTCATCTTCCATAAAAAGTGGTTGAATGTTGTCCGTTTGACCCTAACCTCCTTATAATGTTAAGAACATTATAGTTTTAACACTCTTTCCTTTATTTTCTTGTCCATTAATTATTTTAATTTTACTTTCTTTATTGTCTATTAAATTTTTTAATTTAAATCATTATTCATTGGCTTAGTTCTTCTAATCTCCTTTAATAATATGATTGTTTTCTTTTATGTTTAATTGAAATTCTTATGTCAATAACCATTATCATCATCAATGTGTTAGGTATAATTAAGAACCTCCAAGCTTGTAAAGATAAAAATGACACTTTGATATCCACTTATACCAAACCCTATTGTTGACCCAAAAAAGGAAATAGAATGCTTTTCTTTTGATAAAGATAGGGGTACAGAAGTATGTGCACTAACTCAAAAAGCGTCCCTAGAGACGATACCAGAATCAATGCTTGTCACTTTTCAATGCCCGGTTTGTGTTTAATTGAATTTTTTATGTTAATAACTATCATTATTATCAATTTGGGTCCTTTTCTACTCCAAGCTCCATATAATTTTAATACTATTTATTTTATTGTTTATTAATTATAATAATTTTACTTCTTCTATTATTTATTAATTATTTCATTTAAGCCTATGCTTATTCTTATTATTATTCCTATTATTAATTTTATTGATTATCGGTAAAGTCATAAATGGTTATCTTAGCTTAAGGTTTCACACATAGTTGAAAATCTACACTCTAAAATCTAATATTAATTGAGTCGTCATAATCCCTTTTTCCTATAAAAAATTTCAATAAAAAATTAATTGACAACTTCTTATTTTATTTTACTTTATATTTAGTATTTCAAATTTAACTCAAGTTTTGACTCATATTCTTGATTAACCGTTATGTTTACTTTGGGGGTGTTTTTTTACATCTAACCTCCTTAGCATTTTAATAATATTGAATTTGTTGTATATTAATTATGTTAATTTTACTTCTTTTAATATTTATTAATTGTTTGACCTACTCCTCTTATTACCCTTATTCTTATTATTATTTTAACAAAATATTGGTAAATTAATAAATGGTTATCTTAGCTCTATTGTTTAAATTTTGATGGAAGGTTTTCCTCCACCAATAGAAATGAAAATCTATATTCTAAATTTTATATTAATTAGTCTCGTTTTTGGTTAGCAGTCTATGGGACATCAAAATCATTAGGATGGGTGTCTCCTCTCCGGATTAAGTCAAACCACACTTTAAGTGAATGAGCTAGTGGGAATTGAAACGGTGATCTCTTTATAATTTTAATACTATTTATTTTAATTTATTTTTTAATAATTATGTTAGTTTTACTCTTTTATTATTTATTAATTGTTGGAAATAGTGCTAAGTATCCTTATTCATATTAATATTTTACCAACAATTAATCAAATACCCTTTTGGAAGTAATAATTACCAACCATTCATAAAAAACCAACTTTAATGTGTATCACAATTTATAAAATAAACTTAAGCACATTAATTTATATTATCATTTTATAATTAATAACTTAAAACTAAATTTCCTCTAACTAAACTTATTTACAATACTATTTTATAATAATAACTTAAAACTACATTTCCAAATTTTCTTTTAATTAACAAACTATTTTATCAAAAATAATAAATTTTAATAAAATATAAATAAAACTTTAAAAAATTATTTATAAAATTAAATAAATATATAAGTGTAACTATATACTAAAACTATTCTGAAACCAAAATTTTTTATGGCAATAAAAAATATAATAAAATGTACTCCAATCTTAATATAATAAAATATTATATTCATATATTATGGAAAACAACAATTTATAACCAACATTAAAATAACTTATCATCCAAAATTTTAAATTAACAAATTAATGGAGATTTAAAAATATTAAACAAGACAGAATTAATTAAATAAATTCTATTTCTACTAAGTTTTAAAGTATTGCATACCTACATTAACTAATTTAATCAAATATATTTATGTTACAAAATTATCTCTATTTCATACGAGTTAAAAGAAATATTAATTAATCACATCAATCTATTACTAAATAAACTCTATTTCTAGAGAATTCAAAAATATTACATAATCATCGATCAACTAACATAACAAAAATTATTTCTATTACAAAATGAATTCTATTTCTAGAGAGTTTAAAAGTATTACATATTCACATTTACCAATTTAACAAGAAAAAACAAATTATATTACAAAATTAACTACATTTTGAGTTCAAAAATATTATTTTGAATTCAAATTATATTACAAAATTAACTCCATTTTGAGTTCAAAAATATTATTTTGAATTCAAATATATTAGATAATGACATCAAAACTCTATTTTTACTGAATTCAAAAATATTACATACTAACATCAACAAACACAGCAAAAATTATTTCTACTACAAAATAAACTCTGCTTCAATTGAATTCATAAGTATTAGATAGTCACATCAACTACAAAATGAACTCTACTTCAATTGAGTTCAGAAGTATTAGATACTCACATCAACTACAGACAAAGCCATACATAATAATATTCAACCTAAATTGAGTTCAAAAGTATTGCATAGTCACATCGAACTAACAGACGAGGGATTATTCAAGCTAAGACTGTGCGAAACTTTAACTTCATATGAAAAGCCAAGACGGAATTACCACGGGTAGTGACAGTGGCAGGTCTGAAAAGCTTCTCTTCCACTCCTTGCTATCCAAATTAAGCATCGCCACCCATCGTGAAGACTGAATGATTGTCACGTTGCTCTTTCCGTCGTACGCCGCCACAACCTCCATGGATGGAAATGGTAAACCTTCTATACTCAAAAGATCCCACAGAGTTCCACTGGGATTTGACTTCCATACACACACTAAAGCGGAGGGATGCCCGCTATTATCATGGCCGAAGATGACAGTTAACAGAAGTATTTCGCTCATGTAAGCAAACCACAATCAAATCTGTGTCTACGTTGTAACTAGCCAACACAGAGTGATACCGATACGGTGACAACACGTAGATGGTGTGGCCATCTACAACGGAAAAGGTGGGTGACCTAATGAATACCCTATCAATCTGATCAGAACACAGAATATTGATAATAATATATTTTATATTAAAGTTTAAAAGAATAAAAAAATTTGACGGAAAAAATAATTATTATTTATAGTCTCGTCAATATTTATAATTTTTTTAAAATGGTGTTTCATTGCTTGTTAGAGGGCTAGTCCATCGGAGAAATGCAATCGTTATAATAGAATCTCAATAAGAGCATCATGTCACTTATAAAAATTGAACCTCATTAGAAAAAGAATCAATCATTCCCCCAACCACCAAAACTACAACTAATAGACAAAACATCTATATTTATAATTATGTGAATAAATTGACCAATATAAAAATTTATTTAAAATGAATAATAAAATAATCATCTACTTTAATTTCATTAACCAAATTACCCCATCATGCAAAATTATAAACTATTCAATCTCTACATTTTTGTTTAGATCTTAAATGAATGTTAAAGATAAATCCCACTTATATGACGCAATAACATGACTAACTCCCATTCTTGCTAGGAATAACATTTCCCTTATGTATTCCATATGGATCCATCTTTTTTAATATTATATTTTATGTAAGTTACTATTAAGTTACGAAAGAAGGTTTTCGCCGTTAGAGTTTGGAGTTTTGGGCTTTCTCGAGTAATTTTAGCAGTCTAGTTATTATGAAACAAAAATCATGTTTGATACATTGGATACCAACAATCAATTTGCAAGCAATCTAATGATGCTTCGTGTCACACATCCAACCAAGATTCATAGTGTTATATCTTGTCAACACCCTCCTCTAGTGTTGGCCTTAAAATGTGGCATGCAAACATAATAGATAAATTGTCTTACAATCAAGGAAAATGATTGAATGGTCGACATACAACCACTCACTCCTACCCCAACAACTCGCTCGGAAACTAGATGTGGGCAATGACTCTCGTGTCATCTAAACCCTTAATTAATACAAGATAGGGTCCCCGATCCCTTAATTAATTATCCATGCCATGCCAATCTCTCTTTGTATATATTTTGTTTGAAGCTTCATATCTAAGGAATATGATTTAATATCTATATTATTCGAGAAAAAACATTATTTATCACCTCCTTAACATCCATTAAATATTTATTTTACAAGTCTATCAATGCGTAAATTCCTATACATAAAAACCACTTATCACTCAATGAATTATGTCTTATCTTTACTTAAGCATGCATATTTAATTAGCTTTATTCTTATTTTTTTTCTATTAAGTTTAGATATTTCTTTGTATTCTTCTTCTTAGTTTGTCTTCTTCTAATGATTATTTATCTATTTATTTATTATTAGTAATCATCAACTATAGAATAATTAAATTATGTTAATTTATCAACTATTCCAAGAAGTAACACATTATCATAGTGATGGAAGGATGCATAAATGATGCTTGATTATATATTCATAGTATATATTAAAATTGTTTTTTCCTTATTAGTTTATTTATTATTTAGATTTTAATATAACACATCATCAAGAGCCATTTTGTTCTCAATTCAAATTTAGGGTGATTCCAAATTAGTAAGCTAATTTATATCCATATGAACATACAACATATTAAATGTTGACGTGATCAAATTTCTTGAGGTGAAAACCTTTTTTAGAGTGAAAAACATGAGGATTTTTATGCACTTGAAGGGATTCAATCCCTCTAAGCATAAGATAAATCTAGAGTTAACATGGATCTAGGGTAGTTGAAATTGTGAGTGACCACATCAAAACTTTAGATCATCATCATTGCGTATATGTACATGTTTTAGAGGAAATTGATTCTTTGAAATTCCATAAGCACCTTCTATAAGCTAGAGAGTAATACAAATAAAACTACTTAAAAGGATACATGAAGAACAAGGAAAATAGTAATAGATTCACAATGCTAAATGATAATTAAGGTTAATAGGGAGAAAGTAATAGGATACATATAAAAATTAATATAATTACTACATAGTGATTAATCTCAATATATCTTCAGCATATTTCCTTACAACCACACATGTTAGCGTTCCCATATTTTCATATTGACCACATGAGAAAGAAGGTTGAAACCGAACACCATTTAAACCATTAACACGAGATATTGTAGTAAAGGTCACACCCTACCTCTTTTTCTTCCGAATATTTATAGTAGCTTTCTCCAATGGCTATCCATGTGACTTATGGATAGTTAAACCCCATGTATGTATTAATGAAATCTATTTATCATAATATATATATGAAAAAGGAATAGTTCAATGGAATCATTTATCACACAGAAGCCACAAATATTTATCTAATTTTACCATAACATGTTGTAGGATTAAACTTATAATGTTATGCACAATTTCTTCTAGAATCTAAAGAAAACATTGAGAAGTCCAACATCAAACCAAAGGTTTGAGCTAACAATTACACTAGCTCCAACTACAATAATTTGATCAATTTCTACTATTCCTCATATGTTTAAATAGTATAGCTGCTAATTATTGTTATAGTAACACTTATTGAAATGGGGAAATATACGTATCTTAGTTCATTCTTGTTATATTTTGTACCTCATTGTTTCTCACTAATGAATGCGTGTCATTACCAAATGACAATTTTGCATAAGTATTGGCATAGAAGAATATCTACAAGTCATAAGTAAGTTCTAGCCTTATAGTCTGCATCACATTGTAAAATTCATTAAGAAATGATGAATTTTTTTTATCATGGAGTTTTAATATTTCTTAAGCAAGTGTCACAAAAATTAGTAATAAGTTGGATTGTTATTTTTTAATACCTTCACATTCTTGGGAGCATGCGCAAAGATGCTCCCCAAATTTATTTCAATGGGATCACGCGAGTGGTAAAACAACATAGCACGTGGGCTGATGCCCTTAAGACCGTGTTCATGCAACGGTTTGGTAAAGTACCGAACCACCAAGTAGGCATCCACATAGGTCTTAAGAGATCGCACACAATAGTAGCATGCATGCATTTAACACGCATGCACTAGTAGCACACGCGCATTTAATGCGCACACATTAGTAATGCTCACGCACTTATCTGTACATATTAAAAATTGGGCTGAGGCCCATTTCTTACCCATATTAGCTGATTCTGTCAGTGCAACACTGTGCAAAACCGATCCATGACCATGCGTGCGCATAAATTTCACCACCAATGTCCCCCAATAATCATCCAGGTAATATTTTTATCCTCTAAATACAATTTTTGTTCGTATTTTCAATGATTTAAAAAAAAATACATTATAAAAAATCCAATGCAATGGCTATTTTCAATTGCTGAACATGTCATAAATTATGAAGTACCTAAGATGAGATTCAAAAATGCAGATGGAAGGAAAGTAGTTATGAATGCTATGAACACCTACCGAGATCAAGTGGTGTCCTCCCATAGCATGAGATCTATTTTGAGGCATCGGGACACATAGTGTTGATGTATTTGTAACTTTGGAAGATATTCACTTGTATATTGTATGTATTACATTTGTACTTTATTGTATCCCCAACGGAGATGTATTATTCCTCCGATTGGAAGTGTCGCCATGTGTACTTGCAAGTGTCGCAAGTTATATTGTAAGTGTCGTAACTTATACTTGATGGGTTATTAGACCACCTTGTTGGGGTCAACCCTTTATGAGTCATGTGGGTCAAAGGGTTATTCGACCACCCTATTGGGGGTCGACCCAGTCAGCATTATGTTATGTAGTAAAGTTAGGGCCGACCTAGTTGAGTAAAGGTCAAGTGATGTAGTGTATAAATAGGGAGTGTGTCTCTCTCATTTTACACATTCTATCGTTCACTCACTTCACATTAGTGAGAGAAGAGGAGGATGCATACAAGTAGAGGAGGAGCATGTTGCTGTAGATATCTATCTCTTGGGTTTGATCATGGTGATCATTGTATTGATGCTTATTCTATCTCTAAGGAAGTTGCGGGGTTTTTCACCTTCTTGGTTTTCCTCAGTGAAATGTTTTGTGTCTCTTGTCTCTTGTCTATTATGCTTGATATGTTGTACATGTTGTTCTTTCAGTTAAGATCTTAGATCAGAATGTATTAAATTATGAAAAACTAACATGGTATCAGAGCTAGCATGAAAGAAGGCATGGTATGGCATTTGTGACACTTGCTGCACTTGTGAATCTAGGGCTTGATATAGCAAAAACCAGTCATCGTAGCACTTTCATTATAAATCCATTTTGGCGAAGTTTCTGAATTTGAAAGTTTTATAGGTTGAATATAAGATCCAAATCTACCTTGTGTCCGAAGCACAACGTCTAATTCGTTGTGATTTTTTTTTATGGTCCATACAATCTAGGGTTTCTGCCTCTTCTAGATCTCAGTCATAAATATGAGACCTAGGATAAAAGGTCACAACTTGGGCTATGAAGCTCCAAATGAAATTTCATAAAAAGTGGCAAGTAGGGAATGGTATTTACTTTCACAAGTCTGATTTTCAGAGGCCGCAATTGAACCAGTGACATGTGGCACTCCGTACAAGTTTGCTCTCCTGTTTTATCCCATAAATAGGTCACGTTGCGATACTTGGCATAAATCTCTCTCAGAGAATCCATTTGAGGTCAGACCTATGGGATTGGAAAGATAACAAGTCAGGTTACCACGGATGGAATTTTCAGACCCTGTAGATATGAAATTTTGGAGTTACACTAGAAACAGTCAGGTGTATATTTTTGTCAAAACAAAATTGGATTTTGAGCACCTTCATTCATGGCTCCGGGAATTTAGGATTTCCAAGAATGTTGGAATTTTTGTATCGGAGACCACTAGTGGATGCTCCTCATCAAAATACAAATTTAGAGACCAAGATCAAATTTTTTGGTTGGGCAGAAGGCTGGGCTTGATCAAACCCTAGTTTGGGACTTTGATCGGAGAAATGGAAAATTATGGCTTCTACAAAAGCTTGAATTTTTGAATTCTGTGACCATGGATGGAAGCTCCCAAAGAAAATAGAAGTTTAGAGATTTGGATCAAACCTTTGGGTTGGGTGAAGCTCTGGGAAAATCAAATCCTAATTCAGGGTCCTCCCAAGTGAATCCAGAAATGTAAAAGGCAATTTTGAGGGGTGAAACTTTGTAGTTTTCAAATTCTGAGTATACCACCTTGATTAGCTCATCAAGGCGCATCTTTCTATCTTTTCAGAAGTTCAAAATTCAAAGTTTGAATTTTTAAGGTTTCTCTAACAAACCCTAATCTAGCTCTAGATCCAGTTTTAGCAAATCAAAGTGGATTGGGTTAATCCTGGAAGAGAATGAATTGGACACCTGCATAAGTGAAGAAGTTCCAGTTCAAGAGGGAGATGAGGCTAAGGCCTTACATAATAAGTCTACAAGCAATCTCAACAAGTATGACTTGAGGAGATACAGGTATGTTTTGAAATATGTTCATGATTAAGGTTATGATATGTTTGTCTTCATATGATTGAGGTTAGTACAAAATTGATTAATTCTAGACGTGTCTAATCACCCTAGTAAAAGTATCAATGCATGTATAGGGTTATGACATTTATGATTGTACGAATGCACCATGATGTTGTATGAGGTTGATGTTTTCTGCTAACATGTAAGGTACATCAAGAAAGACAAATCAAGTTCTAGATCAAGAACATATGATCATGGTGACATGAAGACAAACACTCATGAAGCTCTACTTACAAGGTATGTATAATTTGGTTCCACAATGGTTAACTTATGAGATATGCAGATCACTAGCACAAGTCATTTAAGAGAACAACAAGACATCATGTGGGTATGTTAGACATAACCCTGGCTAACATATTAATCCAGGTATGTTTTTCCTATATCAAGTTAGAATCCTACCTTGTGATAGGATCTCTTATATAAGTATACTTGGTATGATTGATAATGATTATTCATGAAGTTATAGGTTTGAGTAATTATGGGTTTAGGCATATTATGCTTCTTACTATGATTGATGATATGACTAACCAGAAAAATCCTATGGTCAAATAGGAATATGCATAAGTAAAAGAATTGTGATAAATTATCTGTGTATGAAATGATCTTTACCATACATGTTTAAGATTACTTAGAATCATAATGTTTTTGATAGCATTAAGATTATACTAATGAATGTATGTATGAGACCTCAAGGACAACACAATGATGATACTAGTAAGTATGCATACTGATCGAGGATGGATATAAGTTCAAAGATAGGTAATCCAAGAAGAAAAGATCAAGAGGGAGCACACTCCAGTAGTTCCTGCAAGGAAGCAAATATTAAGAGGGAGTCCACCCTACAACCAAACAAAGATAAGTATTTGAATTGTCATTTCTTGCATACTTGTTTGTTTAAATAATATTGTTCAATGATGTTCCTAGAATTAGGGTGTGTATTATGTATATTAGAATAATTGCATTAATGAATAGTATACTACTAATGTGCATGTGATGGGTAAGTGGCCTATGGCACTGTACAACATTCCATTGCTACTTATCTAGAATGAAACCTCTTTGTTGACATGTTGGGAGTTGTGCACACTCTTAACAATGTTCTGGTAGAGATTGGAAGGCATCTAGAAAGTTACGGGATATGGATAAATGTTGTATTGAAGCATTGGCTAAAATAATTGCATAACTGTATGCCATATTTCTTTATGTGTAAGAATTTGTTCTGAAAACTATGAGATGTTTCTAATCATGCAATTTAACTTGCTTTGTAGGAAAGATCATATACCATCACCTACAAAAGAAGGACTAGAACATTTGTTCCAGCAACAAAGCTATCTATTGAAGATATTGAAGTTCCCAGGATCCGGGATGAAGTAATGGGAGAATACCATGATCCGTCGATCAGGAAGAAAGATTTTTGGGATGTGGTCCCAAGACCAGATGGGAAGTCTGTTGTGACTTCCAAAGATCAAGCATGCTACAAATGGCAGCATAGAAAAATACAAAGAAAGATTTGTATCTTGTGGCTTTTCCTAGAAAAAGTGAATAGACTATGAAGAGACTTTTGCTCCTATAGCCAGATACACTTCCATCAGACCAATACTTGCTCTCGCTACAATGATGAAATGGAAGATACACCAGATAGATGTCAAGACAACTTTCTTGAATGGTGTAGTCGAGGAGGAAGTGTATCTGGAGCAGCCACTTGGATTTGAGACACATGACAGAGAGTCATATGTGTGCAGGTTGAAGAAAGCCTTGTATGGCTTGAAACAAGCTCCTAGGACTTGGTATGGTGTAGGATAGATAGATTTCTATCTAGTTTGGGCTTTACCAAGAGTAAAGCAGATTCCAACCTTTACTTCAAGGTTGAGGAAGGAAATCCAGTGATACTACTCTTGTATGTGGATGACCTATTTGTTATAGGTTATGAGAGATTGATTATCGACATGAAGAGAAAGCTTGCTGCCAAGTTCGAGATGAAGGACATGGGGATGATGCACTACTTTCTAAGCATGGAGGTGTGGCAGAGTGCAAATGGAATTTTCCTTGGACAAGGGAAGTATGCAGTAGAGATCCTGAAGAGGTTCGGGATGATGGACTGCAAATCCATGGCCACACCTATGGCATCGAACCTAAAGCTTCTGTGTGATGCTTCATCTGTTCCGGTTGATGCTACTGTGTATCGTCAAATGATTGGGTCCTTGATGTACTTGATGAACACGAGACTAGATATTTGCTTTGTAGTGAACACATTGAGCCAATTCCTGATGGATCCCAGAGGTGTTCACCTAGTTGCTGTAAATCAAATTCTAAGGTACCTGAAGGGTATGGTTGATTATGGGCTTAAGTATGATGCAAATCAAAATTTTAACCAAGAGGGTTATGTTGATTTGGATTGGGCAGGAAGTGCCATTGATCGGAAGAGCACTTCGGGGTGCTGCTTCAGTATGGGAGCTAGTATGATCTCTTAGTTTAGCAGGAATCAGTCCTGTGCAGCACTGAGTATAGCCGAAGCAAAGTATGTCGCAACTTGTTCGGCTAGTTGTGAGGCAATATGGTTGTGGAAGCTACTATCTGAATTATTTTATCTTTCATTCGATGCTACTAGTATCTTTTGTGACAGCCAGAGTTGTGTGAAGCTCTTTGAGAACCCCGTGTTCCATGACAGGTCAAAGCACATCGAGATCAAATATCACTATATCAAGGATATGGTGCAGAGAGGAGCAGTGAAGCTCCTATATGTTGCAATAGACAAGCAAATAGCCGATGTGTTGACCAAACCGCTGGCCAGAGTGAAGTTTGAGTAGTTCAGAGAGAGGCTTGGTGTACTTTAGATCGAGATTCCTTCCAAGGGGAAGTGATGAGTCTAGAGACATAGATGCACATGATCCATTCTCAGATGGTGGTAGGTGTGTCCTCCCATGGTGTTGATATAAGGGTTGGGGCCATTCCGACATGGTTGAAGTGTGTCTTCCCATGGTCGTTGATGTAAGAGCTATGCCATTCGAGCATGGTTGAAGTGTGTCTTCCCATGGCTGTGATATAAGTGTTGTACCATTAGAGCATGGTTGAAGTGTTTCTTCCCATGGCATAGATATAAGTGTTGAGCCTTTCACAGATGGTTGAAGTGTGTCTTCCCATGCCGGTGAGTGTAAGTGATGTGTGATGTGCATCTGGGTTGTGCTCCATGGACTATGACGTGATCTGAAGACAATGAGATGACAGTACGGCACACAGGTTTTGCAGAGGCATATAATCAGTCTTGAGATGCTCTTGCAGGTTTTGTAGAGGCAGTGTAATCAGTCCTAGGAGATCTTGCAGGTTTTGCAAAGGTAGTGTAATCAATCCTGAGGTGTACCTACTTGATGGCTTGCTCGCTGAGATGACATGATCAGTATGATCATGAGTATCAGGATGATACTTCGTGGTCGTGGATAGTTTGTCCATTTGCATGTAAAAGATCTTGGGAGATCCGATAGGTTGAGCTATGTGCTCGTAATTAGTCTTGGGATGCTCTTTCAAGGTTTTGCCATGACCACATGTAATATTTCCCTGGGAGATCCGATAGGTTGAGCTATGTGCTCGTAATCAGTCCTGGGATGCTATTTTGAGGTTTTGTGGAGGTTACATATAATATCACCCTGGGAGATCCAATAGGTTGAGCAGTGACCTCGTAAAAGTCCTGGGAGGCTCTTTCAAGGTTTTGTTGATGCACGTAATAAGTCCTAAGGATTCTATAGTATGGCTAGTAATGATGAATACCTATAGGTGGTGGGCCTACATCCAACATGAAAAAGTGCTGGCTCTCTAGAACTTCCTATGACGAGAATAATTATGAGATAGCACCAATGATTGAGATGATGAGTACAGCAGTAGTGACGATGATGCTCTGTGATCTAGCGATGATGATCCAACTCTAGTATTGAAGACTTGTGCCTATATGTATTGATGACTTGTGTCAAGAGAATACCTTCCTATTTAAGAGGGAGTGTTGATGTATTTCTAACTTTGGAAGATATTCACTTGTATATTGTAGGTATTACATTTGTACTTTATTGTATCCCCAACGAAGATGTATTATTCCTCCGATTGGAAGTGTCGTCATGTGTACTTGCAAGTGTCACAAGTTATATTGTAAGTGTCATAACTTATACTTGATGGGTTATTAGACCACCTTGTTGGGGTCATCCCTGTATGAGTCATGTGGGTCAAAGGGTTATTAGACCACCCTATTGGGGGTTGGCCCAATCAGCATTATGTTATGTGGTTAAGTTAGGGCCGACCTAGTTGAGTAAAGGTCAAGTGATGTAGTGTATAAATAGAGAGTGTGTGTCTCTCATTTTACACATTCTATTGTTCACTCACTTCGCATTAGTGAGAGAAGAGGAGGATGTGCACAAGTGGAGGAGGAACATGCTGTTGTAGATATCTATCTATTGTGTTTGATCATGGTGATCATTGTATTGATTCTTATTCTATCTCTGAGGAAGTTCCGGGGTTTTTCACCTTCTTGGTTTTCCCCGGTGAAATGTTTTGTGTCTCTTATCTCTTATCTCTTATGCTTGATATGTTGTACATGTTGTTCTTTCAGTTAAGATCCTAGATCATAATGTATTAAATTCTGAAAAAATAACATAGAGTGGGGTGTTGAATGCTTAATTTATGCACAAGGTTCATCCATAGACATCTCACAACATCCGGATAACATAAATAGATTTCTCAAGAAGTATGAGAATTTTTTGGAGACCCCCCTCCTAACAAGTCACTAGATAGAGAAGTTGAGCATGTAATAGAGATGGAGGTAGGAAAAATCCATATCATGACTCGACCCTATAAGCATCAAAAGAGGCTCAAGTATTAAATTGAGAGAGCCATAAAGGAGCTTATGGAGTTAGGACTGATTAGACCAAGTACCAGTCCTTTTTCTTCCTAAGTAGGTTTAGCGAAGAAGTAAGATGGGACCTTGTGGATGTGCATAGATTACAGAGCTCTGAATAGGAATACCATTAGGAACTGGTACCCCATCCGAAGGATCGATAAGTTGATGGTTGATCTGCATGGGACCAATTTATTCTCCAAGATTGATCATCATTCTAGATACCATCAAATCATAAATAGGGAAGAGTACATACAGAAGACAAATTTCCATTATCGGTATCGACATTTTCAATTCTTAGTCATGCCATTTGACTTGACTAATGCTGCCACAACATTTCAATCTTGCATGAATAGAGTGTAGTAAGAAACTATGTAAGTATGTTTTAGTTTTCTTTGATGACATTTTGATTTACAACAGAACTTGGCAAGAAGACTTGCAACATTTAGAAGTTGTACAAACTATTCTTACAAATCAAACTTTGTATGCTAAGTTGTTCAAATGTAAATTTGGGATGACTAAGCTATTGTATCTTGGCATTGTGATTAGACAAGAGGGGGTGAAGGTACACATGGAAAATATACATGCCATTCTTGATTGGATAAGTCCCAATAATGTCACAGAATTGAGGGGATTCCTTGGGATCTACACTTACTACCGAAATTTTGTCAAAGGATTCTCTTAGCTGGAAGCTCCCTTGACATATTTCACCAAGAAATAATCTTTTTATTGGTCAGAGGAGGCTGGAAATTTTTTCAAGAACATTAAGGAAGTTATGAGAAAATTCCATGTTCTTGATCTACCTGAACTCACTCAGCCATTTGTGCTTGAGTGTGATTCCTTGAGGGAAGGTATTGGAGCAGTTCTGATGCAAAATAAGCACCCAATTGACTTTGAGAGTAGAAAGTTGTAGCCACATGAAATACATTACTCCATATATGATAAAGAAATGCTGGAAACACCATGGAAATAATTCATTCCTTAACCAAGTTCTAAAAGTATCTGGCGGGTAGCAAAGTTGTGGTCAAAACTCACCACAACAGCTTGAGTCATTTCTTAACTCAAAAGGAGCTCAATGATATCCAACAAAAATGGGTGAGTATGGGTGAATAAATTACAATATTATGACTTTGATATAGAGTACAAGAAGGGGAAGATGAATGTAGTTGTATATGCTCTATCAAGAAAACTAGCCCTATCTACAATGGAGGTTCTTATGGGTTGGAAAGAGCAGCTTTCCATAGAGTACTCTAAAAATCAGTTTGCATGTGAATTGGTAGATGGATTAATTAGAGATGATTTGTATAAAGTGTTGTATGGAGTCATCTATTATAAATATATATATATTGGTGCCAAGATCAAAATTAAAGAAGAGGATTTTGGAGGTTGCCCATGATTCACCCTTAGCAGGGCATCCTGGTTACCTGAAGACTTACCGAAAAACCAGAGAGAGGTTCTCTTGGAAGGGACTCGAGGCTGATGTGCTGAGGCATGTGAAATAATGAAAGACATGCCAACATAATAATTTTGAACATACGCATCCTTTTGGGATACTACAATCACTCCTAATTCTAGATTAAAAATGGGAGAGCATTTCAATGGATTTCATCACTGGTTTTTCCAAGGTGCAAGGTAAGGGCTACATATTTGTGGTGGTGAAAAGAGTTTCAAAATTTGCACACTTCTATGATGTTCCATCCACTATCTCAAAAACCCAAATTGTCGATATTCTCTTTAAATAAGTGTTCAGACTGCTTGGGTTCCCAAGAACAATAATCAGTCATAGAGACAAGTTCACTAGTGCTTTTTGGCAAGAATTGTTTAAATTAGTGGGGACTAATTTGGAACTCAGTACAAGTTAAAAACCCCAAACTGATGGCCAAACTTATAGGTTCAATTAGTTGTTGGAAGGATATCTCATAAATTATGTCATAGGGAAGAAAAAAAAATGGATTAGATGGTTGCATTTGGGTGAGTTCTGCTACAATACTTCTTATCATATGTCAATTAGCATGTGACCCTTTTAGGCCCTGTATGGATATGAATCTTCCACTAATGTTTATCATATTTTTGGAGAAATTAGAGCACCAAAAGCAAAATATTGGATCCAATAAAGTCAAGATATATTTAAATCACTCAAAGAAAACTTGTACACTGTTCAAAACCAATAGAAAATGTCTGCAAATAGGAGCATAATAAAGCTTAGCTATCAAGTAAATAACCTAGTGTACTTGAGGTTGATTCCCTACAAACAGTCATCCTTGAAGAGAAAATGAGATGATAATTTAAAGCCACAGTTCTATCGACCTTACAAAATAATGCAAAAGGTAGGAGAAGCTTCCTATCAGTTGGATCTTCCCGAGGGAAGGTGCATAATGTGTTTCATGTTTAAAGGATGAATTTGGGAAGCAAGTAATAGTCTCAATAGAACTACCAAAATTGGATGGTGAAGGACATCTAATATTAGTGCCTGATAGGATTCCGCAAACAAGATAAAGGAAGCTAAGAAATAGGACCATCAAAGAATATTTGGTTTGTGGAAAGCGCTACTTAGTGATGATGCTACATGGGAGAATGAACAGGTGTTGCAACAACCTGGGTTACAATTGCTTGAGGACAAGTAGTTTTGGGTGGGGAGGACTATAATATCCCCTCCATGAGGATGTCATTACCATTCTACTGCTTACAAAACCCCATTGATGTGGCCAAATCCTAGCTTAAGAAGAGGGTCAATTTTGATATTTAATAATTGCCTAAGTATTTAATTTTTAACTTAGAATTAAAGTGCCATGTTAAAATAATGATTTATTTGTAATAATATTAAAATTTTTATCTAGGTGAATGTAATAGGTGACCAAGGTGGTGCACGAGGACAAGTGAGCCTAGTGATTTTTCAACCCAAATGGAAGCTAAAATCCAAAAAAATACACAACGCCACCAAAAAGATAGAAAGAAGCACAAAAGCATTCAGTTCAAAAAAACAGAAAAGAGGCAAGAAAAGAAGGAAAGTCCACAAAGAAAGAAGGAGATAAAAACTAGGAAAAAGAGCACGAAAAGTAGAGAAGATCTAGGAAAAGAGGACGAAATCTAGGAAAAGCAGGATGTTTCCAAAAGCAAGAAAGAAGTCCAATGCGAAAAAGGCGCAAAGTAAGGGTAAAAGCAGGTAAAAGCAGAAATGCTAAATCCAATCAAGGAGGGAACATGAGAAAAGGAGGTGACCACATTCAATGCATCCAATTCATCATTGAGATTATAAAATAATGTGGGCACACCACTTTCACATATTTTCCCATTCTAGTGATTTGTCTTGAGATATAGCTTCTCAAAGGCCTGGGAGATGATCCCCTATACATGATTTGGGATATGTGCCCCATTACACCTTTGTTCCAATAAGTTACTGAGTGCCATATTTAGCATTATATATTAAGTTGCAGGTCTTATCCATCATTCTCGAAGAGGAATTTGAGCTTCCAAGGTGATGAAGATAATTGTACAAGCTAGAGGAATCATCTATGAAGAGATCCATCCTGTGATTAGCTTTTGTGAGGGATGCACTTCTGTGATTGAGATTTGAGATTTTTAATTCTTCCATGAGAAACCAACCTTCTCTTATTCTGTTCATAACTTTGATCCACTGGCCTATTCTTCTCCATTCTTCATTCTATTGAATAATACTTCTCTTTCTTGTAAGATTCATTGAAGACAATGAGTGTTTGTAAGTTCGGTTTAATAAATATTCCAATTTCTTTTTTTATTTCATGTTGTTTAATATTTATGGTGTTCCATTATTTTTAATTAAGTTCATATCTCAATTCTTAAATTAAATTTGAAATCTTTTGAATTTGTTTGAACTCCAATTTTCCTAGACAAGCTCTCCTTCCATTGAAATTCAACTAGTTTTACAATATCCTTTTATAAAATAATTTATATGAACTTGTTTAACCCTCTATAAGATGCTATAGGTCCCTAATATTCTTATAAACCCTTCTATAAATTTGAGTTTGATATTCATGTTAGAAAACCATGATCGTAGAGCAATAACAATAAACACGATGCAAATATAAATCACATAAACATAATACAAGAGAGACACCAATATACGTGTTTCTCCCAATATGAGCTATTTCCAAAGAGAAATTGACAGCAATTTTATTATACCATCCAAAAAAATGAAGGGATACAACCTACAACACATCTGCTGGAATTTCCTTTTCACTCTCTCACGGTCTCTCTTACACAATCATAGAAATATTTACAATGCTACAATACCCAATCATATTACAATGCATTCCTTTTAAAGAGGGATTACAATGGGAAATTAATATGAAACACACAATACCATGGGATCGTAAATCACCCATTGTTGACCAAGTCATGAACCCCCATGGAGTTGTTGGACCACCCATGGAAACTATATTGTGGGGAAAAGCCCCCCCAAACCTTCCCATCATGGGATGGTATCCAGACACGGATAAAACACAACCTATAAATAAGGAATGTAAGGCTCCACAACCAACAATCTCCCACTTGGATAGTGATCACAACAACTCCGTCACTATTGCATCTGTTGGACTATGCTCCAAACCTTAGACATGGAAAATTTCTCATCTTCACCTTTATTCTTGAAGGCCAATTGAATCTAAGTAGAAACTCGATTTCTCGTTGGTTACTATCTTTTCCAACATGTATCCAAGATTCTAGCTAGTGTGTATATTTTCCAGCTTCAACAATTCATCTTCCAGAACATATTGTATGAAATGGTACTTGAGCTATATATGTTTAGTATTAGAATGTAAGGCTGATTTTTTTGGAAGATGAATGGCACTATGGCTGTCTCTATACAACTTTCTTTTCTCTTGCTTCTCGCCCAATTCCTCCATGAACCTCTATAATCAAATCATCTCTTCACTAGCCTCTGTAGTAGCAACATACTCCACTTACGTTGTTCAAAGTCCAACAACCTTTTTCATATTTGAAATCCAACTTACTAGTTTTCCACCTACAATAAATACATACCCTGTGGTGATCATCATGCTACCTTCACCACCTTCTATATCTACATCAACATATCCCTAGAGAACAGTGTATGAACCTCCAAAAAATAATGCATGAGTGGTAGTACCTCTTAAATACCTTAGAATCCACTTTACTTCCTTCCAATGTTATTTACCTGGATTGTTCATATACCTTCTCACAACTCCCACTACATGTACAATATCTAGTATTAATCACACCATGGCATACATCAAGCTGCCAATTGCTAATGAATATGGAACCTTGGACACATAGTCTATCTCTTCTCATGTCTTGGCACACATTTCCTTACTTAATTTGAAATAGATGGCCAAAGGTGTACTAACTGGTTTTTCATTTTTCATTCTAAACTTATCCAACAACTTTTGTATGTACTCACCCTGAGATAATGTCAATTTGTGATTTTTCCCATTTCTTGTTATTCTCATACCAAGGATTTGATTTGTTGCACCCAGATCCTTCATCGCAAATGAATTAGCTAAATTTATTTTGAGCACATTTATATCCTTCATGTTAGACCCTATAACAAGCAGTTCATCCACATACAATAAAAATATATAATATCTTCCATTATCTAGCCTCCTAAAATAAACACAGTGGTCAGAATGACATCTACTATAACCTTGTTTTGCCATAAACCTATCAAATTTCAAATACCACTGCCTTGGAGCTTGCTTCAGGCCATACAAGCTCTTATTCAACCTACATACTAAATTATCCTTCCCTTCGACCTCATACCCCTATAGCTATTGTATATAAATATCTTTGACCAAATCCCCATGGAGAAAGGTTAGTTTTACATCTAGATATTCAATATGCAAATTTTCTAGTGCCACTAGACTTAAAATACTTCTAACTGAAGTCATTTTGACAACAGGAGAAAATATTTCATCAAAATCTATACCTTTATTTTGTGCAAACCCCTTTACAAGAAGTATTTCCTTGTACTGCTTCTTTCCTCCATCTTCTTCCTTCAAGCTATAAACCCATTTAGTCTGCAATGTTCTTTTACTTGTAGGAAATTGAACCAAATCCAACTTTTGCTTTCTTACCAGTGAGTCCATGTCCTCATTTATTCCCTACTCCCACTTCTTTCTAGTTTCCACCTTAATTGCTTATTCATAACATTCTGGTTCACTAGAGTCAGTCATCAATAGATAATACATTGAAGGAGAGTATCGTTCAGGGGGCTTAGACTCTACTTGACCTGATAGATCTTCTAACACTTGTAGGAGTTTGATGTACCTGTTGTTGTTCTTGATTTTCTTGGACCTTTGGAACTTCATTTTCTTTGATTTCATCAAGCACTATGTACTATGTGTTTTCCTTTTCCTATTTATTTCTATGCAATTGATATTTACACCTGAAATTTTCATTAAATACCACATCTATACTCCTAATGATTCTGTTATTTTCGTAATGCCATAAGCGATAAAAAAAATAATCAACCTGGTATCCAATAAAGGTACATTTCTTGGATTTAGCCTCAAGGTTTGTTCTATTTTATTTATCAATATGGACAAAATATTCACAACCAACAGTTCTCATAAATGAGTAGTTTACCTTTTTTCTTGCCCATGCCTCCTCTGGAATAGAACCATCTAAAGAACTTCGATGCCCTCTATTTATTATGTAAACAACCGTATCTAGAACATCTGCCCAAAATTGTAAGGGAAACCATGCATGCAATATCATACACCTTGCATGAACCATGATCATCCTATTCATCCTTTCAAACAAACAATTTTCTTGTGGTGTTCTCGGGATTGTCTTCTCTCTATGAATCCCATGGTATGAATAATAACTATCAAACTCCTTTCCGCAATATTAACCTCCCTTATTAGATTTGAGACACTTCAACCTTTTTCCTGTCTCATTTTCAACCAAAGGTTTCCACTTCTTAAAAGTAGAAAACACATCAGATTTTTTTCTAATCCAATAAACACAAGCTTTTCTAGTTGCATCATCAATAAAAGTAACATAATAATGAGATCCACCAAGAGATTGTACCTGATCTGGTCCCCACACATCTATATGCACAAGCTCTAACTTTCCACTCTTCTTTTGTTTCCCAACCCTGAGAAATATGACTATTTTTTTCTTCCATAAACATAGTTCTCACAGAATTCCAAACTTTCCTGCTTCATATTTGGCATCAACTTCCTTAAGTGGAGAATTTGCATCCCCTTCTCACTCATGTGTCCAATCCTATGATTCCACAGTGTTGTATCTATTCATGTGGAAGCTAACGATATATAACAATCAATATTATGAGGACATAAATACAAAGTACCTATCCTATCTCCTTTTTATATCACCATCAATCCTTTAGTGAACTTCCACCACATTTCTTCAAATGTAGATAAATAACCACCATCTTCCAACTGCCATATTAAGATCATATTTATTTTCATAGTAGGAATCTGCATTGCATATTTTAGCATCCATTCACCATTCTTTAATTTTATCTGTACCTTACCTATTCAAACAATTTTACATGGCTCATCATCACCCAATAAAGGCATGTCCAAAATCACTTGGAAGATAATCATAAAATAATTTCATATGGGGTGTAGCATGACATGAATCCCTCGAATATACTACCTAGTAATCACTAGTATTATCTAATGGAAGAATCAAAACATCTTGTAACACATCACTGTTAGGATATTCCTATACTCCATCTTAGTCCTAGCAGCATTTTCATTATTTACATTTTCAGTCATGCATGCACTTTTAGGGTTTGCATGCATTTGCATGCATCCCAGTCATCAGTCCCAACACCTAGCCCTCAGTTATCTATCCCCCAAACCCCCAAAGCTTCTTTCCACTCAGTTTCATCCCTCCTAGAGCTTAATGCGCCCTCCTTTCACCTACTACATGAGAAAGGCGCCCTTACCTACCTACTATTCAGTTATCTTTAGTTATTTCCTTGATGTAAGGCTAGACTGACTCTCAACTGACTGTATCACTCCGATGGACCTCCAGTGAGACTTGACTGCCCATTCTGACTTTAGTTAGCTCCTCATGCACCCTCCACTGATCCCCCTTCATTCTGTGAGTTCCAGTTACACCTACCACACTCAGTTAGACTGAGTTTGACTGATGGTTGACAGTTACTTGAGCATTGATGACTCCACTGATGATGAGATAGACTACTAATTGTGCTCCTATGACACTCCAGTGATCCTTTGATCACTCCATGAAAGCTAATTCGAATTGCCACCTTAGGCATTCGAATCCTCATGCATTATACTATTTATTTGTCCATATTGTGATTAATTAATTAGTGTGTGTGAAGTATTTTTGCTTCCATCCAAGTTCTACTGTATTATTATTCTGTTGCTCATTATACTGCATTGACCACTCTTCTTTTATTTTCTTACTTAATCAATTACTTTCTTGTGAGGTATACATCATCTCTTATATTTGCTATGAGAATTTTTACAATCACATTCTACATTTGCTTCCTGAGTAATCTCATGTTGTCCATCTCCTTTCTTCTTTAGATATTTGTAGTATTTCCTTAGATGTCCTTTCTTTCCACAAATCCAACACTCTATCTTTCCCAGTTTGGATTTGGATCTTCCCTTCCTAGACTTGCTGCAATTACCTAGGATCTTTTCTCTCTCCCTTTGCATTCCCTTGCTCTCCATGGTCAATGAATTAACTGATGTCTCACCTGTGCTTTTCATTTTCATTTCCTTGATAAGAATAACACCAACAACATCATCAAATTTCAAAGTGTTTGAACTAGAGATAGAGTTACTTACAACCATCACCAAGTCGTTCTAGCTTTTTGGCAATGAGCACAAGATTAGAAGATTCCTAACCTAATCATCAAAGTTCACATTTATAGAAATTACATTATTTGTAATTGTTTTAAATTTATTTAAATGATTAGCAACAGATCCACCTTCTGACATATTCATATTAAATAAACGCTTCATTAGAAATACCTTGTTGGAGACCGAGGGTTTTTCATACAACTTACCAAATGCACTCATCATACCCTCTGTTGTCTTTTCTTTTGTGATATTGAAAGCCACCGAAGAAGTGAGGCATATCCGTATTGTTCACAGTGCCTTTCTATCAAGAAAATCCCATTCTTTAGCCTTCATGGCCACCGACATTTTTTCTTTTCCTCCCAATGATAGGAATAGATCCTTTTGATATATATAGTCCTTCATTTTCTTCTTCCATAACTAGTAGTTTTGGCCTTTAAATTTATCGGCCTTAAACTTTCCTTCTTCCACCATTACTCCCACTCGAACTAAGAACCCTTCTTTCCTGCGATTTTATCTGCCAAATAGACCATTGGCTCTGATACCAATTGTTAGAAAAATAGTCCATCGTAGAGCAATAGAAATAAACAAAATGCTAGTATAAATCACATAAATAGAATACAAGAGAGACACCAACATACATGGTTCTCCCAATATGGGATACGTCCATGGAGAAATTGCCAGTCCTTTTATTATACTATCCAACAAAATGACAGGATACAACCTACAACACATCCGTTGTAATTTCCTCTTCACTCTCTCACAATATCTCTTACACAATCATAGAGATATTTAGAATGGTACAATTCCCAGTCGTATTACAATGCCTTCATTTTAAAGATGGATTACCATGAAAAATTACTATGGAACACCCAATACCATGGGCCCGTAGATTACCCATTATTGACCAAGTCATGACAATGAAATTAAAACATTTTACAAGGCATTTTTTCTGAAATTTTCTCTATGGGGGCACTACGCTCAAACCCCCGCCAGGGGGGGGGGGGGGGGCTCCTAAAATGTAGTCGCCTCCGCCTTGGAGCCCCCATGGTGACTATATTGGGGTGACATCCCTCCCAAACCCCCCCTTCATGGGATGGGATCCAGACACGCATGAAATAAGACCTATGAATAAGGAAGATCAGGCTCCACAATCAACAATTCAAGACCCTTTAAGTGTGTTTGGATGATTTTGGAGATAGACTACTTGAGCAGTCCTAGGTAGCATTCTTCTATATTTAGCCTCCAAAATATTCTCTAATTGCTCATAAATATATGTTTGACTTATGTATATGTTTGGGTATATTCCAAATAGTTTACCGCAGGTTTGATTACCTTCAGTGAGCACTAGAAGCCTTGGGTTTCCACATAAGTCCTTGGGGAATGTGCATTGATAGCCTTGGCTTTCCAAGAAAATAATCTCAACTGTGAATCACCCATAAATGTGCCACTATCATGGTCTTTTCCTATTTTCCATCTAATTATCTGCCTTAATAGACCTCATTTCACCTTTTGGGAAGGGTTATGAAGAGTTCAATGTGTGCATGTAATGTCTTCCTCAAACTAGTCAAAGTTTTAACTAGTCTTGTGGATAGGTCTTCCTTGCTTTCTTGATGTTTTTAAAAGTCTGAATTTTTTGTACATCAGATCCGATTGGTACATTACATTTTAGCTCATCTTTCTCAAGTCCTTCCTTTTACATTTTTCCTATTGATGATGTGTGTTTTCTCTCATATAAACACTTGGTCTCGTCGCTGGCTATCCACCTAGATTATTTTCTATTTCAATTACTAGAGGTATGCATTCCTAACCCATCCGATGCATCATTTGGATATTTACTTGTAATCTGGGTGGCATAAAATATAGACGAGTGGCATAATTGAAAAATTGACCAAGAGCTTGTCTTGAGGGCTACGCTGATGCTTAGTTGGATGATTGACGTGCTGATTGACTTGATGACTTCCCTGATGAATTCCTTGTTGATGGGCATCTAGGTGGCAAGTCCAGTTTGTGACATTGAACTAATGATTTCCACTCCTTCGCTATACGGTGTCTATGGGCCTTTAAACCCTCAAGTGATATGTATGCATTAGTATTATTTTCACATGAAATTGGCCCCAATCTCTTCATAATATTCTTTAATGCTAACCAAATTTCAAACTCATTTTTTATCCTATCCACAACTTACTCTATATTGAACCCCACCTACACAATATCTTCTTGAGATATCTCATCTCTCTTTTTAGTAAACTACCTCATATATTCTTCTTTTGGATTAACTACTGTGAGATTCCCCTCTCTGGTCACAAAAAGCATAAGACTATCGGCAACTCCCTGCAGAAGCCAGGCCCAATATAGACACTCGGCCTTAAAAAACTACCACTTACCTGTGTTGACGTGGAAGAGGCAAAATTTGTGAGGATTATTGGGAGGGCTCCCTAGAGCAATGCATGACTCCTCATTTCTCTCATCCTACAATTTATGAAAGATAATGGATGACAAAATCATGCAGTGCCAAGCGACACACATTTTTGCAACTATCAAAAGATTGAAGATGGAGATGAAAAACAAAACACGATGCATAATGGACTCTGGGAGGCGATCAAACATGCATTCTTTTGATCGATCATGGCACCATCTCTTGAGAGCGAGATCTGGTGGATTTGGCAGTGCTTCGCAGCTATCAACATGAATTCCTCGGTGGTTTTGAATCTTTTTGGTGCATAAGGTTTTGCCATTACTGAATTCTTGATTTGTCCCTTCGTTGCTCAAGTCTTTCTCTATGGAAATGTTATGATAAATCTGAACCCTAATTTTTTTTTGCAAACACTAAAACTCCAAATCAATAAAAAAAGCCTCTTACTAAAAACTCCTCAAAAAATATGAACCCCAAATCTCATCATTCTAATGGTACTACTGTACTACTAGCTTCTCCAATATAGATCAAAAAAGTTTTGTAGATAATCAATCTCAAACCATCTATCTATTTATAGAAGAGTCCTTAAGAAAAGCTCCTCCACTAAGACAATGCCATTAAAGACGAGTTAGTGGTTTTCCAGCGAAAAGAAAACTACTATTGATATTCATTATGAATCAAATAGTACAAAAAAGTGCATGATTCAAAAAAGGATGAATCATTTAAATTTCCAGCCTGAAAATACAAAAGTATATGTAGTATCAAAAGTTACATAAAATAGTCAAGACTCTCAGCAGAGCCAGCATCACTACAAAAAAGCTGAAATTCACACAAAAAGCCAAAAAACCAAATTATGAAGCTCTAAGATACGAAGATCTAGAGCCTGTCCCAGCTAAGACTCAGTCAAGAAAAGAAAGGGAACCACCATCCAGGATGTGATTATCACACCATTCCTCCCAGATCAGATAACCTTCCATACCACATAAAGCTTGCTTGGAGAGCTTGTCAGCTAGCGAGTTGTGTTCTCGATAAATATGCTCAAACTTGATATCTGGAATCTTTGACATTTCATAAAGTGTTTTGATGGCCCAATGTCTCAGATGCAATATTTTGAGCTTGAAGTCACCTACCGCCCATTTTATGATGACCCGAGAATCACCATATACCTTAATATTAACCAGCCCAAAAATATTAGCCACTTTTAGTACACACCAGAGTGCGAAGAGTTCAGCTTTCATGTTTGTTCCAGGGCCACAATTGAGTCTGAAGGTAAAAAAATGCGACTCATTAAGATAAATGACCCCCCCTACTGCACAAAGACCAAGTCATGAAGCACCATCAAAGAAAATAATTGGCTGATCTACAATGAGCTTGAAATATGTAATTATGCTGGACTTCAACTTAAGTTTATCCACCACGCATGAAGAATACATCTTTAGTGCAATTAAGCTGCATTGTATAAAATCAGGAGAAGAATTCCTGAAAATAGCACTATTTCTGGAAAACCAAATAGCCCACGGGATACAAATAGCTATGTGGAAATGTTGCTTGCACTGTCTGTGTCAATTTAAAAAACACGAATTAAAATCACCAATATTCCAACATTGAGCGAGATTAAGGTTTATAGACAACACATCCCAGACTTTTTGTGTAAAAGTACACTGAACAAACAAATGTTGTTTTGTTTCTGCTGCATTTTTACATAGAACACATAAACTGGGGCCAATCCATCCCTTTCTGCACATGCTATCCCAGGTCTTCAATTTGTTCTGTAGCAATAACCAGATGAAACATTTCAATTTCAGAGGTACCTTCCAGGACCATAATCTTTTGTACCACCAATCCTGTGGAAAAATAAATTTTTCCTGGATGATTCTAGAGTATGATGTTCGTGCTGTCACTGTACCAGAAGCCGGATTACCACCCCAGACCAGTCTATCAGCTTCATTGTTCAAAATAACACCTGCAGAATTTAGATTTTTAATATATGCGTCCCATCTTCGAGCTAAAAAACCAGACAGACCAATCTCTTGAGCCGAGAACCATTTCTCAGTGATCTCATTCCCCATTCTATGGTGATGAATACTATTCAGCGTGGACAATCCTAAAATCTGCAAATACTGAATAATGTTAGATGGGAGCCAGAAATCTTGATCAAATCCAATAATTGGATCAACCCCAACTCGGATCCTGTGACCCAATACCACCTGCCAGACAAGATCATTCTTGATCGAATGGAAAATTTTCATAAATCCCCTCCATATGGGGGAGAAATTCCAACCATCTAAATTTGGCTTTCTAATCCAACTGAGAATATCAAATTTTATATATTTGTTGTGTATGATCCTGGACCACAGAGTTTTCCCAAAAATTCCCCTCCAAGCACTTTTTAATCTGAGAGCGATGTTGAAGCTTTTCAAATATTTTATGCCCCATCCTCCAAATCGATATGGTCTCGCTAGAGTGTCAGCAGCAACCATTGGGATTTTTTCATTATGAACATTCCCATACCACAGAAAATTAAAGAAAAACCTTTTTTTGATCTTAATAATAGATGAAGGGACTTCAAGTAAAGAGAACCAATACACCGGAATGATGGAGAGAACAGAATTTATAAGGATAACTTTTCCCCCAATTGATAAGAGCCTGTACGACCATTGCGCTATGCGAGCCTCCACTTTTCTCAAGATCTAGAACTAGTCCTTGATTTGGTATTTATTCGGCTTAAGATAAAAGCCAAGGTATTTGAAACCATCTTCAATGGAACAACAATCATATGGCAGGATCGATTTAATGTCTCTAAGCTGTTCTTCATTTACAGAATAATGAAAAAAGATTGATTTGCCAGAGCTTATTTTCATACCTGATGCTTTGCAAAATGTCTAAAAAATTCCTTTGTACATGACCCATTCCTCCAAAGTATCAGCACCATCCACTAGGACATCATCTGCAAATAATATATGTGAAATCACACATTCCTTTGTAATCTTTATTCCCATAATCTGTCCACTTAAAAAAACATTGTTTATCAGCTTGCTCAATCCATCCATAATCAAGACAAAAAGTAGGGGAGATAGTGGACAGCCCTGTCTAATCCCCCTGGAACAGCTGAAATTATTGGGATTTGTTTATTTAGTTCACTAAACTTGTTGCAGTAGTTCAGAATTCAGAAACTAAGCTAGTCTAGTCAGAGTGATTCTTCTAGTGTGAGAATGAGAGCTTGCTAATGATCTTGTGAGGAGCTCTTTCTAGTGTGTTGTAGAACTAAGTTATCTTTCCTTTATTTAATAGAAGATATTTGATTGATAGTAGAGTTTCTTTTCACTAGTCTGATTTCTCACATCTATTTTTTATGTAGATATAGGCCCTTTAATTTGTTGGCATGATCTAACTCTTAAAAGGTGCTTCTGCTCTTTTGAATTTACCTTACAGACTTTTAGTATATTCATATATGAAGGTTTGAAAGAAAAAAATTGTACTTCCAATTTTAGAAACTATAGGATTCAATCTTTGAGTTCAAATATTATCTATGAGTTTAAAATTGATAGTGTATCTAAGCAAATCTATACCATATAAGATATATAAATTTGGTCAATATCGATGGATGCAACAGATACACTACGGAACATAGACTTCAAGTGTAGGGATTGTGTTGAAAACAAAACATTAAGTGCAGGGAATGTCTTGAAGTACGCCATTTAATTTCCAAAAGGGAAAATAATAGAGGAAATGAAGATTCACTTGCTTGACACTTTGGCTGGAAACGCTTTCTAAAAAATTAAAGAGAAGAAAGAAAGAAAAAAATCCAATTGACTCAAAATAACAAACAACAAAGAAAATAACTTGAATAGCAAGATCATTGTTTCATTTTCTGACTTGGTTGGGATTGCCTCTACCCACTTAGTTAAGTAATACGTGGCTGTAAAAATCCATCTATGTTGGCCACTGTAGTCAAGATTTATTTCTCCAATAAAGTCCAACCCCCTTTGCTTGAAACAATATGATGTATTTATAGTTCAAAGGGAAAGGATTATTTTTTTGCTTCCCTGCAAATAATTTGCATTTAGAACATGCTCTCACAATATGATTGGAATAAAAAAAAATTACCAATAGTATCCTTCTCTAAGAATGTTATATGTTGTGTCCCTCCAAGCAAGGTGTCCTCCACATATACCCTTGTGAAATTTTCTGATTATTCCTTATGTTTCTTCTTCTATTACACAATTCAATAGTACATCCAAAGGGTCCTTCTAATAAATGTATTCATATAAGATGCAATACTTAATATCATGTACCATCAAGGATCTGGCTTGTGACTTACTCATATGCTCTGGACATTCAATATGTATTAAATAGAAAACAATGTCCTTACATGATTGTCACTGCAAATTTTGGATTTCTTTTCATGCTTTTACCCCGAGGGTCTTCTTTATTTCCTATCATTTATCCCTTTGTCAAATCAGCCCCTAAATATAAATCTAGTTGTTCACAATTGTATTCATATAGCAGTTTGTCTAACCCTTGTCCTGTTACCAATTTGGTAGGCTTGATTTCTAAGATATATTCTTATATTTTGGCAATCCATTTTCCTCTCTTACCTTCTATGTATATTTGAAACAGAATGTCTTTCCAAGAACTATGTGGAACACAAGGAATCACATGAGAGTGTAGTGCACAGTGTCTAAAATATTTTAATGCTTTCAACATTGGATAGGCCTACTTTTCCATCAAAGTATATTTCAATTTTAAATCTCTTAAAGGTTTACAAAAAAATGAGATGGTATGTTCATGTCCTTCTTGGTTCTTCTGCAGTAGTAAAACTGCAATAGAATTTGTCGAAGCAAAGGAGAAAACCAATAAATGATTAGTATAATTAGGGGTTGTGAAAATAGGGGCTTCTCCCAAAGATCCCTTGAGCTTCTCAAAAGATTCTCTAGATTCTTTTCTCAACTTAACATCATTATCTTTCTTAAACATTTTGGTAATTTTTTTAATCAACTCTTCCAAATTAGGAATAAATCTCCTAAGAAAGTTTATTTTTATCACGAAATATTGAACCTCTCTCTTGTTCATGGGGATATCTATTGATTGTATGGATGCCACTGTTTTTTTTTTCATTTTTTCATATCGAAAAAACACCTTTTTATTAAGAGAAAAAAGATGTGTCATCACATTCAACATTGCTTGAGAAGCGAGACGTCTTCTCAATACCAATGTCCATTAATCAAAACAGAAAATTCGTCTTTCCACAATTCTGTACCAAAAATTGATCATCACACAAAAATACATAAAACATTTCCCCAACTAGTATCTCTTCATCACACAGAAAAATTGTCAAACATAAGTACCCCACTTTTTGCATTTACCATATTTCCCATATGTTTTCTCTGACCAGAATATCTCCATTGAATTCCTTTATCCGAATTAAGCCATCCATTTTTCCCATAGAAACGTTTGAGAGATCGTCGGTATCCTTGTTAAAGCATCGATAAATATTGGAAAAAGATAGATCCTTAAAATACATAATCAATGTTCATGTGCTTTGCATCCAATGCTCAAGTAATAAAGACCTCAAACATACCTTTCCTACTGCCCACTCGATAATACACTGAGAGTCCCCAAAGATATGAAGAAGTGTTATGTTTTCATTCTTGGAAAACCAAAGGAGCCTCAGAGTGCTAACAATGCAGCTCTGGTATTGGTACCTCTCCCAGCTCTAAGCTACAAATGAAAGTAATGGTCCAAAGAAAGTTTTAAAACCATTCCAGCACCGCAGAGTCCCCTATAAGAAGCTCCATCAAAGTAGCCAATAGGGAATGCATGCTTAGCTTCAACAAATGCTAAGGGTCTATTCAATGTTTTCGTTGGATTTTCTTTATCATTAAGTGACCAACCACATATATGTGAAAAAACTAAATCCAAACCAGGCATTCTATCCCTGAAAAGCACGCCATTTATTTCTCGCCATACTTCCCAAACAATTAAAAGATAGTATAAATATTCACCCGTGAATTATTATAACATGCATCCAAGTTTTCAAAGAACAGTTCTCGATCATATTTATTGTAGTGACGAGAGTATATTCTTATAAATATCCATATCCCTTGGAAAAAATAACATATATCCCAAAGAGATGGTTGATGTCTTTTGAATAATTAAAACACAAGTAACAAATGCCCGACCCAATATAGCCCCTTTTCTGTAAATTCTGCCACGTCAATATTTTGTTTTCAATGCATAAACAAATGAAGCAACTAATTTTGAGTGGCATCTTATCATTCCATAGATGCCTATGCCACCCGCTATTTGTGATCTCCAACATGCCATCAAAAATGGAGTTGTAAGATGGCATGGCAGTCACAATTCCCTTTATGGGGTTCGAATCCCAAACCAAGTGGTCAGCGGTGTCCATAATGAGAATACTAGCCGCTATCAATTTCTGCACAAAATTATACCATTCTTCACAGAGAGCAAGAGGAAGGGACAAATCATTGGATGATAGCCACTGAATCGTGGATTCATCGAGATACTTGACCATCTGTTTCAATACAAAATTTTTTCTTTCTTGTATCTCTCTTATAAGGTCTGAGGACTACCTGTAATCATCATGAAGGCCCAAGATCAGATCTATTCCCAAAAAAGTTTGAATACCACGTCCCACCCCCCAGCATAGAGAGTGATGGATGATAGGTAATGCCTTAAGAAGAATACGCCAAACCTTAGATATGTTGGATGAATTAATGCATTCTGACCTGAACCAATGGCTAGTTGGAAGGACCTTTAAATACTTCGATTTTATAGTCTTACCACAAAGGCCCTCGTCAAATAGACTTCTCTAGAGGCTCGTAGTGCAAAATGCTTGGTTAAAGGCCTTCAAGAATTTAATGCCCCATCCTCCCAACTGTATGGGAAAAGAAATACTATCCCAACTAGTACGATGAAATTTCATGGCACCTGCATGACTACCCCATAAAAATTTGAAAAATTTGTGTCATAACTTATCCATCACCACCGATGAGACATCAAATAGGGAGAACCAATACACAGACACACTCTGTAGCACAATATATTTGACCAAGATAAGCCTTCCCCCAAGAGTAAGACACCTCTTCGTCTAGGAATTTATTCTTCTAGCGACCTTCTGTATAAGCCAATCCCAGTTGGAAAGATGATAACAATTAGGCTTGAATATGAAACCGAGATACTTGATTCCTTCCTCAATGTCCTTCATTTTATAGGGAAAAAGCTCATCAATAAACATTTTAGTGGCCAAGTCCTCACATCTGCATGCAAAGGAAGACTTGATAGGATTTATAAGCATCCCCGACGCTTCACAAAGAGAGTTTAAAATCTTATGATACTGTGTCCATTCCTCTTTTGTCCCATCCCCAAATAGTAGAACATCGTCTACAAATAAAGGATGATAAATCGAAAGAGTCCTCGCCAAATTTATACTAGAGATAAACCATTGAGACTTGGTCTTATTAATAAGTAATCTAATCCCTTCAATGGCCAAAATGAAAATATATGGACACAACGGATAGCCCTGTCTTAGGCCATGATTCCCCTGAAAAAAGGAAGTAGTAGACCCATTGACCAACACCACAAAGATTAAAGTCGAGATACATACCATCATTACATTGACCATTTCCACTAATAAACCAATATGGATAAGAATGAAATGTAAATAATCCTAATCCACTCGGTCATATGCTTTTTTCAAATCAAGTTTGAGAATAAAAGAATTCATCCTTTTCATCTTGATAGAATGCATACCCTCTTGGGCCATCCCAACAACATCCATAATCTGGCAATTAGGAAAGAAAGCAAATTATTCCTCTGTAGTAGACATTTCCAAGTAAGGTTTAATTCTTTCAGCAATGATTTTTTGTTATGGATTTGTACAGAATATTACAAAGAGAGATAGGATAATAATCATCAAAATCAATAGGTCTATCCACTTTCATAATTAGAGTGATGAGTGTATTATTTAGACAATTGGGGATCCACTCTTTGTTCCTTTACTCCTCAATAACATCCGTAATCTCATCACCCAACAAATCAAAAAAATGGAGATAAAAATCCACTGTCCACCCGTCAGGCCCAAGGATTTTGTTACTAGAAAATAACTTAAGGGTTCTCAGAACTTCATTTTTAGTCACAGGCTTTCCCACTTCCCTACAGTCCTCGATAGAGAAAAAACGAGGAGGTTTTGGATAGTTGATAACTGGTTAAGCAAATTAGTGACCTTATAGCTAGGATAAATCCATTTAAAATGATCCATATCCGCACATTTGATAGAAGCGATCTCACAAATAGTCTTATTACCATCCACTTTAATATCCAAAATGGAATTCATCAGTCGCCTCTGATTAGCGAATCTGTGAAAAAACTGAGTGTTTCGGTCCCCCTCTTTTAACCATATCGCCCTACTCTTTTGTCACCACTCCTCTTCAATATGATAAAGGATCTTCTCCTTCTCTTTAATTGTCTCAATAAGATGATTACAGTGCTCCAAAGAGAGGAAATATTCATCCATAACATTTGAGATGTCTTGAATTTCCTTCTCAATGTCAGCGAAAAACTTATGATTTTCTGTTTTATTAACTTTAACCCAATTCATCACCGAATCCATTAATAAGGATAATTTGCAAGGAAGCCCCAATAAGGGAGATGTCTAAACATTCAGCTTCAGATACATCCATGTATTCCTGACCCAATCACAGAAAGAAGTGTCTACCAATAAACCAATATTGAACTTAAAAGGGTAAACTTTAAAATGTTTATCAAAGTCCAGTTGAAAGATGACCACCTTATGGTCATAAATGCCCACTATATATGACCAAGTGAAATACTTACCCATTCCTTTACAAAGTTCCACCACCATGAAGAAACGATCAAGTTGTTTACCAATACCATCCTTCCCACATCTATCGTTTGACCAGGTCGGATATAAAATATGCGGGACAACATCCACCAAATTGGCTGCTTCAAGCATGGATATGAAGAAGTCCACCAGCGGATCCAATATATTCCACGACCCCACATTTCATCCATATTCAATTTAAAATTCAGGTCCGCTGCCAGAATGAGTGCAGGATCCATTTATAACCCCGAAGCATAAATCCTTTCCCAAAACTCCCTACATTGACGGTAAGGTCCGTAGATATTAAGCACCCGGAATGTTTGCTGGAACCCCTTGACGGTTCCTTCAACTAGAATTCCTGCACATGTATGATAATATTTGAGATCAGGCAACAGAGGACCCATTCCACTAGTGTGCCACCAGAATGCCCCAACACATCCAAAGCACAAACGTGCCATTGTGGTTTAACTTTTAAAATATAATGATAGACATCCACCGCACTATAGATCATCTCTTGTATAAGAATCAGTGCAGAGTGAACAATATCCAAGAATCGTTTAAGGGCTCGCTTAGGGCCAATACTAAGCCCTTGAACATTGAAAGTGACTAAATTCATTGGGTAAACAAACCCTGGGTTGAATCATCTCTAAGAGCCCGAGAAGGTGAAACCCTATTAATACCTTTGTTGAATAGTGAGGAGATAGGCAGGTTTAAGTTTCCCAAGTTAGAAGGGTTGAGATCGTCCCCCCCTGCTTTCTACCAGAACCCTTCTTATTCTTTCTAGCTCTGCATATGGATACATTCCCGTTAAAAATATAACAGATCGGAAACATGAAGGGGTTATCCTTCGAAACCGTAGAGAATGTCTTCAATGGAATGAGGGCATCACCCACTAGTGGAAAAGAAGGTGCATACATATCCTAGAGAGGGGAAGGAGAGATAACAATACCAAGACAGTTTTAAGAGGCCACTACAGAGGAAAGGGGCTTATCCCGATTCAAAAGGGGGAGGCTTATAGAATTTGTAAGATCGACATTGGTGTTAAAGGGCCTCGATGATGGGGACTCATCTTCACGAGCACCAAGGTGGGCCGAAACCCCAATGTCACATACAGTCTCGGGCATCGAAGTGTAACAAACTGGAGGGTCATAAGCCAGAATGCTAGGCACCTCGAGACCTTGAGTTAATGCCTCACACCCAGGATGCTTATCCAGACTGTGCAATAGGGAATTTTGAATGCCATCCAAAAAGAGGAATTTAAGCAGAACATGTAGGGTTTAAGAAAAATTACCCAAGTAACTAGTTTCCGACGAGTGGTCCAAAGGAATAGGAACCCAATGACCATCTTTCGGAACGCCAATACGTTCCCCTCCACCACCAACACGGTATTATGCCTCCAAAATGGAACCACACTGGGATATGGAGTGCCCTACCTTACGGCATAGGTCATCTAAATGGTATTCACCAATAGTCAAGGTGTTGAATGAACAAACCTCCTTCCCACACCACCTCCTGCTCCCTAGGAAAGCCCTCAGTGTTATCAAGTTCAACAAGCATCTGAGCTGTACGTCACTCAGAATACAATAACTACTCTTCCTCCATCAAAATGAATCACCCTAATGAATTTGCAACAACCATGAATCCATTGACGTTCCAACATTGCAAAGGGAATCCAAGGAGGATAGTCCACAAATTTTGCTTCGATAATTTCTCTGTACGAGGATAGAAACTGTTATGCCAGCCAAACAACATGAAATATCCCTTACCATAAACCCAAAGCCGATTCTCGATAATCCGTCGATCTTACTTTGATAGAAATTGAAACATTAACCAGCCATTAGCCAACATTAAAACCCTAGATGTCAATTCTTACCCCATCCTTTGATACAATGTGCCCCAACAACTTTCCTTCCTACAAGGAAAAATGTGGTTTATTGGGGTGTAAGGACAACCTATAGTTCCTACACTGATTGAATGTATGCTTCAAATCTGACAAGTTTTCATCATCTATTTTTGAAAAAATGGTCATGCCATTAATATATATCACAATGAACTTATCCCTTTCTCCCACAAACACAATATCCATGGCCCTTCAAAATGTTGCTCCGACAATGATCAAGGCGAATGGCATTTTTTTGTACATGAATGTTGTTGGTCCAAGTGTTTTGGTGGTAACATTTTTGAAGAAACAAGTTTTAGTGTGAACAAAGACGTAGTGGAACCAACTCAACAAAGTGGTCAAATTCAACAAAGCGGCTAGGAAATGGGGAAAATGGTCATGTTGATCATGTCAAAGGTCGGAGTTGAGTAAGTTAGTTAGAATTGGTTCACATTGTAATAATCAGTTGGTTAGGAAGTTAGTGGGTTAGTGGGAGCGGGGAAAGCTTAGTGCGCCCTATAAATATGTATTAAAAAGTAAGTTCTAGGTGACACATTCGGTTGGGAGAGATAGGCAATTTTTTGTACTTTGTAATGAAGATATCCACTATGTCTGTCAGAGATATGTTGGCAAAGTTGAGTCACTGATCTGCAAGCTATGTGTGCAGATCCATTATAATACATGAAGAAATCTGTAAGTCTTACCTGAAGTGCTTATTTGGATGCGACTCTTAATAAATTACAAGCGCTTCTGTGGTTTTTCCAAGATGGGTTTCCAGGTTAAAAGATGGTGTCTTTATGTTTGTTAATGTTTTGTGATATGATATGTGTTTCTTTCCTCTGTTGAATAAATAAGAAAATACATGACGGGTTTAATTGCATGAAAAGTGGATGCAAATATATTAACCTGGCTAGTTAATGGAATATGTCGATGTTATGAACTTTTCTAAGCTATGATCTGTTGTTGTTCTGTAATGAGACATAATGATGAATGTATTGGTATTTGAGTGTTCCCCTTCCGTGTTGCATGAAGTATGGTTCCTACAGTCGCCATAGATACTTCGGGTGAGACTTCATCTTCTATGGAAGTGATTCCAAAATGGGTTTACTCCCTTTTGGGACGATGTCTGTGTATAGTGGGGTTTGTTTGTGGATGTTAAGTGTTGAAGCTGTTGATTCCTAGGAAATCCCTAGCATCGATAGTAGGGATTCTCCCCAATGAGTAATTCCAATTAGATCACTCACTGTTTGGTATGGGGAATTTGTCCGGTTAACGGTCTGGCTACCATAGGTGTGTTTGTTTGGTTTCTTTACCGGTTGCGTCCCAGAACACCGTTTATGTGATTTTTTTATATTTTAAAGTATAAATATGCAAGTGCCCTTTTAATCTACCTAATACATATAACCTAGAACTAACATGCAACAGCCTCACAAGTGATGCTTAGGTTCTTACCTACCATCTTATCACTTCTACCTAATCAATTCGCTAAATATATTCTAACGTGAGTAACTTATCCTTGCAAGGATAAAAAATGAAGTAAGACTAATAATATAAAAATGCTCATACAAACCCAACAAATAGTTGTTCAAATAAAGTGTTCACATTTACAGCAAAAAAGATACCAAAGATAGATTTCATTTCATTTAAACAATTAATTACTCTGTTAACACATAAATATTTGCATATATAAAGAAATCATTCATCACCATTTGAAGTAGTTCAATAAATTTAGAACAATCTCACAGTATGAGTACGAATTAAACAGGAAATAATTCCAAATTCTCATTCCACACAGTCCACGCAAGATATTTATGTGCAAGCTTTTCCCAGGAAAACAGGTCCTTCTCATTAGCAGAAAAATAGTTCTCTTACAAAATGTATCCAGCTTCTATTATGCTAGTAAAATTCCTCTTTCTAGTATCTAACTTCTATATTTATGATACAAAAGAGTTGTATCTACATGACTATTCACTTCCACTACCCCCAACCTTTGGACTTACCAAAATTTGTCCTTTTGTTTTTGCACAAAAATACAATTAATTAAAATTTAAAACTAATTCTCTGGTGGGCCCCGCCAAGCTAGAAATGTAATTATCCCATAAATATGTCTCTTCAAATATAATATTACATTGGAGAGGTTCTAGTAATTTTAGAGACACCTCATGAACGGATAATTCATTTTATACACTGATCACTCCTTTTGTAGCATCTTTGTAGCTTCCTTCTAAGCAATAAGCATTGATGGATGCCTTCCCAATGTACTGATGGAGGTCCTCTCCATTCAAAGCATATAATTTTTTGATATAATCCAGATCTTCCTTCAGCCCATTCTTCAACTACATTAATCGCTTCTCCTTGGTGGGCAGCTCGTACATATCTTGAGTCATGGCAAGATGGAATTTCTCATGAATCTGATCAATTTTCTTGTAGAAATATTCACACTTTACAATAGAATTAGGTATTTATACATATATCCTCCTGGAAGCTTTCTTGCAAAATTCAAGGAGCTCCATATCCAATTTACGTTCTGCAGCCGTCTTGTTAGGCAGGTGATCATGGAAGTCTAAATTTTCTTCCTTCTAGGCCATCTGCCTTTTTATTTTCTTAAAGGAATTAACCAACTTTTGCCTTGTCGGCTGAGAATATACAGAAATATCCTTCATCCTATCTATCATCTTCTTCATTTTGTATATTTATTCAGTTAATAATTCATGAGAGTGGCAAATCGCTTCCTGTATTTTACATGCTTGCTCATGAAAAGGAGTCATGTCTTGTTTCTGATTGTTTTCCAAGTCAACCTGTTCCAATAGAGACTCTTTCTCCTTAATTATCTCGTCCATTTGAAATTTAAACTCTTCTACTTGTTGATTTGTTATTAACTCTTTTCCCTCCAATTCATTTATACAAGCGTAAAATCACTTCTTTCGCCCTCCATGATCACAAGCTGTGCATTCAATGTATCTTTCTTGTCTTTGAGATTTTGATAATCAGGCATTAATATCTCCTTCATTACCATGATAGAATCATGTTTTCTTTTCAACTCTATTCCTTCACCTTCTTCCTTTACCAAATTTCCTTTAGTCTTAGCATCTTCTCCTTGTTATGCTCTAATTCGTTCATTGACTTATCAACATTATATGCACCTGCTTGTGGAGCTGTTATATTCCCCGATGTCATGAACTTGGGATGTTTATGGGTTCCTTCGATTATGGTGTTCTCTTGAATGGTCACCACATCAGGAGGTGCACCCATCTTTAATCTTTTCTTTGTCCTTCTGGTTATTGTCTTCCTTTTTGAATAAAAATTATAGTATCTATCTTGGACATTGAATCTTGTTTTGATGGAATGAAAGGAGTGAGCCCGAGCTCTGCAAATGGGAGGTGTCCCTCTGTAATTGTGATTATTGCCGCTCCTGGTGGGTCTATATCCATATATTGGATATTTGGGCTTCCACCTTGGACTTCTTCTCTTTCAACAAATTCCTTCGACTTGTCCTCTTCTTATTTTTTATTTTCCCGTTCAGCTGCTTCCTTTTCCTCTCTCTGTTTTCTTGCTTCTTTTGTTATTCTTCTATCTTCCTCTTCTCTTCTTTGTTTTTTCACTTCTTCTTCCTGTAACCTTTCGGGTTCCTCTCTCATCTTCATTTATTCCTCTTCCTATTGTTTCCTTTATGCTTCCTCCACCTGTAGTCTTTCAGCTTCTTCTCTTTGCTTCTACAATTCTGCTTCCGCCTCCTGTAGTCTTTTGACCTCTTCTCTTTACTTCTACAATTCAGCTTCTTTAGAAGTATTAGTAACATGACTAGGGAATGTGCCACTTTTCCTAACAAAACTCTTATTTAACTCATTCATATTGCTCATTCTCTGATACACCTCCTCCTCCTTAAGGAAGTGATCTATGTACTCAAAATGAATTTTGCATGATGCACAATGTTGAGCGACCTTTTGTAGATTGCCATTCCTTAGGAAAATTCTTTCTGCAAAGAGAAAATCCTCCAAGTCTTTTAAAAAAAATTCGTCTCCTTTCACCTTAAGGAATTTGTATGCCCCAATAAAAAAAGGTAACGGCGCTTAATAGGCCTTCTTATGTTCATTCAAAAAGTTACCTACCCCATTAATGAAAACCTTCCTTATTGCCTCTTTGTGCACTACAAAATCAGTCACATACTTCGGCATTAGATATGGGAATTTGGTACCCCCATACATCCTGATATAAGTTCCTTTTGAAGAAAAATAGTAGTCTCCATATTCATTTATAACCGCCATCTCGTTATCTGACAAGCAATTTGGCTCTTTATTAAAAATTAGCTAATACAAAGGGATGATTAGTTCTTTAGATATGTGCTTGTAGTAGATCGCATACATGTTGTCCCATGTGATCGGATAATACACATAGAGGGGAGACTCAGTATGATTCCATAAAAATCCCAATTTAGGGAATGGATGTCTGACTAGTATGCAATCCAAAAGATATGAGGACATAAAAAATTCTTCTTTCTTTTGGGTTATTCCTCCTTGGACTGTAGCTATTGTTGATGCCGTGCTTTCTGATATAATAGTTTCCCAATTGAAAATGGTGCCATGAGAGGCTATGTGATACATCAGGGGTACCCAACAGAGATTGTATATATTTCCATTTTCCCTACCGATGATTCTGCTCAACATCAAGGATATAATCATGAATGGTGTCTTAAGATTCTGACTATCATGTTCTCCACTTGCTCTCTACCTCAGTTGCTTCCCTGGGATCAACATCTTCTTGGCGTATTCAAAGTGATCTATATTCATTGCTTTGATCCAGTCATTTGTCATCATGACTTTGGTAGATGGTAAATTATATGTTGCAGCGATGTGACCGGGTTGGAAAGAAGCAAATCCTTCTCTGCTTTCCCCTGCTATGATCCTTGTGTCGATGTCTATATGAGGTAGAATCGATCTTATGACTTAAAGGTATGAGAAAAGCTTTGGTCGGGTAGCATATTTATGGAGACCAGATCTCTTGATGTTCTACTATGCCATCATATCCTTAATGGATGCATCTAGTACATCCTTATTTCTGAGGAGATGATATAGTTCACCCCACTTGTATTTAGGGATGATTTCTATCACTTTTTTGGTGTCTTTGAATATTATCTCCATTGGAGTGTCTGCAACAAATTCTATGTCAGAGTCTGATTCACCTATCATGAGCTTTCGCTTGGGAAACCTCTTTTGCATCTCTGAGTCCTAATGAAACATTGAATTAATGTGTAAGAGAATTTTAATGTTAAAGAAATGGACTAAGAAACATGCAGATAAAGTTTCTTATCAATATTCATTACAAGAAAACCAAGTTTAGAAGATTAATTACTTCCATGGTGTCAGGTGTGATTGATGTTGGCTGTGTTTTATCATAGCACTCTTGCTTGGTAAAGGAACTTAGGGTGTTCGAATAAATTTAAATGGCTTGGAAAGCTTAGGGTGTTCGAATAAATTTGAGGAACTGACTTCAGATAAAACCAAACCAAATAGAGTAATGGGATTTATGCACTTCCTCAAAATCCTATCTCTGGGTTCCAATCTTGAATTTAAATTCTTCTAGATACACTTATTATTATTATGTGCCTCACAAAACCAAGAACTTGCAAGTTGAATACAACCTTAATACTTAAATGGTAAGGGGTTGGATATTTAGATCATTTTACGGTCCCTGGAACTGTCCCATTTTATCAATGTGCACCTAAAAAGGTCACGGAGATGAACCAAAATGTGCTCGTCTCATGGTGGTGTGGTATCAAGAACTGACATCGTGGGTGTCAGGAACCAGGGAAGAAGTTACAATTAGCAGTATCTGGTAGAGAAGTTCTTTTAGTGGTCAAATCCATGCCTACTCGGATAGATCGAGGGAGTCGTTGGATGGAAAACCCTACTGTATTTTAGACGTTACCCTCCCACTTATAACACTACTTGAGTCTATCGAAAAATTTACCCTATTCCCAACTGGAAAGAAAAACAATGATTCGCTTAGGGGTTTTCAATCTAATAAAAAACTAACGTGCATTCATAACTTGACAGTAAAATCACGTTTTAGGTTCCGGTGTCCCTTTTACCAATGGTGAAAAATGTCGTTTCAAGCACAAAAAACATGGTAAAAATTACCTACCTAGTGGTTGAATATTGGTTGAAAAACGATGCTCAATGACGTTGGGTGCTTCTAGCGTCCGGTGGAGGCTCCAAATGAGAATGATGTCACAAATGTCACAATTTTTCACCCCTTCATATAACACAATACAACCCTACTAATAAATGCACAAGGCTAATGGGTCAAATTCTGCCTTTTCGAAGAAATTTTTGTCTTAAGAGTGACAAGCATGTCAGGGCAATTTTATCTCGACACCGATGCATTTCGGTGTAACATCACATTTGTCACCAATACATTTCGGCTCAATATCACATTTTTCGCTGAAATCTCTTTGCATAAGCATCATAATTTTGTGTCGATCCAATTTCAGAGCCTTCTTTCATCTTGTTCTGATTCTCGTTTCGGAGAGCTTTACATTTTGAGAGCTATATGCTTCGGCGTGAATTCTGCTTGTCACCGATCCGTTTTGGAGTAAAACATACAACTCCCCCTATTTGGCTTATTTTCCTTTACCTTTTGATTGTATCAGCGTGACTCAAGATTCTGCTCCGAAACGCCAAATGTAACAAAAAATTTAAGTGTCTTAGCGTAACTTTCTAGCATTCCGATCGTTTCAGCGGATAACATCAAGTTATTCTGAAACAAGACCTTACCAAAATTGCTCCGAGCATTTCGACGTAACTTGAGGAGTTGTTCAACCCGTTTTGGTGGATAACAAGAAGTTTCTTTGATTTAACAACTTGATTTTTTCACTTGTTTTCCAAGAAAATTCTAAGTGACAAAAAGTGATCTTATCAAAGATGAACAAAACTCTAAGTAAGCAAAAATAGAAGGAGGGGCCCTACAATTTAAAAAATTTTGGGGATCAGGTTGTAGCAACATCAATTAGAGACTAGCTGGTGAACACAGATCTCTGAACAAACTCTCTTTGAAGATCACAATTGCTTGTTTGTTATTAATTCTAATTGTAAGACTATGCCTTTATCAATTTTCCAGGATTTTAAAGGGCCACATTTTTATACAGGGAGATCAGATTTCTTGAATCATATTGGTCATTCATTTCGGGAGATCGGGTAACCTAGACCAGACTTCCTGACCACTCTTCTGAGGCCATAATATGAAGTTCATTTTTTGTCCCATATTTCGGTTACCTCTAAATATGACTCAATAGGATCGTAACAAAATCAAACAAATGTATTCGTTTTTCCTTCATTCCCATGCTATAAGCACTTCATTATATGCTTTCTTTTGACAAGTTTTATTGTCTGAGTCCTTCATCAATAGCCTTCTTCAATCCTCAGTATTTGACGTAGGTTCTTCCATCCATAATTTCCTTTTGCGTGAGTGATGAATTTTCTTGGTTTGTTATACTCATGGACGGAGAAGATCCTTCTTGAACTTGTTATCTGGGAAATCTTCTTGATTGGATGTATTTATTTTCAACACCATTTCTTTGATGGAGATGAAACTTTTCATAGTTTTGACTCTTCATTATGAGCCTTTTGGTTTTGATTTTGTAACATGGGATCATTTTAATTTCCATACATCTACAAGACTTGCCTCCTTTCCATGGGTCAGTTGTAGTAGGCTACCTAAGATGGTTATTTATGTGTGAGTGAGTGGAGCCTCAAGATAGTAATTTAGAACTCATGGGTCTTAGTTATTTTATAGGGTTTACAATGGCGCAACATGAAACATGAAGAGGATTTCCCCTTTTAAAACATAGCAGCAATTAAAATCACAAATGACAATGTTATAGGAAAAAAATTCCTTTTCTATGAAACCAATTCTGTTCTTCTAGTAATTAACAATGATTCCCAAGAGATCGTTCAAATTCTTGTATTTATGCATGTCACTTTAAACATTCAGATGAGGTTTATTCAAAACAAAATCAATCAAACAAAGAAAATCAAACAACATGCAAAATAAGGCTCAAACTAACTAACCTAAGAAGAGAATTGTGAGGTACCTGCAACAATTAATTAACAAGAATATGCGAAATAGAAGAAATGACAGAACTCAGAATCACTTTTATATTGATCACATGCCACTTCGAGGGGGAAACCTCCTTTGAGCAAGCTCAATACAATTAACTTCACGGTGCCTTCATAGGTCTCAACACACACTTATATACTAATTCTAGGTTCCAATACTATGGGTCAAAACCATGGGCCATTACAAACTATGGATCAACAATACTACGGGCGACTTACAAAGCATATGCACCAACAACAATAACATAAAATATTGATCAAAAATACTACGGGACGACTTACAAAGCATATGCGTCCAACAACAACATACTAGCAAAGTAAAGACATGGGTTCCTAACATCCCCTCCCCCTTAAAAAAGGCTTTTTCCTCAAAGCTTTAGATGTGGAAATTGTTGTTGAATTTGAAGGAGTGGTTCCCATGTAGCATCCTCTGGTTGCATGCCATGCCACTGAATTAATACCTCTGTGATAGAGCGAGAGTGAAGCTGACGCGTGCGCCGATTGAGGATGGCCTCTGGCTCCAAAAGGATGGATCCTTCATTATCTAGTTCAGGTAAAATCGTTTGTCCGCTGATGTTGGTGCCAAGAACTTTCTTCAGACAAGAGACATGAAAGACTGGATGAATGCGGGAAGAAGGAGGAAGTTCCAATTTATAAGCAACGAACCTAATCTTCTGAAGAATCCGATATGGCCCATAGAACTTTGGAGCGAGCTTATGACGCCCTTTGAGTTTCAAGGATGATTGTTTGTATGGCTGGAGATGAAGAAAAACCATATCGCCGACTTGAAAAGTGGGCTCATAACGGTGCTAATCAGCTTGTTGCTTCATGCGATTTCTTGCCATGTGAAGATTGTCCCGCAAAATGCAAAGAATCTGATTGCGGTTTCAAAGGATCGTGTCAACTTCCTGTACTGGTGAACTGGTGGGGGTGTATGGAAGAAGAGTTGGAGGTGCCTGACCATAGACTGCTTCATATGGGGTCATTTTAGAGGCAGTGTGGTAAGAGGTATTGTACCACCATTCAGCGAGAGGGAGCCATTTTTCCCAATGATGTTGTTCTTCCGAGGTGAAGCAACGAAGATAAGTTTCCAAGCATTTATTGACAATTTCAGTCTGACCATCTATTTTTGGGTGATACCCTGAACTCATCTTCAGTTTGGTGCCAATGTGGCGAAATAGTTTTGTCCAAAAATGACTAGTGAAAGTTGCATCATGATCCGAGACAATGGAAGAAGGGATGCCATGAAGACGAAAGATCTGGTCCAGAAAAATTTGAGCGATGGAGGTGGCTGTATAGGGATGGCTGAGAGCACAAAAATGACTATATTTGGAGAGGCGATCAACCACAATGAGAATCACTATCTTTCCGCCAGATTTAGGGAGCCCTTCAATGAAATCCATAGAAATATCTGTCCAAATCCATGTAGGTATGGGCAAGGGTTCAAGCAATCCTGGAAGGAGTGTTGTTTCACCCTTATTGCGTTGGCAGGTATCACATTTGACCACCATCTATTGAATTGTCCTTTTCATGCCCTTCCAAAAGAAGTTACGCCGTGCTCGTTCATACGTTTTGAGGAACCCAGAGTGCCCTGCCGATGGAGAAGCATGGAGTTCATATAAGACAGCCTGTTGAAGATCTGTGCTGTGGGGAAGCACCAGACGACCCTTGTATCGCAGAGAAGCACCATCCCAAGAGTAATGTGGTACAGCAGAAGGGTTGTTGGTCAAGCGTTGGATGATTTGAGATAAGGAGGAGTCATTGACATAACCCTATTGAACAGATTGCAACCAATTTGGAACATGCATAGAAATAGCTGAAAGAGAACCTTGGGCATCAAATGTGCAAGAAAGAGCATCTGCCACAATATTGTCTTTACCCTTCTTGTAAGTGATCTCATAGTCATAACCCATGAGTTTGCTAACCCATTTCTGTTTTGCCGGGGAGGAGACACGCTGGTCCAAAAAATATTTCAGACTCTGGTGATCAGTCTTGATGCAAAAATGATTCCCTAATAGGTATGGGCGCCACTTCTGTACTGCGTGCAAAATAGCCATCATTTCCTTCTCATAGGTAGAGGCAGCTAAATTCTTACCTGAAAGGGCTTTGCTGGTGAACGCAATGGGGTGTTCATCTTGAAGGAGAACAGCACCAAGTCCATTGCCGCAAGCATCACTCTCAATAGTGAAGGGCTTGGAAAAATTGAGCATAGCTAGCACAGGTGTAGTACACATAGCTTGTTTTAGTTTGTCAAATGCACACTGAGCAGCAGGTGTCCATGTGAAGGCATCCTTTTTCAATAGAGCAATTAATGGAGCTGAAATCTTCCCATAATCCTTGACAAACTTGCGGTAGTAGTTGGTCAACCCCCAAAAACCATGAAGGCTCTTGAGTGTCTGAGGATGCGGCCAATTGTTCATGGCATCGATTTTGGAAGGATCCACGCGAACCCCTTGTGCTAAGATAATGTGCCCGAGATACTCAACTTCCTTCTGTCCAAAAACACATTTAGACTGCTTGGCATGGAGATGATGGTCAGAGAAAAGTTGCATGACAAGATCCAGATGTTGGAGATGTTCATCCCATGTTTTACTATAGATGAGGATATCATCAAAGAATACCAGAATGAATTTCCACAAGTAGGGTCGAAATATTTTATTCATTAAGGCATGGAATGTGGAAGGAGCATTAGTGAGGCCAAAGGGAATGACCAAAAACTCATAATGGCCATCATGTGTGCAGAAAGTTGTTTTAGGGATATCATCCTCATGAACCCGAATTTGATGATACCCAGAACGAAGATCCAACTTGGAGAAATAGTGAGCCCCATGAAGCTCATCAAGAAGATCATCAACAACAGGAATTGGAAACTTATCCTTGATGGTGAGGTGATTAAGTGCTTGGAATTCAATGCAGAGGCGCCATGACCCATCTTTTTTGCGGACAAGAATAATTGGACAAGAAAAGGAACTAGTGCTTGGGTGAATAATACCTTGCTTCAATAAGTCCCGAACGAGCATTTCAATCTCCATTTTTTGGTGAAATGGGTAGCGATAGGGCCTGATGTTGGGAGGAACGCTTCCAGGAAGGAGCTGAATACGATGGTCTTCTGGCCTGGAAGGTGGCAATCCCACTGGTTCAGCAAAGACACCTGTATATCGATCCAGAATTTGTTGTAGATCCAAAGGAGTAGTGGAGACCGCTGAGGGTTGCATCTGGATGGAATGGATCTGAGCGATGACACCATGTGAATTCCTTTTGAGGATTTTTTCCATGCGAAGTGAACTGATGATGCTGAGAGAACCTGGTTGTAATCCTGTCAATGTGTGTTTGTGTCCATTGAGGGAAAACTGCATCCAAAGTTCAGCAAAATCCCATAAGATAGGGCCAAGTGTGCGTAGCCATTGAGCGCCCAAAACCACATCACATCTACCTAAGGGCAAGGCAAACATGTCAAAGTGCAAGGTATAATCTCCCATAGAGATATGCACATTTTGACACTTCCCTTTGCAAGGTAAGGCGCCCCCATTGGAAACCATGACTTCAAAGTTGGAGCAAGGATGGATAAAGCAATCAGCTTGTTTGGTGATCCGAGGGTCAATGAAATTATGAGTGCTACCAGAATCAATGAGTATTGTAAGAGGAAGCTTCTTGAAGTAACCCATGACTCGCATTGTTTGGGGGGTGGTGATTTCAGCTAAAGCATGGAGAGATATCTCTGGCTGGTCATCCTGAGACGGAGGGTCAATAGGCGGTTCCTGAATGTCGACTGGAGCATCTAGTGTTTTTGGATCTTCGTCACCAATTTCAGAGGCAGGCGGAGACTCCACATCCAAGAGATAGAGCTTTTGTTGAACACATCTATGTCCCCGTGTGAATTTCTCATCACAATTATAGCAAATCCTCTTTTCTCTGCGTGCTTGCATCTCTGTTTCAGACAAACGCTTGATAGGAGTCGGTCGAGGAGCCTACGGTATAGGTGGTTGCTGAGAACCCATATTTCGTTAGGGAACAAAAGTGGGCTTGGAGTGTTGTTGGGATGCAATCTTGTCTTCTACCAACTTATCCAGCCCTAGTGCTTCCATCATTGTGTTGGGACATAACATTTTGACCTCAGAGCGGATGGCATCCTTTAGACCACTGATAAAACAACTCCGGTAAAAGTCATCAGATAATCCTTCGGTGTGGTTGGCTAGATTCTCAAATTTGGTTTGATACTCTCTCACAGTGCCAGTTTGGCGAAGTTTAGTGAGGGCTCCTATGAATTCATCAAAAGCACTAGGACCAAATCATTGCAAAAGGAGCTGGCAAAAGTCTGGCCATTTGGGCTCTGGATGAGCCTTGATGTACCAACGGTACCATTGAAGAGCTTCTTGTTCCAAATGAAAGGATGCCAACGGAACTTTGTTGACATCAAAAGTATTATGCAGACTGAAATACTGTTCTGCACGATAGATCCATCCAGTTGGATCGGTACCATTGAAGCAAGGAAAATCAAGCTTCGGACCACGGAAATTGCTCGAAGAAGAGAACCCATTGTCTGATGAAGACTCGGACTGCCGTTTGTTGTTCATAGCTGAATGTTCAAGATGGAGACCGAGAAATTTTTCATCCAGATCCTGGAGTTTGGCTTGGATGGCTGCAAGTGCGTCCTCCATGGTTTTTGCTCCTGCACGGGTGACAACCATAACCGGGATTTTTTTTTATTTATTTTTTTTTCGATTGACTGGGTAGGAAAACAAAAACAGAAGCTACTTCAGTAGAGGAAAATCTGGACTAGGGAAAAAATCAGAAGGGTAATTGGGGTTTGACTAGGTTTTGGACACTGTTGGATAGATAGGGAAGCAAAAATGAGGATTTCAGAAGCGGGGTGAAAGAATGGGAAAATTTGGCAGAGGGGAACAAAGAAGCAGAATTCAGAAAGGAACTCTGTGGTAAAATTTGAAGTTGATTGGGTGAAATCTGAGGAAGTTATGGCAAACCCTAAAAATAGACAAATGTGGGATTTCGGGCTTTGGGAAGGGGAATTGGGGATAGGGTCCTCAGGACTGAAATATGCAGAATGGGATGACAGGGGTTCCCCGAAAATTTCAAGGGAAACAAAGTGAACGACTCGAAAGGGATCTGGAACAGCACTGAATGGATTGAAAACAGCTGAATCTGGAACGGCTTGCAAAAATGGATCTGAAACGGTGCAGCAGTGATCGACAATAGTTCAGCTGAAAGTAGATATGGACCCCAGGTATGTGCGGCTTCCTAACAGTTCAGGGGTTTCACTCAGCCACCAATGTTGTCTAATGGCTTGCGTATTGGGGCAATACCCCTCACTCCACGACTCAGGTAAAACTGATAACCGCTTTGCCACAAACGACAGCTCTTGGTTTACCTAACGGGTGGGAACTAGTCAATCAGGTAGGGGTCGTTGCCCTTTTCGCTGGCAGGTCCTCTCAATGGGACAGCTACTTTGGGGTTCGTGTGGTACTCCTCACAATGAGTTTTAGGGCTTATGCCCAAGTACTTTCCACAGTTAAGCGGATAGGGATTATTCCCAAATCCGAACCTGCAACAGATGCGAAAAAAATTTGGCAGAAATTTCACCTAGCGAGCCCAAGAAAGTGCTCTGATACCAGATGTGAGGCACCTACAAAGATTAATTAACAATAATATGTGAAATAGAAAAAATGATAGAACTCAGAATCACTTTTATATTGATCACAGGCCACTTCGAGGGGGCAACCTTCTTTGAGCAAGCTCAATACAATTAACTTCACGGTGCCTTCATAGGTCTCAACACACACTTATATACTAATTCTAGGCACCAATACTATGGGTCAAAACCATGGGCCGTTACAAACTATGGATCAACAATACTATGGTCGGCTTACAAAGCATATGCGCCAACAACAATAACATAAACTATTGATCAACAAATACTACGGGACAACTTACAAAGCATATGCGTCCAACAACAAAATACTAACAAAGTAAAGACATGGGTTCCTAACAAGAATACACAAAAATAAGAAAGGCTAAGAAGAAACAAAATATATTTATGTACAACAGTTGCTACTAAATCTAGGTAAAGTACTTTTTAAGGGCTAGGCCATTGACAAGGAGATTTTCCTCCTCCCATTGTAAATCTTTCAATTTATATGTTGTTGAGCCAAGCTTCTCCACAATCTGATAAGGACTAAGCCACAATTGTTGAAATTTTGTATGATTTCCTTTATCCTCATGTGGATGATCCCATTTTAAAACTAACTCTCCTACCTCAAAATTTATCTTACCAGAATTATGTTTGTCAAACCACCTTTTAAAAATATCTTGGTGATGGTTCAACCTATCCTTGGCATTGTGCCTTGATTCTTAGAGTTTCAGTCGAGTATTAATTCATGACTGTAGGGTTTCACTACTTGATCCTAGAGGAACCTAAGCTAATTGCATGGAAGGAAGTAGTATGTCTAGGGTAATTATAGCCTATTTCCCATAGACTGAGTTATAAGGAGAAACCCCTAAAGAATCTTTTTGGAGTGGCCAATTTCTCTAATTTTCAATAACTGTTTTCTTTAATTTACAGATGATATTTTTATTTGTGGATTCTTCTAATTCATTTCCTTGAGTATATTAATTAGTTGAATAATGCAGTTTAATTCCTCTTTCAAAAGAAAATGCACTCATCTTAATAGATGAGAACTAAGATGCATTATCAAAAACTAGGGAAATTGGAACCCGAAACCCGGTTATAATGTTTCCCTGCAGGAATATGATGATTGCATCTTCATTCACTTTATGCAAAGGAGTAGATTATGTCCATCCTGTAAAATAATCAGTAGCTGTAAGAATATATCGATGTTGTGGTGAAGAATTTGGATTAATCTCCTCGATGATGTCTAAACCCAATTGCTCGAATGGTTCTGAGATGATTACTGGTTGAAATGGTCCTACTAATTTTGGTAGTCTAACAACACTCCTCTGACATACATCACATTTACTTGCATAAGCATGAGCACCCTTGAAAATAGTAGGCCATTAATATCCAACTCTCAATATTTTTTTGAGCAATAGTGTACCCGGAATAATGTCCCCCTACAGGGCCATCATGTAACTCCTTGACTACATTATTCACATCTGCTTTCTTGAGACATCTGAGAAACACTCCAACATATTTCTTTCTAAAGAGTACTCCATCTATTATCTAATAAGATGTTGATTTTAATATAAGTTCCCTTCTCTACTTAGAACTCTAGTGTTCTTCAAAATACCCTTGTTGAAGATAATGAATCAAATCCCTATACAAATATTCCAGAGTAGTAAAAATGGAACAAAATTCAATTGAATTCATTTCAGCTTCATTTTTTATTCATGATCTCCACTGGTTGGGTTTCCAGTGAGAAATTTGCACATCCCTTGATCTTTAATGATATTAGTCGGTTTGAACTCTAGGTCATCTTCTTGTAATGCATTTACCCAATTTCCTCGCGTTTCTCCCAATTCCTTTTGTACAAATAAGGATCTGACATCCAGATGAGGTATTATGACCTTTGTTATGTTTTCAAAATGTTAGGTCTCAATTGTTTACAGCCATAAATACTACATATGCTTGCTTATCTACAACTGGATAATTCAGTTCATTTCCTTGTAATCCTAAGCTCATAAAGGATAGGGTATATTCATCTCCTAGCTCTCCTTTCTATGTGAGCACTACTGCAAGAGAATTGTTTGAAGCAAAGGTATATATAATAAAACATTTTTCAAAATATGTACTTCTCAAAGATAGTGCATGAGTTATGGAATTTTTTATCTCCTTAAATGCATTCTTCTCAATATCAGTCCATTTGAATTGTACACTTTACTTCACCATTTGTACAAAGTTTGGTACAAACCTTCGAACAAAGTTTATCGTGCCCATGAATAATTGCATAGTTTTCTTGTTATGGGGCATGGGAATTTAAGTTATGGCTTGAATCCTTTCTAGGTCTATAGAGATTCCCTTCTTAGAGATGATGTGTCCCAACAATTTTCCTTCAAGTACAACAAAAATACTCTTCTTTGAATTCAAATATATATCATGCTTTCTACAATGATCAAAGATCTGTTTCAAATGGAAACATGGTCTTCTCTTTTCTTAGAAAAAAATGTCACATCCTCTAAATAAAGGACAACACAATGGCCGACTAAACCTCAGAACGCGATTTCCATGGCCCTTTGAAATGTGGCTCCGGCATTCATAAGGCCAAAAGACATTCTTTTGTATGTGAATGTTCCCCATTTTGTGCGAAATGTCATCTTGATTCGATCTTGCTCGGCCACTAATAGTTGATTATAACCTAAAAATCCATCCAATAGGGAGAACATTTCCGAGCTTGATACCATTTGTAAGATTTATTCCATTGGTGGCACTGAATAGTTTTCTTTGTCTGAAGCCTTATTCAAATTTTGAAAATCGACACATAGTCTTATCTCTTTATTTCTTCCTCACAGGTACCAAATTAGCCACCCATTCAGAGTATCGAACTTTAAAAATAATTTTAGCATCCAACAACTTTTTTAATTCCTTTTGTATCGAAGGTTCAAGTGGAGGATGCATCTTCCTAAGTTGCTGTTGAAATGTATCTACACCTTATTTAATGGGTATTACATGTTGTATGATGTGTGTGTCATAAGTCTTCAAATCTCCATATGTCCAAGCAAAAATGTCTTTATCTTGTTGAAATTTTTTAATGAACTTGCATCTTTCGCCAAGTGCACAACATTTTCCTAAATTAATATATTTAGGTTCAACTTCCATCCCCAATTTCACCAACTCATATTGCATTGAGGAGCTATTTGTCTTGACATTTGCATGTTTTATAAATTCAGGTTGTACATCAAATAATCGTTCAAGAGTTCATACTCCTTTCGGCATAAAATTTTCCTTATTGATACCCTTATTTTACAATTCCAACTTGTGTTCTTCTTCTTCAATAATGGAGTCTTTGAAGGCATCTTCATTTGTCAAAAAAATGATAATCTATTCATCATCATCGAACACTCTCAAATTTATAATGTTATCGGGTACATATGGCCTAAAAATTAATTCAACAGAACATTTTTTATTAGTTGGTACTAACGGAGAAGAAAAAGTGGCTAGTAAATCAGTTGCAACATTTTGCAATATAGGAATGGCGTTTATGTTAAAAGCATTAAAAATTGATATTAAATTCCAAAACTTAGACTGATACCCTTTCAAGTGCAGGGATACACAATGAATGGTAATTCTTATTTTCCTAACAACTATTTCCAAGTCACCAAAAACTTTCAAATTTTTAACATTCAACTCAACTGTTTTTTTCAATCCTTAAACTAGAGCTTCATATTCAATAGTGTTATTTGTGCATTCAAACTGTAGCGTACAAGAGAGATATTGTTTGTTTCTTTTAGAATCAACAAGAGCACATCCGACTCCTTCTCCCTATTATGTCTTGGAGCCATCAAAGTACCAAATCCAAAATTTATTATCTGATTCAATTATGTTATTGTTATATCCTAAGTCAGTAACTAACTCTACTATAGTATAGTCAATATCATCAGTCTGTGAGAATTGAAGGAGATTAGACAGGTTGTATGAATCATGACCGGCATCTTCCGCTTGGTAGTTCCATGGCTCAATTTATAAGAAATAATTCCCCAAAAATGAAGATGAAAAACTTACAGGTTCATTCTTTTCTTCCAACTGAGTCACATTTTGTTTCATGTGAGGTATTCTCAAAACCTTAATTTGATTCTTATTATTCTGATATGGCAGTAAAAAATGACACCAATCTGTTGCAAAATAACCATTCAGATTTGTTGACCAATCTCTACTCAATATTAAACCATAAGTTTCCAATATGTATACTACCATAATATCAATAAATTAACATACTCTTGGGTCTCCAGCTAATCTGATCAATACATTTTTCATTTCCCCAAAAGCTTTGACAACAAATCTATCTAGTTGTATAATATGAGAAGGGGATTCTTTTGGTTTCCCATTTATCGTTTTACAAATAGATAGCAGCATAATGTTAGATGAAGCTCCAGAATCCACCAAGAAATTATGCATATTATAATTAAAGATCTCAAAATTTAATAGGAAAGGAAGAGTTAGAGATTTTGATTTTCCACCGATACTTGCTTCGTCAATCTCAGTATTAGACTCAACTATTTTCATTGTACTGTTTGGTTGTGGATTACAAGCTTCTAGCAATTTTTTCCTCTGTTGTGGGAGATTACAAAGTTTGAACATATATATGTTTGTTTTGGTTTTCTTAATGTATTCCATAATGTCATATCCCATATTATGAGAGTCCACCACTTTTTTCACCAATATCATATTTCTTACCTATCGATTTAACTTGCTTATTGTTCAATGGATTTGTTTCTTTTGTAATTCCTGAATTAACTTTTGGTTGTGTCTGATTTATCCCGTTGTTCTTTTTTGTATTTTCTCTTGTTGTCCTCATTTTAGGAAATATTATACCTTGGTATTCAAGTGGTCCTTTTCTCCTAGTATCATAATTTACAGCTAATACTTGAATTTCTTCCACCTTTTCTTCTTCATTTAATCCCAAAGTTGGTGCCCAATCCCATAATATCATTGTAGTTTCTTAAATTTGATCCTCTTGTTCATTAGATTGATTTTCTTCTTGTTCTTCCTGGTCTATTAATTGAGTATCCATAAATTGGTTCATTACCAGGTTCAATGAGTTAATCCACTGTGGGAAAATTTTCTTAGAATGATGTTCCTGATGGAATGTGCAAAAATGACCAAAACCAACTTACAGTAGAATTATTTGATAGTGGATGTGGTTTTTCATTTTCTTCCCTTTTCTTATAGAAAGGTTTAAATGTTTTTCTTGAAGAACTATACCATTTTCTTTTTCCAGATCTACTATCTTATTGGATAGCTTTTGGACAATTTTGACCACATTCTCTAACTCATTTGAAGACTCTTCTTTAGGTATGGTTCACATCAAAGGATTCTTGTTTCTTGTTGGTTTTACTTCCAAATCCATTATATATTTCATCATACTGTCTAGATATGCCTCTACTTTCATAGCTTCTTCATAACTTTCTATTAAAGTGGTTTTAACATCTCTCTTAACAAACATGGCTATGGGTGGAAGAAGTGTTGTAGTGTAATATTCTACCAATGATTCTTCAATGGGATTAATTGCAGCACTGAAACTGTTTAAGATTGTCATAAATATTTGGTTAAATTCTTGTACCTTTTATTTCTTTTCCATTCTCATAGACAATAATTCCTTCATAAGTGTGGCGACAGTCTTTTGGTTACCAAACTTGTTCAAAAAAAAACTTTTCAAAATTGTCCCAATCTGCTATAGAATTGCCATGCAAACTAAAATACCATGATGAAGGTCCAGTCTCAAAAGCATAAGGAAACAATTTGCAAACTACATCTTCATGTTCCACATTTAATAGATTCAAAGCTAAATAAAATCTCTTTAGGTGACCTTCTGCAGATATACCTTTAACAGGGTCGAACTTGGGTAGCATTCTTTCGGGATGCTTAGGTAAATCATTTAAAGGAGAAGCCAGGTTGAGTGGTCCTCTAGCCATCCATGCAGGTGGTTGGTTGGCATTGTGATCCATAATGCGTCCTGGAGAATGAGGTGGAGTATGAAGTGGTGTATGAGTTTGTGAGTGAGGAGAAGATATTGACTCAGGAGACTCATGCCTCAATTGATTAATGGGATCTAGTATGTCTTGTAATGATAAATCAACTAACTCTTCCAATGATTCCATGAGCACAAAATCCATAGTTTGTACCACTTGTATTTTAAGAGCTTTCCTTCTGGGTAATATAGGAACTACCGTTAATCCATAGAGTTCCCTCACGTAAGAGCTTGTATGTATCCTAAATTTATATACCTCTCTATGTAACGAACAACATATAAACATTCAGTATTCACAGTTTCAGAATCCAAATTCCTTTGATGGTTAGTTTCAGAACTCAATTCTTCTAGTTGGGTTTTTCAAATGAATATCTAGAGAAATTCCCTCTTGGAAACGGATTTCCTCTGTCAACCATGCATTGGTGGCCATCTTTCTAGCACCAAAAACTGTTGATCCCCAAGAAATCCCTAGCATTGATAGTAGGTGTTAGCACCTGATTTTTCTGCAGCATAAGTATCGAAAATGAAAGGTGGAGGATTAGAAATCTTACCTGGTAAAGGCCTGAGGTCCCTTTCTTTCTCCATGGTTAGAAGCTAAAGTATGAAAAATTGTTGTAGAAAGGGAGAATATGGTGCACCATAGGGAAATTTGTGAAGAAATATGTTAAAGGGATTTTGAACAATCAAATAACCCTAAGTCCTAAGTCCGACAGCCAAATATTACATAGATTAATCATGGACAGGCAGGACACCATTAATCAAGCACAGGCATAAGATCAACGTCCCACATTAATGGTCACGTGGCCAAAAGGAGCAAGGGTTAGTCACATTAGTGGTCGCAATGGGTTATGTCTCTATACAAATGTCGGTCGAGGAGCACGTCGCGAGGGAGGAAAAGCGGTAAGCGAAACCACTGCAGAGGCACGCGATACCATAGTGGTAAGGTTGTGGGTGATGTATGGTATAGAATGCAGAGATAACCAAATCAATGGCAATGCAATAATGAAGATGAACGGATGATAGAGAAGGTGGACCCCGTCGACAGAAAAGGTTGAAGAGTTAAATGGGTCATCTGTTCCCGCCATGGATGTAAAGCAGACACACATCAATGGCTCCCGATGATGGTCTAGTTGGGAAATGGCATGATGGATATAGGAAAGAATGGTCGCAACAGATGAAACCATTCGATAGGTATCGACACAAGGGATGGTCACGAGGTAGGAAAGCAATATTTAAAACCGCATTGGGATGCTCGCGATACCATTTCGCGGACATGTGGTATCATAGGAATAGTGTATATTGGGACCTACGGGGTGATCCGACGGAGGGCAGATGAAGGTTGTCAAATCAAATGGTTAAATGAAAGCCGGATCTTACGGCGGGGAATGGCACGTGAGAGACCAATGGCTGAGATCATTGGACAACTGGCAGATAAGACATATGGTTAAGTGAACAGAGTTTATATATATGATCATCCGCATGAGTTGTTGACATATGTTTGTTGGAACTGTCGAAGTCAGAAGCTTCTCGGCATGTGGGAGACAACGAGGGCGATAGGTCTTTCAACAGAATAGTTCCAGAAGATTGCTAGTGACAGGTAGACCCTTTTCCGACTGAATTCATGAGTAGTATAAGTGTTTTTGCAGTAAAATAATGGAAGAAGATTCAATCATAAGCACGAGTAGGGTTAGGCGTACCCTAGAAGACAGGGACTGTAACATTTTTGACATAGTTATCCAGCTACCCGTAGCCAAAATTAAGAGAAGGATGAAGCATCTACAAGATAGGGGCACAAATGTACATAGGGTATTTTAGTATTCATTCATTCTCTTTTGTTTAGACCAAATCATGTCGTTTCCTGAGTTCGTCTCCTGGTGTGCATCTAATTACGAAGGGTCCCAAAGAGTCATCATGGATAGTCGGCAAAGTAGAATCATCTATTCCATAGAACCGTCAGTCGTGCATCGTTCATTTGAAATCCCTGAGCCGCGAACACCAAAGTCTAAGAAGTTCTCCGTAGAAAAAACTGTAACCCTCTATCACCAAATCCCTCCCGAGAGTCGGCAAGCATTTTTGACAACTTGCCTTAAACTGGACCTGGAGATTGAGGAAACTCCATACACGTTAGATGTTACATGTTCAATGCCAATACCCAGTTAGTCCTTTAATTACTCGCACAGTTTTTAGGTCTTGATAGTGATAGGTTTGTGATAGACTTGTAGTTAATTCAACCGTACAGGGTAAGTGTCGGTTCCCCCCTAGTCATTTATTAGTCGGTTCCATGTATTAGCTTTGAAGATTTTAGGGTGGAGGACATTAATTATTAGTTCGCGGTTTTTCCAAATACTAGATGTTTCCAGTTTCAATCCCATTTAATGAAGCTGATCATGGTCAGTAACCAGAATGAATTGCATTTCGCACCAAAAGTTTATGACGGTACTCTGGAGGAAAGCATGTTTAAATACATGAATTCTATATTGTTTGTATTGTACAAATTATTTTTTGGGGAGGAACTGCCAAGGGTCTTTCCTGAAATGAAGAACTTATTGCATTTAAAAAAGGAGGTCGCCATGGGGAACTGGTTTTTATGAAAAGACTCTACTGTCATCAGGGTGTATGGGTTCGCACACGAGCGCTACATACTACCCGCCTTCTTAACATTGAGGATTTTTTCTTTAGAATTTATCAGGAAGAAGTTAACCCTAGAAGATGAACATTTTTCAAAGTTCAGAAAGGGTGTCGATTTCAAGTATCCTTGGGCCATCGGTCCATTTATTGTAAAGAGTAAGGAAGTTTTTTTGGAGGTGCGGAGTTTGTTAGAATATTTGGAATTAAAAAAGGATATTTCCATGGACTATGACCCTTGTCACGTTATTTCTGAAAGAAGAAAATTGAGTAACCTTAGTGGGTTTGAGGACAAGGAGGTGGAGGGATCGTTTGGAGGAAAGAACCTGTTGCAATACGAGCCTGAGGCGGAAGCAACACCTACTTTGCAGGGAGAAGATTTCACGTTGTTGGAAGCGGCGATAGGGGTGGATAATATACTTAAAGTCGCGGAAGTGGGAGAGAAAATAAGTCTGCAGGAAATCCTGGATGAATATGATGAAGAGGGAGGAAAGAGACTCAGAACTGAGGATCGGGGATTAGCTAGAACACAACCAGATTTATCTATTTTGATGGATAATGAAGGTGGTAAAGAGGGGGAAATTCCAATCCCCAGTGTACAGGTATTAGAATACAATTTCCAGGAAGCCAGCGAAAGCAGGGACATAAGCAATTTCTCGTCAAGAGATGAGATGTTTGAACAATATGCTCAGGACAAGTAGGCTTCTTCTTAGTTTGTGTATAACTTGCTACCCAAGGTTCGGAGCCTATCGAAGTCAAATGTTGCTCTAGTGACTAGCCGGAATATAAAGGAACGCACTTTGAATGTGGAAATGGCTACACCTAGCAAATTAACTGAAGTGAAATATGATTTGAAAAACATATCCGCCCCTGATAAGGTCCAGTTACATAAACAAATTGGGGAGGTTATTTGCGAGGACTATATACAGGCAGTATTGATAGTAGATAAGCTAGAGGGAATTGTTAGCAAGATGGATATTTAGTTAAAACAAGAGAGGGTGGGAAGCAAATCCCACCAGCACCTGGTTAAGAAATTACAGCTCGATTTGGTTGCTAGTGATGGCGGTGGCAAGGATACCAAAAAGTTGTTGAAAGAGAAAGAAGGATTAATATAAACATTGCAAAAGAAGGCAAAAGTCCTGAGCACTCAATTAATTTAGGCTCCCGAAGTGTCTAGATTAGAGCAGGAGAAAGAGGCACTGGGTAAAGAACTCAGCGAAAGCCGACCATAACTGTTGAAGTTGGCTGAGAAGAAAGCAGATTGGGAGAAAGAGAAGTTGAGTTTGGAAAAGCAAGTTGAGGATCTAAAAGATAACTTGCCCATCTTGGGCACGCGGATGTCAAAGATAAGTCAATATGTAGATGAAAATTGTGTTGACATCCTTTCACAGGCTATGTCTCAAGTCAGTTTGAAAGAAGTAGAAATTCAGGAATTGAAGGAAAGGGCTCAGAAATTGGAAGAGAAGAACATGCAAATGGAGGAAGAAATAAAAGGATTGCAGAGTAAAAATAAGGGACTGGTGGAAACAAATCAAAGGTTCGTCCCCCAAGTAATTGGGAATATCTCGATGCAAGGATGCAAACACTTAATATGGGATATTATTATCAAGACTGCCACCAGCCCCAGGTCTTGTTTAACCTCCATAAGAGGTACGGAGAAGGAGATAAGGGATAAGATGCTATAGATTTTCTGAGATTTTTACTAGAAGAAGAGTTGGCTACATTGGGGATCCGAAACAGAGTTGCAGCAATCGCTTGGGCGAGGAAGACGCTAGGAAAATACAGTCATGTGGAAAATATCGAGGCTCGGTGTGCAGCGATGGTGGATCAGATCGTTAGTATAAAGAGATATTTTGAGGAAGTCTTCCAGAAGGGGCTAGCCTCCTTTTGGAATGAAGACAATGAGCTCATCCTCCACAACGACTCGAAGAACCTGCTGTGCACAATAAAGATGAATCACGAAAAGTTCCAGAGGCTAAGTCAGATTCTCATAGGAAAAATACTATTAGAAAAGCTTGCTGAGGATTTCGAGATCATGAACTTGCTAAAGGGCCTAAGCAAAAGAGTCCCAGTCATGTCCAATGAGGAGAACGTGAAGCTGAGAGTACTAGTGAAAGAAATGGTGATGTAAGAGAGCGTCACGACTGATCAATGGAACTATGTGGAGAACTATGGGAAGATGAAATACTCAACTCATGTTTCTCGGTAGCTGTTGTTTTTATTTTCAAAGAATTGATGTCATTTTCAAAGACTTTTGAGACATTTTTATTTCTAAAAGTAATTTGTGATATTTTTTGAGGTGTCTATTAGGAATAGCTAGCCGGTGCAACTGCTTTACTATATTTTATTTTTATCTTAAAGTTAGTTGTCATTCAGTAAGAAGGCTGGTAAATGTGAAAGAAAATAGTTAGGCCTGCACGCCCGTTTTTGATAGTGGCGAATGTGTCTTGATGAGGTGTCATTTTTGTTGTTATTGTTTTCTAGTCCAAACTCATCGGACAGAAGGCCCTAGATAGCTATATATGCTATGTTCTTGAAAGGAGAACGGTGGAAATTTTTTTGGAGATTAGTATATTGCTTTGTGTAATATTTTGATCTGTTTTGAATAAAGTTGGCAGAGCCGAGCAGGTGTTTTGAAAGGGATTCATGTGTTATTGGTATTGCAGTCTGTTCCTTCTCTTTTCCCTTGTGAATTGTGTTTCTTTCTTTGTCAATCCATTTTGTAATTACTTACTCATGTTTGGTTCAGTCTAGTATTTGAAAGCAATTCATAGAAATAATGCTCCGTTCAGGTCATACCAAGCATTTAACCCTTATTTTCTGCCAAAGTCAATATAGAAATCATGTTTCCATGCTTTATATTGATGGACTGTTCATTTCTCTTCTAAATCACCAACTAAAATCTTTTTAACTGTGAGCTGGTGGCTACCTTGCTCTTGTATGAATGTATTTGCAAAAGTATTTGTCAATGATGTTCATGTTTTGTTTAATTTGACTCCATTGGCCCAATATAGATCCATGTTCTTTTCCAACCACAATTTATGAAAAGAAATATGTCCTAACATATGTCTTACCTTCTATGTATGTTATCGATTGAATATCTTGATGTGATGAATGTTGGTGTATGTTTTCATTGTTGATTCCTTTGATTATTTCCATTTTTTCATATGTTGGTAGAGAGAGTCCTCTTTGACTATGTTGGCTCAGTAGCATTAGTCTAAAGTTGGTTAGTGGTTACCCCAGATTTACCTCTTCACAACCTTGGGGGTTAATTTGGGTGATAAAAAATTGGCACCGTTGCCGGGGAACAATTGTCTTATCATCCCTAGCAGAACGAAAAAGAAGTCCAAGTTTCAAAGACAAGAGAGATTTGTGTGGGAAAACAGAGGTTTCCTGAGTTTGATAAGGTTGTTTGTTTTTTCCCTGGCGGGGTAAGGTCCTGTTCTAAAGAAGTCTCAAAGGGCATCCTGGCCTCCAAGAAGATCCATACTAGAGGTAACCCTTTTTCAGAAATTTTGCTAGGTGTGGATAATACAGAAAGTTTACTTAGACATAATATTGGGAAAGATAAGACTGCTAGGTCTAGCAGTGAAAAAATCGTGTCTAAAGAAGAATCATCTGTTTTTCAAGAGTTGAATATAGAGATAGACCTTAGCATACCTTTTCCGAGATCAAGATCTAAATCATATCTAAACCTAGGTGAAGTAGGTATGAATGAGACTGAGTTATATCTGCTAGATCCTCTGTGGTGCTTGAAAGGTGTTGTCAAAGCTTAAAGTGCCAAACTTCGTTCTCAAATTCCCCATCATCGTACCATAAACCTTGCCAATAATCCTACTCAGAATATCATCCCCCAAGCCAAAAATACACCCACACTCATGGCTAGTAGATTCACACCTCTGGCCCTACCAGCTGTTTTGCATGATCTCCCTAAGAACTATGCCCAAAGGATTGTCTCTTATGATGGGGAGGGAGAATTTTCATCCAAAGAGCATGTAGACAGATTTGAAGATTGTGTTGATCTCGAAGAAGTAGATTATGATGATGCTAAGATGAGGTTGTTTTCCCAAATTTTGTTTGGAGAACTTAAGAAATGGTTTAAGAAGTTACCAAACACCTCTATCCAGGATTTTGAAACCTTTAAAACATTATTTTTAGAAAGATGGGAAATGATAAGGAACCCTGCCATAGTCCTATCTCAATACAATCATTTGAAGAAAGGTGGTTTTGAATCTGTAAATGAGTTTTCTGCTCTGTTTATGAAAGCATACAATTCTATTCTAGATGATCTAAGGCCCTCAGCGGGTGCTACAAAACTCCATTATGTAGATGCCTTTGATGGAGATTTTTCATGTATGTTGAGAGATAGAAAATCGGCTTCCCTGCGTATTATGCTAAAAGATGCCATAGAGGTGGAGGCGAATATGATGGCTTCAGGAAGGATGAAGGGTAAAGTAGAAGTAGTAAAAAAGAAACAAGAGACCCAAACTTCTACCTCTTCCTCCTCTAGTGATGCCAAGTTTGATACAATGATGAAGGCCATGGAAAAACTGATGGATAGGCTAGCCTTGGATAATAAGCCTCTCGTTAGAGAACAACCTGAAAACCAAATAAGAAATCCTAATTTTAGAAGGACCCATCTCAAAGAAATCATAGGAACCCTGATGACCAATAGATAAGGTCTCCTTTCCCTGAAAATTTAGTGGATTAGGAAGGGCCTGAAGACCCAATGGGTGACCACATTCATCTCTTTGACACTCTAGACCATGAATTACTTTTGATCGAAAGAGAGCATGATTTTTTCACCAAGGAGAGCACCAACCAAAACCCTAAGTCCGATTTTGAGCAGTAGCAGATGGGTTATCAAAATGTTGTAAATGAAATTCAAAGAAAGATGAAACTAAGGAATCGAGAGGTAACAATGAACAAAGGAAGTCCAGCCAAACCCAGCCTTCAAATATTAGACTAGAGGCAGAAAAGCCAAAGGAGAGGCAACAGGAAGTTGTTGCACAGAAGCAGCCATAGGTTGTTGCACAGAAAGCACCGAAAGATAAATGGAAGCCTTCCAATGAAGTTAGACATCCAGAGGTCACTAAAGTAGTGAAACCAATTTTGACCTTCAGTCTAAAGGCAGAATTGTCCAAGGTGAAGATATATATCCCCTTGAATGAATGATTGAGGAACAATGAATATGGGGAAGAGATAGCTAGCATGGTAAAAGGGGAGGGGGATTTTCTGGATGATATATTGGAAGTGACGGAGGATGCTCCCACCATAATTTTTGGGCCCAAGCTTGAAGAGACAGATGATGAAGAGGATCCTTCGTTTTACTTAAGTTTGGGTGTCCATGGCAAGACCTTACACAATGCATTGATAGACTCTGGGGTATCACACAATCTGATGCCCAAGTCTATGATGGATCAATTGGGGCTAGATGTTACCAGGCCATACAAAGACCTCTACTCTTTTGACTCTAGAAAGGTAGAGTGTCTAGGGTTAATAAAGAATCTAGTGGTGACCCTCACCCAAATCCCAGCTGAAAACATCATGATGGACGTGGTAGTGGCTGATGTGCCCGCTAAATTTGGGATGCTATTTTCAAGGTCCTGGATCTCAAAGTTGAAAGGGAATATGCAGATGGATTTGTCATATGCTATCAAACCCCTTTTTGGAAGCAATAGGAAAATGTACATAGAGAAGACAATGGCTTATGCTATCAGCAGCACAGAGAAACCTGAAAACCATCATATATATGCTATAGATACTCACATAGGATCCTTTATCTTCTTCAGTGATGGCCCCCATATTGATCCTAAGCCCCCCACATACATTGAATTTAATGAAGATAAAGAGTTCATAGCAAGATATGAAGCCTCAGAGAGGCAGAAAAATGCAGAAGGCCTGTGGTCTATGTATTTTGATGGGTCCTTGAGCAAAAATGGTGCGGGAGCAGGGGTTTGGATCATACCTCCAGAGAGGGATTCCCGAGCTTTGTCATATAACATGACTTTTTAATGTACTAACAATGTGGTTGAATATGAGGCTCTACTCCTAGGGTTGCGAGCCCTGAAATATTTGGGAGCCAAAAGGATAGAAGTGTTTGGAGATTTAGAGTTGGTAGTAAATGAAGTAAATGACAGCTATCAAACCAAACATCCTAGGATGAGGGCCTACAGGAATGAATTTTGGGGTATGTTCGGGAATTTTTCATAGAGCACAAGATCAGGGTGATTCCCAGGTGCGAGAATCAAGTGGTAGATTCCTTGGCCACTACATCTGGCGGTTTTAAAACTCCTATCTTTTCCCAGGAGAAGTATGAAGTTGAGGTGGTCAACATGCCATCTTTTCCAGATAACTCTAAATACTGGCAGGTGTTTGATGATGATTTACAAATTAAGAGGTTCTTGGAATTTTCTGATGAGTTTGCAAATGTTCAAATTGATACCGAGAATGAGAACTTGGAAGGTCTTGTAGACCAAGAGCAATAAGAAGATGAAGAGAATGAAAGAAAAGGGTGGAAAAACATGCTGGGGGGAAAGGATATCATTCAATTTAAGAGAAATTATATCCCTAAAGGTTTGATACCCCTAGAGAAGTTGTTTGACTAGAATTATGTAGCCAAAAACCCAAAGTTTGAACCAACCTATGATGTTGTAGAAGAGCCGAACTTGGGTACTAAAGAAGAGCCTCGGATGGTGAACCTGTCCAAGAAGCTACATGCTAAGAAGAAAGAGCGATATGTAGAATTAATGAAGAAATATGCTTGGGCTTTCACTTAGAGCTATGAAGATCTGAAGGAATATGATACTTCCATAATAAAATGCTCTATTCCTATCAAACCGGGAGAGAAGCCTTTCAAACAAAAGCTAAGAAGAATAAATCCAAAGTTGTTGCATATAATAGAAAAACAAATTAGAAAACTTTTCAATGCCAAGATCATTGTCACTCTAATATTTTCCCAATGGATAGCTAATCTAGTTCCTATGACGAAGAGGAATGGTGAGATCCGGATCTGCATAGATTTCAGGAACCTGAACAGGGCTTCGTTGAAGGACAATTATCCTTTGCCAAAAATGGAACATATTTTACAAAAGGTGGTGGGGGCAGAAAGGATCTCTACCATGGATGGGTTTTCAGGATATAATCAGATTAAGGTAAGCCCAGAGGACCAAGAAAAAATGGCTTTCACCACTCCTTGGGGCACCTTCATGTATGCAAAGATGTCTTTTGGGCTAATGAATGCAGGAGCCACTTTCCAGTGTGCAATGGACATAGCATTTGCTGAGGAGAAAGACAAGTTTGTGGTAGTTTACATGGATGATATAATAGTGTTCTCCATATCTGATGAGGAACACCTGAAGCATTTGGAGCAATTTTTTATGAAATGCATGAAATATGGTATCTCTCTCAATCCTAAAAAGTCACATTTTGCATTGGAGGAAGCCAAGCTTCCAAGGCACATTCTTTCTAAAGAAGGTATCAGGATTGATCCTGAAAGGGTTAGTGCTATCCAGAAAGTTGGGGAGCCAAGAAGTAAGAAGGAAGTGTAGGCCTTCATAAGGCAAGTGGGTTTTCTGAGAAGGTTTATCCCAATTTTTGTAGAAATAATGAGAAACATCACTAATATGTTGAAAAAGGAGAGTTAGATAAAATGGACTGAGGAAGCCAAAGATTCATTCAAAGGCATAAAGAGAGCCATTACTGAAGCCCCAGTATTAGCCAGTCCATATTTTTCAAAAGAGTTCCTGATATTTTCATATGCATCTGAGCATATGGTGGCAGGGGTGCTGTTACAGAAAAATGCCCAGAATGCTGAGCAACCAATTGCGTTTTTCAGTAGGGTGCTGAGGGATGGAGAGTTAAAATATGATATCATGGAGAAACAAGCCTACGCTCTAATTAATTCATTGAAATATTTCACGGTTTACATCCTCCACTCACACATCATTGCTCATGTTCCAAATAGTGCCGTGAAAAGTATACTCACCCAGGCATACCCAGAAGGAAGAAGAGACAAATGGATTGTTGTATTGTTGGCGTATGACCTGGAAATAAAACCCACCAAGTTGGTAAAGGGACAAGGATTGGAAAAATTGACGACTAAGGCCAACTGTGATTCTTTACAACTGAAATTTTTGGAAGACTATCCAGAGCAAGCAAACGCAGGACCTTAGGTTAGACCAGAATTTTCTGCATCCCCTTGGTATGCTGACATTATTTATACATTGCAAAATTTACAGGCTCCTGCAGGGCTGAGCAAAACCAGGGCTCGGTCTGTGAAGTTGAAAGTTGCCAAGTTTTATATCATGAATAAATTTTTATATTGGAAAAACCCAGGAGGTGTGTTATTGAACTGTTTACAAGAGGACGAAGCTCAACACACCAAGAAGGAGTTCCATAAAGGAGATTGTGGTGGACACCATTATTGGAAAGTAACAATCAACAAAATTTTGAGGGTTGGGTTCTACTGGCCTACCATGTTTGCGGACATGTATAAGGAGACTGTTACTTGTCATCAATGCCAAATTTTTGAAGGAAAAAGAAAAGTTGTCTCACTTCCCCTCCACCCAATCATAGTAGAAGCTCCTTTCCAGTAGTGGGGGTTGGATTTCATTGAAGAAATACACCCTAAATCCACTTGCCAGCACAAATGGATTTCAACAACTACGAATTACTTTACCAAGTGGATTGAAGCCATCCCCACCAAGAATGCAACTGAGACAGTAATCATGAATTTCTTAGAAAAAAACATCTTGTCTAGGTTCGGATGTCCCAAGAGGATTGTGACTGACAATGCACAAGCATTTAAGTCTAAGAAGATGATAAAATTTTGTCACAAGTACCATATCAATCTGAACCATTCCACAACATACTACCCTTAGGGAAATGGACTGGCAGAGTCTTCAAACAAAATCTTGGTAAGGATCATAAAGAAGTAGTTGGAGGAGAATAAGAGGGCTTGGCACACAAAGTTAAAATGTGCTCTTTGAGCCGATAGAATCAGTACCAAGAGGGCCATCGGGATGTCGCCTTTTCAACTGGTATATGGAGATGAGGTGGTTTTTCCTGCATCCTTAGGGTTACCAGTTATGAGGTTGTTGTAGGGGTTAGAGGAAGAGCCAAATCACATGCAGAGAAGGGTGAATGAGATAGTGGAGCTAAACGAGCTGAGAGAAATAGGGCATACGATAAAGTACAGATGCACCACGAGAAAATGAAAGACACCTTTGACAGGATGGTAAAGGAAGAGTAGTTCTAGGTGAATGATTTGGTTCTGAAGTGGGATGCTCTTCATGAAAAAAGAAGGGAAAATTTGACCATATGTGGGTAGGACCTTATGTTATTGTAGCTAGCCGAGGCGTAAATTATTTCATCCTGGAAAATCAAGATGGGTCCCCTTGGTCCAGTGGCCCGGTCAATGGGAGATTTCTGAAACACTATCTGTATTAGAAGAGACAGGTAACGTTTGTATGATAGCCCGTATATATTTTTGTTTTACAGTAGGTTTGGTGTGTTAATGGCGAACCTGAAGATTTGAAGCCTGAAGTGAAGGCCCTAAGATCTGAAGGATTAGCCAGTGTTTTTGTTTTATCCACGTATTCGACCCAGATTTGCAGTATGTACAGTTTTGAATTTTCAACTTAGGGTTTGCATTTCAAAGGGTGAAGTTTTTCCCAATGGATCAGGAACCGGTCTACCAGAGGTTCTTTGCTACCTCGCAGGGAGGATAACATCCCCAAGTTGGAGCCAGTTGTTAGCACCTGATTTTTTTGCAGCATAAATATCGAAAATAAAAGGTGGAGGATTAGAAATATTACCTGGTAAAGGCCCGAGGTCCCTTTCTTTCTCCATGGTTAGAAGCTAAAGTATGAAAAATTGGTGTAGAAAGGGAAAATATGGTGCACCATAGGGAAATTTGTGAAGAAATGTGTTAACAGCCTTTTGAACAATCAAATAACCCTAAGTCCTAAGTTCGACAGCCAAATATTACATAGATTAACCACGGACAAGCAGGACACCGTTGATCAAGCATAGGCATAAGATCAATGACCCACATTGATGGTCGCATGGCCAAAAGGAGCAAGGGTTAGTCACATTAGTGGTCATGATGGGTTATGTATCCGGACATATGTCGGCTGGGGAGCACCTCATGAGGGAGGAAAAGAGGTAAGTGAAACCATTGCGGAGGCACACAATACCACAGTGGTAAGGTTGTGGGTGATGTACGGTGTGGAATGCAGAGATAACTAAATCAACGACGATGCAATAATGAAGATGCATGGATGATAGAGAAGGTGGACCCTGTCGGCGGAAAAGGACGAAGAGTTAAATGGGTCATCTATTCCCACCATGGATCCAAAGAAAACACAGATCAATGAATCCCAATGATGGTCTCGTCGAGAAATAGCACGATGGATATATGAAAGGGTGGTTGCGAAAGACAAAACCATTCGACAGGTGTCGACATAAGGCATGGCCGCGAGGTAAGAAAGCAGTATTTAAAACCACGTTGGGATGTTCATGATATCGTTTCTCGGACACGTGGTATCAGGCGAACGGTGCAGATTGGGACCTACGGGGTGATCTGACGGGAGGCAGATGAAGGTTGTCAAATCAAATGGTTAAATGAAAGCCGAATACGACAGCGGGGAGTGGAACATGAGAGACCAATAGCGGAGATCATTGGACAACTGGTAGATAAGACTGATGTCTAAGTGAACAGAGTTTATATATCTGATCACCGGCATGAGTTGTTGAAATTTGTTTGTTGGAACTGTCAAATTCAGAAGCTTCTCTGCATGTGGGAGACGATGAGGGCGACAGGTCTTTTGATAGAATAGTTAGAGAAGATTGCTAGCGATAAGTAGACTCTTTTCCAACTAAATTCATCAGTAGTATAAGTGGTTTTGTAGTAAAATAATGGAAGAAGATTCAATCGTAAGCATGAGTAGGATTAGGAGTACCCTCAAAGATAGGGACTGTAACATTTTTCACACAGTTATCCAGCTACCCGTAGCCGAAATTAAGAGAAGGATGAAGCATCTACAAGATAGGGGCACAGATGTACATAGGGTATTTCAGTCTTTGTTCATTCTATTTTGTTTAGACCAAATCATGTCGTTTCTTGAGTTCGTCTCCTGGTGTGCGTCTAATTACAAAGGGTCCCAAAGATTCATCATGGATAGTCGACAAAGTAGAATCGTCTGTTCCATAGAACCGTCAGTCATGCGTCGTTAATTTGAAATCCCTGAGCCGCAGACACCAGAGTCTGAGAAATTCTCCGCAGAAACAATTGTAACCCTCTATCGCCAAATCCCTCTAGAGAGTCGGCAATATTTTTTGACCACTTGCCTCAAGTCAGACCTGGAGATTAAGGAAAATCCATACCCATTAGATGTTGACATGTTCAATGCCAATACCCAGTTAGTCTTTTCATTACTGGCATAGTTTTTAGGTCTTGATAATGATAGGTTTGTGACAGAATTGCAGTTAAGTATGCTGTACAGGATAAGTGTTGGTTCACGCCTAGTCATTTATGAGTCTGTTCCAAGTCTTAGGTTTGAATATTTTGTGGTGGAGGCCATTAATTCTCAGTTCGCAGTTTTTCCAAATACTAGATTGTTCTGGTTTCAAGCCCATTTAATGAATCTGATCATGGTTAGTAACCATAATGAATTGCATTTCGTGCCAGAATTTTATGTCGGTACTCTTGAGGAAAGCATGTTTAATTACATGAATTTGATATTGTCTGTATTGTGCAAATTAGTTTTTGGGGAAGAACTGCCAAGGGTCTTGTCTGAAATGAAGACCTTATTGTAGTTAAAAAAGGAGGTTTCCATGAAGGACTATTTTTTATCAAAAGTCTCTACTGTCATCAGGCTGTATGGGTTCGTGCACTATCCCTACATACTACCCGCCTTCTTAACATTGAGGATTTTTTCTTTAGAATTTATCAGGAATAAGTTAACCCTAGAAGATGAACATTTTTCAAATTTCAGAAAGGGAGTCGATTTAAAGTATCCTTGGGCCATCGATCTGTTTATTGTAAATAGTAAGGAAGTTGTTTTGGAGATGCGAATTTTGTTAGAAGATTTCGAATTAAAAAAGGATATTTCCATGGACTATGACCGTTGTCACATTATTTTTGAAAGAAGAAAATTGAGTAACCTTAGTGGGTTTGAGAACAAGGAGGTGGAGGGGTCGCTAGGAGGAAAGAACCTGTTGCAATATGATCCTGAGGCAGAAGTAGCACCTACTTTGCAGGGAGAAGAGCTCACGTTGTTGGAAGCAACGATAGAGGTGGAGACTATACCTAAAGTCGCGGAAGTGGGAGAGAAAATAAGTCTAAAGGAAATCCTGGATGAATATGATGAAGAGGGAGGAAAGAGACTCAGAACTGAGGATCAGGGATTAGCTGGAACAAAGCTAGACTTAACTGTTTGGATGGATAGTGAAGGTGCTAAAGAGGGGGAAATTCCAATGCCCAGAGTACAGGTATTAGAATACAATTTCCAGGAAGCTAGTGAAAGTGGGGACACAAGAAAGTTCTCGTCAAGAGATGAGATTTTTGAACAGTATGCTCAAGACAAGTAGGCTTCCGCTCAGTTTCTGTATAACTTACTACCCAAGGTTCAGAGCCTGTCGAAGTCAAATGTTGCTCTAGTGACTAAGCAGAATATAAAAGAAGGCACTTTGAATCTGGCAATGGCTACACCTAGCAAATTAACTGAAGTCAAATATGATTTGAAAAACATATCAGCCCCCGATAAGGTCCAGTTACATAAACAAATCTGGGAGGCTATTTACGAGGACTATATACAAGCCATATTGAGATTTGAGAATCTAGAGGGAATTGTTAGCAAGATGGATATTTAGTTAAAATAGGAGAAGCTGGGAAGCAAATCCCACCAGTAGTTGGTTAAGAAATTACAGCTCGATTTGGTTGCTAGTGATGGTGGTGGCAAGGCTACCAAAAAGTTGCTAACAAAGAAAGAAGGAGAAAGTCTTGAGCACTCAATTAATTCAGGATCCCAAAGTATCAAAAGTAGAGTAGGAGAAAGAGGCCCCAGCCAAAGAGCTCAGTGAAATCCGAGTAGAATTGTTGAAGTTGGATGAGAAGAAAGAAGATTGGAAGAAAGAGAAGCTGAGTTTAGAAAAGCAAGTAGAGGTTCTGAAAGATAACTTGCCCATATTGGGCATGCAGTCGTCAAACAAAAGTCAAGATGTAGATGAAAATAGTGCTGACAGCCTTTCACGGGCTATGTCTCATGTCAATTTGAAAGAAGTAGAAATTGAAGGAAACGACTCAGAAATTGGAAGAGCAGAACATGCAAATGGAGGAAGAAATAAAAGGATTACAGAGTAAAAATAAGGGACTGGTGGAAACAAATCAAAGGTTCGTCCCCCAGGTAATTGGGTAGATCCTGATGCAGCGATGCAAACACTTGATCTGGGATATTATTATCGAGACTGCCACAAGACTCAAGCCTTGTTTAACCTCCATAAGAGCTAGGGAGAAGGCAATAAGGGAAGCCTTAAAAAGTTGTACATCCACACGAGAAAATCTAAGCTTAAGGCAAAAGGAAATAACTCAAGATGCTATAGATTTTCTGAGAGTTTTACCAGAAGAGGAGTTGGCTACATTGGGGATCCGAAACAGAGTTGCAGCGATCACTTGGGCGAGGAAGACGCTAGGAAAATACACTCATGTGGAAAATATAGAGGCTCGTTGTGCAGCAATGGCAGATCAGATCGTTAGTATAAAGAGCAAGTTTGAGGAAGTCTTCCAGAAGGGGCTACCCTCCTTTTGGAATGAAGACAATGAGCTCATCCTCCACAACGAATACAAGAACCTGCTGTGCACAATAAAGATGAATCACAAAAAGTTCCAGAGGCTATGTCAGATTCTCATAGGAAAAATACTATCAGAAAAGCTTGCTGAGGATTTCGAGATCATGAACCTGCTAAAGAGCCTAAGCAAAGGAGTACCAGTCATGTCCAATGAAGAGAACATGGAGCTAAGATTACTAGTGAGAGAAATAGTGTTGCATGAGAGCATCAGGGCTGATCAATGGAACTATGTGGAGAACTATGGGAAGATGAAATACTCACCTCATGTTTCTCGGTAGCCATTGTTTTTATTTTCAAAGAATTGCTGTCATTTTCAAAGACTTCTGAGACATTTTTATTTCTAAAAGTAATTTGTGATATTTTTTGAGGTAGCTATTGGGAATAGCTAGTCGGGGCAACCGATTTACTATCTTTTATTTTTATCTTAAAGTTAGTTGTCATTCAATAAGAAGGTTGGTAAATGTGAAAGAAAACAGTTAGGCTTGCTCTCCCGTTTTTGATAGTGGTGAATGTGTCTTGATGAGGTGTCATTTTTGTTGTAATTGTTTTCTGGTCCAAACGAGTCAAGCATAAGACCGTAGACAGCTATATATGATATGTGCTTGAAAGCAGAACGGTGGAAAACTTTTTGGAGATTAGTATATTGCTTTGTGTAATCTTTTGATATGTTTTGAATAAAGTTGGCAGAGCCGAGCAGGTTTTTGACAGGGATTCCTGTGTTATTGGTCTTGTAGTTTGTTCCTTCTCTTTTCCCATGTGAATTGTGTTTCTTTCTTTGTCAATCCATTTTGTAATTGCTTACTCATGTTTGGTTCAGTGTAGTATTTGAATGGAATTCATAGAAATAATGCTCTGTTTGGGTCATACCAAGCATTTCACCCTTATTTTATGCTAAAGTCAATATAGAATTCATGGTTCCATGCTTTATGTTGATGGACTGTTCATTTCTCTTCTAAATCACCAACTAAAAGCTTTTTGACTGTGAGCTGGTGGCTACCTTTCCCCTGTATGAATGTATCTTCAAAAGTATTTGTCAATGATGTTCATGTTTTGTATAATTTGACTCCATTGTCCCAAATTTCCCTTTAGTTTTAGCATCTTCTCCTTGTTATGCTCTAAGTCATTCATTAACTTATCAATATTACCTTCACTTGGTTGTGCAGTTTCTATATTCACTGATGTCATGAACTTGGGATCTTTATGGGTGTCTCCCATTATGGTGTTCTCTTGAATGGCCACCACATTAGGCTGTGCACCCATCTTCAATCCTTTCTTTGTCCTTCTAGTTATTGTCTTCCTTTTTCAATAAAAAATTATAGTATCTAGCTTGGCCACTGCATGTCGTTTTGAAGGAGTGAAAGGAGTGAACCCGAGCTCTGCAAATGGGAGGTTCCCCCCTGTAAGTGTGATTCCTGCCACTTTTGGTGGGTCTATATCCATGTCTTGGAGATTTTTTCTTCCACCTTGGGTTTATTCTCTTTCCACAGCTTCCTTGGACTTGTCCTCTTCTTCTTTTTTCTTTTCTCGTTCAGCTGCTTCCTTTTTCTCTCTCTCTTTTCTTTCTTCTTCTATTCTTCATCTATCTCCCTATTCTCTTCTTTGTTTTTCACTTCTTCTACCTGTAACCTTTCGGTTTCCTCTCTCTGCTTCCTTTCTACCTCTTCCTTTTGTTGCCTTTCTGCTTCTGCCACCTGTAGTCTTGCGACTTCTTCTCTTTTCTTTTTCAATTCTGCTTCCGTCGCCTGTAGTCTGTTGACTTCTTCTCTGTGCTTCTGCAATTCAGCTTCTTTAGCACTATTAGTAACATGACTACGGCCTGCACCACTTTTCTAAACAAAACACTTATTTAACTGAGGCATATTTATTGCTCTCTGATACCCTTTGTAAATTGTCATTCCTTACTAAAATTATTTCCCCAAAGTGAAAATCCTCTAAGTCTTTTATAAAATTTTAGGCTCGTTTCACCTTAGGTCATTTGTATTCGGAAATAACAAAAGGTTTTGGCGGGTAAGAGGCCTTCTTATGTTCATTCAAAAAGTTACCTACCCCATTAATGAAAACCTTCCTTACTTCGTCTTTGTGCACTACAAAATAAGTCACATACTTCGGCATTAGAGATGGGGCTTTGGTACCCCGATACATCCTGATATAAGTTCCTTCTGGAGAAAAATAGTAGTCTCCATATTCATTTATAACCACCATCACGTTATCTGACAAGTAATTTGGCTCTTTATTAAAAATTAATCAATACAAAGGGATGATTAGTTATTCAGATATGAGATTGTAGTATCTTGCATACTTGTGGGACCATGTGATATGATAAGCCACATAAAGGGGAGAGTCACTCTAATTCCATAAACATCCCCATTTAGGGAATGGATGTCTGACTAGTATGCAATCCATAAGATACGAGGACATAAAAAAAATGCTTTCTTTTGGGTTATTCCTACTTGGGATGCAACTATTATTGATTCCATGATTTCTCATATAATATCTTCCCAATTGAAAATGTTTCCATGTGAGGCTATGTGATACATAAAGGGTACCCAGCTGAGCTTGTATATATTTCCATTTTACCTACCTAAGATTCTTATCAACATCAAGGCTATAATCCTGAATGGTGTCTTCAGATTCTGACTCTCATGTTCTCCACTTTTTCTCTACCTTAGTTGCTTCCCTGGGATCAACATATCCTTGGCATATTCAAAGTGATCTATATTGACACCTTTGATCCAGTCATCTGTCATCATGACTTTGGGATATGGTAACGTATATGATGTAGCGATGTGACTGGGTTGGAAAGAAGCAAATCCTTCTCCACTTTCCCCTGCTATGATCCTTGTGCCAACATCTATGTGAGGTAGAATCCAGCCGATGACTTGAGAGTATGGGAAAATATATGGTCAATTAGCAGCTTTATGGAGACCAAATCTCTTGATGTTCTTGTACACCATTATATCCTCAATTGAGACATCTGGTACATCCTTATTTCTGACGAGGTTATATAGTTCACCCCACTTGTATTTAGGTATGATTCCTATTGCCGCTTTGGTGTCTTCGAATATTATCTGCATTGGAGTTTCTGTAACAACTTCTATGTCGAAATCTGATTCATCTATCCTAAGATTTCTCTTTTCATCCCTCTTTTGCATCTCTAAGTCCTAATGAAACATCAAATTAATGTGTAAGAGAATTTTAATGTTAAATCAATGGGACTAAGCAACATGTAGATATATTTCTTATCAATATTCATTACAAGGAAACCACATTCAGAAGATTCATTACTTCCATGGTGCCAGGTGTGTTTGATGTTGGCTATGTTTTATCACAACATTATCACTTGGTAAAGGAAAATATACGCTTGTGCACAAGAACCAATGTATGATTGGATTGTTTATGTGGAATTATTTAGATATTCTAATACAACATCCCCAAAATGTCTTAAAATTTTTTCAAAAACATACATAGTATCATCACTCTAATCATATTTATGTTCAAGAAAATTTCTACTAAGTTTTTATTGTAGACTGATTGTTTCACATAATTGGATGTTTCGCTTGTTTAAATGGCTTGGAAATCTCAGGGTATTCGAATAACTTTGAGGAACTACCTTCAGCTGAAACCAAACAAAATAGAGCAATGGGATTTATGTGCATCTTGAAAATCCTATCTCTGGGTGCCAATCTTAAATTTAAACTCTTCTAGATACACTTATTATTATTGTGTGCCTCACAAAACCAGGAACTTGCGGGTTGAATACAACCTTAATACTTAAATTGTGAGGGCTTGGATATTTAGATCATTTTAGGGTCCTTAGAACTCTCCCCTTTTATCAATGTCCACCTAAAAAGGTCATAGTGATGAACCGAAATGAGCTCATCTCACGATGGTGTGGTATCAAGAATCGGTGTTGTGGGTGTCAAGAACCAGGGAAGAAGTTAAAATTAGCAGTCTCTGGTAGAGAAATTTTTTTAGTGGTCAAATCCATGCCTACAAGGACAGTCTGAGTCATTTGTTGGACATAAAACCCTAGTGTATTTTATCCATTGCCCTCACACCTATAACACCACTTGAGGATATTGAAAACTTTACCCTATTCCCAACTAGAAAGAAAAACAATGATTCGCTTAGGGGTTTTAAAGCTAATAAAAAAAAACATGCATTCATAACTTGACTTTAAAATCATGTTTTAGGTTGTGGTTTCCTTTTTACCAATGGTGAAAAATGATGTTTCAAGCATAGAAAACATGGTAAAAAAACCTACCTGGAAGTTGAAGATTGGTCGAAAAATGATTCTCAAACGCGTTGGGTGCATCTAGTGTCTAGTGGAGGCTCCAAATGCGAACTGTGTCACAAATGTAACAAGTTTTCACACCTTTATATAAGACAATGCAACTTTAGTAATAAATGCACAAGGCTAATGCTTCAAATCGTCCCTTTTTGGATAATGTTTCATTTTAAGAGAGACAAGCATGTCGAGGAAATTTTATCTTGGCACCGATGCATTTCAGTGTAACATGACATTTGTCACTGATACGTTTCAGTGCAGTATAACATTTGACGTCGATGTCTATTTCCATAAGCATCATAATTTTGCGTGAATCCCATTTCAGAGCCTTCTTTCATCTTTCTCCGATTCACTTTTCGGAGAGCATTACATTCTGAGAGCGACTCGCTTCGGAGGTTAATTCTGCTTGTCACCAATCTGTTTCGGAGTAAAACCAACAACTTCCCCGATTTGGCTTATTTTCCTTTACCTTCTGACTATATCAACATGAATCAAGATTCTGCTTTGAAACACAAAATGTAACAAAAACTTTAAGTATTTTGGCTTAACTTTCTAGCATTTCGGCCGTTTCGGTAGATAACATCAAGTTTCTATGAAACATGAACTTACCAAAATTGCTCCAACCATTTCGACGTAACTTGAGGAGGTGCTACGACCGTTTTGGCAGATAATAGGAATTTGCTCTGATTCAACAACTTCCATTTTCACTTGTTTTCCAAGAAAATTATAAGTGTTAAATGTTAGCTTATCAAAGGTGAACAAAAGTATCAGTAACCCAAAATAGGAGGGTCCCTAGAATTTAAAAAAAAATGGGGATCAAGTTGCAGTAGCAACAGACCCATGGTCGAAGTAAAAGTGTTCCAATAAATGTACCCCAAGGTGTAGCGAAGGAGGTTCTCTCCATGTCATTCAGGCGCATGGCTATCTGATTTTAGCCTTAGAATCCATCCATCATGGAGATTATGTTTGATCCCACCACTTTCTGAAGGATATGGTCCATATTAGGAAGGGGGTAATTATGTTTCTAGGAACATTTATTTAGGTTCCTGAAATCCACACACAAATGAATTTACCCACTCTTCTTACTTACTGGTCAAGATTGGCCACCGATTCTGAGTATCTTAAAGGATTTATTATTTTAGCATCTAATAACATCCTTATTTCCTTTTCTATTATAGAAATAGGACAGGATTAGTTTTGCTCATTTTTTACTTGAATGGATTTACTCTAGGCTTCAAGGGTATCTTATGTTGAATAAAAAATGATTCATAGGTCATGGGATCCTCATAATTCCATGAAAATACATCTATATAATATTTAAACAAAAACTAGCTATGTTTGAATTCTATAGGAAATAATTCTTCCGATTTGATATATTTAGGCTCCTCTAATGTGCCAACATTCACATCTTCGACATCTCCTTCTTTTGGTTGAATAGTAGGATTGATAGGTATATCATTTTTCTGGTTGAATAGTAGGATTGATAGGTATATCATTTTTTTCAAAGAGTCTTTCTAATGGTACCACAACTTTATGGATAAAATTATTCTTCAACTGTATTATCCTGTGATTGACTACTTTATTTTTGAATTTTGAGTCTATTTTTACCTCTTCTTGACATTCTTTCTCCTCATCTTCATTTTGATCCTCATCTATACAATTTGCTGAGAAATCACCTATCATTTCCAAGAATCTTTTTATTTCTTGATCATCCTTAATTATTTTCCAATGATTTTGATTGTCAGGGATAGAGGGTTTGCATATCATTTCAACTTTATTCTTTAGTCTATGACCTATTGGGGATTTGAATGTACTAAAATCTACAACCAATGATTCTTCCTTCTAATTCATCTCCCTTTGGATAGCTGTGATGTTGAAATCATGAAATAAATTTTCCATCAAATCCCAGAACTGATTTTTATATGCTCTCATCATGGGATGCTTAGTTTGATAAACATTTCTGATCTACTAGACTATCAATTTTGAATATACAAAAAACAAATTTTGTGTGATTCCCATCCTTCTAGCTGCTTCTAGTCCCTGTATAAGGGCTTCATATTCAACAAAATTATTTATGGTTTCAAAATTCAGTTTGAAAGACAAATTAATATCTTCATTAGTTTGGGAGAAAGGTATTGGTCTTGCTCTTGCTTCTCCTTTAGAGAAGGGTCCATCAAAATACATATTCAAAATATGATGTGGACAAGAGGATAAATTTTGAATAACAACTTTTGTAGGTGAACCTTATTCACTTCCTTCTTCTAAACCCAATATGCAACATCAAATATTTTCTTCTATAGCATATACATGGTAATTTATGGGATTTTTTTTGTCACTGGTCACATATTCCAACTTATCTTACCTATACAATATTCTAGTTTCTCCTACAAATAATGAATCTCTAGCATATTTCATGCCCACGTACATAGCTTCCCCCATTTTCTTAGCCCACGTTCTAGATAACAACATCCCATATCTGGCCAGTACATCTGCTACCACAACGTCCATCATAATACTTTTTACAAGTTGTTGGGCCAATGTGACCACTAGATATTTGATCATCCCCAAACATTTTACTTTATTAGAGTCAAACCTATACAAATGATGATAAGGTCTAGTGATCTCTGAACCCAATTGCTTCATGACGACTTTTGGCATTAAATTATGGGAGGCTCTAGAGTCGAGCATGTTATTGTGTATAAATTTTCTATTTAGAATGGGGTTGTATGGTCATGTTTCTCTTCCTCAACTATAGGACCACCTGAGATGGAAGTATTTTCATCTTCCATATTTAAGGTGTCATGTTGCATGAATGGTCCTGATATATTCATAATTTTTTCAATTTTCTTTTGATAAACAACATTCTTAGCTAGTTCTGAAAGAGGTATTGGGTTTTTGATATTGGCTAACACATGTTCCATATCAAAAGAGATGACACATTTTTATTGCTCTTTTTTCTAAGGTTCAAACTTTTTGGGGTGTAAAAATTTATCTTACTTTTTGGAATCTTGAGATGTAGGATTATACATCATGTGTTGGGGGACTATTGTGAAACAAATTGCACAACTGTACTCTTCCACTTGGTAAGGGGATAAGCCTTGTAGGTTGCTGCAAGGCTTAAATCCTTGGAGCCCCTTTTGATGTGGTTTGGTATTCCTCCAAGTGATTCTACAAGATATTGTTAGTGTAGTTCATATGCAAACATGAAAATATTGGTAAAGATAGAATGAAAGAGATGGGGGGAAGATGCAATCTCTAACAACAACCAAAGATATGCTAAACCACTCTTGTATTGCCCAATGGAATAGTTGTACAATATATAGGAGGTGAGGGATACAAGGGAAGCCAACAATATCCCTTAGGGAGGCCTTTCTTGTCCAAACTAAATGCTAAGTAGATGGTAGAACAATGGAGAGAAACCCTTGACCCTTAATGGGAGGTGGCAAGAAAGCTTGGGAATGCTTACAATGGTACGAAATGGTGGGCAATGAGGAAGCTCCAACTCAAATCCAAAAACACAACTTTGCTCTACTTTTTCTCTACAAAATGCTTGTCAATGGATTGCTTTTATAGGCCAAGAGGTGGCCATCAAAAAACTAGATCCAAATGTGAACTCTCCTCCATGAACTAGTTCCAAGCTACACAAGGGGGGTTGATTAATGCAACCAAGTGTGTGGGGATCCAAATTATGATCCTTGGGGAGGATTGAGTCTTCAATGCACCACTGGGAGTGAGTGGTCCCGCCATTTTGACAATAGTACGTCTATCGAAGGAAAGGTCATGTGGGTGTAACGCAAGCATTGTTCAAGTAACCTATGTTATTGTGCAGGTCAATTGTGTAATATTTCCCACACTACCTTTTGTTTTTATTGTTTTGTGGCACTTACGGACTCATGTTGTGTTTTGGATTTGTTGAGGATGCATGTGTTGATATGTATTCTTTATGTTGATGATGCTTACTAGATGAATCGCCAAAATTTCACATGTGTGCAACTTTTAGGCATTAACAAATGCCCCCTGATGTATGAGGTTCTTAGGGTACTAAAGAGCTTATCATGCATCATGTTTTATGTTGTTTCTCTCTTGTTCTATAGGACTAAGTATATGTGGACAAAATAAGGTTCTCCCATGGGAGAATATTGTTGGTGATGAACGTTGGAGCTTTAATAAAGAATAGTCTTTATACAAACGAGGAAGGCATACCCATGCTCGTGAAATGCTGTCAAAATGATTACAATGAGAGAGGAGAAAGGTGTCGACTCTACTATACTATTGGGACATGGATGAAGGAATATTTAATCCATGCTAGAGTAAATTCCCTCGAAGCTGCTATGAAATATTGAAGAAATGGAATTGTTAGTGACCATCATGAACCCACTGTGGTGGGGGACAAAACTTGGTATACAAATTTGCATGAGGGATTCACCATACGAAATAGACTGCTATCATTATTTCCAAATGTGAACACTGCTACATTCAAAGTACATTTCCTCCTGATGCAATGATGTGTTGACGTCGAGCATACGGGAAACCACTTTGTATGTAGAATTTTCTCCCTACGGATAGGTAGAAATTATCTTAGATTAAAGTAGACTTTAACTAACTCTAAACTAAGACAAAACTAAACAAATGCTACCTTGAATTCCTAGATCTAAATGGACATTTCAATATTAAACTGCTAGAAGGAACAAAAGAGATCTAACTGACCTTCAATCCAATTGCTTGTCTTTATGGTTGCTCTGATTTCCAAGTCCTCACGAATGAACCTGTCAAAATGAAACCAAGACACAAGCATATACGATTCTCTAGCAACTTGAAATATGAGTTAGGATCTAAATCTACAATAGATACAAATCATATCATTGAAACAAATCAACACATGTGATTTGGGAAACAAGACAAGTTATGTTCTATTATCAACTTGAAGTCACTTACAATGGTTGCTTGATATCCAATCCAACTCCCAACTCCAAGTGCTTCCTCCTCTAGCTATCTCCACAAAGATTCAAGATAATAAGTTTGATGTCTCCAAGAGTCCTCCCCTTTGCTCATGGAATGCCTCTCTCTTATAGTGTGTGGTAGGGTTAACCAACAAGAGAGAAGGGTGGATCTTGGGAGAGTTTAGTGGATCAGGCCTACTAATCACAAAAAGTGAGTTAGGATCGAATCAGGGACACCAATCCTCAAAAATCTCTCGAAAATCAAGATCCCACAAGCCATGGAAAAAAGGCTAAAAAAGGTGTACCGCACCTCTAAAACAGAGCATAACACGGTCGTACCGCGTGACACAGAAAGAGCATAACGCGGGAGTGTAGACTACCGCGCACCTAAGCTGGAGCAAGGCACAGTAGTGTAGGTATATGAAGTCTCAGCTGGGTTGATTCTGGACAGGATAGGTTTGTCTTCAAGGATCACTCATCATTTTTCTCTTCTGGGTGTTTTAAGCAGTAGGGGAAGTGTCGTCAACTCTTTTTGTGGTGAAGATGCGACACTGTGAAATATGGAGGTATAAAAGATGCCCCCTAAAGTGTGAGGTCAGAAGGGACTGATGGCCGAAATACTTTACAAATACTGTGCGGAGATAGCATCAAGGAGAGCAACAAGGAGTTGAAACAAAAACAAAATATTAGATATACCACCGAGGCGGGCATCCCCATGCTTGGGAACAATTGTCTCAAAGCATGGCTGCCGACCAATACATTGCAGATCCATGAGTACTGAGATGACATAGACTGTAGACAAATCATGGCTAGTATGAACAATCGTAGATCCATGAGACAGTAATGACACAGCCACGACCAATACAAAAAGTGGATCTGTGTGATAATACAAAGGACATCTCCATTGCAACCTAGATGCAATCAAGATATAGAGATGTGCCTAGCGTCTTCTACCCAATCGCAAATGATACGAATCTAGCCATGTGATTACAAAGTGTTGAAGTCTAACATGGTAGAAACCATTTGATTACCGGTCAATGATGTGAACCGTTAACAAATGCGAGGGAAATCACCAATGATGACGATGATCCCCAAGGTATCTGTAGTACATCTCAATGAAATGCGAATGAATGAGTTGATGTCGAGCATTCGAGAGATCGTTCGATCAGAGGTCAATGATGTGAACCTACTGTCAAACACGAGGAAACCTACCATTGAGGCATGCAAGTACCAAGGTACTAATGGTTGATCCCTAAGTCCAATTCCCGGATAGTGATTTGGCATCGATGGGAATAGACTCGTAGAAGGTGGGCCATAATGATTCCCACATCATCGACACAAAATCGGAATGAAAGATAGTATAAGGTGATGAAACAATGGAGTATGTACTGACATAGTGGAGGTCTGACACAATGAATGACTCTGAACAATGCAACCCTTTGAGCATGTAACGGCATGTAACAGGCCTTGGCAGCAGGGGTTATTGATAGCAAAGGATAGACACCGAACGAGTAGGCTCATGGCCAGAGAGATGACTCAGGATGATGACCATAACTCAGCGAAAATAGATACCCAACATAGACAAGGGACAGATGCATGCCATGTTCAAAGGTAACGACTGACAAGCTGCCAAAACAAACTTGACTTGTTCCCCATATTCCCCCGACATGATAGACGAGTATCTCTTTGTTGCTTTTCGAGCTTGAAGAGGATAACATATGCTCGGTGTAGCTCATCTCATAGATGAGTCCAATCTCACATTTTTTATGAACCTAAGAAAGGAGGGGTTCGTCCCAAAGTGGGTCCTTCAATGTTAAATTTTAACGAGTCCAAGGAAGGGAAACTCGGTAGTTTTTCACATTTAGAGAGCCTGAAAAACTTAAAGAAGGCTCCAAAGTGTACTTTTTCATAAATTTAGTCCCTCGATCCCGAAAAAGTGTAAAACAATTCCCGAGAGAACTCTCCTAGCCAAAAAATTGACCGAGGTATACCTTTCTCGTAAATAGTCCAGGCGGGCCGAAAAATGGGTAAGCTATCACCAAATAGATGACCTTTCAAATACTTTTACAAGTCTGAAAGAGTCAAGATCACTTGGCAATCTTTTCAATTTTAGGGAGTTTGAAAAGAGCTTAACTATGGACTCCAATGGTCTTTTTCGTAATTTTTAATTATTCTGGTTCGAAAAGAGAATAAAATACAACCAGGATAATACTTTCCTCATCGTTTAACGAGCATGAGTAAAGCTGACCAAGATCGACACAATTTACTTAAGTTTGACAAGCACGACATGGGTGTAAAACCACTTGGATTCTTTTTCAAGTTTTAATCCAAAGCACGAAAAAGATAAAGTGGGCTCAAAATGAAGGTCAAACAATAAATGAACGCCAATGTGAATATTTTTTAAAGGAGATCCTGTCAACAAATGCTCATGAAACCAGATATTAGTAATGTGAAATGGGTTTTATTTTAACCAGATAAAATAATGAGTAAAAAATGAGTGAAAAAGCTATATAAAGGATGGGTAAATATGGAAAGTTACCATTTCACTTGTGCATTTACCAAAAGAGGAGATTTTACCCATTTGAGGAGAAAAAAACTTCAAGAGATCATATCTGGAGATCCGGAGCACCGTTTCAATAGCCGTCTGTGTCAGGTAAGAGCTTGCAAGCCCCTCTTTCATTTCATGTATGAATAACTTGTTTTCAGTAGGGAAAAATAAGTTTTTGGGCAAGCCCTATTAGGCAATTTTTTCCCTTCACAGTACTGCGAGGGAGCTATATCGGGAAGCACGGTACTGTGCAATAGTACCACGCTATAAGGTTAAACCGGGGCGTGGTACTGTGCAGTACCGCGCAGTCAAATTTCCCCCAGGCACGATAGAGGCGAATTTTAAGATGAAAAATTTATTTTTTCTCAAATTTTTAGCTGAGATCAAGTTGTTAAATGATTACTGAATGTTTCCTATTACCTTTTACAGGTGTTTGAAACTTGTTTGGAGAAAAATGGTTCATTGGAAAGAAAGAGATTATGAAACAGATGATTTGTTGGCCGAAAATGACCAAAGGACTGTGACTGCGCTGCGGGAATGTGGTTTGTTGAAATTCTTTAAGACCAATGGCATTCGTAAGCAGGGAAAGCTTCTCACCCACATTATCCAGATGCGGGACCTTCACAGTCAAGCTTTCTGAGTGGGAGAACACATCCTCGAGATTGAACTTGAGGATATTTATTTCCTCACGGGCCTCTCAAAAAGAGGAGCCTGGGTGAGTTTTACTGGGTTCACAACCTCGGAGGCGAGCACGGATGCTTTAATTGCTTGTTATTGCCGTCAAGGTTCAGGGAAGAAAAGCGGAAAGGTGGTCATCAAAGACATTATAGAACTTCCTGTAAAAATCGTGTTGCTCACCCTCACACGTGCAGCAGGGAGCACGGGTCCCCATCAGGTGTCGCGTACATAGATGAATCTTGCAGTGGATTGCATGGCAGGAACAGTATTCAACTGGTGTGAGGCAGTATTTACCAACCTCAAAGAGCAAGTGAACAAGTGTAGGCTTGGAGAGAATTCTCAATTTGGATTTGGGAGCATATTAGTCACCTTCTTCTTAGCGAAAGTGCCGTTGTTGCACCCACAGATAGCCATGCCCCCTCGTCCACCCACCGAGCCATGGATGGCTCGATGGAGTGAATATGCAGGACGACTTGGGGGGCCACAATGTTTGGCTTTCGGTGAGGATTTCTTCTCATGGGTCGAGGAATAGATTGTGATGATCGATGACTACCCCTATGCAGGGGTGGACTTCCGCGAGGACATAGACTTGGCACTGCCGGAAGATGAGGATTGGGACAATTCAGGTATGACCTTCATGGATATATTTTTTCTTTTTTGAATATATAATTTTTATTGTTTTTTAGAATGTGTAAAAGACTTTAATATATGTATGTGTGCATGTCACAAATCGTGGACCACAGAGACCGGCAGGGTTCTCTCCATTACGCCAAGGTGGTGTTGATCACCAAGCCTCTCCAGACGAGGAAGAAGACGAAGATGAAGTGGGGGGGGTCCAGGAAATAGAGAGGAATTTTGCATGGTTTAACCCATAGTATCCCTGCTATGAGGGTGGATGACATCCCTTTGCATCTCCAGCGGCATACTGTAGGTGTGCCTAGGCGTATTGGCCGACCCCTCCGTAGGGTGGTTTGAGCTATAGCGTGTTATGACCAGCAGCATGAGGAATCTGACGAGGGACATGATAGATCTCCCAGATCTCCTTAGATGGTAGCTTTTATCTTTTTGCGGCATGTATACGATATGTAGGCTTTGAGAGCCAAATTTTTGTATGGGATTAGGTCCCAAATTTTGTCTTTAAAACACAAACTTTATGTATTTGGAAAAACACTTTTATACACAGTGATATATATATGGACCTACTTTTATGACCTATTTATTTACAATGACTTGTGTGTTTATTTTGTGATGTGTTTTTATGTATGGGCAAGATGCCAATCCAAAATGTAATTAGCTAATGAATCAGCTATACAATTGAATTCTCTTGGTACGTGTTGATATGAAATGAAATTAAAAGATCGTTCCAAGAGGCGTACCCTCCGAAATCAGTGAAGTAAGATAGGATCACGAACTGTGTAAACACGATTCAGATGAGAAACCATGAGTTGGGAGTCTAAAAAGACTGATAGGGAGTCAATTCCAAGGGAAGCAACCTCCGTCAAGAGTCCGATGACTGCATGGTACTCTGTGAGATTGTTGGTTGCAGGGCCCAAACAATTGGCTCCTGAAGATAGTAACTCGCTAGTGGGAGAATAGATTACCCATGCTGCGGAAGCGAGGTTCCGGGTATGCCGACTTGCGCCGTCGGCGAATCTGAAGTAGGCAAACATCTGCGTATAAAATCACAAGTCAAAGTAAGAATGGATACATGAGGTCCATGCGCACATCAAAAATATGAGTGAAAACAAGCTAAGTACATTATGTACAAAAAGTATCTCATGTAAGATAACATTACGCATAGAAGCGTTTGAGGTATAGCCCATTGCGGGGCTGTGCCAATGGTGTGGCATCATAATCGATGAGTTCATAGGCTCCTTTCTCCAAGACACGTTTTACAACAAAGGGACCATACCACATAGATTCTAGCTTTCCTTTCCAAGTTTATCGTGCATTTGATCATATGTAAGTACGAGTTCACCTTCATTGAAAACCTGAGGTTGAACAGATTTATCATACTATGCTTTGACGCGTTTTTTACGAGCTTCATTGGCTAAAGCAGTGTCGTGGCGGGTTTCATCTAGCTTGGCTAGGTATAGAAACTGTTCCTCTTCGGAAGTGGTGTGGGGAAGTAGCTCTATGGCTATCTTAAGTGATGGAATTTCACATTCAATCGGTAAAATGGCTTCTAGGCCATACACCAGTTGGAATGGTGTAAACCCAGTAGCACTTTTTACTAAGGTTTGGTATGCCCATAGTGCTGAAAATAGAGCTGAGTGCCAGTTGGATTTATGAGTACCCACAATACGCTGAATCATTCGTTTCAAAACTTTGTTAATGGCTTCAACTTGGCCATTGGCTTGTGGGTAGTATGGGATTGAGTTTTCATGGTGAAAACCCAACTTGGCACTTGGTTCCTCAATCATATGGTTCCTGAAGTGGGAGCCATGATCGGTCACAACGGATTGTGGGACACCAAATCTAGCTATAATGTGATTGAATATGAATTGTGCTGCTGTTTTGTCGTCCTCAACATAAGTAGGCATCGCTTCAGACCATTTTGTGAAATAGTCAATAGCTAATATGACATAGCTATGCCCCCCGGCTGAAGTGGGCTTCCAGTGCATGAAATCTATGCCCCATTTGGAAAAGGGGCCGATGACAATAACATGATGGAGTGGAGCAGGGTGCTAGTGTGTTTCATTATAAAAGAATTGACATGGTGGACATTTCTTGACCGTTTCAATGTAGTCTTTGAAAATCGAGGGCCAGAAATATCCTGCTCGTAGTATTTTCTGGGCCGTAGCCATCCCAGAGAGATGACCACCACATGCTCTAGCGTGGCAGTCATTAAGAACGCATTCCACTTCATCTAGGGTCAAACAACATTGAAGAACAGTGTCGACACCACGTTAATAAAGAGTATTGTTGACTATGAGGTAGTACTTGGCGTGATGTCGGATACGTCGACGTTCATCGCGAGTGAGCTCGGGGCGGAAACGTTGGGTTTGGAGATATAATAAAATATCCCCGTACCATGGATCAGACATGCTAATGAGGAACAACGATTCATCAGGAAGAGAATCGATGGGCTCGGATTGCTCGGTAGCATGGGGCAAGTTACAAATCAACTTAGCAAAGACCAAAGACTTCTTGGATTTGGCTTTGAGAAATTCCAAGTCAAACTCTTGTAGGATGACGATCCAATGAGAATATTTTCCCCCAAGCACTTGACGCATGAGGATGTAATACATTGGATTGAAATCGGCTATAACAGTGGTCCGACAGAGTAGAATGTAATGACGGAACCTCTAGACAACGAAAACTGTTTCCAGAGCCAGTTTTTCAACATGTGAATAACGAGTTTCGGAGTCGAGAAGACTCTTACTAAGATAGTATACCACATGTTCTATGTCGTTATGGTCTTCCTGGACTAGCACCATACCGATGGTGGAAGTCAAAGTTGCGAGATAAAGAATGTAATCCCGTGTGTAATCGGGGGGTTGGATCACAGGATCTTTAGTTAAGGCCGCCTTTAGATTATCAAAGGAACGTTGGGCTTCATCATCCAAGATGAAGGGAGTGTTCTTCTTGAGAAGCCTCATATAGCCTTTTGTTATCTCGGAAATATTACAGATGAAACGGCGTAGAAAGTTTGCATGCCCTTGCAAACTTTGAAGTTCTGGAATGTTTGTGGGGGAAGGCAGGGCTAAGATAGCTTCTACCTTCGTAGGATCTAAGCGTATCCCTCTTTTGGAGATTATGAATCCCAAAAGTTTTTTGGCTTCCACGCAAAAGATGCACTTATGTGGATTCAAATGGATATTGTAGCGACGACACCTTTCGAAAATGGCACCTAAGTGATTAGGATAGTCATCCCGGGTCTGAGAATGAGCGGACAGATCATCAAGATATGGTTCTACAATATGTTTAATATCGTGGAATGCATATGACATCACCCATTGGAAAGTTGCCCCAGCATTTTTAAGGCCAAAAGGTAACTTTCGATATGCGAAAATCCCCCAAGGGCAGATAAAGGCTGTTTTATGCTGATCGGCTGGGAGTATATTGATCTGATTATAGCCAGAAAAGCCATCCATAAATGAAAAGATGACACTCCCGGCATAGTTATCGATGATCTGGTCGATGAACGGAGTTAGGTAGCTGTCCTTTGGACAAGCTTTGTTCAAGTCATGGTAATCGACACAGACTCTAATCGTTCCCTATTTCTTGGCTACGGGAACGATGTTAGATACCCATTCTGTCAATGGGACAGGATAGATAAAACCAGCACACAAATTTTTTTCAACTTCTGCTTTAATAGCGGCTGCCTTACGAGAATGGACGGGTCGAAGTTTCTGCCGAACAGGTCAGGTGCCAGGGAAGGTTGGAATTTCATGGACCACAATCGAGGGATCTATTCCTGGCATTTCTTCATAACTCCAAGCAAAAACATCGGGGAAGGTTTTGAAGTAGGCAGAGTAGAACTCCATTTCGAGGGGAGTACATGTTTTGCCAATATGTATGTTTTCCACAATACCAGGCTTCATTGAAATATCTATGGGAGTGGTTTCCATAAGGTTAGCCAAGTTTCCTTCGTAAAATACTTCGTCGAGGGAAGTGGGAAACTTGGTTTGAACCATTTCAAGTGAAGTACTGGGTTTTGTATCGGGCTCAAGCGTCTGAATGGTGGGGAATGAAGATCGATGATGAAAATCTCCCCATGGTGTCTCATCATCGCATATAACCTCCATAATTGATTCATCAGTGGGAAAAATCAAATTGAAAGGATTGATAAGTGGTGGGGATGAATGAGTCTCAAACGAGAGCTATGCCACGGTGTGATGGGTAGAACAGTCGACCCAATCGGTGGCTGATTGGATCGCTTCATACGCTATGAGGTTTCTATTCAAAGTCATGGAGTTGCCGTAGTTTTCAATCTCGGCGGGACTCAGAATCACCCATGAATCATTGGAAGGGGTGATGTTGGATGAAATCATGTTGACTGGTTGAACATGGGGCCTCAGTTCTGGAAAAAATCCAATAAGGGAAGAATCCTTCATAAGACCAACGCCAATGTCTTGGAACCGGGACCAAGGTTGATCCAATAACGGGACGGTGTTGGCGGAGTTCGGATGAGAATCTGGGATACAGTAATCAAGTTGATCTATGGTGACAATTTTCCCTTCATGAGTAAATTGCACAATCCGGAATACCATAGATGCTATGGTGGTCATGGCGTAAAACCAGTTCCGACCAAGTAGAAGATTGTAATCTAGTGGTGCATCCACGACTTCAATGTGTACGGATACTGTTTTTCCCCCCAGTTCAACACCAATTGAGGGAATGATTCCATAAGGTTGAAAACCGTGTCCATCAAATTCCCTGAGAGTAGTGGGAGACGTCGTGACTTCAGGTGATCCTAAGGCTCTCCAACAATTCAAAGACATAATTGATGTGGAGGCACCTTCATCTAAAATAGTGCGATGGATGCTATGTCCACGGATTTTTGTGTGAACCTGGAAGGCTAACTGGTGAGAAAGTCGAGGTTTGGCATGCTCCAAGTTAAACATGATAGTGTTTGAAGTATCTGGGTCCATTGCCCGCAGTGCTGAAAGTAAGGTTCTACGCTGCGTAGGTCAGTGTTAGAGAACCTCAAGAGTCGACATGGTGCAAGGTGCTTGAGCTAAATCCTCAACAATGTTGTAATTTTGGGTAGCTCGCACATTGGGATTAAATGTCGCCTTTCGTATGGTGCCCTTGGGTGGGCGTAGCACTATGTCTGCAAGTGGTCTCTCGATATGGAGATGGCCAGTAGGGGGAGGGGTAGGAGTTGGATCTTCAACAGGAGATTTGCCTTTGTCTATCTCCGACTATTTGTTTGAACTTGGAGGGTTCTCATATGTCTTTGAATGAGTGATTATATGAATCTCCTCATTACTTGTCATTAGGATTTCGCTATTTGCAGACGTCTCTCCGCGAGTTGGGTTGCTCGAGTTGCCCCCCTGTGGGGTTTCTTGGGCAACCATATGCTATTGCTGCTGAGGGAAAAGGTCAGTTAACACTGCCGGGCAAGAGGATCCTTTAACGAATTTGTTGACCTCCTCCTTGTAGGGATAGTCACATGTGTAGTGATCATCTTGACAAATCAGGCAGGGAAACTTAGCCTTTCAACGTGGTTTCGGGTCGTTGTGGGTGGTTTGTGGCTTGGGATTCTCCTGCTGGTTCTTCTTGTATTTACCATGATTGTTCTTCTTCTTTCCTCCAGATGGTTGTGACGTACATTGAACTACATTCACTTCAGAGGAGATAGCAGGAGAAGTAGTAGCTTTTGGAGCAGCCTGAGGTAGAGCAGGGGAAGTAGCAGCTTGTTTCCCCATCGAGTTGGTAGTAGGTTGGGCCTTAACTAAACCAACAATACCATCAATGGGGGGTTCAGTGACAGGTTTCATTGGATCAGTGGTAACGCGGGAGGCATGGGGAAGAAGTTCATGTAAAGTGTCGGATTGGGTATATACCAAATCCATGTACTGAGCTGCCGAGATGGCTTGTTCTTCTGTGACCGGCCCATGCATAACGATATCCCTAGCTATGGGAGGCAAAAAGGACTTCGTGAACCAATCAGCAAGTAGCTGATCCGGAATGGGTGCCTTGATTAGCCTATGGCGTTGACGCCACTCATGGATGTGATCCAAAATGTGCGTAGAAGTGGTTTGATTCAATGAGGTTAACAGTTCTGTTCCAGTCTCATACCGGATGGGGAGCTGGAAATGGGTCAGAAACTGCATAGCTAAGGTATTGAAATCATGGAAAGAGTGTTGTGGTAGCTTGATGTACCATTTTGCTGCCGTGCTGGTAAGTGTACGTTGGAAGAGCCGTAGTCGAATGGAATCGTCCATCAAGGAGTTGGATGAACACTAAAGATGGAAGGTCATTACATGGTTCTTGGGGTCTTCCCTGTGCTTAGAATTGAACTTAGGAATGTCCAATGGAAGTTTGGCTGGAATGGGTGGCCAGTGAGGTTCATGCCATATGGGATCGTTAATGAGCCTCGAAAAATCAGGTAAGTCTAGCGTGGCCAAAAAGGGAAGTTGACAATTAGTCTGCGGGTATGAGTAATAACCGTATGGTGCAGAGAAACCTGGGGGGCCTTGCATAGCATACTATTGCGTGTTATACCAATATGTGTTACTCGCGGGGTACTGCTGGAAGTTCTGTGGGTAGTAGGCCATTTGGTTAACCAGTTGAATGTTGGTAACCGGTTGGTGGATGTTCTGCTGAGTGGGGATGGTAGGTATGGTACCTTGGGGTTGCTGTAACCCGGGAATGGTTGCTGCTCCTGATTAGGGAAAAGTTCCTTGGAGTTGTTGTGTTCCAGGAATGTTACCACTATATTGAGTAAGTGGGGGGTTTCCCATAGCAGGGTTGGGGGGTGGCTGCGATAGTGGTGTCCATGGAAGGTTCGTTCCTCCTTGAGGATTGTGTGGAAATTGAAGGGATGGGTTCCATGGAGTTGTAGCAGCCGAAGGGTAAGGGAAGCTAGAGTTCAAGTTGGGGGGAATCTGAGATTGCCCCCCAGCTGGGTTCCAGTTTCCAAATAATGAGTACCCCCCACTCTGTGGGATTTGAGGTTCCCAAGAAGGAAGTGTACCTGGTGAGGGATGTTGAAGATGACGCCTAGTTGGAAAACCGGTATAAGGTTGTCCACTGCCAGGTGTGTTGTACATACCATACTGAGCAGATGCTGCTGGTTGGGAGGGTTGTTGGATGGCCCTATAGGAGGAGGTTGTTGACTAGGAACGGGGTTCCCAACAAAGGATTGTCCTCCAGCTGGTTGGGTTGATGGCCCACCAGGAGGAGTTTGGTTGTTGGAGTTGGGAGTCACAACAGTCGGTTGTCCACCTCCTGAGATAGTGTAGATAGTGGCCGAAGGTGAACCTACGTTCAAAATGGATGATCCAGCAGTATGACTTGGTGTTCTTTCGACACTAGCCAAATACGATAGTGTCGATTGGCCAACGACACCAAAAGTGTCGATTTCTGGAGGGGGTCTTCCATATCTGACAGGCAAGGACGGAGAAAAAACTGGGTTATCCCTCATAGAATGTGCGCCAAACATGGGTGATGGCAGCAAATGTGGGGAATTTAACCGAGGTGTATCGGGGGTATCGTCCATAACGTGTTCAATGATAGGAGGACCATCGAAGACTGGGTCCGGGTTCATGTCCTAAAAAGGGTTTTCGGGGTCCGATGGAAACCTAGGTATAGTAACGTCTAAAGGTCCGGAGCCATCTACATAGGAGTGATGAAACTCTGTGCTAGACGAGATGTTGGGATCCTGATAGTTATGAGGACGAGTAACAGGGGGATATCTGGAAGCTGTCGAGAGCATTTGCTTTGTTTCTTGTTTAAATTGTGTCGATGCTAACGGGGAATTTGCTAGACTAACCATACTAGACTGAATGGAGGCCATGATCTCATGTCCCGGAGGGAGGTTGGGGAGAGATATGGTGCGAGGTACGTTGCTGGAATAACTTGTTTCCTATGGATGAACACTAGATGGCATAGTGATAATAGGTGGAAGCTCCACCTGGGAAGTGATAAAGCCATAGTCAGGTTCAAAAGGTGTATCAGGAAGTTGAGTGTCTTCAATAATTTTGACGTAACCGCCTGGGAATGAAATCAAGCCAGATATATCCTGGTCGGATCCTTCGGTGGTGCCAACAGATCCGTCTGTGTCATCGTGGAAAGTTTCTGGTGGAAGGGAGGTGTTGACATCAGGTAGGAGGATGGCCTATGGTCTAGTATTTTGGGCTATACTAGATTCAGTCGCTGTAATGTTGTCCACTGTGGCAGATATATCTGGGATAACAGTGGGTGAAGTGACAGTGGGAATATCAGATATACTAGTGGTTGCAGAAACTGCAAGAGGTTCTGAGACTGTGCTATGAGTAATGGTTATAGACAGAACTAAAGATGAAGTGTTTATCGGCAGTGGAATGTTCCCTCGACCAGCACCGCGGCCAGGAGGAGCGGGAATATGTGATGCAGGTGGACCGGAGGTCCGTGGCGGTGGTGGTGGTGGAGGGATTTTTCCCTGTACTCATCGTGATCTCCGTGGTGGTTCTGACATGATGGTAGGAATATGAAATCTAGGGGCAGTCTCATAACAAAGAACTCAAAAAATATAATGCAGCCGAGTGTGCAAAATAGGAGCTAGACAAAGCAAGGCTCACAGGCCAAAAAAAGCAAGCTCTAAAATCTATACTGAGACCGGTGTCTCAGTAAGCGAGCTGATAAAAATAATGGCCAGAATGCCAACAAGCAGTCACTAAAAAGAAAAATGAACCTCTATAAAGATGAGATAACAAGCAAACTCCTAACTAAGAGCCGGAGACCTCAACAAGCTGTATCCTTCACAAGGTGATGAAATCCAAGTCGAACAATACAACGTGAGAGACCAATATGAGAAGGATATCCCTCTATCGAAAGGGATCCTGGGTAAAAGAGCCCTAATAGAAAAGTCACTAAGCTACCTCGTTCATGACACGTTGGAAAAGGTTTTCGGTGCTTCTGCCTTATCACCCTTGCATTACTATGGATTACAAGGAAGATAATGATCGATGTTGCCTTAGGGCTAAGTGGATTGTGGCATTCCATAGAGTCTGTCTGGTTCTCAATCTCACGGTGGTTTAACCCCTGAAAGTTAAAAACAGTCAGGAAGCCCCTCCATAAACTGGCTGTGACCATGTCAATAAATACTAGAGGATTTTAGTTCCCTAGAGGACAACAACTATGTCTCAGATGAAAATGACAAGGGGGAATTATTTTGATGCCTATCCCCAGTGTCCTACCTAACTACCAAATTCTTAATGTTGGTCTAGTTAGGGATATTAATTTTAGTGGTTGTATTACTCAATCGGGTAAATGGCGTGAAACTTGGTGGTGTTGTGACGACCCAAACCATGCAAGTGAAAATGAATCGAAATAAGCCTTGTATTCGATGAAAACTAGCTATGGAAGAGAGAGAGTTCTTCGATCAGAAATGCATGAAACTTTCATAAGCGATTAAAAACCAAAAACAAAAATTTTTTGTTTTCTTTTTGTAATTAGAGCCAAACTGAAATAAACACTTCTTTCCAATTCACTGATCTTGCAACTAGGATGCTTAAAAAAATGAGAATTTCTGTGGCAAATTTAAATGGTTCACTTCCTAATTCACAATAATACTGCTAGACCATTTCAATCCAAACAACACTAATGTTCTCTAATGATAATTTTCAATATATATTTTAATGATAATAATGGAAACAATGTGATTATGAAAGACACATAATGCAATAAAAGAGAACAACAGTAATGGTTTGGTTGTGATGAGAAGATCAAGCCAATGCAATCAGACTGAAGGGGTGACCCAATGTGCAAATAATGCCACTAACTCATAAAATAATCAAACTCACAAGAGAAATAAACACACAACAACTGTGTAATGAACAGGATAGTAATAGACAACAGAAAACACCAACTAAAGCAGAGAAAATACAAAATGACTCAGGAAACCAAGCAGGGAAGAAAAAATTGAAAATATGCAGACACTACCGCGTGGTAGGAATAGACTAGAGCACGGTACTTGTGCACTACTGCTCTGGTAAGAGTGCTGGGTATGTGGTACTACCGCACTGTAGATAGTGCTGGGGGAGCGGTACTATTGAAAAGTATGGAAAAATGCAACTTTTGAAAAGAAAATTGAACTTTTCAGGGTTTCTGCAGACCCAGAGGACTCACTGATCACACAGGGAGGAAAAATATAGAGAGGAGGGAAGAATAAAGGTCAAGGAGACCAAAATTCAATACTAGTTTGAAGAGAAAGAAGAATCACAATAAAAAATGAGTGAAAGTGAGATCAATCAATCAAATGGGGTTCAAACTAGTGGAGTCGCCATTCTTGTATGTAGAATTTTCTCCCTACGGATAGGTAGAAATTCTCTTAGATTAAACTAGACTTTAACTAACTCTAAACTAAGACAAAACTAAACAAATGCTACCTTGAATTCCTAGATCTAAACGTACATTTCAAGATTAAACTGCTGGAAGGAATAGAAGAGATCTAACTGACCTTCAATCCAATTGCTTGTCTTTATGGTTGCTCTGATTTCCAAGTCCTCGCAAATGAACTTGTCAAAATGAAACCAAGACACAAGCATATACGATTCTATAGCAACTTGAAATATGAGTTAGGATCTAAATCTACAATAGATACAAATCATATCATTGAAACAAAATCAACACATGTGATTTGGGAAACAAGACAAGTTATGTTCTATTATCAACTTGAATTCACTTACAATGGTTGCTTGATATCCAAGCCAACTCCCAGCTCCAAGTGCTTCCTCCTCTATCTATCTCCACAAAGATTCAAGATCATAAGTTTGATGTCTCCAAGAGTCCTCCCCTTTGCTCATGGAATGACTCTCTCTTATAGTGTGTGGTAGGGTTAACCAACAAGCGAGAAGGGTGGATCTTGGGAGAGTTTAGTGGATCAGGCCTACTAATCACAGAAAGTGAGTTAGGATCGAATCAGGGACACCAATCCTCAAAAATCTCTCGAAAATCAAGATCCCACAAGCCATGGCAAAAAGGATAAAAAAGGTGTACCGCACCTCTAAAAAAGAGCATAACACGGTAGTACCGCATGGCACAGAAAGAGCATAGCGCGGTAGTGTAGACTACCATGCACCTAAGCTGGAGCAAGGCACGGTAGTGTAGGTATATGAAGTCTCAGCTGGGTTGATTCTTGACAGGATAGGTTCGTCTTCAAGGATCACTCATCATTTTTATCTTCTGGGTGTTTAAAGCAGTAGGGGAAGTGTCATCAACTCTTTTTGTGGTGAAGATGCGACACTGTGAAATATGGAGGTATAACACACTTAGCTAGGGATCACTAATGGATCTCCCTAGTAACTTTGAGGAGATCCATTATAGTGATTGAAATAGATCCCAAGGTACCAAGGCTACTCTTGTAATATAGTTTTTTGACATCGACAAGAGATGAAGTATATGATAAGATGAGGGTCCTATCCTAAGAACCAAGATCATATTGTAATCAACTGGTGGATGGAAAGACTTGACACAAGATTGGTTGATAAGCGTGGGGTACATAACTTCCTTTGATCGATGTAAACATGGGGAGCGGGGACAAAAAATTTTCTTTCAGGATGACATTGATTAAAACTTCTAGAAACAAACTGCAACTGAAACGGATTTGATGGAGACACAAAACAAATGGTAGTGATAACCAGAAAAACATATATTGTTGGATATATGGAGACTCAAATACATCGATCAAAGGTGACCATGGGTTGCTTCCAAAATAATATGTTGTTCTCTCAGAGTGAGGTGATGAGGGAACTTGTTTGTACATAAAGAATAGTGGTGTCGTCCCCATAGTTTTGGGTGAATCGACGGACCAATTTTATTATAGGTAGAATCCCCATGGTTTTGAGTGGATCGTGGGATACTTTCCAATAATGAAGTGAGGGTTCACTTGCAGACACAAAGACAGGTTCCCCATGAAATGATGCCATGGAGTGTATACCTGCGGGATAACTGAATAGAACTGGTTGATTAGGAGGGTGGGAGGGCCATAGGTGTCTTTGTATGGCTGATGATACGAGGGGGATTAGGAAGGGTAAAGTGATCATGGAGGTATGAGGGGGATTTGTGAATCATTCTCATAACATGTGATGAGGGATCTGACCAGTGCCTTCTTGGTTGAGTAAATTCCCAAATGAAAAAATGGTACTCTAAGAGGGGTCTTTTCAAGTTAGGTGAGATGCCTCGGACTTGTGGGGGGTGGACATCATGGGTTCCAATTAATGATGGGGATGGGAATGGTGCACACAACCATGGGGGAACATGCTATTCATTGTAATGATGTTAATGGCACATCAAGGTCATGAATGAGGACCCTATCGTGATCAGCGAGGATACTGGGATATGGATTATAAATGGAGGCTAAATAGAGTCTATATGCCTATTTTAAAATGATATTTGTGGTAGGATACATGCCCCTTTTTGTTAGATATTTGGAGTCTTATTCGTATAATGGAAAACCAAGAGGATTCATATTGTCCTGATCATGGTCATGCACATGTTGTGCACATACCCAAGTGTAGTAAAAGTCATAAACAAGGTATTGACAATGCACAAATCATATATAACCAAAACAATGTGTACTTGTGGGGTACTTGGATAGAGAAATAGTGGTCCAGTGACATTGGTGTAAATCCAGATTGGTTGGTTCCATGTCGAAGAGCTCGAGTAGTGGTCGTCGTTGTGTGAACGGTTTTGGAAATGGAGTTAGGGTTTTTTCGTGGCATTAGTTGCAAGTTTGGGACAAATGAGTATAAAATAGGGGTGGTCCCCACTTTTCAAAATCATTCATACTTTGTGACACCAACCTCCTAGAGTGTATTTCAAGCATTTGTCGGAGATCTGGTGTACCATTCATCAGTTCGTGACTTTAAGAAATTCCTCACCCATGTACTCTTTGTTTTTATCCATGTAGACTTAGGGTTAGGGGTCCCCTGGGTGGCTAGGGGTCTTTTTTATGTTTTTATGACTACCACGCAGTATTTCGTAAAATATTGTGCTGTCGTAGTGTGCTTTTTTTAAATCATGAGCAGTGTAGCACTGTCACTAGAACATAAATAATGTACGGTATCACATGTAGCATGGGATAAATATCCCTCGGCCACGTGTTGGACTTAGCATGACTGTTCATTGAATAGTCATGCAATAGGGTTGTATATCTCTCGTGCACTGGTTCCAGGCAGCCAAATAATGTTTTAGTTGTGCTACACATGGAAATGGGATATGATTTCACGCTACATGTAGACCTTCATAGAGAAGGTTGCACTAATGTTTTTTCAAGGATAATGGGTGATCATTTTCTTGTGCAGATGGTTGCTTGTTGGTAATGGTGCATATCTAAGATGTTGAGTGGAGACAGAGGGAGGATCATACCCTCCGCAATCTTGTGTTAGCCAACCAAGCGGCGACCGAGGCCTTATACAATGCTAGGATCTTGAATTTGTTCAAGATCCCTCTGATGTGGTCGTTCGATTACCCCTTGTGGCGGCTTCTAGACATGTGGGTCCCATACTGAGGAGTGTTCCATATAGGAGGCGAGGACCTAGGAACCATGACTCAGGATATTTATTTCTTGACAGGATTGATGCCCCGAGGGGTGAGGGAGCCTCTCCTTATATATCTGGTGGGGGAGATGATCCATACATTAGTGCATCGATACTGTAGTGATGACCAGAGTTCTATGAACTATAGTGGAGCGTTGGTGAGCCACCTGAGGGCTCTATCAGTGGAGGATGTTGTGACAAATGTTGTTCATGTATTTGGGGTCACATCCCCTAATCAGATCACAGGGGACCATCTCCAACAAGTAGAGAGGGTGATGACTGGTCAGCCTATGGTGCGGGGTTCGCTAATGCTACATTCGATGATGCAATAGATGACATATTTGAATCAGGGTAGGGGGTGACACACCTTCATCTATGGAAGTGTGTTGTGATAATCATTCTTTGAGAATTACCTGTAATTGAGGCCATAGGTGTTCGTGTTACTGAGGGATGCACAGGAGTCATAGATGGTGTTTTCGGGGCGTATTATGCCTCGTGCTAGTGGTGGGATCGAGGGGGGCTATTTTACACCACAGGTGCTAGATGTAAGGGAGGGCCATATAGGCCGACTTCAAAGATATACTTGGAACAGGATGGAATTATGAGGAGATCTAGAGATGCATGTTCCTGCTGGCAGATTCAATGTAGCTAGTATGTTTTTATGCGTTTGTACTTTTCGCATATAAATTTTTACATAATTTATTTTTGCACATTTATGATATATGTGTTTATCAGGTACTAATGATGGTTTTATTTTTTGTGATGCAGATATTGGTCCTGTGAGGCCATGTCGAAGGTTGATGCCGAGGGGAGATCAACCAGCCATAGGGGTTGAGAAGGTGATTAGAGGAGTAGGTGCAGCTAAGGGTAGTGCTAGCACTGGAGGGATTTCTATAGGGGGAGTGGGTACCAGGGACCAGATGGAAGTTGTAGTGGAAGAATTGGAGTGGAGGTTTGGTGGTCTAACTGCTGGCGTCGATGAGCGGGGTTGGGAGGACCTCAAGGATGATGGGCTGGACCTGACACTGCACTTACTAGATAAGTGTGGGAAAGCATGGAGGCACATCATGGAGTGTGTAGAAATACCGTACCATATGGAATCATAGGTTCCGGGAGGAGTATCCCCTCCTCCATGACAACGGTCACAACAGGGACTAGAGCAGGTGCGAGGAGAAAATGTGCAGCCACTAGCCATTTTGGGACCTCAAGATCCACCAGCTGGCAGGGAAGCTTGATTAGTTTTGTATAGGGATGTTGATCCCCATTTTTGTATATATACATATTTTATAAGCCTATGGGAGGTGGGTTTTTGATGTGTCCCCCACAAGGCTGCTATATATATGCCCTAGTATGGGCATTTTTTGTACATGAGAATTTTTTTTGATGATATATATCTATACCATTTTGACGGCACATGATGTATGCATCTTTATATGTATGTGATGTATGCGTATTTTGTTGTATGTTTCCTATGTGTTGATGTGATGCATATCTAGTAGTTGATACTAGTATATTTGTTTTGGGCATTTGTTATCGACTATAGGACTTGTGATGATGAGATACATGTATGTGTAGTCATAGGTGAAACACATGGACATATTTATGTATGATTGATATGCAGGGTTATGCAGTAAGCTAATGTAATAGGTGCCAATTAAATACCTCATTGGCGATGGAGTTGGCGAGTGCATTTGTATTTCTCGGTATATGTGTGAAAGTTATGGTTTCAAACTATCAAATGAGAAGGCACACGCGTAGGAAATTTTGGAAGAGGAGTGAGTTACTAACACATAACACATTATTCAACTGCAATACGACAAGTTGTGAGTTGAGGTACACTTGTATATGGTGAATGTCTAGGTGTAGAGCATCTCTTAATAGACCTATTATGGCATCATACTATGCTTGGCTGTTTTTTATTTCCCCACAACACACTCCTCTGGTGTGGTGGCTCGTATGGGAGGGGGAATATCTAGCCTAGGAAGAAAATGCTAGATGTTTGGACCATCAACTAGCACCGTATGCATATCCTATGTAGATGTCCGTCTGGGAGGCCATCTACATTTGAAGAAGAGAGGTATTTTGCATTATAATTTGAGATAGTATGAAATGAAAGTAAAGTTTTTGATTGTTGGGCCTAGCCTAAGTAAGGCATTTTTGAGAAGACAGTTTTTGGAACTACGAAGTTGAGTGCAATTCAGTTGAAGGCTTTTTGGCAAAGACAGTTTTGGAATCTGCGAAGATACAACACTGTGAAGTACAACATTGAAAAGAGGTAATGCTTTGAAGATCCCAATCTACGAAGATCCAGAAAGGCAGAGTTTTGGAAGGAAAACGATATACATTCCGGTAAGACCATCGGTGGTCTATTTTTGGTTAATATACTCCATGATTACCAAACAAGTGGGTAAGAAGTATTGCGAAAGGAAAGCGACCGATCGCACAAGCAAGGGAAGCAATACATGGACTGACCACATGAAGCTGTTAGAGAGGAACAACTAGGTGAAAGTGACCTGTCGACATTTGCTCAGCAGGGGGGCTGAAAGCGACGTGACCATGCATAGAGGATGGCCACGATGGTAGAGTCGCTATTAGAACTTACAATGAATGCTTAAGATCTTGTTTATCAGTTTACATGTTCTTTCTTTTATAGGGATTCACCATAAAGAATGAAGATGGGAATAATATGTTAAGTATCGCATATGTGGATTAATTCTATATTTATAAGTATTTCTAAGTCAATATGAATGCATAAGTTGATTGAGTAAACACTAGAATCAGTGGGGTTCACGCTGTGCGATTCCCTTGAAGCGCAACACCGAAAGTGCGCAGTACATGGTGTTTTGTCATATTGCATAAGTCATAAGATAAATAACCTAAGGAAATTGATGAATGGATAGGAGACTCTAAGTAAAGTCATTTAATTTGGTTAAGTCCGAAGAGGAAGTGTAGTCTCAGTTGCATTGTCCTATCTTCAAAAGACCATCCGACATCATGTAGTCCTTGGAGGCACGATAGACTAAGTGTTAACTGTGAAGGGGTTAAACTTCGCACAGTATGAAACCTGTAGCGCGAGCCCAGTAGCGCGTTGTACACCAATCTGTTTAAAACACTCATCACCTAGTTGTGGAAACCTTATTCCATAACCCCCCCATTACTTCACCTCGGGTGAGACCTCATTCTATTTGTAGATTGTTGCCGAAAGAGCTAGTGAAAAGGGGTTTTGTTGGTTCCTTGAACCACGCAGAACCTGGGTCTTTATAGAAAACCTTGAGACAGTTATATAGGAGACTCTAAATAAAGTCATTGAAGTTGGTTAAGTACAAAGAGGAAGTGTAGTCTCAGTTGCGATGTCTTGTCGTCGAACGACCATCCGACATCGTGCAGTCCTTGAAGGCATGACAGAATAAGTGTTGTTGACTCAACTCCTCTTGACAGGGGTTCACTCTGTCATCAACAAACACCAACAACCCCTTATACACCGGCCCAGAAAGGATTTACCCTTCCCGGAAACAACTGTGAAGCAGGTGAGTCTCACCCAAGGAGGATAAGGGTGCTACAGGAACCAAGCTTCCATAGTTGTGAAGAAGATATGTGCACATTAACCAAAGATTACAACATTCACAACCATCTATTAACCAATCATTCGCATATACATTTCAAAGCATATTCAACAACATATTCGCACTATTCAGTAACATATATTCACATTAATCAACAAAAAGCATTCACATAATCCATCATTCATCATCGCATCATAGCATAACAACAGAATTCATAACCAAACATCTTCATTCATTCATCAACACCTATGGAATAAACCTCGTAGAAACCAATTAAGTCATTCTACCGTGGATACAACTGAATCCAAAAGATTGGATTAATCTCCAAAACTTCGATGCTCTTAGGATTACAATCTTGCTTTATTTATATGCTTTCATATTATTACAAAATGGTCCACATGACTGACTCGAATAATCTAGCAACTATTCTTATGCTTCCGCAAAAAGTGGCGAAAGTTCCTTCTTCCACAGAAGACCCTTTCGCACATGTTGGATTTCGCACTTCCTGCGGATCTATATCGTGCCAAAAGGCCCCCAACACAAACTTGTGGCTCGTCCCGAGCCACCTTAGCTGGACACTACTGGTTTGCATCCACCCTACATTGTGCTCGGTCATTGAAACTATTCTTATTGTTTGGAACTCGCTGTTGTGTACTTCTCATCCCCATCTATCGATGACAAGTTCACTGTCATGTACTTCTTGCACTCATCCTCCAGTCTCTTGAAACCTTGATCATCTACTTTTCTGGAATCTGTTGGATCACTTCACGTTCTTTCTCACCTTAGAAGGAGTTTGTCAATGACGCTAAGGTGGGAAACAATCCAACTACTCTGACACATCTGTTTTGCACCTTGGATTGCTTCCTACTAGGGTCAGGGGCCTGTTACGCCCGCTCTTCTGGTGTTCACTAAGACCCGGAAGCTTTGAACTACTACAACATACTTAGACATCTCAGATGAAAACTCATCTTTGGGGCACCCGACTATCCTGGCTTCCTGCTGTTCAAGGCGCTCATGCACACTCGTCGTTCGGGCCCGCAGTACCCCAGGTGTGCTACCGCATGAAATAAGATGGAGCATTTCCATAGCCTCCTTAGAATTCCCAACTTATGCAATGAGATGACTCACTCTCAGCATGGATTTCTTTCTTCTAGTAACTACCTCTGTGCTCTGCTCAATGTCTGGCTCTTGTATTTATCCATTTTCATCATCCGGGACATCTATTTCGTTAAATATTCGGTGGATCCACTCAGTTAATGCGTCTATTCTGTCATTATTTCTTCTACGTGTGGTGACTGAGATTCTGGTAGGCGTGATGAGTTACCATACATCCCCCCAGCTGCTCTTCGTATCACTCTCGTGCGAACTATCATCTGTGGTGCCTTCGGCCATGCTGTGTGCCAACCGTGTCTGGTGCCAACACCAATCCATGTCAACTAATCATCATACTTTGTTCATCAGACCTGTAATCCAAAAACGTCCCATCCATACTTATTTGATAGGGTCGCGATCATGCTGTTGTCGCAGTCTACCTCTAAGCTACGAAACAACTCTTTCTTTCCTACGCCATCTTCCAGTTCGTATATATGTATTATTATTATTATTATTTTTTATTTTTTTGGGGGGGGATTTTCCCAAGTCCACATCCGCTCTGTGTCAGATCATGCTGATAGGGCTTCAGCCTACTCGCATTGACTCATTTAGGTAATAGTACCCCATCCAAGCTCTGTAACTGTACTGCGATGTATTATTATTATTATTATTATTTATTTTTTGGGGGGGGGATTTTCCCAAGTCCACATCTGCTCTGTGTCAGATCATGCTGATAGGGCTTCAGCCTACTCCCATTGACTCATTTAGGTAATAGTACCCCATCCAAGCTCTGTAACTATACTGCACCTCCATTAGTAATAAAAGTGATAACATATGGGCCCAACTAGTGCATTTGAAATTTTCTAGGGTGTTATGAAAATTTGCTATCATACATCAGAACTATACCTCCCTTCTGTAGGTGTTTCATCTTGACATAGCGGTCGTGCCACGCCTTCTAGCAGTCCTTTTCTATCTTCTAGTGAAACCCTGTGATGAATCGATTTTCGTCCAACTGTATTAGTTGTGTCAATCGTTCCTCGAGCGCGCTATCGTCGCTCATCTCCATTGTTGTGGTGATGTGCAAACTGGGTACTATGTATTCCATCGGAATCACTGCTTCATAGCCATATACTAGTTTAAATGGAGTCTGGCCAGTCAATCGCTTGCATGTGGTGCAATACGCCCAAAGGACTGCTGGAATTTTTAGGTCCTAGTCGTCGCGGTTCACATCGCACACTTTAGTGAGAGCATGCTCCAAGATTTTATTAAAGGCCTCAATGGTCCCATTCACCTGAGGGTGGTAAGGTGTACTCTTCTTGTGCTGGATTTGAAATTCCTTCATCATCGCAGCAATCGTTTGGTTAACGAAATGTGTCCCTTGATCACTTAGTAATACTTTTGGGAAACCAAATCGGGTAACCACATTATCAAATAGGAATTGTGCTGCGGTTGCAACGGAGCCGTCTTTTACTGGTGTAGCTTCCACCCAACATGTCAGGTAGTCCGTCGTAGTGATAATGTAACGCGACCTTGTCCTTTTCTCAAGTGGGTTGATGGGTCCCACAAAATCGATAGCCCATCTGTCGAAATCCTGCAATGTTACTTGTGGTACCAGTGGTATTTCATCATGTCGGGAGGGTTTCTCGGTTCGTTGACACACGTCGCAGCTCCTGGCATAATCCACTGCATCTCCATGTAAGGTGGGCCACCATAGTCCTGCTAGAAGGATCTTACGAATAGTTGCTCATCCGCCATAGTGTCCCCCAGCAATTCCATCATGAGCTTTCGACAGAATCCGTTCCTGTTCATGCAGAAGGACACATCATCGTAGAATATCATTTGGGATCATTTTATATAACTCCCCTATGATTAGCTGAAATTTTGCATCTCGAACAACTATTTGCTTCCTTTGGATGGTAGTGAGCTCGGTCGGTGCCTCCCCTGCTGCTAGAAATTGAATGATTTCTTCATAGTGGTTATCGACCATGCCAATCCTAAAAACTAAGCATCCGACAATCCTTCGTCAATGCTTCATGGTTCCTCTCATGATTCTATTCACGAGAGATGATTAGGACCTACGTTCAAGAATCCTGGTTTTACAATAATCTCGAAATCAAACTCCTGAAATAGCAACAACCAGCAGCAGATTCCCCGCCCCCAACACAAGCTTGTTCACCAAGTATTTCAATGCAGAGTGATCGGTGAACATATTAAAGTGCCCCCCCAGGAGGTAGTGTTTGAATTTCTGCAATGCATTAACCATCACTAGCCCTTCCCGCACTTTGGTCGTGTAGTTCCTCTCCGCAGTAGACAATTTTCTATTGGCGAATGATATCGGGTGATTGATGTCGCTTGTTCCAGGTTGGTCCAGGATAACACCCAGTGCGATTGAGGATGTATCAATGTGTACATGAAATTCCTTCGTCCAATCCGGGAATGCAAGGATTGGGGCTTCGACTATCTTCTGTTTCAATATGTCCAAACTTTTTTGACACTACTCAGTCCATTCAAACTTAGCCTCCTTCTTTAGTAGCTTCTCCATGGGTGCTGTGATAGTTGCATAGCCTCGAATGAATTTTCAGTAGCACCCTGTTTGTCTCAATATCTCTTGCAATTGTTTAGTCGTCGTTGGTGGGGGGAAGTCCACAATGATGGCGATCTTTGTCAGATCCACCAAAATTCCTTTTCAACAGACAATATGTCCCAACAGTATGCCGAACAGAGTACAAAAGATACATTTCTTGAGGTTCAGTGAAATCTGGTGCTATCGGCAGTGTTCTAGCATAAGTCTTAAGTTTGCAACATGATCCTTGACTATCCCATATACCATCCAATCATCCATGTAAACCGTGATGAACTTATGAATATAATCTTTGAAAGCTGCTACCACTATTCTAGAAAATATTACCATAGAATTCTTTAATCCAAATGGTATCACTGTGTACTGAAAGAATCCCCACTCAGTGATGAATGTAGTCTTGTGTCGATCTTCTTTTGCAATCTTGATTTGGTGTTAGCCTAAAAATATGTCCGTAAAGGAATATATCTCCTGGCCTCCTATGCCTTCGAGTACTTCATATGTGAATGGGGTCGGGAATGGATCATGTAGGCAGGCATCATTCAGTTTCCATGCATGGTGGGGTTAACATAATCTTCAGAGAGGTTATATAGAATGTCCCATCCTTTCATAAATTCATCTCTGACCAGCTCCGTATAGTGTAGCCCTTTCGTCGAATCCAGTGGTGCGATCACTCTCATTTCCTGATTCTCGAATGACATTATCCTTTTCTTAAAGTTGATGATTGCTTGATTTTGCATATCCCAGTCTATCCCCAGTAGTACCAGATAGGGACTGGTGTTATCCACGATCTCAATGGTGTCAAAGTCCACATACGTTCTGAGCCCTTCAATTTCAACCGACAGTTGACATACTTGACCTGGCAGCGTGACCTTACTCTAGTTCGCCAGTCACAGCTATACTGGCGACCAAGTCATCCATGGCTTTCCCATCGTCTCCCAGGTTTGTTTAGTCAAGATATTCATATCCGAACCCAAGTCCAGAACGATGCATTCAACATCAAATTCTGCAATCTATGCCGTCATCTGCATCTCCCTATATGTTTTCCTTTTATGTATGCGATTGACTTTCTGCTCTAGTGGTGCACCTCCTCGTCGTTGTAGTAGACTATCTATTTCTTCCAATATCTCTAGATCCTTTATCAAATATAGGAAAATCCCTATGAAGGATTTTAGGGTAGTTTCCTTCCCTCACGATTTCGTGTGATCAAATGTTGGTGGCATGTAGATTTCTTCTTCCAGAGCTACCTGTCGCTTGTTCCTCATTGCCTTCTGTTCCTTTTAGAAAATGTCATTTTCCACTCCAACTCCCTCATTGACATGCTTTCATTGTGTTTACGTTGGTATCACATTGATGTGTGGCTTATCTACCCCGGTCACTGCTCCTCCTTGCGTTAATATCCCCACCATAGCATGGCTACCTATTGTTTCTGTTGAAATCATTTGTACTATAGGTGGCATCTTTGGACTATTCAAATTTTGGTTATGCTTGCTTTGCCACTTCGCAATAAGCTGAGGGAAGTCTTCTATACTATGATCTGCAGCACTACAATATGTACACTGTGGCGTTGGATTTAGACAATCTCTTTGGTAGTGTCCCTGCTGCCTGCAATTATAATAGGTAATTGAACCTCTTCCTCGTCCAGCAGTGCCTCCACATCCCATACCTCAGCCGCCACGGTATCCTCCCCCAAAACCTCCGCGCAGTGGTCCATATTGTTGACATTATGGTTTCCCGTATTGTGGCTACTGATACTGCTGCTTCCCATGCTGCGGCTTCTGATACTGCTGCTGCCCATACTGCGGCTAGCCTTACGGTGGTGGTGGTTACTGTGGGTGCCCATACTGCCCCTAGTCGAATTGTTCTGGTTGGCTATACTGCGATTTCCATTGTACCACCGGTGGTTCTTCACCCTTCAGGAAGTACGTGTCAGCTGTCCGTTCTTGCAGCAAATCATAGGCCCTGCAGTCCTTCTCATCATGGCCAACTGATCGAAAAAACTTGCAGTATAAGTTTGATGGCTTCGATACCATATTTTGCAAATATACACACTCCTCCGGTCAATTCCTCTTATTCTGACAGATAGTGCACCATTTCATGCCTCCCTAGCGAAGTGGGTTTGGCCCCCCTACCTGCAAGTATTCCTGGAATTCTAGGCAATTGTCCTTATGGTGCCCATCAGTTCTGCCTCTAGTGCTCCATACATCTCCTCAGGTTTCCTTTCCCTTCTTGATATCGTCCAACTGTAATGTTAAATTGGCCAGCTGTTCCTGAACTCTATCCATTCCCATCCCTGCTTCGCCAATTGGTGAAGCCTCTAGCTTCATTGCGATCTCTAATGCTTCCACCTGTGTTGGAACTTTTTGTTGCATCAGTGGCCCTCGAATATGCGGTACTAATCTCATGATAAACCATTCTTTGTGTTGCAGCTCATTTATCAAAAAGCTCACTTTCGCTAATAATGTCTTGTATCACTGATCGAATTCCCACACCGATTCATTCATAAATTGCTTAATTTCCTTCAACTCAGTGACGTATTGCGACTCAGACTTTGGTTTTTTAAATTCGTCAATCATTGTAGCTCTAATCTCATCCAATGTTTTCACTGTTGTTCCCATTGAAACTTTTACAAACTTCATGTACTAGTCTAATGCTCGGCCCCTTAGGGTCGTCACCAGCTGTTCCATTTTTACATCGTCATCCTGAACCTGCTTCACGGTCCAGACTGCCTCCAAGATAAACCAATACTGTTCGGGATCCTCGGTCCCGTCCACTTGAAATGCGAGCATCTTTACCTCGTTCGCCATCTGAAAGTTAGTAGTATTGTTATTTATCGATGCGCTACAACTGCCACTACACATAGGGAAGCTTCACGAGAAACTTGGATTCCTTCCTATAAAGTTTGGAGTGGTGTGCGGGGTCGAAGGTACATGGTAACCTACGATCTGACCTTCTTCAACCTCTGGGGTAGCCTGTTCAACGTTTCCTGCACAATACGGTCGCTTCCTTCATTGTGGTCTTGTTTCGAAACCCTTTATTCCGTTCCTCTTAGGAGACTCTCTCTCAGTTCTCCTCTTCTTCTCAGGATGTCGGAATATAGCTCCACTCCTCAAGAGACCACACTCTTCATTAGCTTCCCTTTCAAATTCGTCGTCACTCATGTCCATCTACCACATCTTTCTGTCAGACTTGCATTTACACGATACCTTCACCTTCGCACACCGATTCTTCTACTCATCAGAGGACATCCTCAATATCCCTTTTTCGCACACAAGCATTTTAATCCACAGCTTTAAGGATGATAAAAATCTTCCCCTCATCCCCTTGAAGAATTTTCTTTCGGTGTCGCTGTATAATTTGATAGTATCTACCGTGAACTGAGTTATGTATCCTTTAAGGATACTGTCTACCCAAAAATCAATAGCTCGTAATACCTTATTATCAACTTGTTTCTGTTGTCGCACCAGCTCTGGGGTCCAACAGTCGAGATCAATATTTTGACAATGGTTCTTGCGGAACGTCAACTATGCTAGCCACTCATGTAATAGCACCGAGAATTCGCAGAAAAATATTTCGTGGACGTCTGATTAGATGTATCTTTCTAGCCAACTGGTCGATGTCTGCTTAGCATATGGCTTCTTGTTTTCTGTGAATTCCTCTCCTTTCTTATCGAACCACTCTTGGATATCTGGTTTTGTTAGGTGCCACAACATATCCTCTTTTCTTCTTTCTTAGGGTCCTAGCAACGGAATCATTTGTTGACTCAAATCCTCTCAACAGGGGTTCACTCTGTCGTCAACAAACACCAACAACCCCTTTTACACCGGCTCGAAAAGGAGTTACCCTTCCAAGCAACACCTGCAAAGTAGGTGAGGTCTCACCTGAGGCGGATAAGGATGCTGCAGGATTCAAGCTTCCATGAAGAAGATATGTGCACATTAACCAGAGATTACAACATTCGCAACCATCTATTAACCAATCATTCGCATATACATTTCAAAGCATATTCAACAACATATTCACACTAATCAGTAACATATATTCGCATTAATCAATAGAAGCATTCACATAATCCATCATTCATCATCTCATCATAGCATAACAACATAATTCATAACCGAACATCTTCATTCATTCATCAACACCTGAAGAATAAACCTCACAGAAACCAGTTAAGTCATTCTACCGTGGATACAACTGAACCCAAAAGATTGAATTAATCTCCAAAACTTCGATGCCCTTAGGCTTACAATCTTGCTTTATTTATATGCTTCAATCTTATTACAAAATGGTCCACATGACCTACTTGACTAATCTAACTATTCTTTTGCTTCCGCAAAAAGTGGCGAAAGGTCCTTCTTCTGCGGAATGACCCTTTCGCACCTATCGGCTTCCGCACTTCCTATGGATCTATCTCGTGCCAACAAGTGTTAACCGCAAAGGGGTTAAACTTCGCACAGTCTAAAACCCGTAGCGCGAGCCCTGTAGTGTGCTACACACCAATCTGTTTAAAACACTCATCACCTGGTTATGGAAACCTGATTCTGCAACCCCCCCATTACTTCATCCCGGGTGAGACCTCAGTCTGTTCGCAGATTGTTGCCGAAAGGGCCATTGAAAAGGGGTTTTGTTGGTTGCTTGAACCGCGTAGAACCTTAGTCTTTATAGAAAACCTCAAGACAGTTATATAAGCCAAAAAATGGTTCTGTTTCCATGCTTGAATTGGTGATGAGTACTGACACTGAAAATTGGCATCCAGAAAGGAAAGAAATCTGGGATTGGTGTGATAAGACAGAAAGAGATTTTTCCAGAAAGGAGAATAGACATCCGCATCTCTTCGACGTAGATTGGTTAAATAAATACTTATGGAAGGACGTTCATGAAATTTTTCTTGTAAGTTTTGGAAACAAGTTGCATGATTCGATATCAAGTCTTGCAGAGCGGAAGAACTGTGTTTAGCCAGAGGGAGTACCTACCAAGTGGACTCCAAAGCTCATTCAGAGGCTTAAAGAAATAGATATCCCACTCTCACGAGTAGTCAACTTTTCGGTTGATAGCATACTAGAAGGATTTGTGACAGAGTTCGTTGTGGACATATTGAAGTCCTACAGCATAGCAAAAGCAGATTTTTTCAAAGGTTTCAAAGGTAAGTACCTGAACAATTTGAGTTTATATATTAAGATGCTTTTAGCTGAGAAAGTTGTTTTAAGAATGTAGTAAAATTGCTAGAAGATTTTGAATCTATAATGGTCAATAGCATTAATAGTGAATTTGATGAAGATACACATAATTTGAGAAGTGGAAAAAGATATAAGTGTAATACTAAGAAGACTTCCAGTGAACGTGGACTCGACGTAGATATTGATTTACAAGCCGAGCCTGATAGCTAAACCACACCTCTATCAGCTACCTATCAGCATATTACTCCGCAGAATCCACTGGTTGTGAACACCGCACCTCCTATTGCACAAAACCCACCAGTTCAGAACCCTCCAGTTGTTAATAATCCTATCCCTCAGAGCGTCAATACTAGTAACACCACGGGAGTGAGTACTTAGACCATCCCGACCCAGACCATTCCAATTCATAATATTTTTATTCACAACATTCCATGCAGTACCATCCCTAACACCAATCAAAACACTATGCAGATCCTTGTACCACCAAGAAGAAGGATGGCTGATGATATTAAGCTGCTCATATTCAAAGGAACGGGTCTAGAGGATCTTGAGCAACATTGGTTTCTATGTGAACCTGTATGGAGTGTTAAGCAAGTTCAAGATGATGTTGTGAGGCGAGCGTAGCTCATCACCACATTTATAGATAGAGCCTTGAACTGGTTCATGAAGTAATATTAGGCACAGAACAAGACCTTACTGGATATTAAGGCTGCACTATTGAGTGAGTTCAAGAAACCAAAGTCAGAATCCCAATGTATAACAAAATTGAAGGAAATTAAGCAAAAACCTAATGAGATAGTCTAGGAATTTGACCAGAAGTTTAAGACATTGCTAGACCAGGTCAGTTTTGTCATAGCCCCACAACAACACTAGGAATGGTTTATAGCTGCGATGTTTCCCCATATCTGATCCGAATTTTAGGGGGAATATGGTCTAAATTCAAATGTCTAAGCCATAAAAGCATTAAATGGAGAGGCCACCCTCTCCCATTTATCATAAAAGCATTAAATGAAGATGCCACCCTCTCATATCCATGGTATTTGGTAGCACATGGTTTTAGCCCATGGTATGGCCTCAAGACACATTGTAATAATGCTATATAAAGGCCTAGCAAGCCTTCTCATGATAACAAGTTACTCATTTTGGTTTCTCTCCTATTTTCTATTATTCATTGTGAGATTAATTAGATCTGAGTAACTTATTGGTAATTAGTTTCAGAGGTTGGGATCCTCTTTGAGCCCCACCTCCCATTCACTTCATATGTTTTTGTTCATGCTTATTCTCATACAAAACTAGTGTTTTTCATGTGAATTTTATGACAGATTTGCATGCTTAATCTCCTCCTTTCACAACATTCAAGTCTTATGGGTCTCAGCCCCCAAGATCTGGATCAGTGGTATCAGAGTGGGTATTCTCTCCATCGGGACAAGATTTTGAAGCACGATGCGGGTTCAACAGAGGTTCCACAACCTCTACAACAACCCATGCTTGTCTACAAACCCTTGGCATCTCTATACTCAACACTCTCACATTCAAAAAAATTTGAATAGGTCCCATGGATTGCATAATATTTTTCATAGGCTCTACCATAGCTCATTAGAAAGGTATTTTTGTCATCTCAAATGGGTATTTCACGGAATTTCATTTCGTTTTTCGGTTTGTGAGATATGCTCGCTTGAAGTAGCACATGTTTGTACATAATGTAGGCGGACATACAACAACTTTAAACAAGTGCTATAGACTCCACAAATTGTCTCAGAGGCTCTACCATATCTCATTGGAAATATATTTCCATCATCTAAAATGGGTATTTCATGGAATTTCATTTCATTTTCTGGTTTGTGAGATATGTTTGTTTGAAGTAGTACATGTGTGTACACAATGCGGCCGTACATACAACAACTTTAAACAAGTGCTACAGACTCAAAAAAATGTCTCAGAGGCTCTACTAGAGCTCATTGGAAATCTCTTTCCGTCAGCTAAAATGGGTATTTCATGGTTTTCGATTTGGCTTTCTGGTTTGAGAGATATCATCGATTGAAGCAACATATGTCTGCAAAATAGTGTGCGTGTGTCTCTTAAACTTCAACAAACATTTTCTCAATATCTGGGCCACCCCAGAGAAAGTATGTTATATGGATGGAAAGGTCTATTCGAGACCTAAAATGGGTCTTCAATGGAATTCAATTTCAGTACATGCATCAGAAGCTATGAATTGATTTGCAACAAGACATCAACTGCACCAAAGATCATGAATTTTCAATTTTTTAAAAATCTTAATGTAATCCTGGTTATGGTTAACCACACAAACCCTATGGTTCCGGGTCAACCACACAAAAACCACATTTATGTATTGTAATGACGGTTATGGGTTAGCCAGAAAAAACCCATGGTTATGGGTTAACCACACAAATCCCATGGTTATGGGTCAACCACACAAAACCCATAGTTATATATTGTAATCATGGTTGTGGGTTAACCACACAAAACCCTTCTCTTCAGTGGAAACAAGCTTGTCATTGCCACCATGGTTATGGGTCAACCACACAAAACCCATGGTTCTGAGTCAACCACACAAAACTCTTCTCTACATTGGAATCAAGCTTGCCATTGCCATCATGGTTATGGGTCACCCTTGCAAAACCCACGGTTATGGGTCAACCTCGCAAAACCCATAGTTATGGGTCAACCACACAAAGCCCTTCTCTTCATTGGTAACTAGCACATTGTAATCATGGGTCTCTTTATAGCATGAAATGATGGGGACCATCATTTTCTAAGGGGGGAGGAATGATCCGAATTTTAGGGGGAATATGGTCTAAATTCAGATGTACAAGCCATAAAAGCATTAAATGGAGAGGCCACCCTCTCCCATTTATCATAAACGCATTAAATGGAGAGACCACCCTCTCATATCCATGGTATTTCGTAGAACATGGTTTTGGCCCATAGTATGGCCTCAAGTCACATTGTAATAATGCTATATAAAGGCCTAGCAAGCCTTTTCATGATAACAAGTTACTCATTTTGGTTTCTATCCTATTTTCTATTGTTCATTGTGAGATTAATTAGATCTGAGTGACTTATTAGTAATTAGTTTCAGAGGTGGAGCTCCTCTTTGAGCCTCACCTCCCATTCACTTCATATGTTTTTGTTCATGCTTATTCTCATGCAAAATTAGTGTTTTTCTTATGAATTTTATGACAGATTTGCATGCTTAATCTCCTCCTCTCATGACATTCAAGTCTTCTGGGTCTTAGCCCCCAAGATCTGGATCAATATCAAACTACCGTTGATGCAACAGAAAGTGGCTTCGCAGGAAGAATCCTTGGAGATTGCGATGAAATTAGAAGCTTCAACTATAGGAGAGACTAGCACTAGAATGTCTTAGATCCATACCCAACTAGCTACCTTGACATTAGAATTGCAAGACATGAAGAAGGGGAAAGAACAGAGACAAGAAGTCTGGCATAGAGGATGCAAGGGAGAAGGATACACCAAGGCTCACTATCCTTTGTTTCAATAATACCTTAACATGGGAGCACAAAACCCACTGAGTCAGAACCAAGGACCATGCTGTGAGATATGTAGAGCTAGGGGACACCGACCAAATGACTGTTACTTAATTCAAAAATATGTAAGAACACCTAAAAATTTATATTGCAATTTCTATAAATCAGTTGGACATGATGATTCCAACTGTTGTGCATATGACCTCATGATGGAAATAAAGAAATAAATAGAGCATATGCATGGTGGAGTATACAAAGTCCAAGAAGATACTACACAGAACAAGGATAATGCACAGTACGATCAAGGTGCATACAGAGACCATGGAGGATTCCGTGGAAGAGGAAGAAATATTGGCCCAGGGAAAGGAAGAGGGAGAGGCCAGATGATTTGTTATAACTGTGGCCAACCCGGTCACTTATCTAGAGACTGTACCAATCCATGTACTACCTATAATTACAGTAAATCTTTTGATCATGTTATTGAAGCGTGCCCAGTGTTAGCGATAGAGATGTAGAACAGAAAGCAAGATGTACCTAACCCAAATATTTAGTTGATTGGAACAGAGAGAAGGACTGCAGATCCAAGTATTAATATTGTGAAGCGAAGTGGCGATGCAACAAGAAGATATAAGCAAGCAGAAGCTTCGACTTCTGGAGACTTTGAAACTAAGCAGACCCCTCTTGAAATGATCTGGATCAGAAAATCTAGTGGGAAGACAACTGCTTTTAACCTCGAGAAAAATAAAGAAGTCTTTGAAGAAGCCCGAGACATATTCAAAGAACAAGTTCCTATGTCACCAAGAATCCCGCTGCGAAGTGAAATACTGCATAAGGAGGATATGCCATCAACATATGATCAAACCAGTAATGCAACAGAGACATGCACCTCTATTGCGGAGTTCCTAAGGAGTTGCATGGAATTCTTGAAGAGCACAGACACTATAGTGGAATTACAAAAACTATTTAACCAATATGAACCACACAGTGAGAAGGATGCTTCCCGAAGCGCAGTTCATCACATCAAGAGCCACAAAAGAATAGGAAGAGAAATGAGGCTCAATGCGCAGATAGGAGATTATGAGATGGATGAAATCATCCTTGACTTAGGGTCAAAGGTAAATGTATTGACTAAGAATACATGGCAATAGATGGGGAGACCAAAGTTGTTATGGCCACCTATACAGTTGAGGTTGGCCAACCAACATAAATTCATACCTTTTGGGAGTTTATCCAATGTTATTGTTGATATGGATGGAGTGCGAAGTCATGCAGACTTCGAGGTTATTGAAATTGTGGATCATAGATAGCGTTATCCAGCACTATTGGGTATAGACTGGGCGATGGATAACCTCACCATCATAAACTTGAAGACCAAGAAGATGATCTTTGAAGGGCAGGATATAAGGGTCATCGCACCATTGGACCCTTCACAAGGAGAAAGATACAGTGAGCCAAATCAGGAAGAATCTAGAGCATAGGATCTTGATCATATTTACAAGATGATTGTGAATCAAGATGACTACATTAATCCTATGGAGGATGGAACACTTAGTTGGCGATGTGACAGTTCTTGCATCTAGGATTTCGACACAGGATTGGAAAATTGGCAAAGCCTTATGCATGAAGTATCTGCAAGAAGATGTTCGCATATAACAAAGTCACTACGTTGGATTGGAACCGAGGTAAGTCCAATCCCCACTTATGATGGTTTGACTAATGTTTATTCATTTATTCAAGAATATACTATATCAGTTGCAACTGAACACCACATACCCGCATTAGACATGGCACTACGCGAGACACCTTCCAGATGGTGGGCTGCGCATAAGCATACTTTGACCACATGGGATTAGTGCAAGCATATGATGCAAATCAGATTCATGGAAAACACTACGCTGACCATGGTAAAGTATAATGGATAGACAAGTCCAAGGGATTACGTAGAGATCTGTTCGGAAGCATGGATAAAAAGACAATAGATAGAATGGGTGCATTGTTTCTGCACACGTTAGATCAAATTCCAAAGGATTGGTATACAGACACGGAGCTTCGCAGAGGAACTACAGATTGGGATATGTTGACTGCGAACTTCTAGAGAAATATTTGTTTTGAAGATGAGTCTCCAAGCATAAACGAAGCTCTACAAGTTATCAAAGAAATAATATTCAAAGCAGAATGCCCAAGTATAAACGAGGCACTAGAAGAAATCAAAGAGAGAGTGTTTGAGGATTTAAAAGGTACTTGTTAACCTACAACCAGAATGAGGAAGGAAAATAGAACATGCCTTTGAATGCTATAACCTCACCGAAAATGTAGAAAAACAAGAAGAGAGCGATGAGGAGGATCCGCGCAACATCAACATACCTGAGTCCGAAAGAATGCGTGATGTAGAGGGACCTCCACTGAAAATTCAAGATATGAGTGGACCTGCGAAGAGAAGAAAATTCTACATTGGTACAAGTGATGAGTCAAAGTTTGCATTCATTGGAGATTATTGGGATGATTCCACGGTTGTGCAGATTGCAGATATTTTGCATGAGTATCACGACTTATTTCCAACAAAGTTCTCATAAAGGAAAGGCATATTGGGATACTTGGGGGTTATGAAAATACCTCTCAATTTAGGTGCGAAGCCCGTTAAGCCAAGGCCTTATAGATTGAACCCTAGATATAAAGTAAGAGTCAAGGAATAAATTGAGAAGATGCTTAATGCAGGGATCATCGAGCCAATTGAAGAGTCAGAATGGATAAGCCCAATGGTTATCCAAGACAAAAAGACTAAAGGTGAGATCAGGATCTCTGTAGATCTAAGGAAGTTGAATGATGCTTTGCTGCATGACCCATTTACTACTCCTTTTACAGATGAAGTAATGGAGAATGTTGCAGGAAATGAGGCATATTCATTTACTGATGGATTCTTTGGATATCATCAGATCAGGATTGATCTAGCAAACATGCATAAGACAACATTTGCTACTGAATGGGGATCATATCAGTATACTATGAATGCACCAACCATATTTTCCAAAGTTGTGGTGGATGCATTTAAGGACTTTATTTGTAAGTTCTTAGAGGTTTATTTTGATGTTTGCACTGTCTTTGGTTTCTTGAAGAACCATTTTGAAAATCTGAGAATGATGTTAGATAAGTGCAGACAACATCAAATTTCATTGAATTTAAAGAAATGTATTTTTTGTGTGCCTTATGGCATTCTACTAGGACACATTGTATGCAGACAAGGTTTGATGGTTGATCCTGCGAAGATCACAGTGATTGTGAATTTACCCGCACCAACCTCAGTGAAGAAAATTCACACCACATTGGGCCATATAAGTTATTATAGAAAATTCATCAAGGGTTATGCGCAGATAACCATGTTGATGGAGAAACTACTGAATAAAGAAGCGCAGTTCATATGGAATGCATAATGTGAGCAGGGCCTGGACACATTGAAAGAGAAGATGGTAACTACATCGATCCTAGTTTTTCCGGATTGGGATAAGTTGTCCCATGTACACGTTGACGCTCAAGCCATTGCACTTAGGGTGGTGCTAGCACAACTAGGTGAAGGGGGTATTGACCATCCCATTGCATTTTCGATGAGGAAGCTATCATCAGCTGAAAAGAACTATACGACCACTAAAAGAGAAGGGTTAGCTATGGTGTATGCACTGTAGAAATTCAGGCATTATTTGCTCGGTGCGCACTCCTCCATGTACACTGACCATTCCACTTTGAAGTATCTGGTTAATAATCCATTGTTAGGGGGGAGACTTTGTAGATGATTGTTTCTCTTTCAAGAATATGATTTTGAAATTGTGCTTAAGCCAGGCAGATTAAACTTAGGACTTGACCATCTCTCAAGGATTGAGTCAAGTGAAGAACCCACCAACCTCGAAGACAATCTTCTCGGCACGCTGTTAGTCACTATACAGATTGTTGATGATTATTATAAGGATATTGTAGACTTTTTGACCACGATATTGGCACCCATAAAGTTCAGTATGTAGCAGAGGAAACAGCTAGTAGTCAGAGCAACAGACTTCACCATAATTGCAGGCAAATTATATAAATTGGGGCTGGATGAAGTGTTGCAAAGATGTGTGATGGAGCACGATAAGCCATTCATATTGGCTGATGCACATTCAGGTGTATTGGGAGGTCACTATGTAGGAAGAGCTACTACACAGAAGATATTACGAGCAGGGCTATGGTGGCCTACGGTCCATAAATATTCAAAGGAACATTTCCAGAGCTGCGATGTTTGTCAGAGGATAGGAAGGCCGTCGAGAAGAGGTGAAATGTCATTGAATCTACATTTGACACTTCAAGCATTTGAGAAATGGGCTATTAATTCCATGGGACCTATTAACCCACCAGGAAAAAGGACTGGTGTGAGATACATTATCACTACAACTGATTATCTCACCAGATGGGCAGAGGCTAAACCAGTGAAGGACTATAGCACAGTTACTTCCACGCAATTCATTTTCTAGAACATCCTTACTAGAGTTGGATGCCCGAATATTTTGATGAGTGATCAAGGGACTCACCTTTTGAATAGAACTATTCAAGCCCTTACTGAAGAGTTCCACATTTATCATCAGAGGAGTACACCATACCATCCTTAAGAAAATGGAACCGTTGAAGCTTTCAACAAGGTACTGGAGGATGCGCTGACAAAGGTATGCAATATCAACAAGGACTAGCCTATGGACATGAAGTTTTCATGTCTATGGAGTATATTGTACCCATCTTGAGAATAGCTGCATTTATAGGCATGGAGGATGAACACAAAATAGAAGAAAGGCTTCTACACTTGGTTGGATTGGAGGAAGATCGCTTCATCGTAGACTTCCACTAGTAAGTGCAGAAATATAGAGAAAAAGCATGGCATGATTGCCATATCATGAACAAGTCCTTTCACGTAGATGATCTAGTCCTCTTGTATGATAGCAAGTTTATGAAATTTTCTAGAAAGTTCAAGATGCATTGGCCTGGCCCATATACTATTATGCATGTTACTAACGATGGCGTAGTTCAGTTAGCCACACTAGTCGGAGATACCTTACCAGTCTTGGTGAATGGAAGTAGACTAAAACCTTATTGAAATAGTCCTACTTCGCAGAACCCTCAGTGATCAAAAGAGATAGGAATTTCTAAGTGTCAAGTACAGTTGAAATTGGGCACTAGAAGTGGTGAGAGACTGTACACAATTTTGGGTCGATACGCGAAGTTTGATAGAAAGAATACATGTATCGCGCATCAAGTGAAGCTATGTGGATCAAAAAAAGAAAAAAAGAGAAAGAAAAGCAGAACTGCACAGTTCAACGCTCAAAAAGGTAGCTGCACAGATCCAATGAAGAAGAGAAGATGCAAAGTTCAGAACCAAGATGCACAACACCGCGAAGTAATTGTGTCGAAGTAGTGATGACCCGCCATACAGTTCGACGCCACGCTCTAAGAAACTAGTCATTACAATGTCGGTTAGAAAAGTAGCCATTATATAGTAAAATTGTCGACGACCGCTTGAGTATTTAACACAAAAATAGCCATTCTAACGGAAGAGATGAAGGAAAGGACCCAAATCCTTAGCGGATTTGGCCAATGGATATTCTATTAAATGATTTTCTAACCGTTGATGGGTGCAGCTAAGGCTCAACCGCGCCTATAAATATCGCTGCATTTGGACTCATGGGCGTTACCGTAACTTTGAAATTTTCCTGCAAGCCATAGCTTGAATTTGTTTACAGTGAGCCCTAAGTGATCCCATCAGTCTATTAAGCGATTATCCAATGAATGTCTAAAATTTTCTCTATTGAGAAATAATTCATAGTCAAGGTGATTGTGAGGGTGTTTCAATATGGAGGGATTGAAGGGTTGATGAGAACCCATGCTAAGAAATTTGTTACAGAGTTGGGATAGTGTTCACGATAATCGCCATGACATTCCACAGCTATGTAAGACAAGGGTAAAGAGATAGTGGTGGAGAAGATAAAACCAAAGAAGATGAGCTCCATGCTGCCAGAAGTGTCGGTCAGTGACAAGGAAATCCCACTCACTTTGACACCTCAGTATATCTCTTCGCGTGCACAGGAAGCACCGGCCATTAAGATGTCCAAGAATGCGAAGTATGGCATACTGCTTCCACCAATATCCATGCATGTGAAGGTAGAGAAAAATCTGTTGGGAAAAATCACCAAATGTAAGTTCGAGGACCACGACTTACTCCGGACGCAAAAGGAGCCAGCCGAGCCGAGGTACTAGCATTTTCATCCATATCAGTATATGCGCTGGAATAGAGATGTGAAGGGAAATTATGTGTTGGTCGTGCATAATTGGTTATCTCAAGTAGTAGAATCAGGATTGTTTAACCTGTTAAGGCTCCCGCACTTCGACCGGAGCCCATAAATGAATGTACTAGTGTGCACACTCATCTCGCGCACACACCTAGGTTATCTGTGGTTGGATAGGAATGTCAAATTGAACATCGACCTGATCCATCGCATCACAGGGTTAAGCAAGCGAGGTGACGACCCTAAGCAATTCTTTCAATGCAAGAGTCGGGACAAGGAGGTCGCCACGCAGATTAATTCAACACAAAGTGTCTCGAAAGGCAAAAGAGGATTCGTCAGGAACGATATCACTGATGATGCTATGCGGTTCATAACACAACTACTAGTAGAGAAATCTTTTTGAAAGGAAAGACCTACTGAAGTACTAGCCAGAGCGGTTCTCCTTATGGCGAAGGCCACAATAGGAAGAAGATTTAACTGGTGCCAATACCCGTTAAATGAGTTTCTAGAAAATGTATGTGATAGAAAGATAAACGAAAACAACTTCCACTATACCTGGTTGATGGTCTTGATCATGTTTGTGGGATGGAAGGACCCAAAACATTATGTTGGCCTCACGACTGCCAGCACTGACTATAGAGGACCAAGGTATGCGAACCTTTGGGAAAATATGATGGCAGAGAGATAGCACGCGTTGAATGAAGTATTCCACACATAGTATGAGCAGCTGCACAACATCATCATTCACACACCACGCATATCCAAGTAAGTAACATCTAAATATATTCACACTATCAATTTTTATGCTGACATGCATTCTATCTACATTTCAGCAAAGGAACAAAAAAAGAACCCAGAATGGTTCCAAGGGAACTATCACGTGGGTGAAGAAGATATCGATGGAATTATGAAGGAATGGATACCTGAATATAAATTGGAAGGACCTATGATCATCGAGAGTGACTTCGAAGAAAGTAATCCAATTAGAACCCTCATTGTTGAAGAGTCACCGTCAGGCAAAAGGAAGGAGCCAGGAAGCTCCGCACTGGAGAAAGTCCAAAAAAAGAAGCAGAAGGCTATAAAAGGCAAGTAAGAAGTGAATCTCCATGATGATGATTATGATATGATCGCATCCACAGTCACCGCGCACCTAGAATAAGCACTGAACCTGAAAGATAGAAGGGATGAGGCAATCCAGGCAAGTTTACATAAGAATATCACCATGGTGGAAGGCATAACAGAGAATTTTGAGCAAATCCAGTGCAGCTTTCCCTTGCCGCAAGACTCAGAATCGGAAGAAAGGTCAGAGGACACTTTGCAGCTGAAGAAACCACCTCTATCCTTGACCTTGCCACTGAAGTTGCGCATAGTCCACCTTGACCTGCTAAGCATAAGGTTATCGTATGAACAATTAGCTTCGAATGTGAAGGACATAGAGCATGTGGACATCAACATCGCGATACTGCCAATGGAGTGTCTATGCAATATACATCTGCAGGTTGTGGAGGAGATCCATGAGAGAAATGTAGTCACTCTGAATAAGCACCGTGAGTTATATGCAAATTGTTAATTTTTTAGCATTAATTCAATATACTCCAGGATCTTTACTGAGAGAATAACATGTATAGTATATCAATGCATATCAATGATCCGAATTTTAGGGGGCATATGGTCTAAATTCGGATGTATAAGCTATAAAAGTACTACATAGAGAGGCCACCCTCTCTCATCCATGGTATTTAGTAGCACATAGTTTTGGCCCATGGTATAGCCTCAAAACACATTGTAATAATGCTATATAAAGGCCTAGCAAGCCTTCTCATGATATCAAGTTACTCATTTGGTTTCTCTCATATTTTCTATTGTTCATTGTCAGATTATTTAGATCTGAGTGATTTATTGGTAATTAGTTTTAGAGGTGGGGCTCCTCTTTGAGCCTCACCTCCCATTCACTTTATGTGTTTTTGTTCATGCTTATTCTTATGCAACATTAGGTTTTCATGTGAATTTTATGACAGATTTGCATGCTTAATCTCCTCCTCTCTCGTCATTCAACCCTTCCGGTTCTCAGCTCCCAAGATCCGGATCAGTGGTATCAGAGCGGGTACACTCTCCATTGGGACAATATTTTGAAGGATTATGCGGGTTCAACGGAGGTTCCACAACCTCTACAACAACCCATGCTTCTCTACAAACCCTTGGCATCTCTATACTCAACACTCTCACATTCAGCAAACTTTGAACAGGTTCCATGGACTGCATAGGAGGTTTCAGAGGCTCTACCATAGCTCATCGGAAAGGTATTTCTGTCAGCTCAAATGGGTATTTCACGGAATTTCATTTTGTTTCCCGGTTTGTGAGATATGCTTGTTTGAAGTAGCATATGTTTGTGCATAATGCGGCCGGACGTACAACAACTTTAAACAAGTTCTACTAACTCCATAGAATGTCTCAGAGGCTCTACCATAGATCATTGGAAAGCTCTCTCTCTCTGTTAAAATGGGTATTTTACGGAATTTCATTTCGTTTCATGGTTTGAGAGATATGCTTGTTTGAAGTAACACATGTTTGTACACAATGCGGCCGGACGTACATACACTTTAAACAAGTGCTACATACTCCATATAATGTTTCAGAGGCTCTACCATAGCTCATTGGAAAGCTCTTTCTGTCATCTAAAATGGGTATTTCACGGTTTTTTATTTGGCTTTCTGGTTTGAGAGATATCATTAATTGAAGCAACAGATGTCTGCAAAATAGTGTGCGCGCGTCTCTTGACCTTCAACAAACATTTTCTCAATCTCTGGGCCACCCCAAAGAAAGTATGTTATATGGATGGAAAGGTCTCTTCGAGATCTCAAATGGGTCTTCAATGGAATTCAATTTCAGTACATGCATCAGAAGCTATGAATGGATTTGCAGCAAGACATCAATTGCACCAAAGATCATGAATTTTTTATTTTTTAAAAATCTTAATGTAATCATGGTTATGGGTCAACCACACAAAACCCATGGTTATGGGTTAACCACACAAAACCTATGGTTATGGGTCAACCACACAAAACCTATGGTTATGGGTCAACCACACAAAACCCATAGTTATGTATTGTAATCATGGTTGTGGGTCAACCACACAAAACCCACGGTTATGGGTTAACCACACAAAACCCTTCTTTTCAGTGGAAACAAGCTTGTCATTGCCACCATGGTTATGGGTCAACCACATAAAACCCACGGTTATGGGTCAACCACACAAAACCCATGGTTTTGAGTCAACCACACAAAACTCTTCTCTTCATTGGAATCAAGCTTGTCATTGCCATCATGGTTATGGGTCACCCTTGCAAAACCCACGGTTATGGGTCAACCACACAAAACCCTTCTCTTCATTGGTAGCTAGCACATTGTAATCATGGGTCTCTTTTTAGCATGAAATGATGGGGACCATCATTTTCTAAGGGGGAAGGAATGATCCGAATTTTAGCGGGCATATGGTCTAAATTCGGATGTATAAGCTATAAAAGTACTACATAGAGAGGCCACCCTCTCTCATCCATGGTATTTAGTAGCACATAGTTTTGGCCCATGGTATAGCCTCAAAACACATTGTAATAATGCTATATAAAGGCCTAGCAAGCCTTCTCATGATATCAAGTTACTCATTTGGTTTCTCTCATATTTTCTATTGTTCATTGTGAGATTATTTAGATCTGAGTGAGTTATTGGTAATTAGTTTTAGAGGTGGGGCTCCTCTTTGAGCCTCACCTCCCATTCACTTTATGTGTTTTTGTTCATGCTTATTCTTATGCAACATTAGGTTTTCATGTGAATTTTATGACATATTTGCATGCTTAATCTCCTCCTCTCTCGGCATTCAAGCCTTCCGGTTCTCAGCTCCCAAGATCCGGATCAATCAATCATAGCAAGCATATCAATCATCATAAGATGCAAACATAGGACACAATAGACATAGAGTTTTCATGGGGAAAACCCTAAGGTGAAAAACCCCACAACTTCCTCAGAGATAGATAGAGCAATAATACAATCAAAGTACAACCCAAGTACACAGAGATAGTCCCCTCCTAGCAGCTGATCCTCCTCACATGTGCGCCACTTTCTGAGTGATGTAGAGTGAGATAATGAGATGTCAAAATAGAGATCTCTCGATCTCTATTTATACTTGTCCTGACTTCCCAATAAACTTATGGGGCCGACTTGTTTAGCTTAGCATAATGACCCATGGTTAACTTAATCAAGGCCGACCCCACACAAGGTGTTCTAATAACCCATCGGCAAGTTACAACACTTGCGACACTTTTCAATACAAGTGACGTCACTTCCTTATAGAGGAATAACACATCTCTATAGGAGTACAATATACATAAATGAAATACATAGGTGAAATACATTCTGAAGTTACATATACATCAACACTCCCTCTTAACTAGGAAGGTATTTCTCGACACAGATCTGCTAGCACAAGTCTTCTTCTCTGGATCATCATCAACGAATCATCGTCATCATCACTGCTGCTACTATCTCAATCAATCTCTGAATATACTCATCATAGGAATTTATACAGAGCGAGTCGTTTTTCATACAGGATGTAGGCCCACCACCTGCAGGTCTTCATCATCACTGGCCATATTGTGGAATCCTCATGACTTATTACATGCATCACAAAACCTCGCAAGAGCATCCCAGGACTTATTAAGGGCACATAGCCCAACCTATTGGATCTCCCAAGGAGCTATTACATGTGACCCCACCACAAAACCTCAAAAGAGAATCCTAGGATTGATTACGAGCACACAGATCAACCTATCGGATCTCCCATGACGCTATTATATGTGGTCATGGAAAAACCTCGAAAGAGCATCCCAGGACTTATTATAGGAAAACATACCAACCTATCGGATCTCCCAAGGTGCTATTATATGCCATAGGACAAAACCTCGAAAGAGTGTTTGCCAGAACTCCCAGGGAGCTATTATATGCCAGCGGCAAAACCTAGCAAGAGAATCTGCAAACCTCCCAGGGCGCTATTATATGTCCTCCCAAAGCAAAGCCTCGAAAGAGCATTTTCCAGATCTCCCAGGGAGCTATTATATTCCAGTGAAAAAACCTAGCAAGAGAATCTGCAAACCTCCCAAGGCGTTATTATATGCTTATCTACACAACCTATCCACGGCCACAGAGTATCAACCTAATACTCACCATACATCATCCGGATGTACACATGATCATCCTGATCATCATCACTGCATCATCCTGATGCATGTCATCTGGAGAAACATCCTGAAGCTCATCATCCATGATCATCCTGATCATACAATGCATCCACCTGATGCATACACAGTATCTTCCTGATACATATCATCATACATGATCTACCTAATCATACAATGTATCCACCTGATACATATACAAATACAAAAACATGATCCAACTAATCATATCCAGCATCCAATATGGTGCATACATACAAATAAATGATCCAACTGATCATATCCAACATCCAACATGATGCATACATAGATATAAATGATCCAACTGATCATATCCATCATCCAACATGGTGCATACATACATATAAATGATCCAACTGATCATATCCAACATCCAACATGATGCCTATATAGAGTAGTAACTAGAGCATCGTCCTAATGCTCATCATCTAGTGCTTACATCCATAGCCATGGAAGGATCCTCCTCTCACCATGCTTGGAATGGCTTCAACAAATGTGTCCATCACTTCTTCCTCGAAGTGTCGTCAATCTGAAGAACACCAAGCCTTTCTCTGAAATACTCGAACTTCACTTTAGCTAGTGGTTTTGTCAGTACATCTGCAATCTGCTCATCCATCGCAACATACAAGAGCTTCACTACTCCTCTCTGCACCATATCCCTGATATAGTGATATTTGATCTCAATGTGTTTCGACCCGTCGTGGAACACCGGGTTCTCAGATAGCTTCACACAACTTTGGTTGCACAAAAGATACCAGTAGCCTCCTGTGGGAGATCAAATAACTTAGACAGTAGCTTCCGGAGCCATACTTCCTCACAACTAGCCGAACAAACTCCAACATACTCTGCTTCGGCTATACTCACTGCTACGCAGGACTGCTTCCTGCTAAACCAAGAGATCACACCTGATCCCATACTGAAGCAGCACCCAGAAGTGCTCTTCCTATCTGCAGCACTGCCTACCCAATCTGAATCAACATAACCCTGCAAGTTAAACTTTTGATTCGCATCATACTTGAACCCATAGTCAACCGTACCCTTCAGGTACCTCAGAATATGCTTTACAGCAACCAGGTGAACACCTTTGGGATCTGTCAGGAACTGGCTCAATGTGTTCACTGCAAAGCAGATATCTGGTCGTGTGCTCATCAGGTACATCAAGGACCCAATCATCTGACGATACACAGTGACATCAACTGGATCAGATGAAGCATCACACAGAAGCTTCAGGTTTGATGCCATAGGTGTGGCCATGGCATTGCAGTCCATCATCCCAAACCTCTTCAGGATTTCTACTGCATGCTTCCCTTGTCTAAGGAAGATCCCATCTGCACGCTGCCACACCTTCATGCCTAGAAAATAGTGTATCATCCCCAATTCCTTCATCTCGAACTCGACAACAAGCTTCCTCTTGGTATTAGCAATCAAACTATAATTACCTATACCAAATAGGTCATCCATGTATAGGAGTAGTATCATAGGATTTCCTTCATCAACCTTGTTGTAAAGGTTGGAATCCGCTTTACTCTTGGTAAAGCCCAAACTAGAAAGGAAATTGTCCATCCTACCATACCAAGCCCTAGGAGCTTGCTTCAAGCCATACAAGGCTTTCTTCAACCTGCACACATATGACTTCCTGTCATGTGTCTCAAAACCAAGTGGCTACTCCACATACACTTCCTCCTCAACTATACCATTCAAGAAAGTAGTTTTGACATTCATCTGGTGTATCTTCCATTTCATCACTGCAGCCAGAGAAAGTACTGATCTAATGGAAGTGTATCTGGCTACAGTAGCAAAAGTTTCTTCATAGTTGATTCCTTCATTCTGTGAGAAGCCATGAGCTACAAATCTCGCTTTGTATTTCTCTATGCTGCCATCTGCAGCATGCTTGATCTTGTAGATCCATTTGGAAATCACAACAAACTTCCCTTCAGGTCTTGGGACTACACCCCAAACATGATTTTTCATTATTGATTGGTATTCCTCGACCATGGAATCCTTCCATTCTTTCTTTTCTGCTGCCTCTTCATAACTGGAAGGTTCTTTGTTCATAATATCACAGAGTAAAGCAACATAGTTGGTATGTAATCTAGTTCTCTTCTTTGCTCTGTGTTCTTCTTCTGGAATGCCATACCTTTCTGCATCTTGAATGAGATCTCTATCCCATGCAGGTTTCCTCTTGTGAGAGTCCTTCTCACAATGTGGATCTATAGGTTCTTATGGATCTTCAATTTCATGATCAACATCTTGAATTGCTTTAGTCATAGTAGTGTCTTGAAATCTAGTTTCCTTTGGTTCTTCATGATCTTCAACAGGTGTTTTCCTTGATTTGATGAATGCTGAATTTTCATCAAATGTTACATCCCTGCTGACATCAATCTTCTTGAACCCTGGAAAGTATACTCTGTAAGCCTTCGAGCTTTCAATGTAACCCACAAAGATACCCTTCTTTCCTGAAGGATCTAGCTTAGTCCTCTTTTCCTTTGGGACATGAGTGTATATTGGACAACCAAATATTCTGAGATGGCTGACTTCAAGTTTCTTACTAGAGAAGACCTCTGCTGGTGTCTTGTTGTCCAATATCTTATGGGGTGTTCTGTTCTACACATATACAGTTGTCCTAGCTGCTTCTGCTCATAGATGCATAGGAAGATCCTGGTCATGTAGCATTGCTCGTGCTGCTTCCATGATTGTTCTATTCTTTCTTTATGCAACTCCATTCTGTTGTGGATTGTAGGGAGCAGTCAACTCCCTCTCAATACCTGAATCACTACATAGTTTCTTGAAATCACCTGAAGTAAATTCTCTGCCATTGTCGGATTTGAATGTCTTGATCTTTTTATCAGTTTGATTTTCTATCAATGCTTTGAATTCCTTGAACTTATCAAATACTTCATCTTTGTTCTTCAATAAGTAAATCCAAGTTTTTCTAGAGAAATCATCAATGAAAGAGACATAGTAAACATACCCACTCAGAGAACTAGATGACATCGGACCGCATACATCAGAGTGGATGATTTCCAAGATTCCTTTTGCCTTGCTTTCACTGCTTGGAAATGCCTTCTTTATGTTCTTTCCTTTTGCACATCCTTTTCAAACACCTTCATGCTTTGTCTTGATTTCAGGAAGACCTTCTAGAGCTTTACTTGCAATTGGTAGTGCTCTGTAGTGCACATGTGCAAGTCGTTTATGCCAAAGTTCACTTGGATCCATGGATTCATGTACCATGTCATGTTCAGGTTCTCCCTTCAATTTGTACAATCCTCCCTCTTGCTTTCCAATCACAACTGCATCATCTATAGTTTTACCTTTTGACCACATGAGTACTTGGCCATCTACAAATGCAACCCTCATGCCTTTTGCATCCAATGCATATATGGAGAGTAGGTTCTTCTTGAGCCCAGGTACAAATAATACATCTTTCATCTTCAAGGACTTTCCAGAGTCTAGGTTGAAGGAGGCTTCACCACTTCCTTTGATAGGATATTGGTAGTCATCCCCAAGTTTCACCTTATGGGGTGACTCATGTTTATATAGATTAGCAAAGGATTCTTTGAACCTAGTCATGTGCTTTGAAGCCCCACTATAAATAAGCCAATCATTACATCCATGGGAGATAGTACCTGTGAGAGTAGAGATTAGAACATATTCATCTTCACTTGATGAGTCATCCTCATCACTTTCTGCTCTAGCCTTCTTCTCGGGAGGTTCATCATCCTCAGCAGCATGAGCATGATATCTTCTTTTGTTGTTGTTCTTCTTGTTGTTGAAGTTGTTGTCTTTCTTCTTCTTGGGACAATTTGCAGCAAAGTGTCCCTTCTCGTTGCATGTGAAGCACCTGAGATCTTTCTTATCTTTATGGTAATGGTGGTGTGAAGATCTCTTGTTATGAGATGGCTCTCTCTTTGGCTTGCTTCTTTTGGTGTGAGCTGCAAGAGCTTGGTCTTCACTTCCTAAAGTCTACTAAAAGAGATCAATTTCTTTCTTACACAGATTTCTTGAATAAAGGAATCCCATGACCCAGGTAGGCCATCCAGAGTGGTCATAACAACTTCACCATTGTCCACTACTTCATCCACAGCTTCGAGTTGTTGCTTGATCTGAGAGACCTTGGAGAAATAATATTGAATGGTCTCTCCATTCAACAAATTGACCCCTTTCAATTGATTCCATAGAGTCATCTCTCGATTTATGTTCTTCCTTTCAAATAACTTGGTTAGGGAGTCAAACATCTCCTTGGGTGTCTTTAGAGATGACACATGTGGTATGAGATGGTCTTTAATAGAATCGGCAATGATCCTCTTTTCCTTGACCAAGTTCTTCTTATGCAATGCCTTAGCCTCTTCATCCTCTCGGATAGGGACCTCAGAGCTGATGTAGGTGTCCAATTCATTTTCTTCCAGGATTAACCCAATCCTATATTTCTAGGCTCGTAAGTTATCAACCCCTTCAAGCTTATCCTCAAGCTTGGTGTGGTGAGACATCTTAAAGATTGCTTCAAATGGAAATAGAAAATATTTAGGTCTTACCACTTGAGTTGCTGAAAATTGGATCTGGTCCCAAATTAGGGTTTGTCAAAGAAACCCTAAAAATTCAAAATGTGAGTTTCAACTTTCTGAAAGGATAGAAAGATGCACCTTGATGAGATGATCGGCTTGGTATACTCAGAATTTGAAAACTACAAAGTTTCACCCTTCAGAAATGCTTTTCAATCTCCCGGATTCTCTAGGGAGGACCCTGAATTAGGGTTTGTGTTTCCCAGAGATATACCTAGCCAAAAATCTCGATCCAAATCTCTAAAATTCGATTTTTCCAAGGAGCTTCCAGCTATGTCTTCATATTTTAGAAATTCCTATTTTTGTGGAAACCATAATTTTTAGGGCCAAAACTGAAAGTGCTCAGAATTGAATTCTGATTGGACAGAAAGATTCACCTTGCTGAGGAGAGTCAATCTATCATATTTATTTTCCAAAATCTGTGGAGAGAAGCCCAAAAACAAGAAGCCCTAGCTTCCGCAACTGCATAGTGTCTTCTTCTCAGGTTAGCTCTGATATCGTGTTAATTTTAAAGCATTAATTCAATATACTCTAGGGTCTTTACTGAGAGAATAACATGTACAGTATCTTAATGCATATCAATCATAGCAAGCATATCAATTATCACAAGATTCAAACATAAGAGACAATAGACACATAGAGTTTCTATGGGGAAAGCCCTAAGCTGAACAACCCCACAACTTCCTCAGAGATAGATAGAGCAATAATAAAACCAAAGTACAACCCAAGTACAAAGAGATAGTCTCCTCCTAGCAGCTGATCCTCCTCCCCAGATGTGCACCACTTTTCGAGTGATGTAGAGTGAGATAATGAGATGTCAAAATAGAGATCTCCTAATCTCTATTTATACTTGTCCTGACTGCCCAATAAACTTATGGGGTCGACTTGTTTAGCTTAGCATAATGACCCATGGTTAACTTAATCAGGGCCGACCCCACACATGGTGGTGTAATAACCCATCAGCAAGTTACGACACTTGTCAATACAAATGATGACACTTCCTTATAAAGGAATAACACATCTCTATAGGAGTACAATATACATAAATGAAATACATAGGTGAAATACATTCCGAAGTTACATATACATCAACACAAATTATAAGTAGCTGCAAGAAGAAAGCTTAAAGAATACCATGGCACTTCAAGATGAGAAAGACCGGCGAAGAAGAATAGAGCATACTATCGCTTCGGTCTGTGCGGAGATACCCGAATGCGAAGAGCAGCCAGAGCCCGTGGATACTATCCTTAAGATCGGCTCGGTGGTCAGTGATCTTAACGCTGAGATGAAAGACATGGAGACTGATTACCAGGAAAAGATCATTTCCTTAGAAGCGCAAAATTATCCAAAGACACCACCTGATTAGCAACAACTTAGAGCAGCAGAAGTGAAAGTTACCATAGAGAGTATAGCCAGTGAAGTGGCTAAGTGCCAAACTTTGTTGGATGAGGTGACAAGAACATTTACTACACTGGAAGAGGACCCAGAAATGCTAGAAGTCCATAACACTTTGAAGGAAAAACACTGCGTTAGAATCCTTGGACACAGAGGTGAAGGTGCTGCAGCTAAGAGATATACTAAAAAGATATCTGGAAGTCAGAGAATTAAAAAGAACACTTCAAGTGTTGAGAGATAGGGAGTTTGAAATCGGAGATAAATCGCAGCCCCTGCAAAAGGAAGCCCATGAATTGACATAGAAGATTGAGGAAAAGTTGAGGGAGCTCCACGAAGGACAAGAATCAGTGCAAGAGCAAGCTGAGGACAATATAACACCTGATGTGTTGGAGACCATATAGCAAATTGAGCAGGGTACTAAGGAAATGGTTGCAAATTTGAATGCAACGTACCAAGAGTTTGCTGCTAAGTTATCTCCGCAGGAGGACGAGCAGCTCGGAGAAGCAGAAGTGTAAAGTGGCTCGGGCACGAGCAACATGTAAGTGTTAGGGGCCTGGCCCAAGTAAGGCATTTTTGAGAAGACAGTTTTTGGAACTGCGTAGTTGAGCACAGTTCAGTTGAATAATTTTTGGCAAAGATAGTTTTGGAATCCACAAAGATACAACGCTACGAAGTACATCATTGCGAAGAGGTAGCGCTGCAAAGAGCCTGATCTACAGAGATCTGGAAAGGAAATTTTTTTGAAGGAAAATGGTATACATTCTGATAAGACCATTGGTGGTCTATTTTTGGTTAAGATACTCCATGATTACCAAACATGCGGGTAAGAAGTATTGTGGAAGGAAAGGGACTAATCGCACAAGGGAAGCACTACATGGACCGACCGCATGAAGCCGTTAGAGAGGAACAACTGGGTGAAAGTGACCTGTCATCATGCGCTTGGCAGGGGGGCTGAAAGTGACGTGACCATGCATAGAGGATGGCCACAATGGAGGAGTTTCGATCAGAGCCTAACAGTTCGGTTAGGGGAAAATCTTGACAGTTTTGGGAAACCTTAGGGTTTTTTCCTATGCAATGTAAAGACATGACCTACGGGCATGATATATAAAAGGGCACATTTTGTAAGGGAAAGGGTTAATATCGAATATTCATTGTATAATCTTGAGAAATATTTGTTTGTTTTGCTGGAAGCTTTTGTAAAGGCTTTGCAAGCTGTGTGCGCAGAGGCCTATCGAGAGAGAAGAGAGTCTGCAACTGAGTGGGCAGACTTGAACTATTGTACCCTTCCCACGATAATATAAAAACAATTCCTGTGGATGTATCTCCCATCATGGGGCTGAACCACATTAAATTTTGAGTTGTGTGACTGTTTATGTACTTGAATCTGTATATTTGGTTACAATTCATGCTTAAGATCTCGATTATCAGTTTACGTGTTCTTACTTTTATATGTATTCACCATAAGAATGAAGATGGGAATAATATGTTAAGTATCACATATGTGGATGAATGTTAGATGAATAAGTATTTCTAATTTAGGATGAATGCATAAGTTGATTGAGTAGACACTATAATCAATGGGGTTCGCGTTGTGCGATTCCCTCGAAGCACAACACCGAAAGTGTGCAGTACATGGTGTTTTGTCATATTGCATAAGTCATAAAATACATAACCTAAGGAAATTGATGAATGGATAGGAGACTCTAAGTAAAGTCATTGAAGTTGGTTAAGTCCAAAGAGGAAGTGCAGTCTCAGTTACGTTGTGTTGGCGTTGAAAGACCATCTGACATCGCCTAGTCCTTGGAGGTGTGATAGACTTAGTGTTAACCGCGAAGGGGTTAAACTTCGCATAGTTTGAAACCCGCAGCGCGAGCCCTATAGCATGCTACACACAATTATGTTTAAAACACTCATCACCTGGTTGTGGAAATCTGATTCTGCAACCCCCCCATTACTTCAACTCGAGTGAAACCTCAGTCTATTTGTTGATTGTTGCCGAAAGGGCTGGTGGAAAGGGGTTTCGTTGAAGCCTTGAACCGCGCAGAACCTGGGTCTTTATAGAAAACCTTAAGACAGTTATATAAGCCAACATTGATACAAAATAAGAATATCAATGGCTATTGTTGGATATCTTGTTTGTGCTGAGGGGGTACAAACACCCTTTTGATTTGTTAGTTTTTCAGGAATACTTGCAGGTGGTTTGTGTCTTCGTTGGAGGATGAGGAATAACAGCAAGTGAGGACACTGGATAAATGAGATTCAGATTCGACGATATCTGGTAAGGTCGATATTACTTCCTCGGTTGGTGACCTTTGCAGGGTTATAGAGAGGGGTTGTAATTGACCTTGCATTCTCATTAGTTAGATACGAGTTTGTCATTCAGACCACAAAATGGGGCATTGAAAGGAGTACTTGAATCTGTATATTTGCTTACAATTCATGCTTAAGATCTCGTTTATCAGTTTACGTGTTCTTACTTTTATATGTATTCGCCATAAAGAATGAAGATGGGAATACTATGTTAAGTATCACATATGTGGATGAATGTTAGATGCATAAGTATTTCTAATTTGGGATGAATGCATAAGTTGATTGAGTAGACACTATAATCAATGGGGTTCGCGTTGTGCGATTCCCTCGAAGCGCAACACCGGAAGTGTGCAGTACATGGTGTTTTGTCATATTGCATAAGTCATAAAATACATAACCTAAGGAAATTGATTAATGGATAGGAGACTCTAAGTAAAGTCATTGAAGTTGGTTAAGTCCAAAGAGGAAGTGTAGTCTTAGTTGCGTTGTGTTGTCGTTGAAAGACCATCTGACATCGCCTAGTCCTTGGAGGTGTGATAGACTTAGTGTTAACCGCAAAGGGGTTAAACTTCGCATAGTTTGAAACTCGCAGCGCGAGCCCTGTAGCATGCTGCACACAATTATGTTTAAAACACTCATCACTTGGTTGTGGAAATCTGATTCTGCAACCCCCCCATTACTTCACCTCGGGTGAAACCTCAGTCTATTTGCTGATTGTTGCCGAAAGGGCCGGTGGAAAGGGGTTTCGTTGAAGCCTTGAACCGCGCAGAACCTGGGTCTTTATAGAAAACCTTAAGACAGTTATATAAGCCAACATTGATACAAAATAAGAATATCAATGGCTATTGTTGGATATCTTGTTTGTGCTGAGGGGGTACAAACACCCTTTTGATTTGTTAGTTTTTCAGGAATACTTGCAGGTGGTTTGTGTCTTCATTGGAGGATGAGGAATAACAGTAAGTGAGGACACTGGATAAATGAGATTCAGATTCGATGATATCTGGTAAGGTCGATATTACTTCCTCGTTTGGTGACCTTTGCAGGGTTATAGAGAGGGGTTGTAATTGACCTTCCATTCTCATTAGTTAGATATGAGTTTGTCATTCGGACCACAAAATGAGGCATTGAAAGGAGTAAGGGGTGGTATCTCCACAAGATCAACAAGGTCTTGGTACACATGGAAAAAAGAATTCTTTCTTTTCTTGAGTGTTGATTTGCTCCATTATGCATGTGATGGCTCTAGGAGGGAGCATATGGGTGGGTTTCCCACATGAAGAGCATTCATTGTGTGGTTGCGTTGTCATAAGTTTAGATGGGTCTTACAGCGTTACAGGATCTACCACATATTTTGTAGGTGGCGCGACTTCTGTGGGAGGGATCACTAATGGTGTCACTGACGTGGTGACCACATTAATGGATGTTACGTCCTAGTGTAAGAAGCGAGGTTCCTCAATGGTTACTTAGATGAGACGAACTATTGCAAATGCCTCTTAGTATCAAGAGAGTTTGGGGAAATGTGTTGAGATATTGTAATTTCTAAGAATATTATATTTGTACTTTATTATTTCGTAGATGCTCCATTCCTCCGTGGAGACCCTATTGTATATCCGGAGATGTTTATTCCTCCAAGAGAAGGTGGTAACTAGGGTTATTAGATATCCCATGTGGGGTCAACCCTGAGTAATTTGATTAGGGGTTATTAGACTCTCTTAGGAGAGGTCAGCCTAGTTAGGGTGAAAAGTCAGTTAGAAGATGAGTATAAGTAGAGGAGGTGTGTTCCTCACTTATCACTCATCCACTCACTTGTGTATTGCACATAGGAGAGATAGAGATCTGCATAGGATGAGAGGAGCTGTTGTTTGGAGACTACATCTTTGTATTGGTTGATTATCTATATTGAGGAAAGCTTTGCTGGGTTTTCTACCCCATGAGGGTTTCCGAGGGTAAATCTTTTTATATCTTGTGATTTTGTTTCTTTCAGTGATATTGCTTCTGAAATTAGGCTAAAATTAACATTGTATCAGATCTAGCCTGAATAGGACATCTTTCACAAGGTAAAAATACCTCTCTCTCCTCCTCCGATGAAAATTAGGGTCTCTACAAAAGTTGGAATTTTTTTGATTCTGAGAGCATGGCTAGATGCTCCTCCTAAAAATTGAAATTCTGAGCCCTAGATCGAACTTTTTCAGTGGGTAGAACCTTGGGCTTTGTCACACCCTAGTTTGACTTCTGGACCAGAAAACTAGTAAACCAGAAAAACTACGCACCTATGCACCAGTAAACCAGAAAAAGTGTGAACCAGAAAACCAGAAATTATGTTGCAGATCCGAAAGTTGTTGATCAAATTTAAAGGGTGAAAAGTTGAAGTTTCTAGAAGCAGAGTTCACCAGTCATCTTAATTCAATCAAGCACATCTCCTGGTAAGTGTGATTCTATCTTTTGAGAAACTTCAATTTCTGTGACCTACTGGATAAGATGGCTCCAAGCACTAAGATTGAAGACAAGCTAGAGCGTATAGAGGATTTCCGGGCATGGAAATATAGTATTGGTCTCATTCTTGAAGAGAATGATCTTGCCCAATATATCAAAGATGAGGTTGCAAAACTTGAGGAAGACGAAGCCAGAGAGAAGTATATGAAGCACTTGATTAGGGCAAACAAAATCATTGATGATTTTATCAAGAACCACTTGATTCCCCAAGTGGCATCCAAGAAGACTCCAAAGGAAATGTATGATTCCCTAGGCAGAATGTATGAAGGAAGGAACATCAACAGGAATATGAATGTGAGAACTCAATTGAAGAGTACCAAAATGAATAACAGAGAATCTATTCAATATTACTTCACAAGGGTCTCCCAATTCAAGGGAAAACTAGAAGCCATTAGAGACACTCTTGATGAAGATTAACTAGTAATGACTGCTCTCAATGGTCTCACTAGACCTTGGGATTCATTCATCCAAACCATGTGTGCAAGAAAAGAAAGTATGAAGTTTGATTTGGTATGGGACGATTGCATTCAAGAAGAGGCTAGGGTTTCCAATAGAGAAGCCTTGCTCAAAGAAGATGACCAAGCTTTGGCCACCCACACAAAAAGAAGGAGTCATTTCAACTCCAAGAAGAATGATCACAAGGAGTCTCAACCTCCTCATAGATCTAAAAGGATAGGAGGAGGAAGTTCAGAAAGAGACCTCTCCTCAGTTAAATGTTATAGTTGTTACAAACTAGGACACATTGCTAGAAATTGTCCTTCAAAGAAGAAGAAGAATCTTCAGAAAAGACAACAAGCACATTTTGAAAAATATGATAGTGAAGAAGAAGAAGAGGAAACGCCTCAAAAGAAAAGGACTAAAATAAAAGAAGAAGATGCAGGAGAATATGTCTATTCTCTGGACTCTCTCGGTATGTAACTCTTGGAGAATATACATGGTTCATTGATAGTGGTTCTTCAAAGCACACGACAGGACAAAAGAAGAATCTCTCAAGACTTGAAGAGAAGACCTCTCCACAAAAGGTATCTTTAGGAGATGACTATCAATATCCCATCAAGGGAATTGGTGAAGCAAACTACAAGCTTGATTATGGAACTCCATTGAAGATGAAGGAAATATTATATGTACCAGGTTTGAAGAAGAACCTTCTCTCTATCTCAACTTTAGATAAGAAAGGTTATAGGGTTGCATTCATAGATGGACAAGTGCTCATGTGGACCAAAGGAAAATCAATTGAGGATGCAATTGTTATTGATGAAGAGGAAGGAGGTCTATGCAAACTCAAGGGTCATCCAGAATCTGCCCTTGTTCATGGAGACACTAGCCCAAGTGAGCTATGGCATAGGAGGCTTGCTCACATTAACTACAAAGCACTACCTCATGTGAGCAAGGTAGTTATAGGACTACCAGATTTAAATATTGATCATGATGACACATGCAAAGGATGTGCAAAAGGGAAGAATATCAAGAACCCATTTCCAAAGAGTGAAAAAAAGACTAAGAGTACTTTGGAATTGATTGATTCAGATGTATGTGGATCAATGCCAACCACATCCTTGAGTGGGTATGAATATTACCTTACATTTATTGATGACTACTCAAGGAAGACTTGTATATATATCCTAAAGGGAAAAGATGATGTATTTGGAAAGTTCAAGGAATTCAAAGCCTTGATAGAAAATCATTCAGAGAAGAAGATCAATATACTCAAGACAAATAATGGTAGACAATATACTTCAAAGGAATTTGAAGTATTTTGTAAAGGAGTTGGAATCAAGAGGGAGATAACCACTCCCTACAATCCTCAACAAAATGGTGTTGCGGAAAGAAAGAATAGAACAATTATGGAAGCAATAAAGATAATGATACATGATCAAGACCTACATATGTATCTATGGTATAAAGCGGCCAAGACAACAGTCTATGTGCAAAATAGACTATCTCATAGTGCGCTTGAGTTCAAGAACCCAAAAGAAGTGTTCACAGGTAAGAAGCCTGAGGTAAGTCACCTCAAGATATTTGGATGCCTAGTATACATTCACATTCCAAAAGAAAAGAGAACCAAGATGGATCCTTCTGGGAAGAAGGGAATATTTGTTGGGTATTGTGAAGCATCCAAACCATTCAGAATATACATCCCAGGATTCCATCATATGGAAATAAGTAGGGATGTGACATTTGATGAAGAGGTAGCTCTCAAGAGATATAGGAAGTGTCAATATGAGGAAGTATATGAGGAAAATGAACCTTCTAGAATTACAGAGGCTACACCCACCCCTGAAGATATAACAACTGAAGATCATGACATGATAGAACCACAAGAACCCCCTACCATAAACATATAAAGAAAGAGAAAGCCAACATGGGCAAGAGACATTATACTAGGAGCAGAAAAATATGGAGCTCCTGAAGGCTCCACTAGAGTGAGCAAGAAACCAAATTCATTCTCCAGCTATATGGATTTGATGTGTGATCTTGTAGATCAAGAACCCACTAGTTATCAAGAAGCATCTCATAAGAAATAGTGGGTAGAGGCAATGACAGAGGAATACCAGTCAATAATGAAGAATGATGTTTGGGATATAGTTCTTAAACCAAAGGAAAAGAGTGTGGTATCCTCCAAATGGATATACAAGATAAAACATGCTGCGGATGGTAGCATTGAAAAGTATAAGGTAAGGTTTGTGGCCAGAGGATTCTCTCAGAAAGAGGGAATTGACTATGAAGAGACATTTGCACCAGTTGCAAGGTACACTTCCATTAGAACCATCATGGCACTTGCATCCATGATGAAGTGGGAATTACACCAGATGGATGTGAAGACAGCCTTCCTGAATGGTTTGATTGAGGAGGAAGTGTACATAGAAAGACCACAAGGATTTGACATTAAAGATAGAATAACCCATGTCTGCAAACTGAATAAGGCTTTGTATGGGTTAAAACAAGCTCCCAGAGATTGGTATGGAAGAATTGACAGTTTCTTGACAAGCTTGGGCTTTACCAAAAGTAAATTTGATACTAATATTTATCTCAAAGTTACGGATGATGAACCTGTCATATTGTTGCTATATGTGGATGATCTATTTCTGAATGGAAATGAGAAATAGATTATCGAGTGTAAGAAGAATATCTCTACAGAGCTTGAGATGAAAGATCTCAGATTGATGCATTACTTCCTAGGTCTGGAAGTATGGAAAGGCCCAGAAGGAATCTTTCTCAACCAGGGAAAGTATGTAGTGGAAATTCTGAAAATATTTGATATGTTGGAATGCAAATCCATGGCCAGTCCCATGGATTCCAACCTGAAGCTATTAGCTGATGACGCATCAGAGTTTGTGGATGTGACTCTGTACAGAAAGATTATTGGGTCACTGATGTATCTGACGAATATCAAGCCAGATATATGCTTTGCTATGAACACCTTGAGTTAGTATCTAGTGGAACCTAGATGAGTTCACCTGATAGCTACAAAGCATGTGATGAGGTACCTAAAGGGTACGATAGACTTAGGTCTATGTTATCTTGGAGATCATCATCTCAGATTGTATGGCTACACAGATGCTGATTGGGCAGGAAGTGTATCATACAGGAAGAGCACATTGGGAGGATGTTATTGTCTGGGATCTACCATGATCTCATGGTGTATTAGGTAGAAGTCTAGTGTGGCTCTCAGCACAGCTGAAGAAGAATATACTGCTACTTGCACTGCTAGTTTTGAAGCGATATGGCTTCAGAAGTTGTTATCAGGATTATTTGACTTAGATATGGATCCCACTGTGATCCTATGTGACAACCAGAGTTGTATCAAGATGACAGAGAATCCAGTGTTCCATGATAAGTCAAAGCACATAGAGATCCAATATTTTTATATACAGGATATGGTGCATAAAGGAGCTATCTAGCTCGAGTATGTGAGCACTGACAAACAAGTTGTTGATATATTGACCAAACCTCTGTATCGAGTAAAGTGTGAATATTTCCGAGACAAGCTTGGTGTAGTTCAGAAGGACCCTCCTCGAAAGGGGGAGTGATATGGCCGTTGATGATGAGATTTCCTACATTGATGGTAAGATCAATGATGTGGATACCTGTATCGATGATGTGGATACCTGTATTGATGATATTGGACGATGAGGTCAATGATATTGATGATGAAGTCAGTGATATCGATGATAGGTTGATGATTGGTCCTTAGACTTGGTCTAAGTTGATGAGTGGATTGTATCATCCCTGGACACATGTCCTAAAGAGATCCGTAGACTTTGATCTCTGAGAAAGATGTTGACAAACCCTATATTTGATCTAGGTCACATCCAATATGAAAGAGGACTGGCTATGTGGTGATAAATCCTAGATTTGATCTAGGTCATATCTAGTATGAAGAAGGACTGGCTCTGTGGTGATAAATCCTAGATTTGATCTAGGTCACATCCAATATGAAAAAGGACTATTACTGTGGTTGGGATTGTATCATCCCTAGACATGAGAGATGTCTTAAAGTGAGAAGGATTGATCCTCCTGTAAGCATATTGGGATTGCATCGTCCCTGAACATTTGCTTCAAAATGTACGTGATAGGACTGCATCGTCTCTGAACATTTGGTTCAAAATGTACGTGATAGGACTGCATCGTCCCTGAACATTTGGTTGAAAATGTATGTGATAGGACTACATTGTCCTTGAACGGTTGGTTCAAAATGCACGTGATAGGATTGTATCATCCTTGGAATTATGTACTAAAGTGAGAGGCATTGATTATCCTATAACTGGATCATGTGTATTGCATAGTATGCTGCTTCTGTTGATCAAGATGGTCCAGATGCTGTTGATCGAGAGGATCCAGATGATGATACTGTTGATCGAGATGATCCAGATGCTATTGATTGAGAGGATCCAGATGATGACACTGTTGATCGATATGTTCCATATGCTATTGATCGAGAGGATATAGATGTTTATACTATTGATCAATATGATGCAGATGATGATGTTGTTGATCGAGAGATCCAGATGATGCTGTTGATCGAGAGATCTAGATGATGATGTTGATGTAGTTGTTTCGAGTGCTGCAGAAGATGAAGATCTAGTATTGAAGATCTTGAAGATGTTCCAGTAACTGCTTGAGTTAGTGATGATGTATGAAGAAAGATTCCAATGATTTATAGATGTATCATGTGTCATGTAGTTGATGACACCTTGCTCCTGCAGATATTGTTATAATATCCTTCCCATTAAGGGGGAGTGTTGGGATATTGCAACTTCTAAGAATATTCTATTTGTACTTTATTATTCCGGAGATTTTCCATTCCTCCGTGGAGACCCTATTGTTTATCCAGATATGTTTATTCCTCTGAGAGAAGGTGGTAACTAGGGTTATTAGATATCGCATGTGGGGTTCGCCCTGAGTTAGTTGATTAGGGTTTATTAGACTCTCTTAGGAGAGGTCAGCCCAATTAGGGTAAAAAGTCAATTAGAAGATGAGTATAAGTAGAGGAGGTGTGTTCCTCACTTATAACTCATTCTCTCACTTGTGTATTGCGCATAAGAGAGAGAGAGATCTGCATAGGAGGAGAAGGAGCTCTTGTTTGGAGACTACATCTTTGTATTGGTTGATTATCTATATTGAGGAAAGCTTTGCTAGGTTTTGTACCTCATGAGGGTTTCCTAGGGTAAATCTTTGTCTATCTTGTGATTGTGTTTCTTTCAGTGATCTTGCTTGTGAAATTGGGCTAAACTTAACAAAATGGTGTGTATAGTTACCATGTTGAGCACATATGGAACATGCATGATTCATACATAATATTTTGGGATTAGATGTGGATGAAGGAGGTGTTCCCGCTTTCACCGCAGGTGGAGCATGGTTGATTCTAACTGGGTTGTTTAATAGATTCCTTAGCTTCGGTAGGGCAGGACATAGGTGTTAGATTTTCATTATTTAGTTCAATATGATATAGGATATTATTTGAGAGAATACCCTAAATAACAAGTCAAACACAAGATACAAGAGAAAAAAAGAGTTTCATCGGGGAAACCATAAAGGAGAAAACCCTGCAACTTCCTCAGAGATAGAATGAGCAACAATACCAAACCTCAAAATATAGAAATGGTCTTCAACATCTTCTCTCTTCTTCACTTGTGTGAACTCCTCTCTCTCACTAATGAAAAAATGAGTGAGTGAGTGAATGTATAAATAGAGAGGAGCACCCTCTCTATTTATACTTTACTTCCACTTGAATTTTACCCTAACTGGGCTGACTTCTCCTAGGAGAGTCTAATAACCCATTACCACTTAAATCAGGGATGAATCCTCTGGGGGATTCTAATAACCCTTTCAAATACAGTAATAACCTTCCTGATCGGAGGAATAAAACCTCTCCGTTGGAAGTACAATAACATATGAAAACAAAATAAAATATACAAGTGAATATCTTCTGATGTTACAAATAAATTAACACTCCCTCTTAACTAGGAAGGTATTCTCTTGACACAGTTCATTAGCACAAGTCTTCATCACTTGGTCATCATCAAAGCTGGATCATCATCAAAGCTAGACCATCATTGTCACTGTTGTTGCTATCTCGACCATCAATCTCCAATCTACTCGTCATAGGAAGTTCTACGTAGCTATTCCTTTTTCATGCTGGATGTAGGCCTAGCCTCCATGTAGGTCTTCATCATCTCTGCAAGCAAGCCATCAAGTAGGTAAATATCAAGACTTATTATATGCCTCTTGCAAAACCTACAAGATATCTCAAGACTAATTTTATGCCTTTGAAAAACCTAAAGGAGCATCCCAAGACTAATTATATGCCTCTGCAAAATCTGTGTACCCTACTGTCACCTCACCATATTCATATCATCTCACTATCACACGGATCATAGCCCAGATGCACATCACAATGTCTCCAGTATGGGAGGACTTTACTACCACCATACAAGACCTAGTCTACCAACATGGGAGAACTTTCCTACTGGCATGTGAGACACATCACCTACATCAACCGACATGGGAGGACTTTCCTACCAACATTCGGGAACTCTGGAACTTATGTCAATGGCCATGGGAGGACTTTCCTACCACCATGTCAGACTAGCCCCAACCCTTACATCTACACCTTGGGAAGACTTTCCTACCACCATGTGAGAATTGCTAAGCCTTTACATCTACACCATAGGAGGACTTTCCTACCACTATGTGAGAATGGCTCGACCCTTACATCTATCATCATAGGAGGACTTTGATACCACTATGCGAGAATGTCCCATGTGATTCTGCATCTTCCTAACTCATCACTTCCCTTAGAAGGAACCTCGATATGAAGTACACCAAGAGTCTCTCTAAAGTACTCAAAATTCACTTTGGCTAGCGGCTTGGTCAACTCATCGGCTATCTGCTCGTCTGTCGCAACATACTGGAGCTTCACTGCTCCACTCTACACCATATCACTGATATAGTGATACTTGATCTCAATGTTCTTCGACTTGTCATGGAACACTGGGTTCTCAGACAACTTCACACAACTCTGGTTGTTGCAATATATACAAGTCGAATCCAACTGGAGATCAAACAAATCAGACAATAGCTTCCTTAGCCATAATGCTTCACAAATAGATGAACAAGCTATGACATACTCTGCTTCGGCTGTACTCAGTTCCACACAGGACTGCTTCCTTCTAAACCAAGAGATCACACCTGATCCCATACTAAAGTAGCACCCCAAAGTGCTTTTCTATCAATGGCACTACCTACCCAATATGAATCAACATAACCCTCTAGGTTAATATTTTGATTCACATCATACTTGAGCCCATAATCCACCCTACCCTTCAAGTACCTTAGAATGTGCTTTGCAGCAATCAAGTGAACTTTTTCTCGTATTCGTCAGGAACTGGCTCAATGTGTTCACAACAAAGCAAATATCTAGTCTCGTATTCGTTAGGTACATCAAGGATTCAATCATCTGACGAAACTTTGTGGTATCAACTGGCTCTGATTAAGCATCACTCAATAGCTTTAGGTTCGATGCCATAGGTGTGGCCATGGCCTTGCATTCCATCATCTCGAACCTCTTCAGGATCTCTACTACATACTTCCCTTGTCCAAGGAAGATTCCATTTTCACTCTGCCACACCTCCATGCCTAGAAAATAGTGCATCATACCCAAGTCCTTCATCTCGAACTCGACATCAAGCTTGCTCTTCGTGTCAGCAATCAACACATCCTCACTTGTCACAAACAGTTCATCTACATAAAGTAAAAGTACCATTGGGTTCCCTTACTCAACTTTGTAGTAAAGTTTGGAATCCGCTTTACTCTTGGTAAAGCCCAAACTATTCAGGAAGCTGTCTATCTTGTTGTACAACATCCTGGGTATCTGTTTCAATCCATACAAGGATTTCTTCAATTTGCACACATGAGTCTCCCTGTCATGTGTCTCAAATATTAGTGGCTGCTCCACATACACTTCCTCCTCTACTACACCATCAAGAACGTTGTCTTTACATCCATCTGGTGTACCTTCCAGTTCGTCACTGCAGCCAGAGAAAGTACTGATCTGATGGAAGTGTATCTGGCTATAGGTGCAAATGTCTCGTCATAGTCTATCCCTTCCTTCTGGGAGAAGCCATGTGCCACAGATATCTGCTTTTGTTTCTCTATGCTGCCATCTGCAACATGCTTGATCTTGTAGATCCAATTGGAAGTCACAACAAACTTCCCTATTGGTCTAGGGACCATATCCCAGACATCATTCTTCATGATCGACTAGTACTCCTTGATCATGGAATCCTTCCATTCCTTTCTTTCTATCGCTTCTTCATAGTTGGAATGTTCCTTTTCAATGATGTCACATAGTAGAGCTACATAACTGGAGTATGGCCTCGGTCTCTTGCTTTCTCTGTGCATTAATTTTGGAGCGCCATATCTCTCTGCATCTTGAATTGCTTCCCTTACCCATGCTGGTTTCCTCTTGTGAGAATTCTTCTCAAGGGGTTGATCTACAGGTTCATGTCGGTCTTCCATCTTGCATTCTTCATATTCTTCTAGAATTACTCTTTCCATTGTTGTATCTTGGATCCTAGGAACTTGACTTCATAAATATTCTAGCTGAATCATCGTCACTTGTTCTTCGAAACAAGTCTCTCTTGTAGTACACAATCTTTCCTACAAGTCACTTTAGTTGCGTGATTAGAACATTTTCATAATTTTTCAGAACAAATTCTTATGCATAAAGACATAGTTCACATAGTCATGTAACTATCTTAGTCAATGATTAAACACAACATTCATCATATCTCATATTCATACGGTAACTTCCTAGATGCCTTCCATCTCTACCAAAACATTGTTAAGAGTGTGCACTACTCCAAACATGTCAACAAAGAGGTTTCATTCCAGATAAGTAGTAATGGGATGTTGTACAGTACCATAGGCCACTTACCCATTACTTGCATATTAGTAGTATCTTGTTCATTAATGAAACTTTTCTAACATGCATGATATACATCCTAAATCTAGGAGCATAAGTATGTACGTGATTAAACACCATCATTTAAGTAATCAGATATACAAGAAATGACAATTCAAATACTTATCTTTTTTTGGTTGTTGGGTGCAATCCCTCTCAATCTTTGTAGGAACTACTGGAGTGTGCTCCGATAGTGTGCACCTTAACCAATGCTGAAAATGGATGAGAGGTTGTTCCATAGATTATTGATCTTTATTTTTTTTCAGAGTCCAACTCTGTAGTAGATTCTTCTATTCCTGTCACGTAATACTGAAAGTCATCTCTAGCTTCACCTTATGAGGTGGACCCTTCTGAATAAACCCTTGTAGCTGGTTACCTTCATTATAATACATATTCTTCATCACTTGAAGAATCTTCACTTTCTTCTTTGGTTCTCTTCCTTGGAGGTTCATCATCCTCTGCAATGTGAGCACGATGTATTTTCTTGTTGTTCTTCTTCTTATGGGAGATGCTTTTGTTCCTAGGACAATCTCTAGAATAGTGCCCCTTCTCATCACAAGTATAAAATTGAATGTGAGAAAGATCTATCCTGGATCCTCTAAGGTTCTTGTTACAACGTAATCTTCCACCTTGTGAGCATCAGTGCCCTTTGGCCTATAGGATCCATTTCACTGACTCATATCCACTTTATATCCTTTAGACACACTAGTTCCTCATTTTTTTCCTTGTACGCTTGCTGCATCATTATAGTGGGCGTACCCATGAGTTGCGTCACTATAGCCCGCGGGTAGCATGTAAAATGGTAAAAATCACTAGTTAATTACTTTTTACTCCCAAGAAGTGGTCATAGGGTGACCTTTGGCCCTCCATTTTCCCAAGTAGCACCTCGATGTGTCCTTTCACTTACCTTTGGGAGGACTATATATTGAGCACATATGGGTTATGGACATGAGGAGAAAGAAGATAAAGAGAACTCTAGTGGATTTTTGCCCTATCTTGAGTCTACACTCATTGATCCTTGTAGTTGTGAACCATTATGTTCACCTTCCCAACTCCTTTCATAGTTTGAGTTTTCCATTCATGGAGGATTGAAGTGGTGGAGGCACAAGTGGATTGATCCAGATCTTGGTTCAGATTGGTTGCCGGTAAGAGGTCGTATCATATTGTAGTTCTTCTTGTTTATTAATAGAAATACTCGTATTCTCGTCCATTAATGTTGTGAATGTTGTTTATTCTACATTGGGTTGCATTTGCTTATAATATCATGGACCATTTCTATTGATGGTGTTAATTTCATTTATATATATTATGTACTTGTTGTATATTGGCTGTCAAGACTAATTTGCAGATTCAAGTGCACATATTGAAAGCTCCAATGGGGATCTACATCAAACGTTGGGATCGAGGTTGGTTATATTCTTCATTATCTTAGCATTTTCATTTATATAGAATAATACTGAGAATAGAGTTAATTTCTGGTAGTCAGCTGTCTATTGTGGTCTACCCCAAGCCATAGTGAGTTTTCTCCAACACAGAAATGGCGATTCCGATGGGGAAAACATCCATGTTTGGGGATTTTTTGAGCATTAGTCTGTAATTAGAGTTGCTGTTTGTCCAAGCTCTGTGTCACTGATTGGCCGTTGAGATACACTATAGAAAACTTGACTTTTTCTGAGCCATTGGACTCTTTATTTGCCCATTTTCCTTTGCTTACCCACAAGCTAGCTTAGCTCTTCCCGCATACACCAGCCTCTGTTTACTCTACTGCTTGCAGGTACCCACAGGTTTCCCTTCGACAGTAGCGTACAACTCCAGCTTTGGTTGATTTATGACTTTTGGTTGTTGTTGGGCTGGCTTTGGATGATCCTGAGTCTTTGTTGGCCTATTTCTTGACTGTTCCATGCCTTGGTTGTGACCAAAAATCTTCTTTTCTCTTGGTTGATCCTTGTTGGTTTTTCTACCCATATTTGGATTTAGCCTTCTTGGTTTTTCCTTTTGAGCTCATTCCTTTGGCTGAGTCTTACTGTTTGGTATCTGCTGGGTTGTCTTAGTGATCTCCTTGGCATAGCAGTGACTAGATAGTAGGGTTTTGCTTGCATTTTTCATTTCCTTATACTGAAAAATACATATAGTTTTGCATTTTCCTTTTGCTTATAAGAGAAAAAAATTACTTTCATGTACTGCATCTTGCATTGAGTGCTTGCTACCTTCATTTAGGTTCTTCCTGTGCATAGAAAATATAAAAGGACTGCATTTTTATTTCGAAACCATTGGGTTGATTTTGCATGCTAGTGACATTGTTTTATTGTATAGATGAGTCTAGGATTTGACGATTTTGCATACTATTGAGTCATACACATCACTAGTTTCACGACCATATCCCTTCAGTAACCACAGCCACTAAAATTAACGCTTAATCTTAAAATTGATAAGACCGATTTTATTTATAGGGTACACCAACTAGCATAGGTTTAGAGTCTTGGAATAGATCATTGTGAGTTAACAATCCAAGACTACTAGATGAAACATTAGGTGTCTGACCAGGGAGTGGAGGAATCCATGGTCTATATCGGTGTTCTTAGGAAACTCTACTCAAACCAGAGTTAAGCACAAGGTCACGGGAGGTTGGTTGAGGAGATATCCCTCTGATATTGGCTGAATGTGGGAGATATTTCTAGGATTTGTTCGTATCTGGGGACTCTTGGGAGATTTGACCCTCATTAAGTTTCGGGCTCAACTACCCTGCCCATATGATGGATCCCACCTCCGACTGTCCCCCTTAGCATTGGTTATATTGCGGTGACCATAGTTGCATTACTTAGGTATCGCATAGGATACTTGCAATGGTTATGTTGTTTGTGTCCTGAGTCAGATAGCGGTCGGACACCATAGTTGTGTTTGTGTAGTGGACATGACCCTGTGCACACAGTAAAGTCTGGGGGCCGTTATAACTAATTATGTTACCTCTGGCTATAGTTTGGGAGTCTCAAGCCTCTCTTAGGCGAGACATACTGGCTCTAGTGTCGGAAGCTCATTTAGCCACTCTATTTGTTTGCTCTTGGCTGTAGTTTCTCTAGGTGTTTTCTTTTGATTTACTGTTTTTGATCGATAGTTGGTCGTAGGAGACGTTGTGATTTGATATTCTCTCCAAAGATATCATAGTGCAGAGTCCTACTCTCCGTCGATCTCATCCGTTAGATAGTTTAGAACCGGTCAAACTTTCATGTCGTGTTGCTCGGGGACACCGGCGGGCTCCCTCCGAGTCTTCAGATTCTTATGAGACATGCGTAGCCGAATTTATGACGGCTGCACATTCCGACATGGAGGAAATACCCATGATTCCATCGGGTGGATTTGGACACACTTTAGACACCCCCACACCTTGAGAGGTCTGGGGAGGTGATCCACCTGAGACTCAACCTGGTTCGATTTGGCTGAACCCGCTCGAGAACGATCCGTTCGATCCTTCGACTTCAAATAATTATCTTTATGCGATGCCAACCTTACCTAAAGATGAAGATCCTACGATCAAAATTAACCTGTTCTCATATAGTATGCTTGGTTTCATCACAGTTGATCCTCCCACAGCTTTTGGTAGTCATGCTAGCACTAGTAATCGTGTTAGAAACACTACACCCACTAGGGGCAATACCCTCACCGGGAGCACCACATTTTCCACTCACACACATAATATGAGGACTGGTCATAATCCTCCTAACAATGCTAATGTTGGAAGAAGACCACCTACTAGGACTGCCCAACCTAATAGGAACACTGTTCGAAACACGACTCGCCATCCACCACCTAACAGACATATCGTTACTCATCAACCCAGGACCACTTTTGTGAATGTTAATGCTCATCCTAACCACGGGGGTAGAATTATACCCCACACTTTTGCATCCACCACCGATACTAGTAATGCTAATGTAGGAGGTGGGAATATATCTTATCTTTATGGTCATAACGCCACCATTCCTTCCACTAATAACACCAACGCTAGGGTTGGGAACACTTGTCATGCTCATAGTCACCACATGACTGTTCATGATAATCCTAATGCTGGGGATGGGAACATACCTCACCATTATTATCATTACAACTCGGTTCTTGCTACGAATAGTACGTATATGCCCCATACTTATGGTGGAAACCCTTACTACAACACAGTCGGTGCTGGCTACTAGTTCAACCCACCTCAGTACAGTGCCCAAAATACTTATATACCTGCTTACTCTCATATGGGTCAGGTCGGAGGAGGTTATCAACCCTGTGGCCATAATCAAGCTTATGGTCTGTCAGGTCCTCATTATCAGCAATTTAATGCTCATGATCAAGCTTTTGGTCCACCTTACAATTCGATTCCATTCAACCAACCTTTTATGCGAGCTTATAATCAAGCTTTCTAGCCGCATCCCCCGTTCCTTGCATGCTTGAATCTTCCGAATCTTTCGAAGCTCACGAATGATCCATTGTGTCACTACCCTAGTTGGCCTCCAGTCCCTACCAAGCTCCCTTCTGAAATTCCTATGTTTGAGGGGAAAGGTGGTGAGGATCCAGGTGATCATGTCACAACGTTTCACCTTTGGTGCTCTTCCAGCTTGTTGAATCACGATTCGGTTAGATTACGACTATTTCAATGCACCCTCATGGGGGCAGCCACGAAGTTGTATGTTGAGTTTCCTCGGAACACCTATAGGGGATTCAATGAAATCGCTTTGGTTTTCTTGGACCATTTCCAGTTGCCAGTTCGCTATGATACTGGTACTGAACTTTTGTCTACCTTCTGTCAGAATAAAGCCACACATATTTCTGACCACATTCAAGAGTGGCGTCGGCGGAAGAGATTACTGAAAGCCAACATTCCTCCAGAATTTTTGTTGGAATGGTTCCTCAAGTCCTTACTCCCATACATTGCTAAGGATGTTTCGATGTCCTGCATTGTGACTGAGGAACAATCCATCTTGGAAGTCCAGCAGTTAGACCTACTATACTCTCAGTTTGGCATTTTATATGACATTATTCTTGACGCACTGAGAACATGCCATGAGCCCATGTCAGTTCTTGGACTGCATGCCGAGGGCATAGTGGGATCCGAAAGTAATCGCCCTATAGATTTGGTGTCCAATCAAATGCAAAATTTGTCACTAAACCAGATTACTCACAGACAGGTTCACACCTTGTCCACTTCCACCCCGTCGTCTGATGTACACAATGTGCAATCAATGAAACCGTCAGGTAACCAGCAACCTGGTGGTAAGAAAAAGGGGAGAAACAACCGTACAGGTGGAACTAATGGGAATAACAATAACAACAATCACAATACTCCTCGTAAAGAGAATGTGTTGATGCCCTGAAAATCGCAGCATCAATTAGAAATGGATTCTCCCCGGTAAGCAAGCCCAATTAGATCGCTCACCATTTGGTGTGATGCATACGTCCGGTTAACGGTTCCAGCTACAGTAAGATTTAAAGATTCTTGTTCTTTACACTGGTTGCGGCCTGATCCACCATTTATGTGTTTTAATTTTAAAGATGATATGCAAGTTCCCTAAGCTAAATGAAAGTAACTAATCTAAATTAACCTAAAACAGTATAAGCAAATCTAATCTATCCTTGTAAGGAGAAAAATGTAAATATGAGCAATACCGTGAAAGAAACATCTAAATATCATATAGATAGCCATTGAATCATAAAGATGCAATCTCAGCAGAAAATAAAAGATACTAAAGATAGCTTTAATTCACTTAATACACTCCATTACTCATTTAAGAGAGACATCATTGTACAGAAAAGATAAAGATCATCCATTACATAGAAATAATTCATACCAGCAAAAAAAGATCTCACTGTAGTATGTGAATGACCCAAGAGTAGTCCAGCAAGCATTCGTTACAGATTTCCAGACAAAAACATCCTCTCCAAGCTTTCAATAGGTAAAATTCCCTTTCTTGGAGCAAGTAGCAAAGTAATTTGTACCAGCCAGAAAATTTCTTTCACTTGCAAAAAAATCTTGAATTCTCCTCTCATTCTCCTATATATAGTTTTACCCAATGCCTTTGAGCTGCCACCTGTACCCTAAACCTAGGAAATTTGATTTATCATTAAAATCTCAAAAAATCAAATCCTGATGATTCTTGAAAATCCTTTTACAAAAGACCAAGGAAAGACAGTTGTCTGTATATACATTATACGATTAACAACTGTTAAAATCGAATAAGGCAAGCTATTGTCCAGTTGGCTCTGCTATCTCATTGGGTCGCTCTTCTTCTGTTGGCTTGATCCCTTCAACAAGCTCGCTTTCTTTTGTAGCCTGATCTATCTCAATCTTAGCAGCCTTTTCTTTCTTTCGCCTTTTAGCTATCACTTCTTTTAACCTGTTTTCTTCCTCGGACAAGGTTCTTTCCTCTTGCTCCTTTTGGACTCTAACATTTTCTTCGTCTTGCTGCAATTGAATAACTTGCTCTTGCTCTTGTTGTAATTTGGCAGCCTGTTCATTTTGAATTGTGCCACCTTCTCCTAGTTTCATGTCATTTGAAACTCTGGCTTGGGATGCTGCCGCCTCTTGCTCCAGTTGTACCAGAACAATAGGATTGGGGGAAGAAGTTTTCCCCCCTTTCTTCTTGCTGTAGCGCTTTCCTAGTTCTGTTAAGTTTTTGGCGCTATGGAAGAAGCAGCCTTCCTTCTTGTAGACTTTCTATGCATGTCAAACCTGCATTAATTAAGGTAGGAAAAAAATAAAGATTTGGCATATTCATAAGCATACAACACCGCAGACATGATCTAATTATTCAAAATAAGCAACAGTAGGTACGTTAGAAAGTTTGCAGGTTTTGCTGCTTAGCAGTTTGACTTAATGCTCGGGCATACTAAATGGCATCGAAAGGCGTTCTCAACACAACAAAGGCGATGATGCAAGATTGGTGCAGCGACACATTTCAGCGCAGCGCTTGCGATCGCGGCGGGTAAAATATCACTAGGACCTGCGCCTAAGAGATGCACCAATGGCAAGGTTTTTTTGAAAGAGTGTGAAGTTGGCGGGAGTCTTAAGGTTATAATTTGCACACTGGGTGGATATGACATGATTAAGTCTTGCGCCCAAGAGATCTGCCAATGACAAAATGAACGAGATCGTGAATGTAGCGGCGATTTTTTGGCTATGTCCTGCGCGTGTAGCAGCAATCTTAGTTTTAAAGTTTGTGCCGATGGGCCACATCAAGAATTGAACTCGGGGTTGTGTCCAAGGATGAGGCACGGTTATGATGGCAGCCGTTATAGGGATAGGTTTTGCGCGTCGACGGAGGATTTAGTCACAATATGTGCGCTAACAAAAGATGCGCCAAAGAGTGGCAGAGTTACAGTTACAAATCGTGCCAAGCAGTGTGCGCTAACAGCGGCCGATTTACATTTAAAAAATGCGCGCCAGATGGTAAAATGCCTAAGATTTGCAAAAGGGGTCGGTTGACTTATACCCAAAAATTGCACGAAGCGGAAGACTTATAGTTAGGGATTGCACCAAAGGGCGACAGACTTATAGTCAACATTTGCGCCAAGCGAAATATTTGTGATTTAGTAGTTGCGCTAAAGGGAGGCCGACTTATGCTCAACATTTGCCCCAAATAGGCTGAGTTAAGGCTAAAAATTGCGCCGAAGAGAAAAGGTAACTTTTCCTTAGTGAAAAAAAATTGAGAAAAATTTTGGAAAGCAAGTGTTGAAATTTTGCTAGGTTAAAGAGAAAAAATAAGCCTGAAAGACAAGGAAAACACTTGTTACAAAACGTGTAGAAGGAGGGGCCCCAAGTATCTTTTAAAATTTTTGGGAAGGATGTTGTAGCAAGAACAATTGGCGAATCGCTTGCGAACACAGATCTCTAAAAAACTCTCTCTCATCCATAGGAAATTTTAAAAGTTGCTCACCTTATGTGCAACAGTCAGCTTGAGCATTCACATTTCCACAAAGGAAGTGATCACTTCATCCGTTGGTCATTAGGAAAGGGGAGCTTCGATAAAGACATCCTTAAAACTCTCCAAGGGACAAAATATTGGGTTCATTTTTAGAAGATCCATCTTTTAGATGACAACTGTCATTGGACTCCAGAGGATTGTAACAACATCACTTAGACAATATTCTCTTGCTCCTCATTCCCATGCTGCTTGCATCCTTTTGGATGTTCTTTAGTTAGCGACTTTTGTCGTGTGAGTATTCCAAAAAAATTTCTTCAAGACTTAGCCATTTGCCTGAGTTTTTCAATCTATTGATGTCCTTTTGTTGGAGCAGGATATTTTCTTGGTTTCTTGTGCTCACAGATGGAGAAGAACTCTGCTGGGCATTTTGGTGTGGCTGCTTAAATTAAAAGTCTTTATTGTTCTCATCCATGCTTTAATGGAGGCGAGATTTATGGAAAACAGACTCTTGATTATAAGCTCTTTTGGCTTTCGATTTGCAGCATGGATTCATTTTAATATCCTATGCCTTCGAGATGTGCTTCCTCTCCGTGGGTCTAACTACAACGATCTTCTTGAGATGCTTATAAATGTGAGGGTGGATGGAACCCAAAGATAGTGATAAAGATAACCATGAATTTCTGCTATTAAACAGGGGTTAATGCGACCGACAGAACAAGATCTCTTCATTTTGGAAAACGATCAGCAAAGTCAAAATGCATAGATAAACTTTCTTTTGAGGGTACATTTCCAGCTTCATGAGTTGTGAGATTTCTTGAGAGATCTATCTTAACAAAAGGCCCAATTGCAGGGCTAGTAGGAAAAAAAAAACTATACAAAGGAACGGGGAAAGGGAAAACTCAAATATTCAGAAAAGAGGACAACTTGGATGAAACAAATAGAAAACAAGGGACTAAAATAAAAAGTAAAAGGAAAAAGAACAAAGCTTTTATTTATGTACAGAAAACATCAACGAGACTATGCAAAGTATTGTTTCAAGGTGAGGCCATTGAGGGGAAGGGATACTTCCTCTCCCTGGAGGTCTGTTAGCTTGTAAGTGGATGGGCCGAGCTTTGCATAAATTTGGTAAGGGCCTACCCATAAGTGTTGGAATTTCGTGTGCATTCCCTTTCCTTCGTGAGGATGGTCCCATTTCAGAACTAAATCTCCTACTTCAAAACTTCTTTTACTAGAATTCCTTTTATCGAACCATCTTTTGACTATATCTTGGTGTTGGTGGAATTGGTTCTTGGCTTTATGTTGGGCTTCTTCAAGTTGAAGCAGGGTGTCAATCCTGGATTGTAAAACCTAAGTACCAAACCCTTGAGAGGCTTGGGACAACTGCAAGGATGGAAGTAAGATGTTGGGAGGGAGGATGGCTTCCTTTCCATAGAAAAGTGTGTAAGGGGAAACCCCTAATGCATTCTTTGGAGTCACTCTATCTTCCCATAAGGAATTTGGGAGAGCTATATGTCAGCTTCACTGATTTTCAATCACATTCTTCTTGAGAATTTGGATGAGGTTTTTGTTCGAAGAATCAACTAGTTCATTTCCCTGGGGGTAGTAATTGGCCGAATAATGCAATTTAATTCCCCTTTCATAAACAAATTCATTTATTTTAAAAGACGAGAAATAAGTGGCATTATCAAATACTAGGGAAATTGGAACCCCAAACCTGGTTATGATGTTCTCTTTTAAGAAACCGATGACTGCATCTTCATTGATCTTGCGCAATGGGGTAGCCTCTGTCCATTTGGTGAAATAGTCCGTGGCTATCAGGATGTATCGATGTTGCAGAGAAGAATTTGGCTTTATCTCTCCTGACTTCTTTCTTACGGGAACTAGGTTAGCAACCCGCTTGGAATGTCGGACCTTAAAGATTATCTTAGCATCAAGGAAATTCTTCAATTCCTTTTGAATCAGAGGTTCGAGAGTAGGATACATCCTCCTCAATTGCTGCTGAAATGGCTTGATGCTTGCCTTCATTGGTATGATATGCTGAATAATGCGGGTGTCATATGTTTTTAGATCTTCATAAGTCCATGCAAAGACATCCTTATATTGTCGAAAGAGCTTGATGAACTTATCTCTTTCTCTCGGTGAACAACATTTACCAAGGTTAACAAATTTTGGTTCAGCTTCGGTGCCCATATTTACAAATCTGTGTTGCATCGATGAGCTATTGGTTTTAGTATTTGCTGGCCTTTTGAACTTGCTTTGCAGATAAAACAACATTTCAACTAACCTCACCTCTTTGGGGATGAAATTTCCTTTAGCCGCGTCTTTCTTTTGTAAAACAACATCATGCTCTTCTTCGTCTATCACAGCTTCTTGAAGCATGTCTTCATTTGTTAGAAAACTGATAATCTGATCGTCATCATCAAAAAATATGAAATTTGTGATATTGTCTGGGATAGAAGGCCTGAAAACTAGTTCAATTGAACATTTGTTATTAGTCGGCAACAATCTGGAAGCAGAAGTTGCTAATAAATCAGTCACAGCATTTTGCAGTCTAGGAACAAATTTTATATTGAAAGCATCAAAATGCGTAGTTAAATCCCATACCTCAGCCTGATAACCTTTCAAATGAGGTGAAAGACAGTGAATAGTATCTCTTACCTGTCTTACAACTATTTCTGAGTCACCAAAAACTTTCAGGTACTTAACATTCAAATTGATGGCTTTCTTCAATCTGTGGACTAAAGCTTCATATTCAGCAGTGTTATTAGTACACTCAAATTCTAATCTACAGGACAAGAAGTACTTATTACTTTCAGGATCCACTAGAATACAACCAGCTCTAGATCCTTCCAAAGTCTTGGAACCATCAAAGTATAAAGTCCAAAAAAAATTGTTTTATTTAACTAAGTTAGTATCTCTATGATATAAGTCAGTGACTAATCTAACTATGTTACAATCGATATCATCAGTCCAAGAAAAATGAAGGAGATTGGACTATTAATCTGATTCATGGCTAATAGTTTCAGATTGATAATTACTTGGATCAATTTCTAAGAAATAATTCCCCAAAATTGAAGATGAGAAGGCTACAGCTTCGTTCTTTCCTTCTTGTTAAGTTGCATTTTGTTTCATGTGTGGTTCCCTCAAAATTTTAATCTGATTATGCCTATTCTAATATGGTAACCACAAGTGAGACTAGTCAGTTGCAAAATAACCATCTAGTTTTGTAGACCAGTCCCTGCTGAAAATCAAACCATAGGCTTCAGGAATGTTGACCACCATTATATCAATGAACTGACACACTCTAGAATCTGCCGACAACCTAATGAGCACATCCTTCATTTCCCCAATAAATTTAACAGCAGTCCTATCTAACTGAATAATCTGAGTGGAAGATGGAATTGGTTGATCATTAATCTTCTCATAGATGGATAGTGGCATGACATTTGAAGATGCTCCAGAATATACCAGATAGTTATGCACATTGTGATTGAAGATTTCAAAAGTTAAAAGAAAAGGCAATGTCTGGGATTTGGATTTCCTGCCAATACTAGCCTCATTTATTTCAAGATCTTCCCGAGTGTCTGTTAATGGAGTGTTGGGATGGGATTGAAGACCTTGCAACAACTTGTTTCGTTGTTGGGGAAAACTACACATATCGAATATCGAAACATTTGCTCTTACCTTCTTTATATCTTCAATGATGTCATATCCCATATCACATTTTTTTACAACATTTGTTTGATTGTATGTCTAGCTCAATGTGACTTTTGGTTGATGGACTATTGTGTCAATGTTTGGCTGTTTGGCAGCTATTGGGTTAGCTTTAGGTTTAGGAGGAATGACTGTAATGTGTCTTTTAGGTTTGGATGTAGTTGAGATCGGAACTGGATCTGCAATGGGACCTTTACTGCGAGTGTTAATGTTTACAGCAGAGACTGGGCTCTCCATGGGATCATCTTCTATTAATTCAGTTAAAGGTACCCAGTCCCATAATACCATGGTGGTATCTGGGGAGGGTTCCTCTACTTCGAGTGTTTGTTCCTATGGAGGATCATCTTGATCTGGAATATGTGAATCCAACATTTTGTTCATTACTAAACTCATAGAATTAATCCATTGTGGATAGCTATTTTCAGAGTGCGGCTCTTGATGAAAGGTACAGAAGTTTTCCATTCCTATTTCATTCAGATTTAAAATAGGAGAGTTGTTCATAGGTGGATGAGGCTGGTCATTGTCTTCCCTTTTCTTGTAGAATGGTTTGAAAGGCTTCCTGAATGTACTAGCTGCCTTATCTTTTTCAATATCTACAATTTTATTGGACAATTTCTGCATCATTTTAACTACGTTCTCCATATCCATCATTGGCTCTTCTTTATTCCTAGTAAGCAGTAGGGGATTTCTATTAGTTGCTGGCTTTGTTTCTGCATCTAAGGCATGTTTAGAAATGTTGTCTGCTTCTTCTTCCACCTTCCTAGATTCTTCAAAATTTTCTATCAGGGTGGTCTTCTTAGCTCTTTTGATGAACATTACTATGGGGCCTTCAAGTGCTGTTGTAAAATATTCAACTAAAGATTCTTCTACTGGTTTAGTTGCTTCATTGAAATTATTCAAGAGCGTAGTGAACCTTGGGTTGAAGTATTGAACCTTTTCTTTCTTTTCCATTCTCATGGAAAATAATTATTTCATGAGTGTAGGTACAGTTTTCTGATTCCCATACTTCTTTAAAAAACATTTCTCAAACTCTTCCCAATTGAAAATTGAGCTAGCTTGTAAGCTAAAGTACCAGGAAGAAACTTTCGGTTCAAATGTGTATGGGAAAAGCCTACAAACTACATCTTCATGTTGTACATGTAAAAGATTCAAAGCTAAATAAAAACTCTTAAGATGATCTTCAGCAGATATGCCTTTACCTGGGTCGTATTTGGGCAAAACTTTCTCTATATTTTTAGGCAGATCGTTAAATGGCCCAGCTAGATTTAATGCTCCCCTTGCTCTCCAAGTAGGTACAACAATGGCTCTACATGGAGAATTAGGTGAGGAATCATGTGGTGAATTAAGTGGAGTGTTCTTTGGATTAAAAATTTCTCCAATATTTTCTGGATCTTCAAAATCGATCTCCTTTAGAGGCTACGTGATCTCTTCGAAAGATAAATCTACCAGCTCTTCGAAGCTCTTCACAAGGATTGAATCATGGGTATACTGTCTTTCTCTTTCAGGATTTCTTCTTCTAGGGAGAAAATTTATTGCATTTAAACCACCGAGTTGTTTAAGATAAGCTCGCGTGTTCCTTCTTAAGTCTTCTACCTCTGTAAAAGGTACGGCATACAGTGCTTCTTGTTGTTCAGAATCATAATTGAGGTTTTCTTGATTTGTCACTTCAAGATTTGGATTGTCTAAATTACTGTTTCAAGCGGGTTTCCAGTAATGTTTCTGCCAATGGAGGAATCTCCTTTATTATCCATGCAGAGGTTCAGGCCCTCCTTATAGCACCAAAAAATGTTGATGCCTCGAAAATCGCAGCATCAATCAAAAAGGGATTCTCCCTGGTAAGCAAGCCCAATTAGATCACTCATCGTTTGGTGTGGGGAATCCATCCGGTTAATGGTTCCAGCTATCGTAATATTTAAAGATTCTTGTTCTTTACACCGGTTGTGGCCCGATCCACCATTTATGTGTTTTAATTTTAAAGATGATATGCAAGTGCACTAAGCTAAATGCAAGTAACTAATCTAAATTAACCTAAAATAGTATAAGCAAATCTAATCTATCCTTGCAAGGAGCAAACCGTAAATATGAGCAACACGCTGGTAGAAACATCTAAAGATCATATAGATAGCCATTAAATCATAAATATGCAATCTTAACAGAAGATAACAGATATTAAAGATAGCTTTAATTCACTGAATACACTCCATTACTCATTTAAGAGAGACATCATTGTACAAAAAAGAGAAAAATCATCCATTACACATAAATAATTCATAACAGCAAAGAAATATCTCACTATAGTATGTGAAAAATGCAAGAGTAGTCTAGCAAGCATTCGATACACATTTCCAAACAAAAACGTCCTCTTCAGGATTTCATTAGGTAAAATTCCCTTTCTTGGAGCAAGTAGCAAAGTAATTCGTACCAGCCAAGAAATTTCTTTCACCTGAAAAAAATCCTTGAATTCTCCTCTCATTCTCCTATATATAGTTTTACCCAATGCTCTTTGAGCTGCCACCTGTACCCTAAACCTAGGAAATTTGATTTATCATTAAAATTTCAAAAAATCAAATCCTGATGATTTGTGACAATCCTTTTACAAAAGACCAAGGATAAGATAGTTGTCTGTATATACATTATACGATTAACAATTGTTAAAATCAAATAAGGCAAGCTATTTTCCAGCTGGCTCTGCTATCTCATTGGGTCGCTCTTCTTCTGTTGGCTTGCTCCCTTCAACAGGCTCACTTGCTTTTGTAGCCTGATCTATCTCAATCTTAGCAGCCTTTTCTTTCTTTCGCCTTTCGGCTATCACTGCTTTTAACCTGTTTGCTTCCTTTGACAAGGTTCTTTCCTGTTTCTCCTTTTGGACTCTAACATTTTATTCCTCTTGCTGCAACTGAATAACTTGCTCTTTCTCTTGTTGTAATTTGGCAGCCTGTTCATTTTGAATCGTTCCACCTTCTCCTAGTTTCATGTCATTTGAAACTCCGGCTTGGGATGCTGCTGCCTCTTGCTCCAGCTATACCAAACCAACAGGGTTTGGGGCAGAAATTTTCCCCCCTTTCTTCTTGCTATAGTGCTTTCCTAGTTCTGTTAAGTTTTTGGCGCTATGGAAGAAGTGGCCTTCCTTCTTGCATACTTTCTATACATGCCAAACCTGCATTAATTAAGGTAGGAAAAAAATAAATATTTTGCATATTCATAAGCATACAACACTGCAAACATTATCTAATTATTCAAAATAAGCAACAACAGGTACGTTAGAAAGTTTGTATGTTTTTCTACTTAGTATTTTGACTTAACGCTCGGGCATACTGAATGGCATTGAAAGGCGTTCTCAACGTAGCAAAGGAAATGGCGCGAGATTGGTGCAGTAGCATGTTTAAGCATAGCGCTTGCAATCGCAGCAGGGAAAATATCACTAGGACCTGCGCCCAAGAGATGCACCAACAACAAGGTTTTTTTCAAAGAGTGTGAAGTTGGCAGGAGTCTTAAGGTTATAATTTGTGCACCGGGCAGATATGAAATGATTAAGTCTTGCGCCCAAGAGATGTGCTGATTACAAAGTGAACGGGATCGTGAATGTAGCGACGATTTTTTGGCTATGTCCTGCGCGTGTAGCGGCAATCTTAGTGTTAAAATTTGTGCCAATGGGCCACATCAAGAATTGAAATCAGGGCTGCGTCCAAGGATGAGGCGCGGTTATGATGGCAGCCGTTATAGGGATAGGTTTTGCGCATTGGTGGAGGATTTAGTCACAATATGTGCACTAACAAAAGATGCGCCAAAGAGTGGCGGAGTTACAGTTACAAATCGCGCCAAGCAGTGTGCGCTAACGGCGGCCGATTTACATTTAAAAAATGTGCACCAGATGGTAAAAGGCCTAAGATTTGCAAAAGGGGTCGGCCGACTTATACCCAAAAAATACACGAAGAGGAAGACTTATAGTTAGGGATTTCGCCAAAGGGCGGCAGAGTTATAGTCAACATTTGCGCCAAGCGGAATATTTGTGATTTAGCAATTGCAGTAAAGGGCGGCCGACTTATGCTCAACATTTGCGCCAAAGCGGCTGAGTTAAGGCTAAAATTTGCGCCAAAGAGAAAAGGTAATTTTTTCTTAGAGAAAAAAAATTGAGAAAACTTTTGGAAAGTAAGTGTTGAAATTTTTCCATGTTAAAGAGAAAAAATAAGCCTGAAAGACAAGGAAAACACTTGTTACAAAACATGTAGAAGGAGGGGCCCCAAATATCTTTAAAATTTTGGGGAAGGATGTTGCAGCAACAACAGAATGCCAACCCTCCTCAGGAAGGTGGAAATGCTGGTGAGGACTGTAAAACTAGGCGTAAGGTGAAGTTTCCTTGCAAGCTCTGTGGGGAAAACCATCTTGCTCACTTATGTCCTCAAATTGAAGAAGCATCGAAGCATTTGGCACAGAGCCCAGCTGTGATAAGAATCCCCTTCCTCATCATCAAAACATGGCTTCCCATGTTCCCACCACTTGTTATGGATCTACTGAGATGGTGACGTCTTCTTCCAATACTAGTGGTTATGGACGTGTGAATATGGTTCAATCGGAGGTTAGTGTTGCCACTCTTCAACGCGACTATGATGCACCACAACCTAATATGGGGAGTGAGCCTCCCCCTCCTCCTAACAATTCCTTGCATATTGAGAAGCCCTCTAATATGCCACGGATACTGAAAGGTGTTCTTAAGCGCTATAGGCATAATCCTAATGCTCGAGCCGCCCATAACTACTCAGTTGTGGAAGATTTGGGCCAAACTTCGTGTGCCATGTCGGCTCTTGAAGTCTTGCAGGTTTGTCCTTCTCAAAAGCATGCCCTTTTGAGTGTGTTAGGAGTTCAGGATGGGGGAAGTCCTAGTGTTATCAAGTTCGATACTACTAATGTTCAACCTTGTTTACCTTACCATGTGGCTTTTCAAATCCAAGTGGCGTGCCTTCAGAATTTTGTCAAACGTACTACGGTTGATGAAGGTGCTTCTGCGTCAGTAATTTCATTAACTTGTTGGAAAGATCTTGGCTCTCCTCCTCTTCTTGCGTCTCGAACAACGCTCACTGCATTCAACAGTCGATCATTTAAGCCGCATGGAATTATCCCTTTTCTTGTTGTTTGCTTGAGAGGTAAATCTGTGCCTATCAAAGTCGAGGTGGTTGATGCACCTATCGAATACAACCTTTTACTGGGTCAAAATTGGATGTACGCTATGAAGGTTGTCACATCCACTGTATTCAGAGTTATCTGCTTTCCCCATGAAGGCAAGATAGTGACCATCGATCAGTTAGATTTCGTTAACACTCCTTCCACAATATCCATGGGATCCATAGTCCCGCAAGTTACTGATTCTTAGCTGACAACTTGGAACATAGGTGTTGGTATGTATCCTTCATTGAAGGGAACTTATAGTTTTCTTGCACCTGTGAATTTCATCGGAACCATTTCCGACAACGCGTCTCCTCCTTTGCATAGTATGCCATTCCGAACTTCCTATTTTAATGATCCATGGAATTTACTATCCACAAGTTCTACGTCTAGAGATGTTACACATGGTGGATGTCTATGCCATTATCTGTAGCTGAGCTTGCTTACCAGCATATTCAACAAGCCACTGCAGAACCGGATCTCTCCTCTTCACAGATAGTCAGAGAAGATCCCGTTACGCTGCCAGTTTGGGAAGCCAAATCATCTTGTTCACACGACTGCCTTGATTATATGTTTCCTTCTGACAAAGCTATTATGGAGGCCATGTGTGGTTGTGAGAATCCTTAGGAGGATATGCACCATCCCTCTTATTTCCTTCCCAACCTCGAGCTCGCCGAACTGGAAGAGTTTAGGATGACTCTAGAAGAGATGGTTGGTCACCCTGTGGCTCTTTTAGGGTTGCATGATGTTTTTATGCAGAGCAATATGGCAAATATTTCCCCAACCATGTTGATCAACATCTCTTACACTCCCAGAAAAGTGGAAAATGTCTACATCGGTGCCGATTGTACTCCTGAGGAGATTTCTATCTACACTGATTTGTTTATAGAACTCTAGGAGGCTTTCTCCTGGTCATACGAGTACATGCCAGGAATAGACCCTTGCATTGTTGAACATGAGATTAGAACGTATCCTAGTGCTAAACCAGTTCAACAACGTTTACATGCTGTGAACCCTGGAAAGGAAGCTGTTATCAAGGCAAAGGTGGAGAAACTGCTCAAAGCTGGTTTTATCTACCACGTTCCCCTTACCGAATGGGTGTCAAATCCCATTCTTGTGGATAAGAAGCAGGGAATGATCCACGTATGCACTTATTTTAGAGATTTGAACTGTGCATGTTCGAAAGATAATTACCCCACTCCATTCATCGATCAGATCTTGGATGCTTGTGCCAGGAGAGATTTTTTCGTTCATGGATGGCTTTTCGGGTTATAATCAGGTTCAAATCAAACCCAAGGACCAACATAAGAAAACTTTCATTTGTCCTTGGGGGACGTTTGCATATGGGAAAATGCCCTTCAGCCTTAAAAACGTTGGAGATACATTTTAGCGTGCCATGACCTACGCCTTTCACGATCTTAAAAAGATTATGGAGGTTTTCTAGGATGATCTTGTTGGCCATTCTCGCAAGAGAGTGGACCACCCCAAGCACCTCCGCTTGATTCTCGAATGATGTATATGCTACAAGATTTGATTGAATCCTAATAAATGCATCTTTTCTGTAAGGACTCGTCGCCTTCTGGGATTTATAGTTTCGAAAGAGGGTATTAGAGTTTATCCTCTCAAAGTTGAGGCAATACTTAGGTTTCCTCCTCCATGTAATTTGTTACAACTTCAGAGCCTCCAAGGGAGAGCTACTTTTCTGTGTCGATTTGTAGTCAATTATGCTAATCTTACCAAAGGTTTCGCACTCTTATTGAATAAAGACACACCTTTTATCTGGAATGCGCGAGCCTAGCAATCTTTCGATGCCCTTAAGAAAGTTTTGGTATCAGCCCCTATGCTTAGCCCACTAGACTTCACATGATATTTTATCCTTTATGTGGTTGCGTCTCAAGAGACGATTGGCATGGTATTAGTTCAGGTTGATGACATGCTCGTCGAGCATGTTATCTATTACCTTAGTTGAAATCTAGTAAACGCTGAACTGAGATATACTCACGTGGAAAAGCTGGCACTTGCGACTATCCATGAAGTCTAACGGTTACGAAATTACATTTTGCTTAGAACTACCACAGTTGTAGTGGATATCAATCCATTTCAGTTCATGCTATCACGACGCTTTATAAGGGGGAAGTAGAGTAAATTGATTGTTATCCTTCAGGAGTTCGATCTCGATTTTGCTTCAGCGAAATCGGTGAAATCATTGGTGTTTGCTAAGCTTATGTCGGACCTTCTGAGACTTGATGAGGATATCATTCATGAAGATTCCTTTGTGGATGAGCACTTATTTCTTATCTCATCTAAGGACCCTTGGTATGGTGATGTCATTGTATATCTCCAAACTTTGAATTTTCCTTTGCATTATTCACGAGATGAGCGATGGCGTGTGAAACATCACGCTAAAGATTATACTATTGTCGGTGACACTTTGTATCACCGAGGAAAGGATTCTATCCTCCGTCATTGCTTAAATCACGAAGAAGCAGAGCGGGTGCTTAATGATTGCCATACAGGGGCATGTGCCGGTCATTTATCCCGACTTGCTACAGCCCAACATATTATGTGAGCTAGTTATTTTTGACCTTCAATATTTAAAGATTGTATTAACGTTGTGAAGAGATGCCACCCTTTCCAAGTGTTCTCTTGGAATATACACTCACATCTAGCACCCCTTCATCCGGTCGTCACCGTCGGTCCCTTCACCAAGTGGGGGGTAGATTTCATGGATTGCAAACAAGCTTCGACTGGGGGGCATCACCATATCATAGTGGCTATGGACTACTTTTCCAAATGGGCTGAGGCCATGCCTACCATAAAAGCCGATGGTTCTACAATATCGCATTTCGTGTTTAATCAAATTATCACTCGGTTCGATATACCGAAAGATATTGTCAATGACCATGGCAGTCACTTTCAGAACAAGATGATGGAGGATTTGTCTCTCAAGCTTGGGTTTCATCAAGAACACTCATCTTATTATTATCCCTAAGCAAATGGTTAGGTTGAATCAGTTAATAAGTCTTTGAAGACCATTCTCCAATGTACCATCCAATAAAGCAAGAAAAACTGGCACATCATGTTATATCCTGCTTTGTGGGCGTATCGAACCATAGTCAAGAATGCCACTGGTTTCTCACCTTTTCAGTTAGTACACGCTGTGGAGTTGATTTTAATGATTGAATGCGAAATCCCTTCGCTCAAATTGGCCATAGAGCTCCTCCCTGATACAATAGGTATTGAGCAATGGTTGATCCACCTTGAGTAGCCTGACGAGCAACGTTGAGATGCCGTTGTGGCTATAGATGCCAACAAATGTCGTGTTAAGGTTTAGTATGATAGGTCTGTCCATCCCTGGAAATATGTTGAAGGTGACTTGGTCCTCTTATACGACCAAGCTAAAGAACCCCCGGGGGAAGGCAAGTTTAATGCCATGTGGCATAGTCCTTACATCGTGAGGCATGTCCTGGAAAAAGGAGCCTATGAGTTGGAAGATTATGAGGGGACTATCTTGAAGGAGCCTAGAAATGGGCTCTACCTCAAGCAGTATTATGCTTGAACCTCTAGTTTAGGCTAGTACTTTTGTATACTACTGTATAGTTACTTCTGTACATGGTTTAGCTTTCTTTTGGTTTTCGAGTCTGCTGATTAGCTTCCGTTTGATTGACATATGTTAGCAAAGTTTCCTACATTCTTAGGGTTCGCGGATGGTGCTAGCCGTCATACGTAGCAACTTCCTTCTACTGCCGGGGTTATTTTCTCACATGACCACCTAGTTATGTCTTCAAGAGGTACTTGTCTCAGTCCTACATCTAACAATGTGGCCGAGTATAGTGTCATGATCAAGCTACTTCAGGATGCTATTTCACATGGTATCCAGTCTTTAGAATTCCGCCTGGAATCACAACTAGTTGTGTCTCAACTGAATGGTCAGTACCGTGTGAGGGATCCTATGTTACTACAGAAATTCCTAAGGGTAAGACTCTTGGAATGACATTTTGTTTCAATCACACACATACATGTTTCGAGAAGTGTTAACCATATATCTGATGCATACGCTAACTATGTATTAGATTGGCATTTGTCACATTCACCATGAAGCACACAAATAAAAAAAGACATTCACACATTTGTACATACACACATATAGTAGAATCGGAGAACCAAATTTTTTTATAAAGAATATGTCAAAAATGGTAGTATCGTGATACAAAAATGGAGCCCGTAGCCCTCAAAAATATACATATAGATACAAAAATGAGATCCTGGGATATCTACTCCCTACGAGGAGGCCTAGATACCGCCCCGATAGGATGTGTCTCATAGAAATAATGAACTACATTGGCTACCCACTCTAGTAGCTGCACCCAGTCACCTGGAACCCCCACTATTTGGCGCTGCATGGAGTCAAGTAGTCGCGCCACCTCTATCTGTGGAACCTTGGAAACCATCCGTGATAGGTTACACTGCAAGGTCTGTAGAGTGCACTTTGCTACAACACCACCTGCCTCATCACCCCTGCCCTGAAGACTATGTCTCGGGAAGCCATTGGGTCTCACTGGGCCCTTGTCTGCGAGCAAGTAGTCAAACATTAGCATATGATACTACTACCAAAAATTTTTTTGCATTCATATCTATAATAAAAAATCCATAAAAATTTAATAACAAAATTGAGTACTCACCAATGTCTCTGAACACTGCGTCTAGTGGGAGTGGCATGTCCCGTTCCTGGCATAAGTCTATCCCTGCACAGGGATATTCCTTTATGGCAATGACCTGTCGGTCCCACCAAAGGAAGAAATCCTGAGTATATGGTGATGTCAGATGGCCACCACCTTATCGTGTCAATATCTAGGCCCATCGGGTCAGGGATGGATTGTAGAGACTATGAGGAGGGACATCCACCCTCAGACTAAGCCCCAGAACTCTCTCAAAGAAGAAGCTATAGAAGATACTGCCATACCCGAAGTTTTTTTCCTTCCCTTCTTTGCATTCTGTCAGTTGGGTCTTCATAGACCCCAGTAGTGTGGTACACCAATCAAATACTATAGGCTACATGCATTGTGATGCATAGAACATCACTAGCCTGGATGCCTAGTGTAGAGCTTTTGAACCCATTATCCGCACTAAGGTAGCCACAATGATCTTCATGCTAAGATTCACTATGGCATTGATGTGCACCTGACTCCCCACCGCTCGTGTATCTGCGGGACAATACCGCGCTATGTAATCAAGGACGACGATCCCACCACCCACAGTATGAGACCGAAGACTGGCCACCTCACCTTGATGGGACAAATCGGTAATGAAGTAGATGTCTTCCACTTCCAGCGTGAGGATTTTTCCATTGAGATTGAAGTTTTGTGCATCAACATCCCAATAATCTATCAAGCGATGGAGTAGTAGGTTTTGGGCCCTCAAACCCCCTATACCCTAGAATTCGTACAACCTACATGCTTGCAATGCTTGTTGTGCTTGCACATCGTGGCACACGGCCTCATCTACTTGGTCACGCTCCCTCTCCCTCCACTCGAGAACCATCCTAGAGTGAGAAAAAACAAATATTTTGGTCAAATTCTTTTGCAAAATCAACTTCACGGCCATACCAGTGGGCAGATTTGCATACAGTGGCGGGTACCCATGGTCAACCTGTGCGTTGATTGCGAGTATGGTGCCCTACCTGCGACCCGCATAGTAATAGCCCGCGGGTAGCACTGAAGCCATTTAGGGCTTGGGAAAACTAAAAATCCCACCACGGAAAACTAAAATAAATGCAATGAAATTAAAGGTATGGATGAGACTACCAACCTGCTCTAGACGGTTCGATGAATGGACTCTTGTAGCTCCCAGAATTGGCAGTTGAACTTCGAGGTGAAAACTAACCATAAAGCTCCAAATGGGTGAATAGTAAAAATGAATTGTAAATTGTAAATTTTTGTTACTATTTATAATTTTTGAAACCCACTTGTCTATAGCTTTCATCCTTTTTTGCCATTTTGGACTAATATAATGGCTTGGAGTAGCATTTTTTTTACCATATTTCTTCGACGAGAGTTGTTTTGGACCATTTCTCACCTATGACAGGTATATTTCACACCTATCATATAAGTTAGATGCCCTTTTCACACGCATTTTGCATTTGACCTTTTGACCATTTTCATAAACCCTAGGTGCGACCCTGCTTCGTAACCGACACAGAACCTTCACACTGTTATAGAAGTGTTGTTATGTGGCCGTAAGGGCTTTCCAAAAATGGGTACCCTAGTTAGACACCCTTTATGCATTATGGTGCCCATGCCATTATCTGTCCTTAGGATAGGGAGTCCTTTTAGTCACGCCATGACTTTGCGATGAAGACTCATACTCTACTTTATCTTACGCTGGCCATCTCCCATAAGGACTCCCCTATTTATATCAGATTGTGATTGCATTGCATCATCCTGCTTGTGCTTGAGCCTTGTGCCGGCTTCTGCTTACTCAGATATTCACCTGGTGCTTCAACACTTTTTCCTTGGTGAGCCCTGTAGAGATTCCATTTATCCTTCACAATTTGATGACCTTTTGACCCCGAGGAAACACCCCCTGAGTGTCCACATCTTGCACACGCTTCCTTGTATTTTTCATAGGTATGTTCCACTGCTTGGGACCAGTTTGCTAGGTATTTGACACTCATTCCCTCACTTGTTGTACTATAAGCAATTTTATTATTTTTCAAGCTTTCCAAATATGAAAAAGACCAAAAAAAAAAATTAAATATTCCAAAAAGCTGGACGGGATTATGGTTACTACTTATTGGCAGCTGTTGTGTTGCCTCTGAATAGAGCACTCATTCCACTCCATACACTATGAGTCGGGACTATAGTTGGACCTTAGGAGCTATACTTGTTTCTCAGTTTCTCCACCGATTGGTTAAGCTTCCAATCATTATGGAGCTCTTTGTGATGCCTCCTGTGTCACACAGTTTATATTGAGTCTCTACTACCTATGTCTATCGATCTGCTCATGCTCTTGTTCAAAGGAAGTCCTGAAACCAGTGTCGGCCACTCCTTAGATCTCTTGACTATTGCATGTCGGCCATTCTTATTGAGTCAGTCCGTTTCACCTGAGATCTTCCAAATCTTTCAGCATAGCTGGTACCTCATGCTGGTTGATGGGGGATGCATTAATGCCTTCCTTCCAGCGAGTCTTGTTCCGTCGACTTCAACCCATTTATTCCGAGACTTGAGGCTTAGAGTTCGGTTGAGTACCTTGAGTCTTGCAGTCATTAGTGGTAGGTTCTCTCCCCATCGACAGTTTTGGGAATACATCAATGTCCCTTGATCGATGGATTCATCCTAGTGTTCGACTTCAACACATCTATTCACACTTTGATGATTGTACTTTGTGCCTTGATGCCCATTTTCATTATTGGTGGGTGTTGTGGCCACAACATATCCCATGCTTAGTTAAAGCATGGGAGCCCCATTTTTGAATAAACGCAAAGGTATTTGGGTGATGTGTCTTGTAAATACCAGTTTTTTATTTCCATCTTAAAGATCCCTTACCCATGCTTTTGGTCTGCTTGTTTGAGAATTTTTTGAATAAATTTTCCAAGTGTTTTGGTCCGGAGAAAGCTTAAATTTTGAGTATTTTATCATTTGCTTTCACCAACCAGAAACCCGACTGTTAGTCACTCCGAAACCCGAAACCCAATAGGTGCAAGTTGCGGGTTCTCTTTTTAATAATTTCGGCAAACCTCATCCTGAAACTTGAAACCCGAAATCTACCATTGCGGCTTTCGGCTTTCAGAAATTCGTTTTATTTTTATTGCATGTGTGTGTTCCCGAAACCCAAAACCGTCGCATTTCGGGATTCGGGAAAGGCTTTATTTGTTTTTGTGATTGTTTGCAAACCCGAAACCCGCAACCCACTAGTTTTGGGTTACAGCTTTCGGGAATCTCTTTTTCCGCTCTCTGTTTTTGCGAACCTGAAACACGTAACCCACCAGTGTCGAGTTTCAGCTTTCGGGACTCCTCTTAAAATTTGCCAATAAACTCCTCAACTTGATCCCACAATCTCGAGATTCAATCTTAACCATTGATTTGTCTTAATCCGGTGAATGAGGTTACACTGCACGATTTGAGTGTTTATTTGGGTTGTTTACATTTTAGTTATTTGCTTGATTTGATTTGGTTCCGTGATCTTGGTGGTTAATTTACTATGTTGTTCCTCACATGCCCCACCCAGATTCGGTTTTCGCTACACAAATTGATCTTTCGAGATGATGGCTGGTTGATTATCTTCATTTTGGGATTTTGATTGATATTATGGTTCCTTCTCTTATGATTTTGGATATTGCATTAGTATGATATTTAAGCTTGATGGAGTTTTATTTAACTTTTGCATACCTAGAATCATAATGTAAATATTGTAAATAATCTTAGTCTTTGGGTTTGTTTGCTTATGTTAGTTCAATATTTTAATCTTTGAATTAAGCTTATTGGAATCTTTTAAATATTCATTATTATGCTTTGACTTCCATTAATTTAAGTTGTGTATTTCATTAAATTCATATATCAAATTTATACACAATTTGATGTTGTGAAAATTAAAAGAACACATGCTTTAGTTTGTTTAAGTTCTAATTTCCCTAATTTCTATGAAGTTTGGTTTTATGATTATTTGAAATTACTGGGATTGAAATTCAACATTTACGAATCTAAAGTAGTTTGATCATGGATAAGTCATTCATTCTCAATAAACTAGTTTGATTTTGAAAATATAACTTCTATTTGTACCTTTTGCAATTTAAAAGAATTTCCATTTATTAGTGTGCAAAAGGAAATATTATTATTCTTTTCCTAGTTTCTTGCTTTTGGAAAATGATTATGTTAGAAACCTATTTATGGAATTAATTAAATCTCCTATATTATAGGAGCGATTCATTTCCTATATACGTAAGTTGTTTCCAACAATCATTTTCCTAAGAATGGAATTGTAAATGGTTATTATTTTTACTTCTAGGTTTAGGGTTTTTAGATATTGCATTTTCCAAATATTTCTAGATTTTCTTAATCTTTTATCCATTGTTATTTCCTTAATCCATTCATTATTCAAAAAAATAAAAATAAAAGTTACATTTTTCTAAGCTTCCTTAGTCTTTTTATGCATTTTTATTTTTTGCAATGTGTGAACCCTAAACCCGAAACCCAAAATTTCGGGCAGGTTTCGCTTTTTCACATTTCCATCCATGTTTTTCTCGGACCCTAAGTTTATCTTAGTTTATGTTTTAATTAAATTCCAAGTCCATAAATTTTGGTAATTTAATTCTTACTTAGGGTTTTAAATTTGGAAATTAATTGACATGGATAATGCATTTTAATTATTAAATCAATGGTCGTGATCCACTTAACAATGAAATCAATGGCTGCTGAGTGTTAATTTCCAAGAGCAATATCTTGAGATTTAGGAATCCAAATCAAGCCTGTGATAGCCCGTTCGAAAGCTGGAAGGATGAGGAATAATTTGTGATGATTATTTGTTCCATTTGAATAGCTTAAACACCACGAAAATCTGCATGAATAGTCCATTTTGGATTTGCATAAGATTTATTTATTTTCATTATTTTGATTTGCAAATGAACTGTTATTTGTTTTAGATTTCTGTTATTAGATTTGGATTGATATTTTGTTTTTTGTTTTGGATTGTACAGGTGTAGATTCAGATTTGGAACAATCAAGATTGAGAATTACATCCCAAATTTGGAATGATAAAAACGTGCCAAGTGGAAAGCAGTGATCTTTGGACGCGATTTCGGGAGTGATGAGGATGGATCTGAAAAATTCGAGACATGGGTTTTGTGCAGAAGGTGCCCAATTAGTTTGTGAATGAGCAGAATCCTCACAAAGTGCTCTATTTGGGAGATATGACTGGTTCTTCAAAATGGATTTTCCCATATTTGTCTCATGGACGAATCTTGCAAATGAAACAACTCAGCTAGTTAGCTGAGGAATTTGGGGAATGGTTCTTATCTTTTCCTGTAATTTTCTCTGTATAAATACCTACCTTCAATGATCTTGAAAGGGGAGTGCTCAGCAGAACTAGAAATATTTCTCTTCCAGAACTGAGCAGATGTTTCCAAGGTTGATGGACTTTAGAGCTTGAATTAGCAAGGAGTCGTTGGACACACTCTGTTTTTGCAAACACTGTAATTTCTTACAGTTGTGTTAATACAGTAAAGTTTCTCCATATGACTTTCTTGTTCACTCTTCAAGTTTCTTTGATCAGTTTGATGATTGCTCCGAGTCTATTATCAGTAATTGTCCATTAATTTGTAAACAATTAACATGCCTAGATCTGAGATTTTGGTTTATCACTATTGATGATCTGAATGTATGAATGTGTTGAATGAGTTTCTTTATGCAACATGTTTATTTATTTTTTACAAATGATCTGCAGTTCCTATCGCAGTTCACGTTAATTTTTCAATTAACAAAACGAACAACAAGATAACATTTGATGCACTGAATCTTTAAATTGTTGTTAATAATTTTCATTATCTGATAATGCTTTGAAGTAATAAGTTAACCATATGGTTTTGCATTTCTGTTAAGCTGGTTAAATTAACTTATTAATTTACAAACCAAGTTACCCTGCACACAAAACTTTCAGTCTATTAGATTAGATCTGACTTAGTTTAGACTTCATTCTAGATAGGATTAACCTAAGGCTTAGATCAACCTTTAGAGTTTAGATACCTTTGTCTTACATCTCTGTAGGACAGATCCATTTTGGATCAAAACCACACGTGCCAGCGAAGGCCTTTGTATCTGTGGGTGATTACCACACCAAACAGCTCGATGATAGAATTGCCCTTGCGTAGGGTCTTTCGAAGCCTTTCGTTGGGTTCTCATCCCCTGTTGCGTGCCTTGGAACCCTTTCCAACACTTTGCAGTAGCCTGCACATCCAAGCCATCAACAAATGGTGCTAGAAGGAGGGCCAACCAGCAAGTAAGCCCTTTTGAGTTGTTTTTCTTTAACCTCGTTTATTTTTTTTTATGAAATGGCTCATATCACTGTTCTAGATCATGCTTTCAGTTTCCCTAGCCCTACTGGAAGTATTTCTAGAGAGACAGCTAATTTCTTGCAACGATTGAGCTTCAATGGAGAAGGTAAGATCTCTTCATCTCAGCAACTTTCTGAATTTAATTACTTTTGTGATTTTATAAAGTTATCTAATGAGAATGAGAGATGCATAATTTTTACCACTACTTTCAAAGGAAGAATTCAGAGTTGGTATGAATTTCTACCAGCTAAATATATTCATTCATGGAAACAATTCACAGAGTTATTTCTTAGTGCTCATGAGAATTATAGTTGTAGAAAACTTGGCTTTGAATTGGAAAATCTTCGTAGATGCAAAGATGAATCTCTTGATGATTTATTTTCCATATTTATGGTAATATGTTGCAGGTTTCATGAGCGGAACCAACTTTCTGAAAAAGACACAATTGATTGGTTTGTCCATCTTAATTCTCTCTCTGATATACTTGATTTGGAAAAGAATGATAAATCTAAAATTAATGACATCGATATTGATAATTATCTTAGTTCATCAGTCAATGTTGATTTAGGATCTAATCCTATTAATTCCACTCAAAATAATGAGATTGTTGTGCATGAACAAGAGTTAAGATTTTGCGATACACGGGTTCAGGAACAAAAGAATAAGGATTGCAATTCAACTCTCATATCAAGTAACGATCCCAAAACTCTTGTTATAGATGATACAATGGAAGAAGGATTAAATATTCTAGATCCTGCAATTGAATGTGCTAATGATGATTCTATTATTGATATTACATTATCTCCTTCTCATAATCAATCGGGTCCCCTCGTTCTTTCACAAAATTCATTATTAGATCAGATTTTTACTGATTATGCTTCTCTTGAAACTATTAATGAAAGCAATTTTATCAATATGGAACCATTCAATTTTTTACATTCTGAAACCTATTTCCCTTTGTATCTAGATATTTTTTATGATCATATATTACAAACTAATACTATGTTATGGTCAGATTTTGATAGGATACACAGAAAGTCTTTTAAGAACGAGGGACATATTTCTCTTCAATTTGGTTTATCTCTAAATTGTTACGAAGTGGATAATAATAACCTTACTACCATTACTCATGCAATAAATGCATCTTCATCTATTTCATCTCATGTCATTAAGGATTATGATTCAGTTTGTAAAATGGAAAGGGATACAATATTTTCTCATATTGTATTAGATATTGGTTTATTTTGCAACATGATGACTACATCTGGATTTGATGTCATGAATTCTAAGCTTCAAATTGAAAGACAAAATGAGGTGATACCAAATTGTCATTTTAGTAATGATGATATTCTCTTAAAGAATTCATTTTCCACCGAATCCCTTTCGCAATTTTTTAATCATATTCCTAATAAGATTCATTTTAGTTATGATCCTCCTGATATATCAATTTTATCTATAAATGCATTACAGGCATCATATCGCTTCCAACATGATTTTTATGATCTAATTTTGGGTTGGTTGGAAGAATCTTTTATCAAAAAGTTTCCTTGTCATCCTTCATTCTTTGTACATAAGAAAATTGATTTGATTTGTCCTATGTTTTCATTTGAAGTATTGCTATTTCCAATACTAATACATAACTTGTTTCCTTTTGCAGGATTTAAGTTACATAAATGGTTACATTGGAAATATGACTTCACTTAGTTTGGTGATATTCAACAAGTAGGATTTAGGGATAAGTTAGTTAATTTTGGTTTAAATTTTTGTTAATAAAGCAGTTGTGATGATACATCGGTTTCAAAACTGAAATCGAGGCTTCATCAAAGGCATTTAGGGAAGTATTTTTATCTTCTGTTACTTTTCATTACTCATGCTCTTGTTTATCATTGGATTTACATTAAAACATTCATGTTCAAGTTATATCTTCATTTCCTAAATTATAATGACTTTATCATGAAATGTTTTGAGACAACATTTTCATAAAAGTGCATAAATTTTCATTCTTTCCTGATATGAAATGGAATTAAAGAGTCTTCTTAATTTCATACTGCACATTTCAATTTAGTTTAATATTTAGGCTTCTTTATTTGTTTTCAATAAATAAACCTGATTGAATCTAATGTCTCAAGAATTATTAAAACAATATTTTTTAGTCACTATTTTTCTTTTAGTAACTGATATAGTTGTGAGATTTTGATTTACGTTTGGTTCCAGTTGTATATATATGTTTGATTTTATCATTCCCACATTTTCTTTTCTTGCTGATTTGTTTTAAGTTTTCCATGATTTTCACTCTTAAAATAAAAGAGAGCTTATCACTCTTTTGCAGTCTTGAAACCTTATCTATAAAGGAAATCTTTATAAATGTTCTTTGCTCACTGGAAATCAAACGTTTTGATTAGTTAATCCCTGATTGTGAAAATTCAATAATAGACTGTGCTGATAATTCTATTTGAATCTTTCCATTATTATCCTTAGAACTTTATATTTAACTCAACATAAAAGTTTGAATTTAGTTACTTTTAAGGGAATCAGTTTCGGGAAAGAAGTTTTAATATGTAAATATTAGTAAATCTATAGATTTCTTACGCCATCCTTACTCTTAAAGAGTATAGTCACTTCCCCATCCATTAAATAATCTCTTATGAGATTAACATTAAACATAGACCAATCCTTTTCTTAACATCTCTGGGAGTGAGCTGGGAAACAGGAGGTCTTATCATAAGCCGACCTGCTCATGGTCATGCCTTCTTATGGAATGACTTTATCAAAATATGGTCACCAAGCAAGGATATTGATTTGTAGCCACATAAATGGTTGCAAGATGGGGGGTCTCATCGTGATCCAACCCGCCCATTATCTATAAGTTGGTGTGAATGACACTGTCACAACCTGATCGCCAAGTCAGGACAGTGGTTTCCAGTTTCTTTCCAAGGATGAAAATCTTTAACAAGGATTGATCAGCTTTGTATATTTAATTAGTGGATGGGATAAAAGTAACTTATTGGGTTAAAAGGAATCCATGTCATGGCTATAGACATCGGTTGGCTGTAGGGTCCTACCTGTGGTATTGGAGTCATTTCTTGATGCTATGTCTTATATGATTAGCTTGATTTCCCGAGGTCAATTCCCAGTAAAGTTCTTGATTCTTACATATTGTGTATATTTTATTTTCAAAAATGAGTTTATCTTTAAAAAAAAAAATTGGATAATGATGGGAGTGACTTGGATGTTTTAAAAGCTTTAAAGTCTGACCAAGACTATATCACTAAGTGATGCTACTATTCAGATTATTTGAAATTTAGCATGAGAAGGCATTTCATCTTTGTCCCTAATTTTTATGGATTTCAATACTGTAAGGCAGAGATAACTGCTTCATCCCAATGTGTCGCCATTTTTTGTGGCCACAACAGATCCCATGTTTAGTTAAAGCACGGGAGCCCCATTTCTGAATAAATGCACAGGTATTTGGGTGATGTGTCTTGTAAATACCAGTTTTTTATTTTCATCTTAAAGATCCCTTACCCATACTTTTGGTCTGTCTGTTTGACAGTTTTTTGAATAAATTTTCCAAGTGCTTTGGTTCGGAGAAGGCTTAAATTTTGAGTATTTCATCATTTGCTTTCACCAACCCAAAACCCGACTCTTAGTCACTCCGAAACCCGAAACCCGAAAGGTGCGGGTTGCGGGTTCTCTTTTTAATAATTTTGGCAAACCTCATCCCGAAACCCAAAACCCGAAATCCGCAATTGTGGCTTTCGTCTTTCAGAAATTCGTTTTATTTTTATTGCGTGTGTGTGTTCTCAAAACTCGAAACTATCGCGTTTCGGGATTCGGGAAAGGCTTTATTTGTTTTTGCAATTGTTTGCAAACCCACAACCCACTATTTTCAGGTTGCGGCTTTCGGGAATCCCTTTTTCCGCTCTCTATTTTTGAAAACACGAAACATGTAACCCACCAGTGTCGGGTTTCGGCTTTCAGAACTCCTATTAAAACTTGCCAATAAACCCCTCAACTTGATCCCGCAGTCTCGAGATTCAATCTTAACCATTGATTTATCTCGATCCGGCGGATGAGGTTACGCTGCATGATTTGAGTGTTTATTTGGGTTGTTTACATTTTAGTTATTTACTTGATTTGATTTGGTTCCGTGATCTTGGTGGTTAATTTCTATGTTGTTCCTCACACGCCCCACCCAAATTTGGTTTTCGCTGCAAAAACTGATCTTTCGAGATGATGGTTGGTTGATTATCTTCATTTTGAGATTTTGATTGATATTATGGTTCCTTCTCTTATGATTTTGGATATTGCATTAGTATGATATTTAAGCTTGATGGAGTTTTATTTAACTTTTGCATACCTAGAATCATAATGTAAATATTGTAAATAATCTTAGTCTTTGGGTTTGTTTGCTTATGTTAGTTCAATATTTTAATCTTTGAATTGAGCTTATTGGAATCTTTTAAATATTCATGATTATGCTTTGACTTTCATTAATTTAAGTTGTGTATTTCATTAAATTCATATATCAAATTTACACACAATTTGATGTTGCGAAAATTAAAAGAACACATGTTTTAGTTTGTTTAAGTTCTAATTTCCCTAATTTCTGTGAAGTTTGGTTTTCTGATTATTTGAAATTAGTGGGATTGAAATTCAACATTCACGAATGTAAAGTAGTTAGATCATGGATAAGTCATTCATTCTCAATAAGCTAGTTTGATTTTGAAAATATAACTTCTATTTTTACCTTTTGCAATTTAAAAGAATTTCCATTTATTACTGTGCAAAAGGAAATATTATTATTCTTTTTCTGGTTTCTTGTTTTTGGAAAATGATTATGTTAGAAACCTATTTATGGAATTAATTAACTCTCCTATATTATAGGAGCGATTCATTTCCTATATAGGTAAGTTGTTTCCAACAATCATTTTCCTAAGAATGGAATTGTAAATGGTTATTATTTTTACTTCTAGGTTTAGGGTTTTTAGATATTGCATTTTCCAAATATTTCTAGATTTTCTTAATCTTTTATCCATTGTTATTTCCTTAATCCATTCATTATTCAAAAAATTAAAAATAAAAGTTGCATTTTTCTAAGCTTCCTTAGTCTTTTTATGCATTTTTATTTTTTGCAATGTGTGAACTCGAAACCCCGAAATTTCAGGTTGCGGATTTCGGGAACACATTTATTCTTTATTTCATTTTTTGCAATGTGTGAACCCGAAACCCGAAATTTTAGGTTGCTGATTTCGGGAACACATTTATTTTATTTTGTAAATATGTAAACCCGAAACCCAAAAATGCGGGTTGAGGGTTTGGTTTTTCACTTTTCCATCCATGTTTTTCTCGGACCCTAAGTTTATCTTAAGTTATATTTTAATTGAATTTTGGGTTCGTAAATTTTGGTAACTTAATTCTTACTTAGGGTTTTAACTTTGGTTTTAATCATTGATCTTTCCGATTTTGATTAGCTTAGAATTGCAAAATTCCCTTCCGACATGTAATTCCCGATTTTGTTGGGAATATTATGTTTGGATTTTAGTTTTAGTTTTATTCATTTGGAAATTAATTAACATGGATAATAGATTTTAATTATTAAATGACTGGTCATGATCCACTCAACAATGAAATCAACGGCTGCTGAGTGTTAATTTCCAAGAGCAATATCTTGAGATTTAGGAATCCAAATCAAGCCTGTGATAGCCCGTTAGAAAGCTGGAAGGATGAGGAATGACTTGTAAGGATTATTTGTTCCATTTGAATAGCTTAAACACCATGAAAATCTTCCTGAACAGTCCATTTCGGATTTGATAAGATTTATTTATTTTCATTATTTTGATTTGCAAATGAACTGTTATTTGTTTTAGATTTATGTTATTCGATTTGGATTGATATTTTGTTTTCTGTTTTGGATTGTAGAGATGTGGATTCAGATTTGGAAAAATCAAGATTGAGAATTACATCCCAAATTTGGAATGATAAAAACGTGCCAAGTGGAAAGCAGTGATCTTTGGACGCGATTTCGAGAGTGATAAAGATGGATCTGAAAAATACGAGACATGGGTTTTGTGCAGAAGGTGCCCAATTAGTTTGTTGATGAGTAGAAGCTTTAGAAAGTGCTCTATTTGGGAGATATGACTGGTTCTTCAAAACGAATTTTCCCAGATTTGTCTCATGGACAAATCTGGTAAATGAAACAACTCAACTAGTTAGCTAAGGAATTTGGGGAATGGTTCTTATCTTTTTTTCTGTAATTTTCTCTGTATAAATACCTACCTCACAATGATCTGGAAAGGGGGAGTGCTCAGCAGAACTAGATATACTTCTCTTTCAGAATTGAGGAGACGTTGGCAATGTTGATGGACTTTAGAGCTCGAATCAGCAAGGAGTCATTGGACACACCTTGTTTTTGCAGACATTGTAATTTCTTACAATTGTGTTAATACAGTAAAGTTTCTCCATATGACTTTCTTGTTCACTCTTCAAGTTTCTTTGATCAGTTTGATGATTGCTCTGAGTCTATTATCAGTAACTGTCCATTAATTTGTAAACAATTAACATGCCTAGATCTGAGATTTTGGTTTATCACTATTGATGATCTGAATGTATGAATGTGTTGAATGAGTTTCTTTATGCAACATGTTTATTTATTTTTTACAAATGATCTGCAGTTCGTATCGCAGTTCACATTAATTTTTCAATTAACAAAAGGAACAACAGGATAACATTGGATGCACTGAATCTTTAAATTGTTGTCAATAATTTTCATTATCTGATAATGCTTTGAAGTAATAATTTAACCATCTGGTTTTGCATTTCTGTTAAGCTCGTTAAATTAACTTATTAATTTACAAACCAAGTTACTCTGCACACAAAACTTTCACTCTGTTAGATTAGATCTGACTTAGTTTAGACTTCATTCTAGATAGGATTAACCTAAGACTTAGATCAACCTTTAGAGTTTAGATACCTTTGTCTTACATCCTTGTAGGATAGATCCATTTTGGATCAAAACCACACATGCCAGTGGAGGCCTTTGTATCCGTGGCTGATTACCACACCAAACAACTCGAGAATAGAATTTCCCTAGCGTAGGGTCTTTCGAAGCCTTTAGCTGGGTTTTCATCCCCTGTTGTGTGCCTTGGAACCCTTTCCAGCACCTTGCAGTAACCTACACATCCAAGGCATCAACAGTGGGTTATCTCACGTCTGTTAATGGTATACATTATTGATCGGTAATCAGACGGTGTCACATCATGTTCGACTTCAACTCCTTTATTCACTTGATGGGACTTGCACTATCGAAGACTTGTGTAGAATGTTAAGATTTAATATGCTAAAATAGAAAATAGCAGCATTACATTCCATTTCACAATAATAGCATATACAGGATCACTGAAGAAATAACAAGCACAGCATAAACATAAGAGACAGAGATTTATCCTGGGAAACCCTCATGGGGTAGAAAACCCAGCAAAGCTTCCTCAATATAGATGACCAGCAATATACAAAGATGAAACCCTGAGACATGATCTCCTCCTCCACAATAGCAGACCTCTCCTCCACAAGTGCACTATCCTCAAGTGAGTGAGTGTGTATAATGAGGAACACACCTCCTCTATTTATACACTACTCTGATATGTATTTTACACAAGTACATGTAGGCTCGTATTTAACCATTAGGTTAAATACCCCATTATAACTAACTGGGTCGACCCCCACATGGTGGGTCTAATAACCCTTTGACCCATATAACACATACAGGGTCGACCCCCACTAGGGAAGTCTAATAACCCAAGTTACCACATTCCGACGGAGGAATAAACATCTCCGGATATACAATAAGATCTTCACGGAGGAATGAAACATCTACGGAATAATAAAGTACAAATATAATATTCTTTGAAGTTACAATATATCAACACTCCCCCTTAACGAGAAGGATATTATAATAGCATCTGCACGAGCAAGGAGCCATCAACATCATACATGATACATCTATAAATCATTGGAAGCTTTCTCAACATCATCAGTAACTCAAGCAGTTACTGGAACATCTTCAATATTGGAACATCAACATCTTCAGTACTGAGTCTTTATCTTCTGCAGCACTCGAACAACTACAGCAACATCAACATCTGGATCCTCACGATCATCAGCATCATCATCTCACGATCATCAACATCGTCATCACATGATCATCAGCATCGTCATCAGCATCACGATCATCAGCATCGTCATCACACGATCATCAGCATCGTCATCACATTATCATCAGCATCGTCATCACACGATCATCAGCATCGTCATCACACGATCATCAGCATCATCATCACATGATCATCAGCATCATCATCACACGATCAGCATCATCATCATCTAGATCATCACGATCAGTAGCATCGTCATCTAGCTCATCACGATCAGCAGCATCGTCATCTAGATCATCACGATCAACAGCATCGTCATCTAGATCATCACGATCAACAACATCGTCATCTAGATCATCACGATCAACAACATCATCAATACAAGTATAAATATCATTAATACAAGTATCCTCATCAATACAAGTATACACATCATCAATACAAGTATCCTCATCAATACAAGTATACACATCATCAATACAAGTATCCTCATCAATACAAGTATACACATCATCAATACAAGTATCCTCATCAATACAAGTATACACAATATCAATACAAGTATCCTCATCAATACAAGTATACATATCATCAATACAAGTATACACAATAGCAGCATACCCTGCAACACACAAGATCCAATTATGGGATGATCAATCCCTCTCACTTTAAGACACCTCACCATGTCTAGGGACGAGGCAATCCCAATCTATTTACAGGATGATTAGTCCTTATCACTTTAAGACATCTCACCATGTCTAGGGACGAGGCAATCCCAATCTATTTACAGCATGATTAGTCCTTATCACTTTAAGACATCTCACCATGTCTAGGGACGAGGCAATCCAAATCTATTTACAGGATGATCATTCCTTATCACTTTAAGACATCTCACCATGTCTAGGGACGAGGCAATCCAAATCTATTTACAGGATGATCAGTCCTTATCACTTTAAGACATCGCACCATGTCTAGGGACGAGGCAATCCAAATCTATTTACAGGATGATCAGTCCTTATCACTTTAAGACATCTCACCATGTCTAGGGACGAGGCAATCCAAATCTATTTACAAGATGATCAGTCCTTATCACTTTAAGACATCTCACCATGTCTAGGGACGAGGCAATCCCAATCTATTTACAGGATGATCAGTCCTTATCACTTTAAGACATCTCACCATGTCTAGGGACGAGGCAATCCCAATCTATTTACAGGATGATCAGTCCTTATCACTTTAAGACATCTCACCATGTCTAGGGACGAGGCAATCCCAATCTATTTACAGGATGATCAGTCCTTATCACTTTAAGACATCTCACCATGTCTAGGGACGAGGCAATCCCAATCTATTTACAGGATGATTAGTCCACTCAATCTCATTTAGGACTATCCTTCCTTTCGAATTACTGGATTTACTGTCCAAGGATGATTTAATCCACTCAATTCATTTAGGACTATCCTTCCTTTCAGAATTACTGGATTTACTGTCCAAGGATGATTTAATCCACTCAATTCATTTAGGACTATCCTTCCTTTCGGAATTACTGGATTTACTGTCCAAGGATGATTTAATCCACTCAATTCATTTAGGACTATCCTTCCTTTCGGAATTACTGGATTTACTGTCCAGGGATGATTTTATCCACTCAATTCATTTAGGACTATCCTTCCTTTCGGAATTACTGGATTTACTGTCCAAGGATGATTTAATCCACTCAATTCATTTAGGACTATCCTTCCTTTCGAAATTACTGGATTTACTGTCCAAGGATGATTTAATCCACTCAATTCATTTAGGACTATCCTTCCTTTCGGAATTACTGGATTTACTGTCCAAGGATGATTTAATCCACAACCGTACATTTAGGACCACGTCCAAGGATGACTCAATCCTCAACCGTACATTTAGGACCATGTCCAAGGATGACTCAATCCTCAACCGTACATTTAGGACCACGTCCAAGGATGACTCAATCCTCAACCGTACATTTAGGACCATGTCCAAGGATGACTCAATCCTCCACCGTACATTTAGGACCACGTCCAAGGATGACTTAATCCTCAACCGTCCACCAAGGACTTCATTCTCGAAGACATACGTCTACGGCTCTTCTTTTGGACTGAAGTCGAGGGATGATCCAATCCCCTCACATGTTCACCAAGAACTTCATTCACAAAGACATACGTCTACAGCTCTTCTTTCTGACTGAAGTCCAGGGATGATCCAATCCCCTCACATGTTCACCAAGAACTTCATTCTCGAAGACATACGTCTACGGCTCTTCTTTCGGACTGGAGTCCAGGGATGATCCAATCCTCTCATTTCCACCAAGGACTTCATTTTCGAAGACATACATCTACGGCTCTCTTTAGAACAAGTGTTCAAGGATGATACAATCCCTCTTCTTTCTCGGAGACACTTTTCTATGGCTCACTTTAGAACTTGTGTTCAAGGATGATGCAATCCTCACATGTATTCTCATCAATTACTATCGATCCTGGGAACCCATACAGAACCTGATTCACACTTCTTCTTTAATTACACCATTAAGAGAATGGTCTTATCTAGCCAATTGGAGCAAACATCTCATCATGATTCTCTTCTTCTTTCTAAGAGAATCTTCTAGCCACAAGCCTTCTATAGTGTGTTTGATTTGAAAATCTTTTTTTTTTTTTTTTTTTTGTTTAATATCCATCGCTTGTTCAGTGTTCATCATTCATCATGATCTTTCCTACAAATCAAAATTAAGTACATGATTAGTAATACTTCATAATCATCAAATCATATTGACATGATAACCTATTATGCATACAGATATCATTTACATAGTTATGCAACTATTTTGACCAATACTTTGGCACAACACTTTCCCATATCCTGTATGCATACAGTGTCTATCTAGATGCCTTCCATCTCTACCAGAACATACTATCGAGAGTGTGCATAGCTCTCAGCATGTCAGCAAATAGGTTTCATTCTAGACAAGCAACAACGGAATGTTTGTCCAACTTACCAATCATATGCATATTAGTAGTATACTGTTCAATGCTCTATTAATGTTTACACTCAGCATGATATATTCTAGCAATACAAATATGCATACAAGCAATATCATTTACTATTTTAAATAACAACTCAAATACTTATCTTTTATGTTTGTGTGGTTGCCTCCCGCTTGATCTTCTATATGTCTTTTGAACTTGTATTCATTCTGTACCACTGTGCATGCTCAAGTGTGCACTAGTGTCATCCTCATGATCTCATACACAAACATACATTCATTAGTATATTATAAACATTATCAAAACATCTAAATAGTCTTGAATATGTATAGTCACGATCATAAATAATAAACATTAGTATTCAAGATTTCAGGGAAGACTTCTTGTACTCATGCATATCATCAATCAAGATAAAAGACATAATATGCATAATCCCTTGATTACTAACTTTATGAATAAGAATATCTAATCATGCCAAGTATACTTATATAAGGGATCCCAATACAAGGTAAGATTCTAACATGACATAGGAGAACATACCTGGATTAGTATACCTGCTTAGTTATGTACAACATACCTAAACAATCTCTTCAATGATTTAGAGATCCTGAGCTAGAACCTGCATGTCTCATAGGTTAAGCATAATATAACAAAGTCATACATACCTCGTAAGTAGAACAAAGATTATGGATGAGTCTTTGTCTTCATGATGTCATGGTCATGGAACTTGATTTGTCTTTTGTGATGTACCTGTCTCTTGTTAGCAGACAACATCAACCTCACACAACACCATAATGCATTAGTACAATCATATAGCCCTAATCAATGAATGTCTTCGATCATTCACATGCATTCATACTGTTACTAGGGTGATAAGACAATTATAACATTAATCAAGATTGTACTAATAAATAACATGAAGACAAAACACATTATGAACTTAATCAAGAATCAGATTTCAAGACATACCTGAACCTCCTTAAGTCATACCTGTCGAGACTTCTTCTTAGCCTCAACTCCCCCTGAAACTTGATCTGGAGCTTGATTAGAGTTTGCTGGAGAAACCCTAAAAATTCAATCTTTGACTTTCACACTTCCAAATGAATGGAAGGATGTGTCTTGCTGGGCTGATCAAACTAGCATACTTCAATTTTGAAATCTCCAAAATTTGACCCCTCAAAATTGCCTTTGAAACTTCTGGATCTTCTGGACAGGATCCCGAACTAGGGTTTGATGAAGCCCACCCTTCTGCTCATTGAAAAGGTTTGATCCAAGGCTCTAAACTCTTATTTTTCTGAGGAGCTTCTAGCCGTGGTTACAGACTTAAAAAATTCCAACTTTTGTTGAAGCCCTAATTTTCCATCTTTTCGATCAAAATCCCGAGCTAGGGTTTAATCAAGCCCGGTCTTCTACCCAACCAAAAAATTCGATCTTGGTCTCTAAATTTCAATTTTCCTGAGTAGCATTCAGCCATGGATTCCGATTCCAAGAATTCTAACTTTCTCCGAAACCCTAAATTCCGGAAGCCATGAATAAGGGTGCTCCAAAAATAATTCTATTTTGACAGAAATATGTACCTGATTGTTTCTGCTATAACTCTGAAATTTTGGCTCCACAGGGTCTGAAAACTTTTTTCTGTAGTAGCCTGACCTGTCATCTTTCCATCCTGACAGGTCTGACCTCAATTGGATTTTCTGAGAGAGAGTTATGCCAAATGTCGCAACGTGACCTGTTTTGGGATAATACAGGAGAGCGAACTCGTACGGCCTGCCACGTGTCACTGTTTGAACTTCGGCCTCTGAAAACTTTTTCTGGGATAGCTAGCCCTGTTAGATTTCCATACTGATAGGTCTGACCTCAATTGGACTCTCTGAGAGAAAGTTATGCCAAGTGTCGTAACATGACCTGTTTATGGGATAAAACAAGAGAGCGAACTTGTACGGCATGCCACGTGTCACTGGTTCAGCTTCGGCCTTTGAAAAAGTTTCCTGAGATAGTACAGTCTGTGTACTACCTGTCACTTTTTACAAAATTTCATTTGGAGCTTCCTAGCCCAAGTTATGACCTTTTTTTCCCAGGTCACCTGAGTTTGACTGAGATCTGGAAGAGGCAGAAACCCTAACTTGTACGGATCATAACTTACAAAGTACAATGAATCTGAGGGTTCCCTTTGGACACAAGGTACCTGGGGATGTTATCTTCGACCTGTAAACGTTTCAGACGCTGAACCTTTGCAGAAATGGATTTATAGCGAAAGTTCCACGATGACTGGTTTTTGCTATGTAAAACCCTAATCTTCAAATTGTCGTAAGTAAAGCAAGTGTCGTAAGTGCCATACCTTGCCTTCCTTCAGTTTAGCTCTGATACCATGTTAAGATTTAATATGCTAAAATAGAAAATAGTAGCATTACATTCCATTTCACAATAATAGCATATACAGGATCACTGAAGAAATAACAAGCACAGCATAAACATAAGAGACAGAGATTTATCCCGGGAAACGCTCATGGGGTAGAAAACCCAGCAAAGCTTCCTCAATATAGATGACCAGCAATATACAAAGATGAAACCCTGAGACATGATCTCCTCCTCCACAATAGCAGACCTCTCCTCCACAAGTGCACTATCCTCAAGTGAGTGAGTGTGTATAATGAGGAACACACCTCCTCTATTTATACACTACTCTGATATGTATTTTACACAAGTACATGTAGGCTCGTATTTAACCATTAGGTTAAATACCCCATTATAACTAACTGGGTCGACCCCCACATGGTGGGTCTAATAACCCTTTGACCCATATAACACATACAGGGCCGACCCCCACTAGGGAAGTCTAATAACCCAAGTTACCACATTCCGACGGAGGAATAAACATCTCCGGATATACAATAAGATCTTCACGGAGGAATGAAACATCTACGGAATAATAAAGTACAAATATAATATTCTTTGAAGTTGCAATATATCAACATAGAAGACCCTAGGCAATAGTGGCATTCAGTATGCTACTTATGACTTTGACTTTACATCTGAGATATCATCTCTCAGATATTAGCAGTTTGTACCTCTAGTCTGCACCAGTTGTTTCCTTTTCAGCAGGAGACCATATCTTACTGTAGAGGGATCATGTCTATGATCACTTATGACATGTATTGATTATGTACTATCTATTCATGGACATTGTATCAAATTGTTGTACTAGACCAACATGTATTTAGGGATACTATTATATTATGGCGAGTGAGCTACTCTTTCCACTTGTGTTTCCATCACTCCACTTCTGAGTTTGATAATGTATTTCGGCCATTGTAGCATCAGTATCTAACCTCACACATTATATAATATCCTTGGAAAATTTCAACCAAGATATTAACTCAACTTAAAAAATTTATAAACTTCTATAGTTAAATTTCTGACAATTTCTCTAAATGGAGGAGGAGGTAAGTGAGGGGTATTGAGGCAAGGAATGAGGATGGTGGGATGAAAATTCAATTCTATAATTTGTATGGGGCATGTGCAACAACAACCAATCATATCAGAGAAAGAGTACTAAGCACAAAGCACTGGGGCCATTTATGTTTCGGACATCAACTACTACTGAAGCCTACCGCAAAGCTTTATTGGCACACCATCATAAGCTTACTAGACTGGGTGGCTTCCTTAAGTTAATAATAGAGGTTATATCATTAAAATGAATGTTGTTTATGTTCAAGAAGGTAATTTAGAAGACTTGGGAGATTTTGGGAAGAAGTGGGGTTTTTGGGCTTTCCCAGGATTACCGAGCTAGTATTTTTCTTAACTTTCCAAGAAAGGTCTAAAGGATTTCAAACTCTAATTTTTTGGACTGATATGGGTACTATACTGAGTTAAGAACCAGCTCTAATTGACAGAATTTAAAAATATTACTTTGAATGGATTTGGCAGTAAAAGTGGTGAAACTAGTCTAGAATAAGCACCCAACTAGCTAGTCTTGCATTTTAATCCATCAAACTGCTCCAATAAATGGTAAAATATGTTATGATATTAATTAAGGCTTTGATATAATATAATTAATAGCTACATATTGAAAATAACATATCAGAACTCTTTTTCTATTGATTTAACTGCCTTCCAAAACAACAGTGCCTCACAGTCTAAATATTCATTACATTTGATGAAGAATGAAGAGAAGAATTAGAATATTACTGTGGCTCTACTATAGAGTTAGTATCAGGTCATCTATAGGTCATATTACTGTAATTTTCTTCTTACTGAGCTTCTGAACTTGACTAGGGATTCTTTTGCTATATTTCCTCATGTTGGAGTTGTGATTCAAGATGAAGAAATTCAACCGTCTCTTGTGAGTCTTGTAAACAACGTAGTACAACTTATAGAGTTTTCTTATTGATTAAGATTGTGCCATCAACAACGGTGATTATCAGAGGTTCAATAATTCTAATAGCCTTCCATTCTGAGCCATTTAAAGACTAATAAAAGACACAAAGGATTTCTTGCAACTTCACCCTTTCACAGTAAGACTCAACAACTAAAAATCCTACTCAGAAAATGAAGGGCGCCAGATTATACCAAAAGTGCACCCAATTTCAATACAATTCAACTCACATAAAAGAATTGCAAATATAAGTGAATGTAAGACAATGACAGTGTGCAAGTTATAATTTAATGATGATTACGAAGTTGAATTGATATTTAAAAATGAATGCTTTACCTCTGCATAAATTTAAATCTTTGCAATAAAAAATAGGTTGAGATCAATCCTCTTCAACTGCGATCTAGAGTTGAATTCTTTGATGTGGTGTGAAGGCTATTGAAACACATAGGCCTTTATACACAAATCATAAATCAACAAATTTCTGCTACAAATTGCTCTTGGCAATGCAACTTATTTTCTCACAATATCTACAATAGTTAACTCAATCTAACAAAGAAATAGTACGAAAATGATAGTCTTGCAGGTTTATAGTCTCTGCAACAGTTTGGTGCTTTCCAACAATACAATAATGATAGTAAATCTTTCTGCAACAATGGATTATACAATCTTTGTAAGATGCAGGTCTACAATATCTGCATATATTACAATCTCTAAAACAATACAACCTCTGCAAAAGTATAGTGTGAGAGAAGGGATCTATTTTCACTCTACTGCCTTGGATTATCTCGTCCCTTACAATGCTTGCAATAGCAGCAGAGTGCTAACAAACCAAATGTTACTAGTGAAATATAATTGTATAATGGCAGATTGTAGCACCAAAAGGTTTGTGTCTATCTTCATTATCAACCAATAATAATCATCTTTGGAATAGATTTCTTGAGCTATGGAGCATTCACTAAGCAATCCCTCTCCTTCAGGGAAAAATCCTCTAGATTTAGCTGTGAATGTGAGAATGAATGAGAAGAGAAGTATGGATCTCATCTGAAGCTGGTTACTGATCCTGTAAACATCTGATGTCTGAAAAAATGGATGTACCAACTCTCATTCAGCACTTGGGCGCACTCCCAAGATCTATCTTCTTCAATGGATGAATCTTCACCAAAACTAGCTGTAGAATCACTGCTGGAGGAATCCTGTTCTCCAAATAACTGAGGATTTTCAATGGAGGTTGGAAGCATATGTTAATGGCTGCAATACCTTGATATGGTCCTGAAAAACACTCATTGGAAACTATGGGCCTTGGGGCACATCACCCAAGAAGCACAGTTGAGGCACATCACTCAACTAGAGAAGCATCAGAGCTCTCATGAGAAAACATAAATGATCAAAAGTTGTCAAATGGAGTTGGTTGGATTCGTTTATAGACTTCGTGATGACCTGCTGAGAAATTTCTTGGATTGGTGACCTGTGAGAGTAGGTTACCCACTTTCCCATTCTACTCCAAAGCCATGAGGGCGCATTTCTTGAGGAGAATAGCAACTTTTGAGCTTTCAAAACTTTCTTTCCTTCACCTCCTTCACTGAATTTGGGCAAGTGCGCTTTAGGTAGCTTTTCTGGTAGTTCCTTTTTTCTTTCTGAAAGATTTTCTGAAACTTTCCACTTTCTTTACTTTCCTCTCTCCTGCTTTTGTCTGATTTTGCCATCTTTTGTCAGTTTCCTTTCTAGGTTCATCTTACCAACTTGTCTCCATTAGATTCCTTAGCTTTTTTGAGACTTTACCACTTAGGAAAGTTTGGATCACTTACCAATTCGAATTTCCTACTGAAGTCATCAACCACTTGGAACATTTATTAGTAATAAACATTTAAATGACAATAATATAACTCAGAAATAATTTTGCTAAGCAATTAATTAATTATCCAGTAATTAATTAACTACTATGGTGCAATTGCCTCAAAACTTCCCCAATTAATTAATTTCTCAATTAATTAATAAGTCACCTTAGCACTTGGATTGGGGGTGAATAACTTCATGGGGGCCCCTCCTTATCCATTTAATTCCTCAAATTCACCCTTAAGAATCTTCCTTTATCCATCCATTAATTATTTAATTAATGCCTAGGTGACTTAGGCTAAACTCGCCCCCATGGACCATAGCAAAAATCTGGGGATATGACACATTAGGGGGCATCTGTTACAACGTAATCTTCCACCTTGTGAGCATCAACACCCTTTGGCATTTATGATCCATTTCACTGAATCAGATCCACTTTATATCTTTCAGACACACTAGTTCCTAATTTTTTCCCTTGTACGCTTGCTGCATCATTACAGCTGGCGTACTTGCAAGTTGCATCACTATAGCCCATAGGTAGCATGTAAAATGGTAAAAATCACTAGTTAATTAATTTTTACTCCCAAAAAGCGGTCATAGGGTGACCTTTGGCCTTCCATTTTCCCAAGTAGAAACTCGATGTGTCCTCTCACTTACCTTTGGGAGGACTATATATTAAGCACATATGGCTTATGGACGGGAGGAGAAAGAAGAGCAAGAGAACTCTAGTGGATTTTTTCCCTATCTTGAGTCTACACTCATTGATCCTTGTAGTTGTGAACCATTATGTTCACCTTCCAAACTCTTTCATAGTTTGAGTTTTCCATTCATGGAGGATTGAAGTGGTGGAGGCACAAGTGGATTGATCTAGATCTTGGTTCAGATTGGTTGTCGGCAAGAGGTCATATCACATTGTACTTCTTCTTCTTTATTAATAGAAATAGTCGTATTCTTGTCCATTAATGTTGTGAATGTTGTTTATTCTACATTGGGTTGCATTTGCTTATAATATCGTGGACCATTGTTATTGATGATGTTAATGTCGTTTATATATATTATGTACTTGTTGTATATTGGTTGTCAAGACTAATTTGCAGATTCAAGTGCAAGGATTGAAAGCTCCAACAGGGATCTGCATCAAACGTTTGGATCGATATTGGTTATATTCTTCATTATCTTAGCATTGTCATTTATATAGCATAATACTGAGAATAGAGTTAATTTCTGGTAGTCAACTGTCTGTTGTGGTCTACCCCAAGCCATAGTGAGTTTTCTCCAACACAGCTCTCCCTCTGATTCTGGTGATGGTGTTTACCCTTCTTGTGATGAGGATGCACCCTCTTTTTATTTTTCTTCCTGGTGTGTACTGTGAGAGCCTGGTCTTCATTACCCATCTTTTCTTCTCGAGCTACAATTCGATATTCTTCCTGTGAACACTCCTCCCACAACCTCTGAAGGTGATCAAATTTCTTCTTGCACAAATTCCTTAGATGAAGGAATCCCATGACCTAGGAAGACCATTCAAGGTGGTCATTACTATTTCTCCATTCTCTATATCTTCTCCCACAGCTTCAAGTTGTTCTTTTATCTGAGAGACCCTTGTAAACTAGGATTGCATGGTCTTTGCATTTTGTATCTTGACATTCTTCAATTGGTTCCTCAATTTCATCTTCCTATTTATATTCCTCCCTTCAAATAAGGTGGTCAAGGCATCAAACATCTCTTTTGGTGTCCTTAGAGATGACACATGTGGTCTGAGATGGTCCTTGATAGAATATGCAATGATTCTCCTAGCCTTAAACAGGTTCTTCTTGTGTAAGGCTTTAGCCTCATCTCCCTCTGGAACTAGAACCTCTTCATTCACATAGGTGTCCAATTCATTCTCTTCTAGGACAAGCCTAATATTATAATTCCATGACTGGAATTTTTCATTCCCTTCAAGCTGATCCTCAAGCTTGGTGTGGTGAGACATACTTAATGAGAAACTCAAATGGAAACATAAAAACTTTAGGTCTTACCACTTGATTTGCTGAAACTAGATCTAAAGATGGCTAGGGTTTGAGATAGAAACCCTAATTTTTTGAAGTTGGAATTTGGAACTTCTAGTTGGACAAATAGATGTGCCTCATGAAGTAGAGTTTTCCAATGTACTCAGTGCCCTAAATTAGAGAACATACACAAAAAATATCTGATGCGCTAGTTTTCCTCCGGTAGTAGTGATGGGCCGAAAAATGAAAATCCTCGGAATTGAATTATGTTTTCACAGGAATATTTGCATCGATGAGGTGAGTATGCTAGTACACTTTGTTTTTGAAGATTGCAAAAATTGACCCCTCAAAAGTGACTTGTGAATTTTTGACCTGTAGTTTCTGGCTTTCCTGGTTTTCTGGTCCAAAGTCAAATTAGGGTTTGACTTATCCCTTGGTTCTACCCAACCAAAAAAATTGATCTTGGTATCTAAATTTCTATTTTGATGAGGAGCTTCTTCCTGTGCTGAAAGCACTCCAAAATTCCACTTCTGTCAAAAGCCCTAATTTCCCGCAGTAGTGACAGGCAAAAAAATGAAAATGCTCAGAATCCAATTGTACTTTGAGAGAAAGATGCTCCTTCCTTAGGTGAGTTATCGTAGTCTCCATTTTCTGATGATCTCTGGAGAGAAACCCAAAAATTAAGAATCCCTAGCTTTTACAGCTGCATAGTGTCTTCTTCTTAGGTTAGCTCCAATACCATGTTAGATTTTCATTATTTAATTCAATATGATCTAGGATCTTATCTGAGAGAATAGCGTGCACATCAAATCAAACACAAGAGACAAGAGACATAAAGAGTTTCATCGGGGAAACCATAAAGGAGAATATCCCACAACTTCTTCAGAGATAGAATGAGCAACAATACAAAACCCCAAAAGATAGAAATGTTAAATTTTCAGAATTTATTTCAATCTGATCTAGGATCTTAACTGAGAGAAAAACATGTACAACATATCTACAGCATATCAATCATGGAGACAATAATGCAAGCACACAAGAGACACAAAGATTTACTTGGGGAAAACCATAAAGGTGAAAAACCCCAATAACTTCCTTAGAGATAGATAGAGCAATGATTCAAACAACCATAAGAGATAGACACAACCTAGCAGTAGATCCTCCTCCTCCATAAGTGTGCCACTCCTCCTTGAGTGCATGAGTGAGAAGTGAGTGAGTAAATAGAGTGCCTCCCGCACTCTATTTATACTTGACTTGACTTGCCTTTTTACCTAACTCATGTAGGCTCGAACTTAACCACATAACATAATGCTGACTGGGCCGACCCCCAATAGGGTGGTCTAATAACCCTTTGACCCACATGACTTATACAGGGCCGACCCCAAACAAGGTGGTCTAATAACCCATCAAGTATAAGTTACGACACTTACAATATAAATGATGACACTTCCGTATAGAGGAATAATAACATCTCTATAGGAATACAATATACATATATGTGAAATACATTCCAAAGTTACATATACATCAACACTCCCTCTTAGCTACGAAGGTATTTCTCAGCACAGTTCTTCTAGCACAAGTCATCTTCTCTGGATCATCGTCACTAGATAATCGTCATCGAGTCATCATCATCGTCACTGCTGCTGCTATCTTAATCAATCTCTGAATATACTCGTCATAGGAAGTTCTACAGAGCCAGTCCTTTTTCATACTGGATGTAGGCCCACCTCCTGCAAGTCTTCATCATCACTAGCCATACTATGGAATCCTCAAGACTTATTACGTGCGTCACAAAACCTTGAAAGAGCATCCCAGGCTGTTACGAGCACATGGCTCTACCTATAGGATCTCCCAGGGCACAAATTACATGTGACCCCACCACAAAACCTTGAAAGAGCATCCCAGGATGTTACGGGTACACAACTCCAACCTGAAGGATCTCCCAGGGCACAAATTACATGTGGTCACCACAAAACCTAGAAAGAGCATCTCAGGATGTTATGGGTACACAACTCCGACCTGAAATCTCCCAGTGCACAAATTACATGTGGTCATGGAAAAACCTCGAAAGAGCATCTCAGGATGTTACAGGTACACAACTCCAACCTAAATCTCCCAGGGCACAAATTACATGCCATAGGACAAAACCTCGAAAGAGCATCTGCCAGATATCCCAGGGCACAAATTACATGCCATAGGCAAAACCTCGAAAGACTATCTGCAGATCTCCCAGAGCACAAATTATATGTCCTCCCAAGCAAAACCTCGAAAGAGCATTTGTCAGATGTCCCAGGGCACCGAATTACATGCCATAGGCAAAACCTGAAAGACCATCTGCAAATCTCCCAGGGCACAAATTACATGCTTATCTGCACAACCTGTTCCACGGCCACAGAGTATCAAACTGACACTCACCATACATCAACCTGATGTACACATGATCATCCTAATCATCATCACTGCAATGTCCTGCTGCATGTCATCTAGAGAAACATCCTGAAGCTCATCATCCATGATCATCCTGATCATCACTGCAACATCCTGCTGCATGATTCACCTGATCATCAATGCATCTACCTGATGCATACCAAGTATCTATCTGATACATATCATCATACATGATCCTCCAGATCATACAATATATCCACCTGATACAAATACAAATACATGATACATATCACCATACATGATCCACCTGATCATACAATGTATCCACCTGATACATATACAGATACATGGTCCAAGCATACAACATGATGCATATACAAAATACATGCACATGATCCAACTGATCATATCCAGCATCCAACATGATGCATATACAAAATACATGCACATGATCCAACTGATCATATCCAGCATCCAACATGATGCGTACATATAAGTGATCCAACTGATCATATCCAACATCAACATGATGCGTACATACATATATAAAATGATCCAACTGATCATATCCAAGCAGAAAACAGAACATCATCTTGATGCTCATCATCCAGCGCTTACATCCACAGCCATGTGAAGGTTCCTCCTTTCAACATGCTTGGAATGGCTTTAGCAAATGTGTCTGTCACTTCTTCCTCGAAGTGTCCTTGATCTGAAGAACGCCAAGCCTCTCTCTGAAGTACTCGAATTTCACCCTGGCTAGTGGCTTCGTCAGCACATCTGCAATCTGCTCATCTGTTGCAACATACAGGAGCTTCACAGCTCCTCTCTACACCATATCCCTGATATAGTGATATTTGATCTCTATGTGTTTTGACCTGTCATGAAACACTGGGTTCTCGGACAGCTTCACACAACTCTGGTTATCACAGAAGATACTAGTAGCCTCCAACGGGAGATCAAATAACTCAAACAATAGCTTCCGTAGCCATACTGCCTCACAACTAGCTGAACAGGCTGCAACATACTCTGCCTCAGCTGTACTCAGTGCTACGCAGGACTGCTTCCTGCTAAACCAAGAGATCACACCTGATCCCATACTGAAGCAGCACCCAGATGTGCTCTTCCTATCTGTAGCAATGCCAGCCCAATCTGAATCAACATAACCCTGCAAGTTAGACTTTTGATTCACCTCGTACTTGAGCCCATAATCCACTGTACCCTTCAGGTACCTCAGAACATGCTTTACAGTAACCAGGTGAACACTCCTCGGATCCGTCAGGAACTGGCTCAATGTGTTCACAGCAAAGCAAATGTCTGGTCTCGTGTTTGTCAGGTACATCAATGACCCAATCATCTGATGATACATAGAGACATCAACCAGGTCAGATGAAGCATCACATAGAAGCTTCAGATTCGATGCCATAGGTGTGGCCATGGCCTTGCAATCCATCATCCCGAACCTCTTCAGGATCTCTACTGCATACTTCCCTTGTCCAAGGAAGATTCCTTCTGCACTCTGCCACACCTCCATGCCAAAAACAAATAGTGAATCATCCCCAAGTTCTTCATCTCGAACTCGGTAGTAAGCTTCCGCTGCGTGTCAGCAATCAATCTTTCTTCACCATACCAAGTTCTACACATATATGATTTCCTATCATGTGTCTCAGAACCAAGTGGTTGCTCCACATACACTTCTTCTTCAACTACACCATTTAAGGAAGTTGTCTTGAATCCATCTGGTGTATCTTCTATTTCATCACTTTTATATTTCTCTATGCTGCCATCTGCAACATGCTTGATTTGATAGTTCTATTTGGAAGTCACAACAGACTTCCCTTTAGCTCTTGGGATCACATCCCAAACATCATTCTTCATGATCGACGGATCATGGCATTCCATTTCTTCATCCCAGATCCTAGGAACTTCAATATCTTCTATAGATATCTTTGTTGCTGGAACAAATGTTGTAGTCCTTTTGTAGGAGATGGCATACGATCTTTTCTACAAAACAAGTTAAATTGCATGATTAGAAAACATCTCATAGTTTTCAGAACAAATTCTTACACATAAAGAAATATGTCATACAGTCATGCAATTATCTTTGCCAATGCTTCAATACAACATTTATCCATATCCTGTAACTTTCTAGATTCCTTCCAATCTCTACTAGAACATTGTTAAGAGTGTGCACAACTCCCAACATGTCAGCAAAGAGGTTTCATTCTAGATAAGTAGCAATGGAATGTTGTACAGTGCCATAGGCCACTTACCCATGTATATTAGTAGTATACTGTTCATCAATGCAACTATTCTAATATGCATAATACATATCCTAAGTCTAGGAACATGAGCATATACATCATTGAACAATTTTATTTAAACAGACAAATATGCAAGAAATTAAAATACTTATCTTTGTTTGTTCATTGGGTGCACTCCCTCTAAGTCTTCCCTTCCTTGCAGGAGCTGCTGGAGTCCTAATATGAAGTAGCTTCTTCTACACCTTTATGTTGTGGAGTGTAGAGAGATGGTCAACTCCCTCTGAATATCTGCATCCTTGCAGAAACTACTGGAGTGTGTTCCTTTGCTTTCTTGCAGGAACAACTGGAGTGTGCTCCCTCTTGATCTTTGCTTCCTGGATTACCTGTTCTTGAACTCATATTCATCCTTGGTCCCTATGCATTCTTATTAGTATCATGATTGTGTTATCATTGTGATCTCATATAAAATCATACATTCATTAGTATACTATTAAAACACAATAATCTCAAGCATGTATAGTCATGATCATTTCAAACAGAAAATAATAAGCATTAGCATTCAAGGTTTATGTAGGATTCTTATGGTTAGTCAAATCATAAGAAACATAAAATGTCTAAACCTGTAATTACTCAAACCTATGACTCTTCAGGTTAGTTGAATCATCAATCAAGATAAGAGATATAATATGCATAAAACCTGTGATTATTCAAACCTATACCTTCATGATTCTTCTGGTTAGTCATATCATCAATTATGATAAGAAACATAATATGCATACAACCATGATTATTCAAACCTATGGCTTCATGAATAATCATTATCAACAACAGTATAAGATCCTAACACAAGGTAGGATTCTATCTTGATATAGGAAAAACATACCTGGATTAGCATGCTAGCTAGTTATGTCTAACATACTCACATGATGTCTTCTTGTTCTTCTTCAATGACTTGTGCTAGTAACCTGTATATCTCATAGGTTAACCATTATAAAACCAATTTATACATACCTCGTAAATGGATCTTCTATGAGATCCATGACAATGGATGAATCTTTGTCCTCATGTCATCATGATCATATGTTCTTGAACCAGAACATGATTTGTCTTTCTTGGTGTACCTTTCATGTTAGTAACATAAACCTCATACAACACCATAATGCATTAGTACAATCATAAGTGTCAACACCCTAATCAATGAATATTTTCTATCGTGCATTCATAATTTTGTTAAGGTGATATGACAAATCTAAAATCAAAATTGTACTTAATCGTAATAACATGAAGCAAACATACCATAAACTTAATCATGAACAAATATCGAAACATACCTCAATGAGTCATACCTGTCGAGATCGCTTGAGATATTCTTATGTAAGGCCTTAGCCTCATCTCCTTCTGAAACAGGAACTTCTTCACTTATGCAGATGATCAATCCATCTTCTTCTAGGATTAACCCAATCCACTTGATTTGCAAGAACTGGACCTTGATGAGCTGGATATGGGTTTGTTAGAGAAACCCCAAAAATTCAAACTTTGAATTTCAAACTTTTGAAAGGATAGAAATATGTGCCTTGATGAGCTGATCAAGCCGGTATATTCAGAATTTGGAAATTGCAAAGTTTCACTCCTCAATTTTGCCTTTGAAACTTCCAAATTCACTGGACGTGACCCTGAACTGGGATTTGATGAAGCCCGCTCTTCTGCCCAATCAAAAGGTTTTATCCAAATCTCTAAGCTTCTATTTTTCTAAGGAGCTTCCAGCCATGGTCACAGATTTCAAAAATTCCCATTTTTACAGAAGCCCTAATTTTCCACTTTTCTGATCAAAGTCCCGAACTAGGGTTTGATCAAGCCCATCCTTCTACCCAACCGAAAATTCTGATCTTGGTCTCTAAATTTCTATTTTGATGAGTAGCATCCAACCGTGCTCTCCGATTACAAAAATTCCAAATTTCTCCAAAGCCCTAAATTCCGAAAGCCATGAATGAAGGTACTCAAAAATAATTCTGTTTTGACATAAATATGTACCTGATTGTTTCTGGTGTACCTCCAAACTTTTCGATCCGCGGGGTCTGAAAAAGATTCCTAAGATAGCTTGACCTGTTATCTTTCCATCCTGACTGGTCTGACCTCAATTGGATTCTCTGAGAGAGAGTTATGTCAAATGTCGCAACGTGCCCTCTTTTGGGATAAAATAGGAGAGCGAACTTGTACAGCTTGCCACGCGTCACTGTTTGAACTTCAGCCTCTGAAAAAATTTCCTGAGATAGATAGGCCTGTTATATTTCCATCCTGATAGGTATGACTTAAATTGGACTCTCTGAGAGAGAGTTATGCCAAGTGTCGCAACATGACCTGTTTATGGGATAATACAGGAGAGCAAACTTGTACGGCGTTCCACGTGTCATTGGTTCAACTTCGGCCTTTGAAAACGTTTCCTGAGATAGTACAGTCTATCTACTACCTTTCACTTTTTACGAAATTTCATTTGGAGCTTCCTAGCCCAGGTTATGACCTTTTTCCCAAGGTCACCTGATTTTGAATCAGATCTAGAAGAGGCAGAAACCCTATATTGTACAGATCATAAATCACAAAGTACAATGAATTAGAGGTTTTACTTTGGACACAAGGTACCTGGAGATTTAATATTCATCCTGTAACAATTTCAGATCTGAAAACTTTTCCAAAACGGATTTATAGAGAAAGTGCTACGATGACTGGTTTTTTCTATATCAAGCCCTAGCATCGTAAGTGCAACAAGTGTCATACATGCCATATCATGCCTTCTTTCAGGCTAGCTCTGATTCCATGTTAAATTTTCAGAATTTATTTCAATCTGATCTAGGATATTAACTGAGAGAACAACATGTACAACATATCTATAGCATATCAATCATGGAGACAATAATGCAAGCACACAAGAGACACAAAGATTTACTTGGGGAAAACCATAAAGGTGAAAAACCCCAATAACTTCCTCAGAGATAGATAGAGCAATGATACAAACAACCATAAGAGATAGACACAACCTAGCAGCAGATCCTCCTCCTCCATAAGTGCGCCACTCCTCCTTGAGTGCATGAGTGAGAAGTGAGTGAGTAAATAGAGTGCCTCCCGCACTCTATTTATACTTGACTTGACTTGCCTTTTTACCTAACTCATGTAGGCTCGAACTTAACCACATAACATAATGCTGACTGGGCCGAACCCCAATAGGGTGGTCTAATAACCCTTTGACCCACATGGCCGACCCCCAATAGGGTGGTCTAATAACCCTTTGACCCAAATGACTTATACATGGCCGATCCCAAACAAGGTGGTCTAATAACCCATCAAGTATAAGTTACGACACTTACAATATAAATGACGACACTTCCGTATAGAGGAATAATAACATCTCTATAGGAATACAATATACATATATGTGAAATACATTCCGAATTTACATATACATCAACAAGAAATGGTCTCCAGCAGCTTCTCTCTTCTTCACATGTGCGAACTCCTCTCTCTTACTAATGTGCAAATGAGTGAGTGAATGTGTAAATAGATAGGAACACCCTCTCTATTTTTACTTTACTTCCACTTGACTCTTACCCTATTTGGGACAACTTCACCTAGGAGAGTCCAATAACCAATTACCACTTAACTCAGGGCTAGCTACTCTTGGGGAGTCTAATAACCCTTTCAAATACAATAAGAACTTTCCCAATCAAAGGAATAAAACCTCTCTGTCAGAAGTACAATAACATATGAAAAAAATATAAAATATACAAGTGAATATCTTCCGAAGTTATAAATACATTAACAATAGGTTTGTTATGTGGCCTTGGTTCCTGCAAAGAGAACACGACAGTCTGACCCTTTGATTAGGAGTATTAATCATAACTGGGGATTTTAAATCCTCATGAATGGTGCCCCCTACTTTAGGATTAGTGGTTTCTATTGATTTAGATGTTGGTTTAAGTAATAGGGTACCTTTCAACTTCGTTTGTTTGGTTCCCCCATTGGTGGTATTAGCGATGACTGATTGTGGTGTAGTTGCGGATGTCATATCTTGCGCTATCACCAATAAATGTGTTATCGGACTTGCAACCATACTAGCCGAAACATGGAAACACTCATAGTGGACAACTAGTTTGGAAGCCATCTCTAGGTAGGGAGTGAGGTACCATATTGGTATTGCCAAATTTATCCCAGGTAGAGTTAACTGAGCCATAACTGATGTCCCTTGTACACCTGTGGGAGGATACAAGAATGGGATTTAAAAAATAGGTGGTACTGATGGATTCAATGTTTGTTGAATGCCATGACTCAGTGGTGGTGCTAATGATGATGCTCAGGTAGAGGCGACATGCTTTTTAGTGGTGAAAATTGTGCACATTAGGGCATCGGTTGATGTAGGGATCTTAGGTGGTGGTCCCATATATGCTACTAACAAATTCGAGTCCTTGTACATTCCACAGGCAATGTCAACATATGGTTGATCATCGTCTAGTATAGTCAATATGACATTGTCAAGATTGCTTGTGGTATTAGGGTCATAGTAGTTAAGATGATCCAGGGTAACTACCTTCCCATTTAAGGGAAACATCATGATACAAAAGACTAAGGAGGAAACTTCCTTTATGGCATACATGTAACTAGGCCCCAAGAGGATCTTGTAATCGATTTCTGAATCAACTACTTCGATATAGATCATAAGCATCTTTCCCCCCATCTCTATGGACACATTTTAGTACAATCCTCTTGTTTGGGATAGTCTACCATCATACGCGTGAAGAGCGATAGACGATGGGACTAGCTCATGAGATCTTAACTGTTTCTAGACTATTATGAGCATACCACAAGTGGATGTGCCTTCATCGATGATACAATGATGGATTATGACTTTTTTAACCATGACTGGAACTTGAAATGCAAATGGTGATGGTATTCACAGATCACCTTTTTCAATATCAAAGGTCATGAGGTGCAAATCAGATGGACCGATGGCACTGAGTGCATTGATTAATTCCTTCCCCTATGTTGGGGAAGACTGTAACACCTCTAATATGGACATAGTCGTAGGGGATTGAGTCAAGTAATTTACAATACTGTAATTGAGGGTGGATTTAATGTGAGGGTTATTATGGGTAAGCCTAAGCAGAACTTTTGGAATATGTGGGGTTTTTTCAGTATTCAGGCATGGTATATGTAGAGGCCCCCCCGAGGGAATAGGAACATCTTCCACTTAGGGGGTGGGAGGCCCATCATAATGTATGGCTCGCGTCTAAAATCTTACATCTAGTGTATAAATATTTTTAAAAGAGCCATCACCTAGTGGGTGAGGGTCTTGATGTTGTGTCACTACCCCTTGATTGGAAAAGGGTTGTTGTAACACAATAGTTTGTGTTTGGGGGGGATTCTCTTCCTGAGGAATGTTCTCCATCGTCTTCTTTTTCGCTTCCACTAACTCTTGGAATTCGGGGATAGGAGGACAATGATGTCTGTAATGACCATAATCACTGCAAATGGAGTAACACTAATTGGTTCTCGGGGGGATTCTTCCCTTTTTTGGAGGGGTTTTTAGTCCCTGTATTTAAATCACCTTTATTCTAGTTTTGTTGAGGAGGGGGATTGCCCCCTCTCACTGACTATTGATTTGGTTGGTTCTTACCTTTCTTTTTCCCCTGATTATATGGATTCTAAGGATTTGCAATGTTCAATTGCTCGAATTGTTGAGTTTGTTGAATATAAGAAGGTTGAACTAAGATAACCCCCATGTGGTGGGATGGTTGCTGACTAGTTGGGCATGGGAATGTGTAATGTGGGTTATATCCCGATGGTGGGATAAATGTAGTTTGTGTTCCATGTTAGGTGGAGATAGAAACAACTTGTTCCATTGGTGGTATGGGGACCGTCATCAATTGGATAACATTTGGGTAGGTAAGACTATATGGTCCATACTGTAATTGACAAATTGATGGTATTGGTACAAGTGTAGGGGGTGCTGACACAGGTGGCATGGATGGTTAATATGGAACCATGTTGAATGGAACCAATGTGGTAGGAGGATCCTTTCCTAGATGGGAAATGGACCCAATAATCCCATCCACTGAATGTGATGAGCCCAAGGTTGTAGGATCCAACGACCAATGTCAAGGGGCATCATAGAGGATTGTGTAAAGGTATATGGATTGTGCATATATGAGCTAAAAATATTGTACTTTCATAATTATGGCCACTTCCTCGCTTTGTGGCATGGAGGTGGAAACATATTTACCTATAGCTGTTTGGAGATATTTGATAAATGAATCCAACAAAAAGAGAGGTTGCATTTCAATCTTGCATAGTGCGCGATGTCTATGCCACTCATGGATGTGGTTCGCTATATGGGTGGAAGTATTTTGAATAAACTCAATGAGAATTTTGAGGCCTAAATCATGTCGGATTGGTAGTTGAAAATACATAAGAAATGTGGTGGCCAACGTCGTAGATGTGGAATGGATTCCACTTTCTAGGTTTACATACCACTTTGTTGTCATTCTTGTGAGGGTGCACTCGAAGAGGTGAAGCCTCATGAGGTCATCCAATATGATGTTAGCTGAACACCATAAGTAGAAAGACATAACGTGGTTGGAGGAATCATCTCTGTGTTTTCCTTCAAATTTGGGAACGTTGGAAGGAAGCTTTTTGGGCATATCCGACCATGTTGCATCATGAGTGATTGGATCATTAGTCAGTTTGGCCAAATCTGATAGATTTAAACTATCCATAAATGGTAAGGTAGGGACGATTGGTCTTGTCATTATGTTTGGGATGTGATTTCCATGAGGGGGAGACCTAGGTGGCGTTGTAAGCAATGGTTGACCTCCTATGAGATAGGATGGGTCAAAGGGATCTGATGGATCTCTGTAGAGAGAAGCTAGCTGGGGACTACTTCGGATGGGGGAAGAAGTGGTGTAATTAAAAGATTCTGTGAGGGGAGAAAATGTACCTAGAAAGGCTTGGGATTGACTGATTGATCCTATCAATGCTTCCTGAGAATGACCCCGAATTGAATTCCCTCAGCGTGTAACATGGGGGAAAGGTGTGAAAACTCCCCTCGAGGGAAAAGATAGGCATTGCAATCTATGTGACTATCTTAGGATGTTGTTTTTTTCCTCAATGGTGGAGGATTTGTTTCAATATGAGAGTGATAGTGGAATAAACACAACTGAACAAATGCAAAAATATGCCAACCACAATAGATGCAAAATGGTGTGATAAGTGAGTGATATGTACAATGTTTGTTTTAGTGCATGAGTCCCCACATGTAGGTTACTTTTATTATGGGTTTAGTGAACTTGTAGTCAAAAATAAAATAAATGTAAATTCTCTAGAAGAGTTAACGCCCTTCCTCTCAAATGTAACTGGGCCTCCCAAAAGCCCAATTCATGGTGATAATATTATCCACTAACCGATCGACTAGTGGAAGTAACAAAGAGATAGTCCTATTGGCGATGGGCCAATGATCCAATCAAGAAGAGTTGGAAACACCTCCCAACGAAAATAGATAACTTTGAGGGTAAATTGCACTCACAATTTCTCCATGGTGATACCCTAAGTTAGGCCACTAACATACCTTGTGTCAAGTGTGGATCAGTGGTTCATCCTGCATAGTATAGTGTCATCTCCCTACAACAAGATGAGTGGCTTCTAGGGGAGAGCAGGGAAGCTATACCTTAGCATTCACCTCCTTGGTCACGATGTGCTTCTAATCTGGGTTTTATTTTAACATTTGCTTATAGAAGGATTTTCTAAGTACCCTATGAGGCTATAATGATATGTTTCAAAATATCACTAATGAAACTAGATCAATGGACATTAATGTATGCCTATACCAATAAATCCTACCTAGCTAAAATATTGTTTTCTGACCTCATGTGGACAATTTTAGTTCGTTAATACAATTATAATGTAGATTTTAAGGGGTTTGAATGTTTCACTTATGGATTGTCTGAGGGGTATTTCACAATTGTTCGGATATCCACATTATCTTTTTCAGGATCTTGCATGCAATTAGGGTTTGCATGAAAATTCTAGGGTTTGCATGCACTTTGCATGCATCCCAATCACCAGGTTGATGCCTCCAGCACCTTAGCCACCTTATTCTAGCACCCGAGAGCTTCTTACATTAGTTCATTAGCCCTCCTAGTCAGAAAGGCACCCACTTCTCACCTACTGCTAGAGAAGGGCGCACTTCTTCACCTACCACTGCAGTTCCACTTCAGTTACACTCAGTTAGCTCCGATTCTCCCTCATTTGAGGCTAGTTTCACTCCCGACTGACTGTTTCACTCCGTTGAACCTCTAGATTGACTAGATGACTTGTTATGACTTCATTAGCCTCCCATGTGCCCTCCACTGAGCCCACTTCCCTATATCAGTGCTACACACTTCAATTACACATGTTTCACTCAGTTAGACTCAGATTGACACCTGGATGACTGGTTCTTATGCATTGATTACCACCACTGATTGATGATGAGGACTCCTAGTTGGAGTCAAGCTACTCTATTCAGCGATTCGAATGACCTCCTTAGGCAATTTGAATTGCTCAATCATTGTTACTGTATTGTATTGTAATTATTCACCCTCATTGGGATATTGAGCACTGATGCATGCTTTGCATAGTTTTACACCATTTTTCTGAGTTTCATCTATTGTGATTGATTTACTTGTTCATTAGATCTGCTGTGACTAATTTTACATGGTATCAAAGCTATTGCAGGGACAAGATCTCTTTTATACAGGTGTTTCTACAAGAGGATTTGAGTGAATTTGATCAAAAATTACAAAAAGTTTTGGCATGAAAGATCTCAAGGGCATTCGCTCATGTGCATGCAAAGCTTGAAAATACTTCCAATACCACTCCAGAAGCTTGAGTTTCCACATAAATCTTGGATCCGATACATTGGACCTATTCAACATTGCTTGATCTCCAATCCCAGGTGTGATACAACTCTAAAAGGGTGGATTGTTCGACCTCATTGTTCTTGGTTTTATTGTGATTTGTAGGTTATTGTCTCCATCAATTGCATTCGCTACTTTTCCCTTGAAAGCGTTTCTACATCAGTGTGAACTCGCTCCTAGCAATGGAATACTCTTCTTCAAAGCCTATCCTCACCCCATTCAATTATTTTGATTGGAAAGATGATATGGAGATCATATTATGTTCAAAAGGTTACTATCGATTCACTCTTGATCTTGAATTGGAGCCAAACACCTTGTCAGATAGAACCAAACACTACAACAAGCTTGATGAAGCTTATGGTCTTCTTTGTCTCTCCATCTCCAAAGATATTCACTTCTATCTCAACGTATTGAAGACTCCAAAAGCTATATGGGAGCAACTTGAAACACTATTTGGCAAACAGGACGAGCTTAGGTCTTTTCAATTAGAGAATTAATTGATTGCCCTTAGTCCTAAGAATTTCGAGACCATTAATGAACTCTTCACAAAATTCAAGAACTTGAACATGCAGTTGAAGAAAAGTGGAGTTATCAAAGAGGATAAGCAATTGATCCTATCCATTCTCAACAAGCTTGGTAAATATTATTCGGTATTTGTCTCTACTTTCAATTCCGGTAAGCTAACTACCCTGAATTGGAAGATGTCTACCTTGAATGCCTTCAATGAGTTTGTCACAAAAGAGCATGATAAGTTGATTCAAATGGGGTCCATAATCTCCAAAGATTCAACCCTATATGTTCAAGGACCCAAGATCTCGAATGGTAAGGGAAAGCAAAAGAAGGAGAAGCCCAAATTAGAACCTCACAAGCAAAGAGATAAAGGAAAACAGATGGATGCACCATCCAGTATGAAGTTCAAGCAAAAGGGCAAAGAAGGTAACCAAAAATCTAAATGTACTTATTGCAACCATGGATTTCATCCCGCAAGTTCATGTATGAAGAAGACTATAGATCAAATGGCCCTCCTTTTGGAAAAGAACAACATAACTCTTCCTGATGGTGCAAGGAAGAAGGATAGGGATGATGATCATGAAAGAGGACAAGCACTCATGGCAACTGTTTCGAAGCCCACTACTCTCTTGATAGATTCGGGTGCATCGAATCATATGGCTGCAAATATTGATTCTTTTTCTTCATTCGATCCAAACAGCTCCATCCCCATCCATTTGGGAGATGACTCAAAAATTTCTTCAAAGGGCAAAGGTACGATTCATGTAGATCATGGAAGATTTCAGAATGTTCTCTATGTGCCTTCCTTGGCTTCAAATCTTCTTTCTGTGTATCAAATGACAGACACTAGTGAACTGAAGCAAGTTACATTCATCCCTAATACAGTTGAAATTTATGATATCAAAAGTGGAAGACTTGTTGCAGTCGGAAAGGCGAACCACACTGTAAAATGCTATGAGTTTTCACACTTTATTCCGCTTGCAAAGCCCACTGCTCTTCGCACACATGGTAATGAGGTTAGTAGGATTTGGCATGAAATATTTGGACATCTTAATTATAATTATTTGATGCTGTTATCAAACAATTCCATGGTAGATGGTCTTCAACAACTCCGTTCCTCGAAGGGAATATGCACTGGTTGCATTATTGGGAAGCACCCCGAGCACAGATTCGACCGTGGCAAAGCTAGAAGAGCTTCTATAGTTTTGGGGTTGATACATTCTGATATCAGTGGTCTACTGCCCCATACGTCATTAAATGGTTCAAGGTATGTTTTGACATTTATTGATGATTTTTCCCGCTTTACATGGGTATTTTTTCTCAAAAACAAGTCAGAAATGCTTGGAAAATTCAAGGATTTTAAGGCTTCTGTTGAGACCGCCACTGAGAGAAAGATCAAAGCTCTTAGATCTGATAATGGTGGAGAATATATCAAGGCCGATTTTCTGCAACTTTGTGCCCAAAGAGGAATTCTGATCCAACATACAGTTCCCTACACACTCCAGTAGAACGGTGTAGTGGAAAGGAAACATCGGTCACTGAAAGAGATGGCTACATGCATGGTTGAATCAAAAGGTTTGGCTGCAAATATTTGGGCTGAAGAAATCAATGTTGTTTCATACATATAGAACCGTGTTCCAGATTCATCCGTGAAAGGTATGACTCCTTTCGAAGCATTCTTTGGTCACAAACCGGATGTGTCAAATTTGAGAGTTTTTGGCTCTACTGCATGGGCTAGAATTCCTTCCAAGAAGAGACGAGATTTGGATCCACAATGTATTGAGTGCATACTGATAGGATATGGGGAAGAATCAAAATCATATAAACTCATGGATATCAGATCTAAAAATATATTCATAGAGTGTAGTGTGCAATTTGAAGAACCGCTTCAAGAATTGCAACTAGTCGAGGAAGAAACTGTCGTTTCACCTCCTTCACCAGAAGAAGATCCGTGCAGCGATAATGAAGGTATGAGTTCTGATATTTCTGATATTTTAGCAGCACATGATGATCATGACATATCAGGTTTGGAATCCGATCATTATGATCCTCCTCAGTTACCAAAGTGGGCCCAAAACACTCTTCAATCTACCGGTTCAAACCTTGGAAATCCTACTGATCCGAGACGAATGAGAGCAGACTTTCAAAGAGAAAGTATGGCTCTTTCTATTTCTGATCCATTACTTCCTGATATTTTTTATTTGATGACTAGTTCAGATCCCAAATCATACTATTCTTCCCACCGAGATCCGAGATGGCAAAGTGCCATGGATGAAGAGTATAGTTCTCTTCAAAAGAACAATACATGGGAGCTAGTTTCTCTTCCACCTGGAATAAAATTAGTCAAGTGTAAATGGGTCTACCGCATTAAATTTTCTACTGATGGCTCTATAAAAAAATAAAAAGCAATGTTGGTGGCAAAAGGTTTCTCGCAAGTCCAAGGAGTGGACTACACTGAGAGCTTTGCACCGGTTGCAAAGATAGATTCCATCCGCCTTGTTTTGGCTATTTCCGCATCCAAGCACTGGGAAGTGCACCACATGGATGTGAGGAGTGCATTTATACATGGAGACCTTGCTGAAGAGGTATATATGCAGCAGCCAGAGGGCTACACATCAGATCCATCATTAGTTTGCAGATTGAAGAAATCTTTGTATGGGTTAAAACAGGCCCCAAGAGCTTGGTACGCAAAGATGGACTCCTTCCTTCTTTCTCAGAATTTCCAAAGATGAAAATATGATCCAAATGTGTATCTTCAGTGAGTTAAAGTTAATTTGTTGGTTATTGTACTTTATGTTGATGATATTCTCATTACTGGTAGCACTCTTACTTCAATAAACAAGCTAAAAAATGCCTTAAATCTAGCTTTTGACATGAGCGATTTGGGCTTGCTGAGTCACTTTTTGGGCTTGGAGATAGCTCAAAATTTTGATGGGATCACTATATCTCAGAAAAACTATGCTTTCGACCTGTTATTGAAGTTTAATATGGCTGAATGTAAGTCAGCCCCATTCCCATTCCTCTCAGGAATCAGTCTTGAGGAGGGACATTCTACACCGCTTGCAGATTGCAGTATGTACCGACAGTTGATTGGTTCACTACTTTATTTGACACACTCAAGGCTTGATATTTCATATGCCGTGAGTGCCATGTCAAGGTATATGCAGCAGCCCCATGAGCTTCATTGGCGAGCATCCAAGCGGATCTTGTAGTATGTGCAAGGTACGAAACATTTTGGCATACATTATGCTACATATTCTGAGCTTGATTTCATTGGTTTTACTGATTTAGATTGGGAAGGTGATAGTATTGATCGGTAGTCCACTTCCAGTTATGTTTTCATGATTCATCATGGTACTATTTGCTAGTCTAGCAAAAATCAGGAAGCCATTGCACTTTCTTCAATAGAGGAAGAGTATCGAGGGGCAGTCAATGCCTACATTCAGGCAATTTGGTTGCAGGGTATTCTTTTCGAGTTTGGTTTTGGTGGCACTACTCCGATTGTCCTCTTTTGTGACAATCAAAGTGCTATCAAGATCTCCACAGATCCAGTTCAATGGCAGAGGACCAAACACATTGAGATTCATATGCATTACATTTGACAGTTTGTGCATGATCGCACCATCATTCTGCAATATTGCCCTACTGATGAGCAAATTGTAGACATCTTCACCAAGAGCTTCACTGAGAAGAAGTTATCTTACCTCCGTTCACTGTTGGGGGTGAGTTCCATCATGGTGGAGACATATTGATCCATTATTATGCTTTAGCTTGAGGGGGGCTTTCTTCCCACTGGGTTTTCCCTCTTTCCTCACTTAGTTTATTTTTCAGCATTTTTTGGATTATTGTATTGGGGTGACCTTTGGTCTTAGTTACCAGGGCCCCACATTATTTTTTGCACATCATAGTCTAGCTTGAGGGGGGGTGTTCGGATATCCACATCATCTTTTTTAGGATATTGCATGCAATTAGGGTTTGCATGCACTTTGCATGCATCCCAATCACTAGTTTGATGCCTCTAGCACCTTAGCCACCTTATTCTAGCACCCGGGAGCTTCTTACATCAATTCATTGGCCCTCCTAGTCAAGAAAGCACACACTTCTCACCTACTGCCAGAGAAGGGCGCACTTCTTCACCTACCACTGCAGTTCTACTTCAGTTACACTCAGTTAGCCTTGATTCTCCCTGATTTGAGGCTAGTTTCACTCCCGACTGACTGTTTCACTCCGTCGAACCTCCATATTGACTAGATGACTTGTTCTAACTTCAGTTAGCCTCCCATGTGCCCTCAACTGAGCCCACTTCCCTATATTAGTGCTACACACTTCAGTTACACATGTTACACTCAGTTAGACTCAGATTGACACCTGGATGACTGGTTCTTGTGCATTGATGACCACCACTGATTGATGATGAGGACTCCTAGTTGGAGTCAAGCTACTCTATTCAGTGATTCAAATGACCTCCTTAGGAAATTCAAATTGCTCAGTAATTGTTACTATATTGTATTGTAATTATTCACCCTCATTGGGATATTGAGCACTGATGCATGCTTTGCACAGTTTTACACCATTTTTCTGAGTTTCATCTATTGTGATTGATTTACTTGTTCATTAGATCTGCTGTGACTAATTTTACAACAATCCTTACCTTTTTTATTCACCAAGCTCACATGAAGTGTGAGGTGAAGACCATACTAGGATTGGAAGAGTCTTTATGCCTCTTATTGTGTGCTAGTGATGCAAAGACATGTGATGAAAGCAAAAAATGATTTTATTGGAAAATTAACTAAAAGAGTATATCAAGTAATGCGTACTTTTAACTCTAAGAGATGCTCATGATGCTTTGCAAAATCAAATATTTCTAACTAATAGACAAGTGTGCAATGGAAGTATTTCACACTTCTCACCCTTTTTTCGATTCACCAAGCTCACATGAAGTGCGAGGTGAAGAGCATACTTCAGGTGACAAGTGTCTTTACATCCTTGCTTGTGTGCAAAAAGTGTTTTCTACACTAGCAATGTGAAATTCCACAGGGGTTGATCCTTAGGCTTGAAAAAACCTCACAATTTCGCAATTTAATTACTTAGAAGAATTAGACAAAAGCATGGATCAATTCACTCATAAAACTGAAACACACATGAAAAAGTATTGTTGATACATTAATCAGCTATAAGCTGGAAATCAAATAGTGCTACCATAAAATGAAATTGATACACCAAGGAGGATTCAAATTCACCTCAAGTATAGGCTTAGTTTTCATTGGAACAATCTCCCGATAAGGTTCAGCAGCCACCAATGATGAATAATCAGTTAACTGAGGTAAAACTTAGCATAACTAAATAATGTGGGCACCAAAATAGGGGAGGAGACTCCAAGGAGGTGAATAACTACATTTTAGTGGTCAAGGAGGGCTCTCCTATACTCTGTAGCAGTCAAAATAGGAGCTATAGTCAGTTAACAGAGCAATCAAGGGGACAAGAAGCCCCAAATCATGGAACTGACTTTGTAGTATCCTAAATCTATGCATGAGGGCGTATTGGAACTCCAGTTGTTAACACCCAAAAATTACTCACTAGTTCATCCCCTAGTCACATAACTTTATTGACCATTTTGGACTCCAAAACCTGAAAAAATACCCAAATGGTTACCCAAAGGAAAAAGACCCACATTTTCTCCTCAAATTAATCCAAATCCCTCAAAAATACAAAAAAAAACCCTCAAAAGGAGCCAAATATTCCCAAAAAATAAATAAAAGGGAATGACATTGGAAATAAATTCAAAAAAGGAGAAAATGAGGGTAAAACCCCAAACCATTGACCTAAAACGACTATTTGCCTAAAACAATGGGTTAGCACTCCACCACAAAAAAATTCTTTAAATAGGTGATGGATGCCCCCCATTTCTCATCCACTATTCATCTTACCCTTATCCTCGCAAAATCATTCCAGAACCCTAGCCCAACAATTTGAGCTTGAGTTCTCCATTTAGAGTGAACCTTTGGCCCAACCATTATAGCATTTGGAGAAGAGGAGACTTTGGAGCATTGGAGCATCCTCACTGGTACGGCTGCAAACTGTCCACCAACCTCACCTTTGAGGTAACAAGTCCATGTAAACCGTTGTTTACTATTATAAAGAAGACTGAAAACCATTTTTTTTTACTGTGTTCTTATATGGATATTTCTCGTTTATTTGCATTCATGTTAGATTTAGTTTTTCATATGTACCATGCACATCCTTAGTTTTTAGGTTGTTTAGTTTTACTAGTTGTTGTCATTTAAATTAGTTTTTTATTGTTCTATCGTACTGCTACTGAGGATTCCATTATCCTTAACAAGTGCTCATTTGCACAAGCTAGGGTTAGAACACTAGCTATAGTTTGGCAACTCCATTTGTTGAACCTCTATTTTTTTAGTCTTTATTTCATTTTCTTTGGTTAGTTGCAGGCCTGTGACCTCCTGAAACCCCCTTTTCCCTAGTCGGCTACCATTTTTCGCACTTGTTCTTTGTGCCGCAAAGCACAGGCTTCAGCTTTACAGCCGTGAACTACAGTTCGTATTTACGGTCCACAGCACAGCCTGAAGCGTTGTTGTTCAACCACTGATCACTGCCTACAGCCCGGCTTCCCAGATCGCTGCTGCGGCCTGTAGCGTAGGTTCCTTTCCCCTCAGTACATCCTGCACCGTAGGCTAACCAGCCCTCCCGGTGGCCCCAACAGTAACGCCCCCGTCTGTAGACCTGGGCCATGCCACATTATCCTTTCCCGCAGTCACGGCCCCAGATGCAGGTTTCCCTTATTCGTCTGCGGCCACATGCCCTAACCACCCCCGACACCATTAGCCACACGCTACATACCCCAACCCATGGCCCTAGCCACAGGTTCCCCTCCTCCCCCCGTGGCCACACTCCCCAGCCACCCTCGACACTGTTATATGCACCCTGCATCCCCCAACCCACGTCCCCAGCCGTAGGTGCACCTTCCACCTTCGTGACCCCCGACCATAGCATACACCCCCCCTAGGAATTGTCTGTCGCATCCTTCGGATTCCATCCCGTGGCTCCTACCGCAGGCCTGTCGCTCATCCCCGCGGCCCCACCGCAGCTGCCATTTCCCTCCCTGCAACCTCTGCCACAGTGTCCCCGCCATCCCCCATGGTGCCTGCCCTATAGCCCAGCCCCACACTGCGACTGTCATCCTGACAGTCGATCCCCACATCGCTACTGTCAGCCTGATAGCTGCGTCCTAGGCTGCGTCTGTCAGCCTGATTCCTGATCCCCATGTCGCGGCTACCATCTTGACAACTGTATTCCAGGCCGCATCTATCATCTTGATTCCCGCATCCCAAGCTGCATCTGTCATCCCGATACCCATGCCCCATGCCGCGCAGTTCATCCTGATAGCTGCGCTCATTTTCTAGCATTTTTCATCGTTTTTCCTGCAACCTACAAATAGCCACCTGTTTTCAACAACATCCCTTATTAGTGAGTTGTCTTTTTCTATTATTTGCTTGTTGTTTTATTTAAAAATAAATAAATAAAATTCAAATTTGAGCCTTCATATTTCAACAAGTTGAACCAAATTTTACATAGCAGATTAATTTTAGCATTTTTATTTTTCAGCATTTAAATTTCAGCCTTTACATTTCCAGTTATTTTCCAACATCACCTACGCAGACACTCAATCACATTAACTTAAACGAGCCTTAAAATTTACCTAACTGAACCAACACTTAACCACATTTGGGGAACGCAAAACAATCTTGTAGTTAGGTAGGATGCTGCGGATAAGAATTCAAACAATACCGCTTCGTCACTTACACTTGAGACATAGAAGTTGTCCGTTAGGGTACCAAAATCCCCTAGTATTTGTTGGTATGGTTATACACCGATTTGTCGGAAAAGGTGTCTCCCTTAGGAGGGTAAGTCGTGCGACTGGTTCTGTAGGACTACGTGGAATTCCGCTCTCTGCCTAGTTCCGATGGACACCTACTCGTTGTCCTCGCTGCACTTCCATTTTTTGGGTGTAACAACCAAAGGATTGACATGGCGATTGCTTTTTTTGTATTTTCCATGAACGAGATAGCCTAGTTTCCATTCGCCTAGGGATATTTTACCTAGGATCCCTCTCGGTAGAGGGATATCCCCTACTTACTTGGTTCTCCATTTTGTATCATCTGACTGTAGATTTCATCACCCTGTAGAGGATACGATTTGCATGAGCTTCCAGATCTTTTAGTTAGGTATTTGCATGCTCCCTTACCTCCCCCTAGATTAGCGAGTATACCATTTCTTATTTTTTAGGAGCCTTTTCTTGTTGGTATTCTAACCACTTTTCTTGTCGCTCCACTTGTTGTAGCACAGATGTTATAGTAAGCGCTTGTTGTTGGCCTGAGTGCCATATATTTTCACGCTCTCCTTTTTCACACACGACTGCATCATAATTTTTTATCATTTCACTTCCCACAACTCACTCATTTTATTTTCATTGTCACCAATGAGTCTCCAAGACAATCTCGGTGCCTATGGGGCCAATCCCCACAGCACGGGTTACTTGGCACCACTCACCACAAGTGTAGAGCCCCGTCACCTGATCTTGACACCCCATACTTCACATTTGATTCTGAACTAGAGAACCCTATATACACAACACCGTCTAGCCCCATGCTTGGTGCAATTCCCAACCCCTTCTTTGGAGGCATGGTTGGTGGTGGATCCACCACTAACCCAGCTACCACGTCCACATCTATCCCTTCCATACCATCTTTAGGACCTACTCCCAGCATCCCTGCCGTTACGACCATCCCTAATGTGAGTGAATCTTCCCCAACCATAGTCATGTTGACGATCCATGTCACACTAGGGGGTATGGGCCCCTCCTATATGATGCCTCCACCTCTAACTGGGGGACCCACGACCCCCATCATGACTCACATCGTTTCCCCACACATTGGGGGTGGTGGCCCCACCACCACAACCACCACTATCACATATGCCCCTGCATTCATGTCACATCCTTCTGTTATTTTTCCATTGATGGCTAGTATCAACCTCCCTGACCTGGCTATATTGACCAATGACCCCATACGACATGACCCCACATGGCCTCCTATGCCCACCAAACTCCCTTCGAGCATACCAAAATTCGAGGGGAAGGGAGGGGAGGACCCCCAAAATCACATCATGTCCTTCCACCTTTGGTGTTCCTCTAACTCCATTGTGGATGACTCTATCCTCTTACGGTTATTACAACGAACCTTCACTGGCACTGCAACCAAGTGGTACATTGACCAGCCACATGGGACCCATTTCACATTTACATCCCTCACCTCCACTTTCTTCCAATTCTTCCAATTGCTAGTTCGTTACGATGCTGGTGTTTAGTTCCTCCTATCTTGCAGAAAAAACACAGCCACCCATATCACGGACCATATCCATGAATGTCGCAAACGGTGCAGCTTGTGTAAGATTAAGTTGGATGATCGCATCTTTTTAGATTGGTTCCTGAAATCTCTTATACCAATCATTGCTAAGGATGTGGCATCTGAACGACCATAATCTGAGGAAGAGTCTATCCTTTAATCCAAACAGTTTGATCTTATCTATGCCCATTATGGCTATTTATACTCCATTTTACCCGATGCTCCCCACGTCAACTCCTCCCAGAGCGACGCATGAGGGGCATTCCATGCTACCGACAACATCATCGGGCACATGGTGTCTCATAGTCAACCTTACATGGCTATACCCACTATTAGTGGTCCCGACCTTTCATGTGCCACGACCTACTCAGGAGCAACAACATCATATGCCCCCATAGCTCGACCCCGTCATATCCATGGACCGTCATGTCCACTGCGGTGTTATGGCCACACACCTCCAACTTACAACCCTCCTGCAGTACCCGTCGCTTATTATTATCAACAGGTTCCTCCCACACACACACAACCCCAATCCCATCCAACTTATTATCCCCCACAGGAACCACCTACACAACCACAATATCCTCCAGCCCACCATCCACCGCAGGCCCAACCAACACCTGCTCAACCCCAATCCCCTCTCGATTACTATCCTCAGCAGGTAGCCACAGCACCTTCTCAACCACATAATCCTCCCAACCCCCAAGGGAAAGTTTCTGCCGAACAAAAACAACAACAAAACCATCCTGCTCAATGAAACTAGCAAGGCCAGCAACACCGAGGAAGAGGAAATAACCGTGGGAATAACCAACCCCAAGACCAACATGGTCAACAACCCAACCCCCCCAAATAATAACAATGCTACCCCAACCAATCAAAACCCTGAGAGACCACCTCGTTAGGGGAAGAACCCCAAATTACGAACTAACCACCCATGTTCCATATGTCGGGTATATGGCCATTATACACACACTTGTCCCCGTTTGGAGTGAGCTTTCCAACTCTGGACTAATGAGGCCCAATGCCAAGGACATGCTACTCCGCTGGCACCTCCTAACCCCCCCACCACCTCAGACACAACCTATGGTGTTACCGAACCCCTTTCCCACACAAGGAATGGCGAACACCCAACCATTGTCTCCCCCTCAAGGACCCATGACACCCCAACAACAAATCACCTATACTGCACTTGTTAATCAACATATTGACTCAGGTACCCACCACCTTCTCATGATGTCATCGGATGACGTCAACCTTCAAACACGTCGAAATCAGTATGGTTCCACCTCTGAAACCCAAGCAGATTAATGCTCGCCGGTGTTTTCTTGTTTATAGAGTTTGAAAAACTTAAACAATCCTCTTTTCACCTATCCGTAGATTTTATATCGAGCCCGAATTGGTCGGTGCTCGGCAGTGTTTTCTTGTTTATAGAGTTGAAAAACTTAAACAGTCCTCTACTTACCCTCTCGTGGATTTCACATCGAGCCCGAGTAGGTGGATGCTCACTTGGTATTTTCATGTTTAGAGAGTCTGAAAACCCTAAAGAGAGACTCCAACAGGTCCTTTTTCGTATAGTTAGTCTCCTCCCCCGAAAAAGTATAAAAAAATGAAAGGAGAACTCTTCTAGCACATACAGGAGTATACCTCGAGTATACCTTTTCCATAGTTAATCCACTGAGGCCCGGAAAATGGATAATTCTATACCTGAGTGGATGAGCCTTCGGATACTTTAACGAGCTCAAAGAGGACAAGTTTTCTCGGCTATCTTGTTTAGGTTTAAATAGTCCAAACAAGAGCTTAAAATGACTTAAAGGTCAGCTTCTAGGATCGTAGCTTCATGCCCTGTCAAAACTAGGTCTTCAACAAAATACTAGTCGATGCGGCAAAAATCTTAAATGATATATGAATTTCGAATGTTTAGTTAATTGACAAGATCTATCATCAAGAAATTTGAGCTTAGGAGACGAATCTGACAACAATTGAGTGAAAATTGAACTTGGATCAGTGTTATACCTTATTTTGTGTTTCAATTGATTAATTAGGGTTTTTGAAAGTTTTTGAAACTATGGAAAATTAAAAATTATGGGTAAAAATCAAAATCCAGTTTTATATATAATTTCATTGTTAAAAAATCAATTTTCAATTTGTGTTGTAGGGCAAAAATTGGGCAACATTTGCGAATTTCAAATCTCCACTACAATCAAACCAGGCATCCAACCACCAAACTTCTTCCACCAAGTAAGTAGAAATCAACCTATCTTGCATTTCAATGGTTTATTTTTCAATTTTTGAGCCAAAATGACTTTGCAACGAGGTGCTCACAAGCGTTTATGCGCGGGCGCTACTGTGTATACACAAGAGTAGCGTACAAACGCAATGGGCGCTACTTTGCTCAAACAGAGTAGTGCCTACACGCTACTGTGTAGTATACATAGTAGCGTACATACTTGCAAAGCCACTTTCAAGCGCCGAGACTCAAAATTTTTGGGGTTTTTGTGCAAGATGGTCTTACAATGGAGGGAAAGGGAGCATGAAGACATGGATAGGTTAGCTATGCAAGACCCGACTACCCTCCATGCGCTCCGTAGATGCAGTTTGTTGAAATTTTATCGAACCGTAAACATGCGGGCACTAAACAAGCTGTTTCGGAGACTGATTCAGTATTGGGATGTCGATACTAATACCTTCATCATCCGGGGGCAGACTCTTGAGCTTACCGTTGAGGACATATACTTTATTACTGGTCTCTCAAGGAGAGGAGACGTAATCAATCTGAAAGGAACTTCTCGTTTGGGTGCACGATCAGAGCAAGAATATGTAAATACATACTGTATTGCCGGAGCGAAAAATCGGGAAGCCAAGTTTTGATTACAACTATTGATGGTCTCCCTCTGAAAGTGATAGTGAGCTTGATCAACCGGGTAGCCGGTAGTGCATCAAAACACTTAGCTTCCAGGCATTCGATGCATATTGGTGTACAGTGCTTGCACGACCATGTTTATGATTTGAGTACTAGCTTGCTGGCAAACATGAAGTCTCAACTGACAGGTTGCAAATCCGGCACTATGAAGAATTTTGGGTACAAAAGTATCTTGTGTACTTTCTTGTTCGAGAGGATGCCTGCTATTAGTTTGGGGATGCCTCTTCCACAGGTTAACCCCCGTGAGCCCAGACTAGGCCGTTGGGGTGACATTTTTCTCCGCTAGGGTGGTGGGGAAAGTCAATATTGTTACCACACTGATGACTTCTGGGGGTGGTGGGAGAGGCAAGTACCCGCGTTTGAGAAGTTTCCCTATGCTGGATTGGATTTCCGTCACGATCCAGAGTTGGTGCTTCCGCCAGGTGGAGCCTGGGGAGATATTGGTACGTTTACATTTTGAGAATTTATTTAATTTTTTCAAACTTTTTCAAGTATTTGATTTTTACGAACGAGTTTTGGAGTTCTAATCAAGTGTCAAATGCAGATGTTGGGCCTGTTCGTCCTGAGGGCCATCCTACCATCTATGTGAGGCCAGCAGATATCACTGCAGCGGATGCTATGTTGGGAACCCTGGAGAGGAAGATGAGTCGGTTAACTCATGAGATTCTTGCATGCCGCATGGACCAGATACCTGTAGACATGCAGGAAGATGTTGTTGGGGTGCCCCCATCATGGCTTAGAGTGCTGCGGCAGATTGCTAGACTAGTGATATGCTATCGCAATGCGGTAGATGATGAGGAGGTTCCTCCTTCTTTGTAGGAGAAGAAAAACATTATATGTATATATTTTTGAGGCTACTATGCCCACCTTTTGTACTTTTATGACTTGACTTGAGAGACTCATGACTCAAAACTCATATTTTTTGATACGGGTACCAGTTATATACAGTATCGGTTATTTACATGTGTATGCGTTTTAAATTTTATGTGTGTAATGTTGTTTATAATGTATGATGCAAATGCCAGTCTAACACATAGTTTGCTAATGAATCAGCTAAAGTGTTTAAACTTCTCAGAATGTGTTCATATCTAATAGAATGAAATTGTCTTTCCAATAGTCTTATTCGTAGAAACTAACGTACCAATCCTGGATCCCTGATCTGATAGACACCTGTTAACTGAAAAACAATTAATTCTGAGTCAAGCCTTACCTCCAGGTACGAAATGCCATGACTGAGAGCATCTCGTAGGAGTTCTATAACTGCACTGTATTCAGCTACATTATTCGTGGTAGGTCCCAAACAACCCCCCCCCCCCCCCGAAGAGACAAGTTGGTCAGCGGGTGAGTAAATGACCCAAGCTGCTGCAGCCAACTGACAGGTGTGGCAATTGGCGCCATCAGCAAATCCTAAGAAATGTGCGGTTGACATATGGTACACGAAACGAAACACACATAAGATCACCTAACGAGCATAACAAAACTAGCTTTACAAAAATATACAGCTATGTTACAAGAAAAAGTATTTCAGCCTAGGCGTAGTACTTCTTCAGGTAGGGTCAATGTCTGGATCCTCCTCAGGAGGCCGGGAAAAGGTGTTATGGAACTCACGGAAAATATTGGTATATGGGATGATCTCGTCGAGATAACATCCTGTCTCAAAGAAAATATTTTCGTTGACTCCAGTGAAAATGTTCACCAACGAGGTATGTAATCTATTTGCTTCAACTATAGCAACTTGTGAAGGGGTTAGACCAGTATTCTCATCTGGTGGTGAACAAAATTCACCTCTCTCTAACAAGTTAAGAAAAGGAAACAAGAAGGACACACGATTTATATGTTCACGAGGGTGGTCTGGGTTGTTCAAAGCTTCTAACATTTCCTCATCAGAAGGTAAAGTAATTCCTGAACTTTCGAGAGAATGGATTGGGTCAGGTGTCTGAGTAGTGGCACAATCTATGTTTGACTCGACAGACACCAATTGAGTCAACATATACTCCGTTGTAGTTTGATGAGAATCCAAGTGGGTAACTTCTACAAAAGGAGTGGGCACGGAGGGATTTGTATCAGTTGAGTGAAACTCAGGATCAGTCGTTGAACTAACCATAGAAGTTTCAGGCGATGAACATCCCTCAGTCCCAACAAATAAAGTAGGAGCGGGTAGGTCAAAAGTGCCAATCAGTGATCCGAAAAGTCCTGCTCCTAAACTCTCGCCAACTGGGGTGTTTTGATCAATCAGAGGAACTGTGGTTTCCGTAGAAGTATGGTGTTTTCCTTGAGTGAAAGAAAGTTGATCGACTGTAATGATCTTACCTTCAAATGGGAACATGACCACTCAAAAAACTGCCGATGCTATAGCTTGCATGGCATAAGTCCAACTCCTGCCCAATAACATATTGTAATCGAGCGGAGCATCCAGAACTTCTATCTCAACAGCAACTATCTTACCGGCCAAAGTGACATTAAATGATGGCAAAACTCCATGTGGACGGAAAGTACTGCCATCAAATGCAGTAAGCATTATGTTGGAAGGGACTAACTCAGGAGAACCTAGAGCTTTCCAACAGGAAATCGACATTACGAAAGTCAATGCTCCCTCATCTACTACAGCTCGTCTAATGGTCATTGGACCATGAACGACCTTAATCTGGAGGGAAACGTGATATGGCAACCGGTATTTGACATCAGTCATGTCAAATCGCGCAGACATGTTGGGGGACTCCATACTCCCAATAGCTACCAGAAGTGCATTTCGTTGCAATGGACAACTCTACAAGACTTCCAGAGTAGACATGGCATAAGGGGTTTGGGATAAATCTTCAATCACATTGTAGTTGGAAGCATCCCGTGTGTTGGGATTGTGCGATGCCCTCTTCAAGACACCTTTCAGAATCTTGGGCATTGGGTCCACAGGTATGTGGAGTGGAGTGGAGGATTCAGCAATCTCCTTATCTTTTTTCTGTGTTTCCGGGGTATAGTTCCTGGCTCTAGTTTGCAAAAGTGCATCTGAATTAACCATGTTTATAAATGTTTGATCAACCGAAGCGTGCAAAGTGCCCCCAGTTTTGGAGGTGCCAGAAGTTGATCCTTGTCCTTTAGGAAATGGATCTTTCAAGACGGCAGGATTCTTTTCTCTTAAGAGCTTCTGGGCTTCTTCTAGTAGAGGGCATTGGTGGGTAAGGTGGTTCTGATTGCAAAGTTTACAAGGGAACTTAACCTTCTTTTCTTCCTTTTTACCCTCTTCGGCATTGTCTTTTTTGGGCTTTTGTTGATTCCCCTCTCCTTTCTTGCCCTTCTTTTTGTTATTGGGCTGCCGAGAGCCCTTTTGATTGTTCTGAACCTGATTGACAGGCTCAGACATAGAAGGAGAGGTTGTGACGGAAGCAATGTCTGCAGTCGAATGTTTGACAGTTAAGGCTTGGACCTATTTGGTCAGTGCTTCGAAGGCTGCAGAGTTAACTGAACCCACTATGCCGTCAGCATGTGGTCCAGGTTTGGGTCTACTCAGATCAGTGTTTGATCTCGGTGCGTCAGGTATAATCTCGTACAGTAAACCAGATTGTGCATATACAAGGTCTAACTGTTGAGTCCTTAATATGGCTTCTTCTTCATTGGATACTCCAGATGTCGCTACTTCCTTAGAAATATAAGGAAGGAGTGATTTCAAGTACCACTCAAGCAGGAACTCTGGAGGAATGTTGGCCTTTATGAGCCTCTTCCATCTTCGCCACTCCTGAATGTGGTCAGATAAGTGAGTGGCTTTGTTTTGTCTAAAAGTAGACAAAAGTTCTGTTCTGGCATCATACCGAACAGAAAGTTGGAAATGGTTCAAAAAGACGGTTGCTAGGTCCCCAAAAATAGAGAAAGTAGCCGCAGGCAGTTCAATGTACCATTTGGCTGCGGGACCAGTTAAGGTCCTTTGAAACAATCTCAATCTGATGGAATCCTCGTTTAAGGAATTGGAAGAACACCAAAGGTGGAAGGTAGTGACATGGTCACCAGGATCTTCACCTGTTTTGCCTTCGAATTTTGGAATATCCGAAGGTAATTTGGTGGGAACTGATGGCCATGTGGCATTATGACACACAGGATCATTTGTCAGTTTCGAAAGGTCTTCCAAATTCAAAGTTTCCAGAAAAGGTAGACGAGGCCGGTAAGATGATGCTTGATAAGGGGAACCACCCATCGTTTGTCCCATGAGTTGTTGGTAGGGGTTGCCCTCAGCCATCTGGTGATAAGGGTTGCCCCCGGCCATGTGCTGATAGGAGTTGCCACCTACCAACTGTTGATAGGGGTTGCCCCCAGTTAACTGTTGGTAGGGGTTGACCCCAGCTATTTGTTGGTAGGAGTTTCCCCCTGCCAGCTGTTGTTGTTGTACAAAAGAGTTATTAAAATTTCCCCACCCATACGAGAGTGGATTAGTGCTTTGTGGGTTCGTCCACTATGGCTGGGTGTTAGCCCTGCCATATTGCTGGTTAAAGCTATTACCCCCTCCCACTGAGAATAAGGAAAAAGGGGTGTTACTTGCCGGCATGTTGGCTTGATTCAAGTTAGGGCCTACAAAGGTGTTGAAACCAGTAGAAGCTGACGTGGACAGTGCAGTCATGGTACCCATGACTGGCATGTTTGCAGAAGCACTTGGTCCTACCACAGGTGTGGAAACCCAAGTACTAGGAATCTGATATAACGGTTGGGAAGTAGAAGGTGTTTCACAGTTAGCCATACTACTAGATCCAACAGTAGGTGTAGGAATAGATGCCATCGTTGTAAAACTAGGCATGCCTAATGTACTAGTGTTGAAACTAAAAGATGGAGTAGGCACAGATGTGGTTTGTGCCTGACTAGGTGTAGCAGTAAAAGAAGGGTTAACTGTGCTGGTATTCATACCTAAAGTGGGATTTTGGGGAACCCCCTGTTCACCTCCTGGGTTGGACATCAAATGATCGAGAAAGGAAAGATCTGCACTGAAAAGGGGCTGCTGGAAACCAACAGGTGACAGCAGCGGAATTCTAGTATTGGTTAAGGGAGGATTGAAAGGAGTGCTATACTCCAAGGAAGTAAGATCTTCCACCTCAACAGTACTAAAGTGTTGCTGATCTGTGATACCTGGTAGTGGTTCCTCAGGAACCTCAATTTCAAGGTTTTCTGTTACAAGGATTTCTTCAAGCAATTCTATTTCAGAGGTAATTTCTGAAGAAATACCGGGGTTTACCCGCTGTCGTCTGGCTGGTTGTATAGGTTTTGTCCTAACTGGTGGAAGGTTTTGAATCCTTCTCGATCTACGGAGTTGTTGATTCTCCGTGATTATAAATATAAAATAACAGACTATAACCTGGAGGCCACTACAACTAGGGGGCAAACAGCACACCAACTAAAACATTCCTAGGTATACAAACCAGTCAAGCAAAGGTGCCTTCCGGAGAAGAGTCTGGGATGATTAGGGCCTAGAACAGATCAACGAAGGAAGAAAGACAGTTATTCGGGGTCCACAATACAATGACTAAGGGTGCAAGCGCTGGAATCACCCAACCGCCCTCCCAAAGACCTACACAGGGTTTCCTCCCACGTCTGTCTTAGGTACAATATATATACCCTCTGCTGTCACCTGTGTATGAACCTAGAAGTCTGATACTATGGTTACCACAACACCAAAAATTCCTGGGGGAACAGTCACCGATCGAATCAGAAAGCGTGGGTAGGGTAGCTAAGCCTAAAACTCGAAAGAGTCCCCAATACGCAATCCGATCCTGGCGTATGCTCGAACAATAAGTAGGAGGAGTATTCCCACAAACTAACCTCGCAATGACCTACTGCATAGATCCCAGGCAAATTTTGAGTGAGGTGGGTTTACCTATGATAGTCTCACTACGATTTTTGCGCAATGTGTGATCTTGGGTGGTTTAAGGTGATTTAAACCCAAGACCCTAACCAAAACTAGTTGGTGTAGTGTAACCTAAAATGAAAAAGTTTCTAGTTCATTTTATTAACAAATTTTAGGGCTTTTATTACGCAAAAAGGATAGTGGGTGTGTGAGCGTGGTTATAACAAGAAAACAAAAGTGCAAATATAATTCAATCTTTCCTACAACAAAGCTTTTTTCCTTTTTTATATCTACTTCTTTCCAAAACTGAAAATCTAAGCAAACTTACTTGAATTTTTTTGTTTTCTTTGTTGAAATTATACTAAGCTATTTTGCAATAACCGAAACAAGTTCTACTTAAGCTTAGAATACCAAATTTTTTTTTTTCTTTTTCAATAAACGAAAAAGAACTATGCAAAAATGGAAAGCCAAATAAAACTTTTTATGCAAAGTGTGTAAGTATGGCTAAAAGTTCTTAGGCCTATAGCTGTCGAAACCCTGGCTCCAAAAAGACTTAGTCTACAGGTTTTTTACAAAGGAAAAAACCTCTAAACTTGGGAACAAAGTGGAAGAAAACAAGGAAGAAAGACACCATAGGACTGACCTAAAGTATCTAGCCCTAGCAAGACCACAAAGCCAAGCACAAGTAGACAAGCAAGCTGCCCTACTAACACAAAGAAACTGAGAGATGAAACTAGCCTACAACTGTTTAAAAAGCACTTGTAACCAGCAGAAGACCATGAGTCTAGGAAGCATGAAACTTGACCAAAAAGAAGACAGCCTAGAGGCTCTACCAAAAACCAAAACCTAAAACAAAGGATGGGGGTAGTAGAGAGCAGACGATGTCACCACAAACAGTGGACACAGAAGTGTACAGGTTCGTAAACTGGCAACAGGCAGTCAGGGTCTAAAAAAGTGAAAGTGTTCGTCACCAAACACCACCAAGTCTTCCAAAAAGTCAATAAAAAGTTCCAAAAATCCCAAAGGTCAACAAGCGGTTTAAAAGATGGAAAAAATTTAAGGAGGCGTTCTATGACTTGAACAACAATTAAAAACCTCATGCAATCATCAAGGGGATCCTACAGCATAGTCGGCAAATCATATCCAAGGGCAAAAACAAGCAAACCAAAAATTGACTGCTTCAGAAAGTGTACTCTACTGTGTAGTAGAGAAACTCGCGCCCCTACTGAAACGGGCACTACTGTATATACAGTACCGTAGCGTATGGGTGCTACTGTACATATACCAGAGTAGCACTCATATTTCAAAGGCTTGAAAACTGACTTTGGAAGGTATAAAAAACTGATGAAAGCAGGCAAGAAAAAGGAAAGGGATACCTAAAAGGGTTCTTGACAGATCAAAGAAGTCAAAACAAACTGAGAAGACACACAAGAACAAGGTTTCCTGAAGCCAAAAACTCTATTTCCCCAGCGGAGTCGCCAGTCTGTTAGCGGATATTTCTACCCGATAGCAAGGAAACTACTGCTATCAACTTGGTTGGGGTGATAGGTAAGTGTATTGATGCTATTGCAGAGGCATTTACAAAAAGAAATAGATTGTAGATTTAGGGAACATACCTTTTAACCGAAGTCTGATCCTAGCCTTGACCTGGTTTCAGGTCCAACTTCCGAATCTACCTTTCCTTCAGCAAACCTGCAACAACAATACCTTTCTCAAAACATTTTGGGCAATATATAAAGCTTGACATAAACAAAAGCAATGTTTAACATTCAGCATTGACCAAAATAAATCCAATTTAAAATGCCATGTCCTAACACATTCAAGTTGGAACAAGAAAAACACTTCAACCTTTATTTGTCAAAAAATAGAATGAAGTACAAGTATACCTGACAATGAAGCAGGCTCCTGCAACTAGATTCTGGGCTCTAGCTCTACTCTGGCTTGGATGTCTTCTGCAACAACTTCTCCAATGTCTTAAAGTTTCTCCATTAACTCATCCTCTAGCTTTTCTAGGAATAATTTCTAACCTTGCTCCTTTAACCTTCTTGGTATTTATAGGTTCAAAGAAGTAGTTCAGGTCAAGATGTAGTTATGGAGGAAGTTGGGGGAGTTAGGAAACTGCCATCAACTAATCCTCCTCGATGAATTAATATATTTTTTAATCATCTTTTAAGATGTACGCGACTCTTCTTTAGTGGAGTAGTGTATAGGGCGCTACCCTAGTGTTTAACAACTAGCGCTCAATCGATTTTAAATGTCGAGCGCTACTTTGCTACACTAGAGTAGCGTATACTTGGATATGGGCGCTACTATTATACAATGGAGTAGCATATGGGCGCTAGTCTCTTTGAGTAAAGTAGCGCTCATATCTCAAAATGATATTTTTGTGTGTTCTCCAGTATTTTCAGGAAATGGGATGAGTTGTCATATGGTCCAAGGTCAACATGCTCCTCCATCCAAATTGTCCTTTTGTGTGATCAGTAGCTCAGGGTGATCACGGACGGAGAGGTGCAATTTTGACCTATAACAGAAAGGAATCTTGGAAATTATCCACTCTGATGTATGCAATCCGATGTCATCGAGTTCTTTGAGTGGGTATGTATACTATGTCTCTTTCATTGATGATTTCTCTAGGAAGAATTGGGTTTATTTCTTGAAGAATAAAGATGAAGTATTTGATAAGTTCAAGGAATTCAAAGCCTTGATAGAAAATCAAACTGATAAGAAAATCAAGACCTTCAAATCCGACAATGGCAGAGAATTCACTTTAAGTGATTTCAAGAAGCTATGCAGTGATTCAGGGATTAAGAGGGCGTTGACTGCTCCCTACAATCCAGAACAGAATGGAGTTGCAGAAAGAAATAATAGAACAATCACAGAAGCAAAACGAGCAATGCTACATGACCAGGATACGCCTTTGCATATATGGGTAGAAACAGCGAGGACAGCTGTATATGTGCAAAATAGAACAGGACAACAAGACACCAAAAGAGGTCTTCTCTAGTAAGAAACATGAAGTCAACCATCTTAGAATATTTGGTTGTCCAATATATACACATGCTCCAAAGGAAAAGAGAACAAAGCTAGATCCTTCCAGAAATAAGGGCATCTTTGTGGGTTTAGTGAAAGCTCGAAGGCTTACAGAATATACTTTCCAGGGTTCAAGAAGATTGGTGTCAACAGGGATGTAAAATTTGATGAAGAATCAACTTACATCAAATCAAGGAAGACACATGTTGAATATCATGAAGAACCAAAGGAAATCAGATTCCAAGACACCACCATGATTGAATCAATTCCAGTAGCAAATCATGAAGTTGAAGATATGCAAGAACCTGTAGATCCACCCCATGAGAAGAACTCTCACAAGAGGAAACCTACATGGGCTAGAGAGCTCATTTGAGATGCAGAAAGATATGGCATTCCAGAAGAAGAACACAGAGAAAGGAAGAGGACTAGATCACATACCAGTTATGTTTCCTTACTCTGTGACATTATGAACAAAGAACCTTCCAATTATGAAGAAACAACGGAAAAGAAAGAATGGAAGGATGCCATGGTTGAGGAATACCAATAGATCATGAAGAATGATGTTTGGGATGTAGTCCTAAGAACTGGAGGGAAGTCTGTTGTGACTTCCAAGTGGATCTACAAGATCAAGCATGCTGCAGATGGCAGCATAGAAAATACGAAGCGATATTTGTAGCTCGTGGCTTCTCCTAGAAAGAGGGGATAGACTATGAAGAGACTTTTTCTCCTGTATCCAGGTACACTTCCATTAGATCAATACTTTCCCTAGCTGCAGTGGTGAAATGGAAGATACACCAGATGGATGTCAAGATAGCCTTCTTGAATGGTGTAGTAGAGGAGGAAGTGTATGTGGAGCAACCACTTGGTTTTGAGACACATGACAGAGAGTCATATGTGCGCAGGTTGAATAAAGCCTTGTATGGCTTGAAGCAAGCTCCTAGAACTTGGTATGGTAGGATAAATAGTTTTCTATCCAGCTTGGGCTTTACCAAGAGTAAAGCGGATTCCAACCTTTACTACAAGGTTGAGGAAGGCAATCTTGTGATTTTACTCTTGTATGTGGATGACCTATTTGTTATGGGTGAGGATAGATTGATTGCTGACATGAAGAGGAAGCTTGCTGCCAAGTTCGAGATGAAGGACTTGGGGATGATGCACTACTTTCTAGGCATGGAGGTGTGGCAGAGTGTAGAAGGAATATTCCTTGGACAAGGGAAGTATGCGGTAGAGATTCTGAAGTAGCTCAAGATGATGGACTGCAAGGCCATGGGAACACCTATGGCATCAAACCTGAAGCTTTTGTTCAATGCTTCATCTGATCTGGTTGATGTTACTGTGTATCATCAGATGATTGGGTCCTTGATGTACCTGATGAACACCAGACCAAACATTTTCTTTGTGGTGAACACATTGAGTCAGTTTTTGACGGATCCGAGAGGTGTTCACCTGGTTGCTGTAAAGCATGTTCTGAGGTACTTGAAGGGTACAATTGATTATGGGCTCAAGTATGATGCGAATAAAAATTTTAACTTGCAGGGTTATGTTGATTCGGACTAGGAAGGCAGTGCTCAATATGGGAAGAGCACTTCTTGGTGTTTCTTCAGTATGGGATCAGGTGTAATCTCTTGGTTTAATAGGAAGCAGTCATGCGTAGCACCGAGTACATCTGAAGTAGAGTATGTTGGAGCTTGTTCACCTAGTTGTGAGGCAGTATGGATTAGGAAGCTAATGTCTAAGTTATTTCATCTCCCATTGGATGCTACTGGTATCTTTTTTGACAACCAGAGTTGTCTCAAGATTTCTAAGAATCCGGTGTTCCACGACAGGTCGAAGCACATTAAGATCAAATATCACTATATCAGGGATATGGTGCAAAAAGGAGCAGTGAAGCTCCTGTATGTTGCGACAGATGAGCAAGTTGCAGATGTGTTGACGAAACCACTAGCCAAAGTGAAGTTTGAGTACTTCAGAGAGAGGCTTGGCGTTCTTCAGATTGATGACAATTCAAGGAAGAAGTGATGGATACATCTGCAGGAGCCATTCCAAGCATAGTGAGAGGAGGATACTTCCCATGGCTATGGATGTAAGGATTGTGTGATGAGCATCAGGACGATGCTACAGTTACTTCTATGTACATGCATCATGTTGGATGCTTGATATGATCATGTGGATCATGTATGTGTATATGTATCAGGTGGATACATTGTTGATCAGGATGATCATGTGATGATGTATGGTGAGTATTAGGTTGATACTCTATGGCCGTGGACAGGTTGTGTCCTATGGCATGTAATGTTGACCTGGGAGATCCGATAGGTTGGGCTGTGTGCCCATAATAAGTCTTGGAATTCTCTTTCGAGGTTGTGCCATGACCACATGTAATACTGACCGGGAGATTCGATATGTTGGGCTGTGTGCCTATAATAAGTCCCAAGGTTCTCTTGTGAGGCTGTGTGATGATAAATCCTAGATTTGTTATAGGTCACATTCAGTATGAAAAAGGACTGGTTCTGTGGTGATAAATCCTATATTTGTTCTAGGTCACATCCAGTATGAAAAAGGACTGGCTCTGTGATGATAAATCCTAGATTTGTTCTAGGTTACATCTAGTATTGAAAAAGACTGGCTCTGTAGATGTGATACATCCAGTATGAAAAAGTAATGGCTATGTAGATGTGATACATCCAGTATGAAAAATGACTGGCTCTGTAGATGTGTTACATCCAGTATGAAAAAGGACTCTCTCTGTAGATGTGGTACATCTAGTGTGAAAAAGGACTGGCTTTGTAGATGTGACACATCCAGTATGAAAACGAACTTGCTCTATAGATGTGATACATCCAGTATGAAAAAGGAATGGCTCTGTAGATGTTGATACATCCAGCATGAAAAAGGGATGGCTTTGTAGATGATGAAGACCTGCAGGTGGCGAGCCTACATCCGGTATGAAAAATGATTGGATCTGTAGAACTACCTATGATGAGTAGATTGGAGATTGATTGAGATAGCAAGAACAGTGATGATGATTCGATGACGATGATGTAGTGACAATGATCCAGAGAAGAAGACTTGTGCTAGTAGATCTGTGTCGAGAAATACCTTCATAGTTAAGAGGGAGTGTTTATGTAATTGTAACTTCAGAATGTATTTCACCTATGTATATTGTACTCCTATAGATATGTTATTATTCTTTTATACGGAAGTGTCGTCACTTGTATTGACAAGTGTCACAAGCGTCACAACTTGAATGTGATGGGTTATTAGACCACCAAGTGTGGGGTCGGCCCTGATTAGTACTACCATGGGCTATAAGACTGAGTTAGACAAGTCATCCTTGCAAGTTTATTAGGTAGGTCAGGTCATGTATAAATAGAGTGCGGGAGGCACTCTATTTGATAACTTCATTATTCACTTCTACACTCACCAGAAAGTGGCGCACAAATGAGGAAGGAGGAGTAGCTACTAGGAAGACTATCTCTTGTACTTGGGTTGTATCGTTGCTCTTTCTATCTCTGAGGAAGTTGTGGGGTTTTTCACCTTTATGGTTTTCCCCAGTGAAACTCTATGTGTCTATTGTCTTATGTGATTGCTTGTTGTGATTGATATGATTGATATGCTGTACATGTTATTCTCTCAGTAAAGATCCTAGAGTATATTGAATTGATGCTCAAAATTTAACATGCACCTTCATTAGTTCAAGGGTTTGAACTAGATGGCTTCCAAGTATCTTCAACTGCTTCTTGAGATATGCAATATCATTATCTTTTTGCTGCAGTAGTGACTTAGCATGATAAACCTTTTCTATATTAAGCCCCAAGTCTATAATTTTACTTTCAAGCTCTTTAATGGTGACATGTTTTGCTTTGACAAACACCCTTTATGTTTTCAATAGTTGCTCAAATTTATCTACGGATGATCTGAACCTTATTTCTATAGCAGTTGACTGTACTACCTCTTTACATATGATGTCACTTTCCTATCTATAGAAATCCACTTCATCTAACTTACCAAACATTTAAAAATATACCTCATACTCATTTTCACTCCAATCACTAAACGTTGACGACATTGGCACTTTGGGTTCTAGACTAGATAGTATTAGAGAATCATTTCTATGATATGCTATAGTTAATAGTCTATTTTCTGATGATCCCACCTACTTCTTAATAACTATGAAGAAGTTCACATTCATTTTCCTTGTATTCATATATATATATATATTGAATATTTGACTTTTTTAGTATTGGTCTTGCAGAAGGTGAGGTCTATGACACCTTAGGTACTATGAATTCTAAATATGGGTGATGTGTGAACATTAATGGTGGCCCTTCTATGCTAATTGGTTGCTTCTCTATCAATTCAGTCAACTCCCTTGAGATGTAACATCCCCTTCACCCAATCTGATATAAGGGAGGGAACATTGACTGAATACACGATTCCAAATTTATCCCCCAAAACAATATTATGAATTCATAATATGAAAAATATGTGTACAAATGCATAATATAAGTATAGAGCGAAAATAAAATCGATCCACATACACACTACATGCAAAAACAATCATAATAATCGCATGCATTAAATAAAAACATTTTAGATTCAAATACATGAGCATACTTATCTTCATCCAACGTAGATCCAAGCAAATGGTTGTGTAAGAGTTATTTTCAAACCATCCATACGAACTCTACCCAAAATATAATCTTTTTGCTGAGAGGACACCCCCAACCTGGGCTATGAGGAAACCTAGGAGAAGGAAACACCTATAGGATTATCTCTCTCATCCAACAACCCATTTTTCTCTCTATGCTTGGCCAAATTCTCAAATATATCTCTATAGGGGTCTCACTCAGCCATCACTTCCTTGTCCCCAACAATACCTACCCCACATAACACCTTTCAGGGATCAGGAATCCCCTTAATTGATCCATGGTTATCTTGGGCAATCCATCTTGCTAGGTGCTTCCAGCATCTGCATAGAAGGAGTCCAATATGATATGTATTATTGGAGAATAACTTGTGGATTTTCAAGCAGTTGTGAGTAGAAAAATTCATTGGGTAAAGCTTCATATCCTAACCAAACTCTTCACTCACCTACAACAACCTATTTCCCTTCCATATTTGTAGTGCTACCTCTAATTTCAAATTTTTGGTTTGTACGGTATGATAAAATGGTCATGAACAACCACATGGAGTGTTTTCGAATGTATATATGCATGAAAAAATGATAGAATGATGGTTGAATCCAAGGTATAATAGAAAATGGTGAAAATACAATTGACATAACCCCTCTAGTGCTCTTTAGAAAACCATCTTGGACCATTTTATTATTTATGCAAATAATATTTACATATATTTCGAGTTAGCATGACAAACTAGCCATATATTCCAAATAACAATGTTTACAACATACATTCTAGGTCATTCACTAGTCAGGCCTTGGCCTTGATCTCCAAATTAGGAATCCATAATAGCATATTTACACCATTTACATAATTTTCCTTAATATATTCCAATTTAAAACTGGGGGTATTACATGCGAGCTCATCACTCCCATATTTCTCTACCAATTCCTACTTTGCTCCTCCTCCTTCTACTCTGACCCTTTTGGTATGATGTCATTGTTTAGCCCCATCAATTTCCATGTATGTTTGTGTTATGGAGAAAAACTTCCTATGACTTGGGGTAGACCACAACAGACGAATGACTACCAGAAATCAACTCAATTCCCAATGCAATGCTATTATAAATGTGAATGCTAAGATGTGGAGTAAATAACCAACCTTCAACCAAATGTTCGAAGTAGATCACCATTGAGATTTGAAATCTCTACACTTGAACCTGCAGATTAGCCTCAACAACAAATATAAGCAAGTGCATATAATGTCTGAAATATATTAGCTTAAACAATAGCATGGTCCATGATATAATAAGAAAATGTACCCAATGTTAATTTACCATTCACAACATCAATCGGACGAGAAAATAAGTATTTCTATTAATGAAACAAGAAGTACATGATACAACATCTTGTCGGCAACTCATCTGAACCGAGAACTAGGTCCCTCCACTTGTGTCTCCACCACTTGAATCCCCCATGCAATGGAAAACTCAAATTATGAAAGAGTTTGGTAGGCGAACATAAGAGGTTCACAACAACAAGGATCAATGGATGTAGACTCAAACTATGGAAAAAATCTAATAGAGTTTCGATGGTGTCTCATTCTCCCCCTTCCATGTACCATAAGAGCTCAATCTATAGCTTTCCAAAGGTAGGTGAAAGGTCGAATCGAGTCGTTTTGGGATACGTGGAGGGCCAAAGGTCACCCTAAGACCAGTTTTTGGAGTAAAAAGTGAATTTTTTAATGTAAATTACCTTTAACTTGATCTACGTGGGCTATAGTGGGACAACTTGCGTATGTGCGAGTTGCAGTGAAGCAGCTCATGTATAGGAACAAAAATAGGGAAAAGTAGGTTCATGAAGGGAAAAAAGTAGTTCTGAGTCAATGAAATGAATATCAAAGGCCAAACAGTAAAAGTGCTCACAGGGTGGCATAATATGCTATAACAGATGCCCCCTAATGTGTGAGGTTAGAGAAGGTACTACAATGGCCAAAATACATTATAAATATCATAAGTGGAGTGATGAAAACACAAATGGAAGGAGTATCTCACTCGTCATAATACAATGATCTCTCTGAATACATATTGGTACAATAGATAACAATCTGATAAAATGGCCATGAGTAGGAAGTATATAGTGAATACATGTCATAAGTGGTCATAGCCATGACCCAAAATATAGTAAGATATGGTCTCCTGCTGAAGAGGAAATAGATGATGCAAACTGAAGGTACAAACTTCTGATGTATGAGAATGATATCTCATAATAAAATCATGATCACTAGTATCATATTGAATGCCACTGAAGTATGGATGTATTCTACACAAATCACCAACGGTGCATGCCCTATCAAGCAAATAAAAATGCTGAAGTCAAACCTGATGTGGCATCGTCTGATTATCGGTCATTGATGTATACCGTTAACAGATGCAAGATAACCCGCCAATAATGAAAATCGGCATCAAGGCAACGAGTACATTCATCAAATTGTGAATAAAGGTGTTGAGGTCGAACACTCTCATGAATCCATCGATCAAGAGGCATTGATGAATCCCCAACTCTCAATGGTGAGAGAACCTACAACTAATGACTGCAAGACTCAAAGTACTCAGCTGACATTAAGTCTTGATTCCAGAATAAATGGGTTGAAGTCGACGGAATGAAACTCGCTATAAGGAGGGCATTAATTAATCCCCCATCAGCAAGCACGAGGTAACCAGCTACACTTAAATATTTGGAAGAAATCGGACGAATAGATTGGACTGTATGGGATGGCCGACATGCAATAGTCAACATATATGAGGAGTGGAAGACTCTGGTTTCAATACTTCCTTTGAGTAAGAGCATGAGTATATGGATAGAATCAGGTAGCATAGACTCAAATACTAGATGATAATAGTACTTTGCGATGAAGGAGGCATCAACAAAGGTTACATAATGACTGGAAACTTAACCAGCTGGTGGAGTATGATCTAAGAAATGAGTATTGTTGGTAGGCGGTTTGATGAGGATGTGTCGCAGTACCACTGATGTTGCGACACGTTGGATGAAGGCACGAAAGAAGTATTTGGTGCCAAAGTATACCGCAGTTGGCGGGTTTTGGGTCACTTGGACCATGTATTTTGTAATATTGAGTCAAGTATACCGCAGTTGGTGGGTTTTGGGTCATATATTTTGTAATATCGAGTCAATTGTACCGTGGTATGTGGGTTTTTGGGTCATTAGACCAAGTCAGTTAGTCGATTGTCCACAAGTGTCAATTAGGTAAGTGGACAAGTATTGTAATTGGTGGAATCCTATAAATAGATGAGAATTGTAAGTGTTAGGGAGAGAGTTGATGGATAGAAGATAGAAAGAGAGCTATATGCAAAGATTGACAGAGATATAATGTGGGAGTTGCGTAGAGATTTATGTACTGCTTTTGGTTTGCCACAGTAATATAAGGATGATGATTTGGTGCAATTTGTGTGTAATATTGCTCGATACTTATGTTATTGTCTTGTCTTAATGCAATTATTCGTTTCTGTCGCTATGATGTGAATGTTATAGATATTTGTTTACTGTAATGTTAAATGCTGTGATTAAAGTGATGTGCTATAACTTCATGATGAATATTTAGAATTGTTGTTAGTATCATACTGCCAAAACTCGCCTCCTCCCTCGGCGGAAACATGGTTTTTTCTGCTCTTCCTAGACGCCTCGGGTGAGACCTCATTCGCTCTGCGGGTGTTGCTAGGTGGGATAAAACCTACCCGGGCCGGTGCCCAGGGAGACTGCGGCATGTGTCGACAGTTGGTGGACCCCTGGCGACTGTGAGGTCACGACTTGGTCAACAAATGGTTCCGTTGTTGGGACCGTGTGCAAAGTAAGAGGAGGCCATGTTGTGGCACCCGATGAAGTTGGAGATACAGAGCCGGTTTGATCAGAGATTGTGGGAATTTGCTGAAAAGGAAAGTTAGAACACACGACTAATGGTCGATCACTAGTTGGGAAGATATATTCACGACGGTTTGCAAGAGTGGTTCTTCTCTAAATTCCCAGTTTTCTGTATGAGTGGTTGTCAAAGCTGACCTTCCAAAAGAGAAATTTCCAAGGTGGTGAACCGACGGTCTGGACCCCGGAGTTTATCCTGGTGCTGCGGGAAGTCGATAATAAGGCATCGTGGGATGTCGAAGTTTGGCTTGATAGCATCTTGGAAGGATATATCACTGAATTTGTGGTCAACATGAAGAAATCCTATAGTGAAGCTGAAAGATACTTCTTTGACAGATGGAGGGGAAGGTTTTTGTTGTCACTCCAACTATCGATTAAGATGCTAATCTGCGAGAAAGGTATATTGAAGATGCACCTTGATCAGTAAGTAGCCTGGTGGGTGGAGGCCATGGGTATCGCGACTGTCAGGGGGCAGTTGAAGGAATGGTAAATGGGTAGATGGGTGAAGACCATGAGGAGACTGTGAGCGAAGCCAAAGAAGAAAGTTGCCTTATGAGGGGAGGAGCAAGGTTCCGACAGGAAAAGAGGCAGAGGATAGGAGAAGGTCCTGCTGCGATCGAACTGCAAGACCATGAAGGAAGGCCACATGGGACGAAGTGACCTCACAGTTTCGACAGGGACAACTAGGCTACGCCCAGGATAGAGGCAAGACCAAACCCCGACACAAACATACCCACCCCTCCACTCACTGACTCTCAACCAACAAGAAATAATACTTCGACAACGCCAAGTTCGTCAATGCCGGAGAAGTTAATTGGTACTAGTGCAGGGACAGGAGAAAGGAAGCCTAAGATGGCGGGTGATGATGCTAAGCTACCATTGTTCCATGGAAGTGCGACAAACAACCCAGAACAATATTGGTTTTTTTGTGAAGCAGTCTTGACCGTGAAACAGATCACTGCTGACAATACTAAGAAAGGACAATTAGCCATGACTCTGTGAGATCATGCCTTAGATTGGTTCATGAAGTTTGTTTTAGTCCGTACAGGGACCCCAAAGAAGTCCTTGGATGAGATTTGGGATGGGATGATTGCTGAATTTAGACGGCCTAAGTCGGAGGCTCAATATATTACTGAATTGAAGGAAATTAAGCAGTATCCCAATGAGACGGTGTGGGATTTTGACCAGCGATTCAAGACACTGATGGAAAAGGTTAGTCTCGATATGAGCACTATCCAACATAAAGAATGGTTCATTGTGGCACTGTTACCCCACATTCGACTACCGCTGATGCAACAAAACATATCGATGCCTAGCGAAGCTCTAGAGATTGCAATGTGATTGGAGGCATCGCCGATTGGAGATAATGCAGCCGGGATGTCGTAGATTCAGATGTAGCTTTCCAACCTGACTATACAGTTGCAAGATTTAAAGAAGAACAAGGAACAACGCGATGAAGTATGGTGTATGTGATGTCGACGAGAGGGACATACAAAAGATGATTTCCTGGATTTTTGTAATTATTTGGTCTCTAGTGCACCCAATCCATTGAATGGTGGTAGTATGTCATGGTGTCGCGTTTGTTCAGTATTTGGGCACAAACATGATAGTTGCCCGTATATGCAGAAAATGGTGACAACCCCGCGAAATATGTATTGCACCTTCTTTAAGTTGGTATGACATGATGACAATGATTGTCGTGCATATGGGTTGCTACAGGAGAGAATGTGTGATGCATTATATGTCAAAGATGATTAGCGCGCTGCACCTCTATAGCCGTAGGTAGCTCAGTCGCAACCACAAATTTAGTTTGCACCGTAGTAGCAGCAACCGCAGCAGTTCATACCACAATATACACCAGTGAACCCCCCGCAGCCTCAGTAGATGCAACAACCACAGTATGTACCACAAGGGCAAGGGATGCTTCCAACACCCATGCTGCAATAGTTTAACCAACCTCAGTATCAAGAGCAGGGAGGATATCAGGGAGGCTACAGGGGCAGATGCGTTGGTGGATTTGGTCATGGAGGAGGAGGCGGAGGTGGTCGTCTACCTATTCAATGTTACCACTGTGCAGTATGGGGACATTATCAGCGCGACTGCCCACTGCTATAGAATCAGTGTATGTTTTGTTTCCGTAATGATCATACAGTTGAGAATTGTCCACAGTTGATTGCAAGATGGCAGGCTGGGAACACTCCACAGCTATAGAACCCAGTAAAGCAACTGGTATAAAACCCAGTGCAGCAACTAGTACAGAACCAGCCCCTACGACCACCGCTGAATGCTAATCCTAACGTAAATCAACCAGGGAACCTGTAGCAGAACCAAATACACGGTGCCAATATTGCGACTATTTCTGCAGAACCGTGACCACAAGATGCTTCGATGGCTGTTATCACTCATGGAGGCAAGACAACTAGGGAAGATGGTTCGCGACCACTCATTCGCTTGGATGGTCAGAAGATGGTAAATTTCAACATTGATGCAGAGAAGGAGATGTTCCTGGAAGCATGTCGCACTTTGGAAAAGGATCGTGGTAAGGTTGTTGTTTGTGATATGCCACCTGTCTTTGATGCCACATCAGATGTTGATCGACCACCACTCGGGATATTGCAGAAGTTCCTTGAAAGATGTATGTCATTGGCATGGGACCCGATTGCCCTGGTTGAGATTGGGGATGGTTGCAACGATTTTCGAAACGACAGTAGGAGTCGGTAGTAAACTCCTTACATCGACGGAAGACTGGCAAGGAAATGCGAATGAATATTCAGATTGGTGACTATGATGTTGACTATGTGATTCTTGACCTTGGTTCAGATGTTAACATCTTAACCAAGCAGGCATGGCAGAAGATGGGGAGTCCCCCATTGATCTGGTCTCCTGTGTAGCTCCAGTTGGCTAACCATGCGAAGGTTACATCGATTGGGCGGGTTCCACAGCTCACGAATGATATTGAGGGCATGAAGACTTATGCTGATTTTGACGTCATTGAAGTAGTTGATGGATGAAGCTCCTATCCTATGCTATTGGGGATAGGATGGGATAACGATAGTGGAGCTGTAATCAACTTCAAGAATCGCATGATGACTTTTGAGAATCACGATTTTCGAGTCATCGCTCCATTGGATCCGGCTGAAGGATGCCAATATGTTGAGCCTGTCAAAGATGCCGATCACACTGGCTGGGATCATGCATTTAATATTTCTGAGGACTACATTCATCCCACAATCCACGGTGAGCTGGAGTGGCACAACGAGAGTTCTGCGTATTCCGACTCTGATGATGCATTAGAGCATTGGTAGAACCGGATGCACGAAGTACCGTTCCGGAAATGTGGCTTAGTTACGCAATCCTTATGTTGGGTTGCAACAGAAATAGTCACATTGCCTGTCTATGATGGGTTACCTGACCTCACTAACTGTTTGGTGTAATTTGAAGAACGGGTCTCAGAACCCCAGCGATTGCTGGCCTTGGAGGAAGCACTGAAGGCTACTCTAGCACGCTGGTGGGTGACACATAAGAAATTCATTAAAGATTGGTCACAGTGTAATAGGTTGATGATGGTTCAATTTGGAAATACTGAGGTTTATCACACCGGCAATTATGGTGGTCGAACTGATCCCGGTGATCATGTGATGGAGTGTCAACGATTGTGGGTAACACGACCTAGAGATGAGTGGGCTCATGCTTTTGTCCATACTTTGGAGGAGATACCGTGCTCGTGGTATACTGCAGCTGAGTTGCACCATGAAATTACAACATGGGGGGAGTTGATGATCTGTTTCACTCATACCTTCACATTTGTGGATGCCAACCCCGATGTCCATAACGCCCTACAGATCATCCGCAATGTGATATTTCAGGTTGTTCTGGTGGCCTTCCCTTTTGACCCGCACACCCACAGTCAGATGCAGTCTCTCATGTGGTGCTTCAATGTCAGTGGAGGGCCAGAGGATGATGATGATCCCTGGAATATCAACATTCCCGAATCCGAAGGAAGTCACAATGTGGTACCACCTGTTGCGCCAAGTAATCCGTTCAATCAGCCGTTGCAGCTTCGCAAAATGAATATCAACACTGAGGCTACTCCCAAGTTTGCTAATGTTGGGGATTATTGAGATGATGAGATGATGAGTAAGGTTATAGAGTTATTGCATGAGTTCAATACGTGTTTTCGTGTTTTCCACGAATTTTTCTGAAATGAAGGGAATCTTGGGTGATTTAGGAGAGATGAGGATTCCATTGAAACCAGATGCTAAGCCAGTCTGACAGTGACCTTATCGGCTAAATCTGCGCCATAAAGAAAAGGTCAAGGCGAAACTTGATCGGATGTTGGATGCTGGAATTATCGAACCTATGGAAGAATCAAAATGGATCCGTCCTATGGTGGTACAGGACAAGAAAATAGGCAAAGTGTGCATTTTTGTTGATTTGCGGAAGTTAAATGATGCATGCTTACATGACCCCTTTCCGACCCCGTTTACTGATGAAGTACTTGAAGGAGTAGGTGGCCAGGAGATGTACTCTTTTACTGATGGATTCTCTAGCTACCATCAAATTCGCATTGCCAAGGAAGATTGCCATAAGACAACTTTTGTTACTGAATGGGGTTGCTTTCAGTACATGGTCATGCCCTTTGGTCTGAAGAATGCACATGCGATATTTTCTCGGGTCGTTGTTTCCACATTCAAAGATTTTATTCAGAAGTTTCTGCAGGTATACATGGATGATTGGACTATTTATGGATTGATTCACGATCATTTGGCCAATCTACGTTTGATGCTTGAGCAATGCCGATAGCACCAGATATTGCTGAACTTGAAGAACTGTATATTTTGTGCACCCTTGGGAATACTGTTGGTTGATCTAGCCAAAATTGTGCTGATTTTGGGGTTGCAACCATCGACCACTGTTAAGCAATTGCGCACCACCTTGGGTCATACAGGATATTATCACAAGTTTATTAGGGGTTATGCTACGATTACGGCCCCTATGGAGAAGTTGTTGAAAAAGGATGCGGCATTCTAGTGGAACTTGGAATGCCAGGCTAGTTTTGAAACGCTCAAGGCGAAGATGGCGTCGGCACCAATATTGGTCTTTCCGGACTGGAGTAAGGAATTCTATGTCCATGTTGATGCTTCATCCGTTTCTTTAGGGGTTGTATTGGCTCAACCAGGAGAAGGCAACATTGATCATCCCATTTCTTTTTCCAGTCGAAAGCTGTCCTCTGTAGAATGTAATTACACTACCACAGAACGATAAGGTCTAGCCATGGTTTACGTGCTGCAGAAATTCAGGCATTCTTTGTTGGGTGGCCATTTTAATATGTTCACTGATCGTTCTGCATTGAAATACTTGGTCAATAAGCCTGTGTTGGGGGGGAAGACCTGTTGCTGGCTACTGTTGTTTCAGGAGTTTGATTTTAAGGTTGTTGTGAAGTCGGGGCGGTTGAATGTTGTACCAGATCATTTGTCATGGATTGATATAGGGGAGGAACCAACTAATCTCGACGATGGATTGCCGGATGCCCATCTATTTCATGTTGCCGCTGCTGATCACTACTTCAATGACATCCTTTAGTTTATGGTGACCAACACCGCGCCCAATGACTTTACCACTACTCAGAAGAAGCAATTGGTCGTCAAGGCTACTGACTTTTAATTGATCGCGGGAGAGTTGTATAAATTGGGTGCCGATGAGATATTGCGCAGATGTGTCTTGCCGCATGAGCAGGCGCAGAGATTGGTTGAGGCACATGGTGGAGTTGCGGGAGGACATTATGGTGGTCGGGCGACTGACAGGAAAATACTGCGCGCAGGTCTTTGGTGGCCTACATTATATAACGATGCGACAGACTATGCGTGATCTTGTGATGTTTGTCAACGAATTGGCAAGCCGTCCAGACGAGATGAGATGCCGCTGCTACCTCAGGTAACATTGCAACCGTTTGAGAAATGGGTTGTGGATTTTGTGGGGTTGATCAATCCACCACGGAAACATACAGGTGCGCGATACATCATTACAATGACAGAGTATTTGACCCGATGGGATGAGGCAGTGCCCGTAGTTGATTGTTCCACAGTAACAACCACTCAATTTTTGTTTGATCACATTATCACTCATTTCGGCTGCCCCAAGATATTGCTGAGTGATCAAGGCAGCCACTTTCTTAATCGCACTATCAGCGCATGGATGGAGGAATTGCAGATATCGCATAAGAAGAGTACACCCTATCACCCATAGGCGAATGGAATGGTGGAGGTTTTTAACAAGGTACTGGAGCATGCATTGACAAAGGTGTGCAATGCAAACCGCGATGACCGGGATTTCAAAGTTCTAGCGGTATTATGGGCCTATCTCACTACATGTAAATGACTGAATGGTCAGATGCCTTTCAAGCTGGTATATGGGAAGGAAGCAATTATGCTGATGCTATATTGTCCCAAGTCTACGCATTGCGGCTATTACAGGTATGGATGATGTTGCAGCATTAGATGAGCGTCTAGCACAATTGGTGGAGCTAGAAAAGGATCAATTTATCATTGGCTTTCACCAAGGGGTAGAGAAGGATCGTTAGAAGGCATGGCATGATCGCCACATCAAAAACAAACAGTTTCAGCAAGGTGACTTAGTGTTACTATATGACAGTAAGTTTATGAAACATCCAGGCAAGTTGCAGATGCATTGGTTGGGTCCCTACCGCATCAATAGTATTACTTCAGGAGGAGCGGTTCAGTTGCAACGATTGGATGGGCGGATGCTCCCCAAGCTGGTAAATGGTCACAGGTTGAAGCCCTATCGCGTGGGTGTGGAGCAGTGCGATGTCTGAGTCACATTGGTTAAAATATAAATAAATAAATAAAAAATGATGATGATGATTGTCGTAGGTTGCTTGATGGAAGATGATGCACCAATAGCAGATGGCATGGGAAAGCGGGAGAGGCTTGTGCCACTAGCCAAAGACTCATGATGGTGTTTGCACTCAGGCTCACTGACGGATTTTGTACGACAAATTTGGGAGGGTACGGTGAAGTGGCATGATTACTGGCCACCATCTCTACATATGATTGCCCTTGACTGATTTGGTTGGGTTCACACTTGACAACGGCATGTTTTTCACATGGTATGCTGGGTCGAGACGATCAACGGGGTTGTTCACGTGGTGGTACGTGGGATCTTTGTTGGCAGCATGGTCGCCCCCTCCACTATGACAGTCGGCTGGCTCTTACACACAGATGAGAGGTACCAGGGCATCATTCCCCCCATCATGACAAGGGAGAGCCCAACTATAAGTAACCGAGGAAGTTGGTAGTTCACCATACCGAAGTTGTTCCGACATAGAGTGGTTATGCTAGTTAATCAATTTGGAAGTTGAGTTGTGAGGAATTCCAAGGAGGTTGTGGAAATGCTTCACTTCGTTTCCCGTGGCAGCACCCCAGGGGCTCTGTGGGCCCGTACGATGAGTGTCCCTGAGCACCTTGATATGGTCGCTGCACTTCCCCTATGTATGCTCGGGCCGGTGCTAGGGCGACTACGGTACGCGTCGACAGTGAGATGGACTCCTGGTCAGTCCCGCATGATTCAGTATGCAGTAGTTGTTCGAAGAGTTGTTCTATTTTTTATCAGAATGCTGGTTGGGGCGGTCGCTCCCTGAATTTAGTCGAAGATGGGGCGCTAGCATGAAACAGATGTTCCAGAGTCGTATGTCGTTCTCAACCCTTGGTACTGTTCATCCTCTTTTCTTTTTAGTCTGCACTATTCCATGCGACTAGAGGATGAGTTCGTGATGTACCTAACAGTGAGTCGGGGGTTGCCTACTCTTGTGGAGTGCTTACAGAAATGGTAGTCGAGGATCTGTACAGCCGAAAGAAGGAGACAACATTACATGATCCAAGTAGCAAGAACAGATGCATTTGATGTGGCTTGAGGGCGAACCACAAGATTGTGTTGGGGGTTTGTTGGCAGGTGGTTTGGTGAGGATGTGTCGCGGTACCGCCGATGTTGTGACACATTGGATGAAGGCGCGAAAGGTGTATTTGGTGCCAAAGTATACCGCAGTTGGCAGGTTTTGGGTCATGTATTCTGTAATATCGAGTCAATTGTACTGCGGTATGCAGGTTTTTGGGTCATTAGACCAAGTTAGTTACTCGATTGTCCACAAGTGTCGGTTAGGTAAGCCTATAAATAGAGGAGAATTGTAAGTGTTAGGGAGAGAGTCGATGGATAGAAGATAGAAAGAGAGCTATATGTGGAGATTGACAGAGATATAATGTGGGAGTTGCATAGAGATTTATGTACTACTTTTGGTTTTCCACAGTAATATAAGGATGATGATTTGGTGCAATCTGTGTGTAATATTGCGCGCTACTTATGTTATTGTCTTGTCTTAATGCAATTATCTGTTTCTGTCGCTATGATGTGAATGTTATAGATATTTGTTTACTATAATGTTAAATGTTGTGATTAAAGTGATGTGCTATAACTTCATGATGAATATTTAGAATTGCTGTTAGTGTTGACACCGTATTTAAAATACTCAAAGAAACCCTAAAAGGTTTGTCAAAAATACCCAAAAGAAGTAAATTTACTAAGGATGTGTTGAATGAAGGGTTATAATACAACATCAAGAAAGAAAAAACCTACAAGTGCAATAGTCCAAAGGAAATTATTGAAAAGGTTAAATCTTAGCGAAGTTCCAATGGCAGAGATGACGAAGCAAAATATCAATGGCTATCGTGGATCCCCACACCGCCCAAAAGTTCGTTTGCAAACAATGGTGAGTGGTTGCGGAGATAATACTGCTGGAGTATGTGTCGCATTGTTATTGCCCCGCATCAACATGATAGTGGTATCACAAACCACTACAGAACCGTGTGGAACCACCAAAGGATAATACGAGGTAAACGTGGGCCATAACATGTGGCAGACGCAGAAGGCACAAGGGAATACGCCATATGTCGACATAAATTGGATGGACGATATACATTGGCATAAAATCCAAGGATGCGATTCATCCACATCATGGGAAGTGCACACTCAATAAAGGAAAGAGTGGTTGTGGTAATTAAACCACTATAATAGGTGTCAGAAAATGGTTGATCCGCACATAGTTAAAACCGGAAAGGAAAACCATTATTGGGATCATGGATACCACCATGGGAAATAAAGATGCACAAGATCTAACGGCTGAAATAAAAAAGCATGTGACCAAGGGTTGGAAATAAAGTACATTCGGAAAGCTGCCAGAAAGTTAAGAAAAAGAGCTTATATAAAACAAAAAGGTTTTCAAATAACGACATTTTGTCTATGTGTTGTTGTTCCTGGAAGCTCTGAAGACCGGTGGAGATCCGCAGTTGCAACAGAAGGATAAAGACGTGTCTGTATAGGTAGGGTTTGGTGACCTGGCTCACATATTTTAAAGGAAATTTGTTTGTAGAAATGATTTAAATGGAAACTGTGCATGATATAGATGTTTTTAAAGCCAAAGAATCCTTAGAAGATAGAGATGGGGACATTTACGATACCCTAATCAGGTTACCAGTCACTGAAGTCAAGCTTAAGTTGTCTAAGTTATTAGAAGAAGGTATAGACATAAACAGAGTCCACCAATCATCCTTGTTAGCCTGCTACCCAGACCAAATCCCGTCTTTTCCAGAATTTGTGTCATGGTGTGCTGATAATTATTCCAGAGAAGAAAGAACTATTTTATACAGTCGAAAAACCAGAGTCGTCTGTAAAATAGAACCTGCCGTCATAATCAAAGCCCTAGAAATAAATTTTTCCCAAACCCTCGAGTCTGAAAGTTTTTCTGAAACCTTTGTTATTGAATGTTATCATCAAACCCTTCAAGATAATAGAGAAAAGTTCTTATATACGTGTCTTAAACCAGAAACAAACATTTCAGATATCCCTTACCCTATAGATTTAACTTTATTTGATGAAAATACCTAGCTGGTTCTGACATTGTTGGCTTTAATCGTAGGGTTCGACACAAACATGTATGTAACTGAGTTTCAGTTAAGCCTTTTCTATAAAATGAGTACCGTTCCGCTAGGGATTTATGAAAATCAAATTCCTCGACTTAACTTTGAAGAATTCCTGGCTGAAAAGATCCCTGACCAGATGGTCAATTTCCCTACTCTCAGACATTTCAGATTTCAGTCATTTTTTATGAAAATGATCATGATGTCCACTCATGAAGAATTACAATTCCCTGAAATCATTTTCACAAAGTTATTGGAAAATAACATGTTTAATTACATAAATTATATGCTCTCAGAAATTTACAGAATGATTTTTGATGAAAGATTGCCTAGAGTATTACCAGAAATGAAAGCATGTATGCAATTAAGTGCATAATACACTATATAGGATTGGTTCTTGTCAAAAGACAGTACAGTGATCAGGTTATATGGTTTCAAACATAAACCCTATGTTTTACCGACGTTTCTTACCTTAAGGGTTTTCGCCGTGGAGTTCCTTAGGCATAAATTAATTGTTGAAGATAATAATTTCATGCTTTTCAAACAAGCAACAGATATCAAGTATCCGTTCACACTTGTCCCATTCATAGTGAAGAAAAAAAATGTTGCTATTTATATAGAAAAATTATTGAAAGATATGGAATTTGAGAAAAACATGGCTATTGAATATGATCCGTTAAACATAATATCAAAATGGAGAACGGATCATCGCATCAAAGCATTGAATCATCAGGTGATTGAGGGAATGTCTGATAGAGCGAATTGGTTGGATTATAAGGAAGAAATCATTCCAGATTCTCAAGATAAAGAACTGATATTGACAGATACAACAGTAGAGGCAGAAAGCACGATGAATACTGCAATGGTAGGGTTTAAAAGGACCATCCAAGATGTAGTCAACACTGAAAGTGAAGAATCAGAAAAAGGGAAAAAATTAAAAATGGATGAGCAACAAAAGTTAATGGCAATTTCAAAAGAGGAAGGAAGAACTGAAGTCAAAATACCATAGGTCATGGTAAATGAGTACAATATTAAAGAATCCTCGGTAGAAGATGATGTAAATAAACCACACAATCTGATGGATGTATTTAATGAGCATAGTCAAAATAAACAGGAATCCTCTTGGCAAACCAGTCAGTTATTTCCAAAGGTTAGGAATATATCCAACACATATGTCAGTTTATTTACTAGTAGAAATGTCAAAGAAAATTCTTTAAAATTTTCAGTTGTTACTAAAGATAAGATCTCAAAGATGAAAGTTGATCTGACAAAAATCAATGCCCTATATTAAATTTTATTACATAGACAAACATGAGAGGTTATATACTCAGATTATTTGGGAGCGATGTTAAAGGTAGACAAGTTGAAAATTTTAGTAGATAAATTAAATAACCAGTTGAGACAAGAAAAAACAGAAAATAAGTCTCGACAATAGTAAATAAAAAGATTACAAACAGATTTGATAAACAAAGAGGGAGATGCAGCAACAAATTTTCTCGAAGAAAAGGATGAGACAATTCAAATGTTAAGGCGGAAGCTGAAAATCCCAGACACTTTGCTTATCCAAGGAGCCGAACTAACAATACTGGAAAAAGAAAAAGAAGAGCTGTCAAATGAAGTAAAAGATATTACTGCAAAAATGTTGAAGCTCACTGAAGAAAAAGTTCATTGGGAAAAAGAGAAGATTTGTTTGGAATAGCAATTGGAAGAAATAAAGAAAAAGTTAGCAGAATTAGGTTAGCAATAGGTACATGCATGTACAAATGAAGATAAAACTGGATTGGACAGTCTCTTACAAGCCATGTCCCAGGTAAGTCTGAAAGATGTCGAGATTAAAGAATTGAAAATTGGAGTACATAAGCTAAAAGAAGAAAATGAAACAAAGGATAAGGAAATTAAAACTTTGCAAACAAGGAATCAGGAATTGTCTGATAATAATAAAGGTTTGGCAGCTCATGTAATAGGACAAGCTGCAATGCAAGGTTGCAAGCATATGGTATGGGATCAAATTATAAAGGAAGTTGAAAAATTAAGACCTTAGCTTGATTATATGAGAATCAAAGAAAACGTGGCCAAAGACGCTTTTGAAAGTTGCAGAGTAGTCAAAGAGAATTTAAACAGAAAGCCAAAAGAAATAGCACAAAGGGCAATAACTTTCCTAATTGTTTAACTGAAGCAGATTTGACAGCAATGAATATAATAAATAGAATTTTAGTCATTACATGGGCTAGAAGAATTTTGGGAAAATATTCACTTGTTGAAAATGTTGAAGTTAAAGCTGGCGATATACGAGAGGAAGTAATAAAGTTTAAGAAGTGATTTGAAAAATTAATAAACAAAGGATTCCCTGCTTTTTGGGATGAAAAGCATGAATTGATTGCTCCAAATGAATATAAGAGGTTACTATTTGACATAAGAACAGATCACAAAAATTTTCAGCATTTGGATCATATGCTTACTGGAAAGATTTTAATGGAGAAAATTGCGGAGGACTTTGAAATTTTAAATATGTTGATCTCAATCTGTGAGAATATTCCTCTTGTTTCTTATGCAGGTCACCTTGAAATGCGAGTCTTGGTGAAGGAAATGACCAGTTATGATACACCCATGGTCGACCAATGGAACTATGTGGATAAATATGGAAGGACAATATATTCTGTCCATTCATGAAGATACATTTAGAATTCTTGCCAAGTGGCAAAAATGATGTTTTTATTTTAAAAATTTGTAATATTGTTTAAAAACAATTATCTATTGTTTAAAGACAGTAATCTTTCGAGTTAAGACATTTTCAGTTACTAGTTAAAAGAAGCGGTTATGTCAAGCTTATTTCAAATTTTGTATAAAAGACAATGAGAATCATTTTTGAAAGGGTTGGAAAATCTTTGAGAGACAATAAGTTTTGAAGTCAGATTTTGATAGAATAATAAAAAGCCGTACAGTGGAAAGACCTATCTTTGGAGACCAGAAGTTCATGTGTTGATCATTTTTACAGCCTGTCTTTTCCCTCATCTTTATATGTGCATGTTTACTTTCTTTGTTATATCTTCCATTATGTTCTTCTTCTATGCTTAAATGAACGTTTGAAATAAATCGGGATTCATACTGGTTATGCCTCGTTTTATCGCATTTAAGTATCCATTATTTCTCCAAAGTTGACAATGGATTCATCCTAGTTAGATGTGTGTTGTTGATGGATTATCATTATTTTTTTCTATACCACCTGCAAAATCAAATTGACTGTGATATGGTTGCTATCTTGCCTCTGTGAAAATCTATTTCGTATAAATCTCTTGCTGGCATGTTAGATATTTGAAAGTTGACTCCATACCCAATGTTTCTTGTTTCCTTTTCAACCAAGTAAATCATTTTTGAGAAATTTTGAGCGTGTTTCTATATATTTTTATCCTTTACATATATCTTGTGAGAGAGCCCTCTCTGGTGGAAAAAATGGCTAAGTTTTTTTACCTAAAGTTTGGTTTGAAATAAGTTACCTTAGGTGTTATTATTTTACAACCGGGCTAAAATCTGAGTGTTAACATTTTGGTGCCATTGTCGGGGAACGAAAGTGAAATTTTCCCTGGGAGAAACGACAGAGAAAGGTTAAATTTCTTTGGCAAGGAAGTTTGAAGTTTTAAAAGTTGGTTGTAGATATTGCCCTGGCGACTTCACTTGTGAAAATTTTCAAGGTTTTTTGAAGGTATTCAGAAATAGACATTGTGGCTACAAGAAGAAATCCCGGTTCATAGTTCTTCTCAGGCATGGATAATCCAAAAAAGCTCCTCAAGACAGATAAAAGCAAAGGCAAGAAAAAAGAAGGTATTCCTCAGTTTTCGAATTTATTCCCTTCTTTTCAAGAAAATCTGTTTGAGGAAGAAAATATTGGTTCAAGTAAAAAAGTTTTGTTTAGAACTAAATCAGATTATGATTTGAAAGAAACAAAGGTTGATCCAAAAAGTTTGTGGGACTATTCTTTAAAATATGTCTGGGAAAATTTGCAAAAATCTGAAAAGGCTGGTTCCAAAATATCCAAGGCCCAAAGAATACCTGTGCAAATTCATAAATTTATAAAACTACAGGTAGTTATTGTTCCACCTTATAATCCACCACTTATGGCTGCCAGATTTGCCCCATTGGTTTTGCCCGCTGCTTTACACGATTTGCCTCAAAATTATGGACAGAGAATCGTTACTTTTGATGATGATGGCAATTATACAGCACAACAACATGTTGATAACTTTAGTGATTTCATTGATTTAGAAGAAGTGGATCATGATGATGCAAAAATGAGGTTGTTTGCTCAAAGCGTACGAGGCGATGTCAAAAAATGGTTCAGAGCTTTAGCTGCAGGATCAATTGCTAATTATGATGCTTTCACAACTCTTTTTATCGAAAGATGGGAAGACCAGAAGAATCTTTCACAGATGTTGACACAGTATAACAATTTGAAGAAAGGAGGTTTTGAGTCGGTTCAAGAATTCTCTGCCAAATTTATGAAAGTTTATAACTCTATCCCTGCAGACATAAAACCTCCAGTAGGAGCAGCCAATTTACATTATGCAGATGCTTTTGAAGGTGATTTTTCATGCACATTAAGAGAAAGAAGATCTACCACTTTGGCAATAATGATGAAAGATGCGGTGGAAGTTGAAGCTAATATGATAACTTCTGGCAAGCTGCGACATAAAGATACATACCGAAAGAAAAGTAAAGAAGATAATCAAAATACAGCTTCTTCCTCTTCCACAGATGTAAAATTTGAAGCAATGATGAAAACTATGGAGAAGTTTTTAGACAGGTTAGTGGTGGATAACAAAGCTCCGAATAGAGAACAAACAGAACCTAAAATTAGAAACCCTAATTTTAGGAGACCCTTTGTCCCACCCATAAGACCAAGAGATCAGAGGAATCCAAGGAATGCAGGAGAAGATCCAGTCAGACCTCCTTTTCCTGAAAATTATATTGTTGGGGAAGCTGGAGCTGAGATGGCTGAGAGTGACATTCACCATTGTGGCAGTTTTGATTCAGAAGTCTATCTGACTAAACATGAACATGATATGTTCCTTGCAGAAGGAGAATGTTGTAATTTGGAGACAGAAACTGATCAATACTAGATTGGTTACCAAAGTCCTATAAACGATCTTCAAAGAAAGATAAATCTAAGAAATAGAGACGTTATAATAGAAAAAGGAAAAGAGTCAATGGGTAAATCAAAAGGATCTGCAGATAAACCCTCCACCAGTCAGAATGAGCAGCAAACAAGAAGAAAAGAAAACGAAGATATGCCAAAAGGGATCTCAGATAACAAGAGGGCTTGGCACACTAAATTAAAATATGTTTTGTGGGAAGATAGAATCAGTACAAAAAGAGAAATTGGCACTTCACCTTTCTAATTGGTGTATGGCACAGAGGTAATTTTTCCTGTTTCTTTGGGTTTTCCAGTTATGAAATTGTTACAAGAAGTCGAAGAAGAACCAAATCATATGCAGAGGAGGATAAATCAAATGATAGAATTACATGAAGTTAGAGAAAAAACATACAATAAAACCCAAATGCATCATGAGAAAATGAAAAAAACTTTTGACAGAAAGGTTAAAGAAAAGAATTTTCAGATAAATGATTTAGTTTTGAAGTGGGACTCCATAAATGAAGATCACCATGGGAATTTTGAGCATTTGTGGAAAGGTCCATATATTGTTGCAGGATACCAAGGAGAAAATGCATTCACCCTTAAAAATTGCAATGGAGAATTCTTTCCTGGAGGACCAGTAAATGGTATACACCTCAAACATTATCTCTTTTAAAAAACAGAGGTGAAAGAGAATTTTGTACAGTGTAATACTTTCCTTTACCATGCATTACCAAAAAAAAAAAGAAGGATGATATGAAGCTTGATTTGCAGAAAAGTTTGAATGCAGCCCAATGGATCAGGCACTTGGTCTATGATGTTCTTTTCTACCTCACGGGGAGGATAGCATCCCCAGTTGGAGCCAGTTGTTGACACCGTATTTGAAATACTCAAAGAAAACCTAAAAGGTTTGTCAATAATACCCAAAAGAAGTAAATTTACTAAGGATGTGTTGAATGAAGGGTTATAATACAAAATCAACAAAGAAAAAACCTAAAAGTGCAATAGTCTGAAGAAAATTATTGTAAAGGTTAAATATTAGCGAAGTTCCAATGGCAGAGATGACGAAGGAAAAGATCAATGGCTATCGTGGATCCTCGCACCACCCAAAAGTTCGTTTGTACACAATGGTGAGTGGTTGAGGACATAATACCGCTGGAGTACGTGTTGCATTGTTATTGCCCCGCATCAACATGATAGTGGTATCACAAACCACTACAGCGCCATACAGAACCACCAAAGAATAATACGGAGTAAACGTGGGATATAGCACGTGGCAGACACAGAAGGCACAAGGGAATACGCCATATGTGGACATAAATTGGATGGGTGATATACATTGGCATAAAATCTAAGGACGAGATTCATCCGCATCATGGGAAGTGCACACTCAATAAAGGAAAAAGTGGTTACGGTAATTAAACCACTCTAACAGGTGTTAGAAAATGGTTGATCCGCACACAGTTAAAACCGGAAAGGAAAACCATTATTGGGATCGTGGATACCACCATGGGAAATAAAGAGGCACAAGATCTGACGGCTCAAATAAAAAAGCATGTGATCAACGGTTGAAAATAAAGTACATTCGGAAAGTTGCTAGAAAGTTAAGAAAAAGATCTTATATAAAACAAAAAGGTTTTCAAATAATGACATTTTGTCTATGTGTCATTGTTCCTGGAAGCTCTGAAGACCGGTGGAGATCAGTAGTTGCGATAGAAGGATAAAGACGTGTCTGTACAGGTAGGGTCTGGTAACCTGGCTCACATATTTTAAAGGAAATATGTTTGTAGAAACGATTTAAATGGAAACTATGCATGATATAGATGTTTTTAAAGCCAAAGAAATGCTAGAAGATAGAGATGGGGAAATTTACGATACCCTAATCAGGTTACCGATCACTGAAGTCAATATTAAGTTGTCTAAGTTATTAGAAGAAGGTATAGACATACACAGAGTCCACTAGTCATCCTTGTTAGCCTTCTTCCCAGACCAAATCCTGTCTTTTCCAGAATTTGTGTCGTGGTGTGCTGATAATTATTCTAGAGAAGAAAGAACTGTTTTAGATAGTCGAAAAACCAGAGTCGTCTGTAAAATAGAGCCTATTGTCATAAAAAAAGCCCTAGAAATAATGTTTTCCCAAACCCTCGAGTCTGAAATTTTTTTCGAAACCTCTGTTATTGAATGTTATCATCAAACCCTTCAAGATAATAGAGAAAAGTTCTTGTCTACATGTCTTAAACCAGAAACATACATTTCAGATATCCCTTACCCTTTAGATGTCACTTTATTTGATGAAAATACCCAGCTGGTTCTGACATTGTTGGCTTTAATCCTAGGGTTCAACACAGACATGTATGTAACTGAGTTTCAGTCAAGCCTTTTGTATAAAATGAGTACAGTTCCACCAGGGATTGATGAAAATCAAATTCATCGACTTAACTTTGAGGAATTCCTGGCTGAAAAGATCCATGACTAGATGGTCAATTTCCCTACTCTCAGACATTTCAGATTTCACTCATTTTTTATGAAAATGATCATGATGGCCAATCATGAAGAATTATAATTCCCTAAAATCATTTTCACAATGTTATTGGAAAATAAAATATTTAATTACATAAATTATATGCTCTCAGAAATTTACAGAATGATTTTTGGTGAAAGATTGCCTAGAGTATTACCACAAATGCAAGCATGTATGCAATTAAGTGCAGAATACGCTGTAGGAGATTAGTTCTTGTCAAAAGACAGTATAGTGATCAGGTTATATGGTTTCAAACATAAACCCTATGTTTTACCGACATTTCTTACCTTAAGGGTTTTCGCCTTCGAGTTCTGTAGGCAGAAATTAATTGTTGAAGATAATAATTTCTTGCTTTTCAAACAAGCAACAGATATCAAGTATCCGTTCACACTTGGCCCATTCACAGTGAAGAACAAAAATGCTGCTATTTATATAGAAAAATTATTGAAAGATATGGAATTTGAGACAGACATGGCTATTGAATATGATTCGTTAAACATAATATCAAAATGGAGAACGAATCATCGCATCAAAGCATTGAATCATCAGGTGATTGAGGGAATGTCTAATAGAGAAAATTAGTTGGATTATAAGGAAGAAATCATTCAAGATTCTCAAGATAAAGAAATGATATTGACAGATACAACAGCAGAGGCAGAAAGCACAATGAATACTGCAATGGTAGGGTTTGAAAGGCCCATACAAGATGTAGTCAACATTGAAAGTGAAGAAGCAGAAAAAGGGAAAAAATTAAAAATGGATGAGCAACAAGAGTTCATGGCAATTTCAGAAGAGGAAGGAAGAACCAAATTCAAAATACCAGAGGTCATGGTAAATGAGTACAGTATTAAAGAATCCCTGGTAGAAGATGATGTAAATAAACCACACAATCTGATGGATGTATTTAATGAGCATAGTCAAAATAAACAGGAGTCCTCTCAGCAAACCAGTTAGTTATTTCCAAAGGTTAGGAATATATCAAACACAGAAGTCAGTTTATTTACTAGCAGAAATGTCCAAGAAAATTCTTTAAAATTTTCAATTGTTACTAAAGATAAGATCTCAGAGATGAAAGTTGATCTGACAAAAATCAATGCCCCAGATAAAATTTTATTACATAGACAAACAAGAGAGGTTATATACTAAGATTATTTGGGAGCGATCTTAAAGGTAGACAAGTTGAAAATTTTAGTAGATAAATTAAATAACCAGTTGAGACAAGAAAAAACAGAAAATAATTCTCGACAGCAATAAATAAAAAGATTGCAAACAGATTTGATAAACAAAGAGGGAGATGCAGGGGCATATTTACTCAAAGAAAAGGATGACACAATTCAAATGTTAAGGCGAAAGCTGAAAATCCCAGGCACTTTGCTTATCCAAGGAGTCGAACTAACAATACTGGAAAAAGAAAAAGAAGAGCTGTCAAATGAAGTAAAATATATTACTACAAAAATGTTGAAGCTCACTGAAGAAAAAGTTCATTGGGAAAAAGAGAAGATTTGTTTGGAAGAGCAATTGGAAGAAATAAAGAAAAAGTTAGCAGAATTAGGTCAGCAACAGGTACATGCAGGTACAGATGAAGATAAAACTGGATTGGACAGTCTCTTACAAGCCATGTCCCAGGTAAGTCTGAAAGATGTTGAGATTAAAGAATTGAAAATTGGAGTACATAAGCTAAAAGAAGAAAATGAAACAAAGGATAAGGAAATTAAAACTTTGCAGATAAGGAATCAGGAATTGTCTGATAATAATAAAGGTTTGGAAGCTCATGTAACAGGACAAGCTGCAATGCAAGGTTGCAAGCATATGGTATGGGATCAAATTATAAAGGAAGTTGAAAAATTAAGACCTTATCTTGATTATATGAGAATCAAAGAAATAGTGGCCAAAGACGCTTTTGAAAGTTGCAGAGTAGTCAGAGAGAATTTAAAAAAAAAGCCAAAAGAAATAGCACAAAGGGCAATAACTTTCCTAAATAGTTTAACTGAAGCATATTTGACAGCAATGAATATAATGAATAGAATTTTAGTCATTACATGGGCTAGAAGAATTTTGGGAAAATATTCACATGTTGAAAATGTTGAAGTTAAAGCTGGCGATATACGAGAGGAAGTAATAAAGTTTAAGAAGCGATTTGAAAAATTAATAAACAAAGGATTCCCTACTTTTTGGGATGAAACGCATGAATTTATTCCTCCAAATGAATATAAGAGGTTACTGTTTGACATAAGAACAGATCACAAAAAGTTTCAGCATTTGGATCATATGCTTACAGGAAAGATTTTAATGGAGAAAATTGTGGAGGACTTGGATATTTTAAATATGTTGATCTCAATCTGTGAGAATCTTCCTCTTGTTTCTTATGCAGGTCACCTTGAAATGTGAGTCTTGGTGAAGGAAATGACCAGTTATGTTCTACCCACGGTCGACCAATGGAACTATGTGGATAAATATGGAAGGACAAGATATTATGTCCATTCATGAAGATACATTCAAAATTCTTGCCAAGTGGCAAAAATGATGTTTTTATTTTAAAAATTTGTATTATTGTTTAAAGACAGTTATCTTTCGAATTAAGACATTTTCAGTTACTAGTTAAAAGAAGGGATTATGTCAAGCTTCTTTCGAATTTTGTATAAAAGACAATGAGAATCATTTTTGAAAGGGTTGGAAACTCTTTGAGAGACAATAAGTTTTGAAGTCAGATTTTGATAGAATAATAAAAAGCTGTACAATGGAAATACCTATCTTTGGAGACCAGAGATTCATGTGTTGATCATTTTTACAGTCTGTCTTTTCCCTCATCTTTATATGTGCATGTTTAATTTCTTTGTTATATATTCCATTATGTTCTTCTTCTATGCTTAAATGAACGTTTGAAATAAATCGGGATTCATACTGGTTATGCCTCGTTTTATCGCATTTAAGTATCCATTATTTCTCCAAAGTTGACAATGAATTCATCCTAGTTAAATGCCTTTTGTTGATGGATTATCATTATTTCTTTCTATACCACCTGCAAAATGAAATTGACTGTGATATGGTTGCTATCTTGCCTCTGTGAAAATCTATTTGGTATAAATCTCTTGCCGGCACGTTAGATATTTGAATGTTGACTCCATACCCAATGTTTCTTGTTTCATTTTCAACCAAGTAAATCATTTTTGAGAAATTTTGAGCGTGTTTCTATATATTTTTATCCTTTACATATATATTGTGAGAGAGCCCTCTCTGGTGGAAAAAATGGCTAAGTTTTTTACCTAAAGTTTGGTTTAAAATAAGTTACCTTAGGTGTTATTCTTTTACAACCGGGATAAAATCTGAGTGTTAACAGTTAGTATCATACTGCCGCAACTCTCCTCCTCCCTCGACGTAAACATGGTTTTGTCTGCTCTTCTCGAATGCCTCAGGTGAGACCTCATCTGCTCTACGAGTGTTGCTGGGTGGGCTCAAACCTGCCCGGGCTGGTACCTAGGGAGACTACGGTATGTGTCAACAGTTGGTTGACCCTTGTCGACTGTGAGGTTGTGACTTGGTTAACAAGTATAGCTCCTAATTTCCTACTAATGCCCAGACTCATAATGAATGGAGTAGAAATGAATGCTCTGTTCAAAGGAGACACGATAGCTTCCAATAAGAAGTAGTAAATATTTTCCCGCCGAAATTTTCAAAATATTTAAGTTTTTTATTCTTTTTCATATTAGGAAAGCTTGAAAAAGAATAAAATTGCTTATAGTACAACAAGTGAGGGAATGAGTGTCAAGTGCAAGCAAACTAGTTCCAAGTAGTGGAACATACCTATGATCAATGCAAGGAATCATGTGCAAGATATGAACACTCGGGGGGTGTTCCCTCAAGGTAAGGGGTCGATCAAGCTGTGAAAAATAAATGGAAGCTCTGCTTGGATGGGAAGGGAAAGTGCATAGGCACATAGCTAATCACTTAGAAAGCGGGAACTAACACAAATCTCAAAAGGAAAGTAGGATAATGCAATGCAATCACAACTCAATATAAATGAGGTAGTCCTCATGGGAGATGGCCAGAATAAAATGTAGAGTATGAGTCTTCATCACAATATCATGGCCTGACTACAAAAGACTTCCACTACAACAAAATAGCCCTTTAGGGGTGGTTTTGTCTTGCAGGGGTCTTGGTAAAACCTCCCCTAAAAAAAATTTCAGACCTTTGGAGGCAGTCTTCTAAAACTGTCCCTAAAAGTCATGGAAATTGGACTTTTGGGGGCGTTTTTTTTAAAACTGTCCCCAAAAGTCTTGAAATTTGACTTTTGGGGGTAGTTTTGGGAAAAACCCTCCTAAAATCCCAATTCTCATAACTTTTGGGGGTGGTTTGTCAAAACCCCCCCTAAAAGTCATGAGAATTGAACTTTTGGAGGCGGTTTTTTTTGGGAGCCCCCTTAAAAGTCCTGAAATTTGACTTGTGGGGGCGGTTTTGGGAAACCCCCCCTAAAAGCCCAATTCTCATAACTTTTTGGGTTGGTTTTGGGGAAAACCCCCCTAAAAGCCTGATTCTCATAACTTTTGGGGGTGGTTTTGGAAACCCCCCCCTAAAATCCCAATTCTCATAACTTTTGAGGGCGGTTTGTCAAAACCCCCCCTAAAAGTCATGAGAATTGAACTTTTGGAGGCGGTTTTCTTGGAACCCCCCTTAAAAGTAATGAGAATTGAACTTTTGGAGGTAGTTGTTTGAAAAACCCCCCTAAAATCCCAGTTATCATCAGTTTTGGGGGTGGTTTGTCAAATCCCCCCCTAAAAGTCATGAGAATTGAACTTTGGGAGGCGGTTTTTTTTGGAACCCCCCTTAAAACTCATGATTGAATTGAACTCTTGAGTGATGATTAAGGCCTTGCGATATCACATAATCTCTAAATAGTGAATCTAATTTCAACTACAAGTTGGGTTTGTTGGTAATTTTTAGATCTTTAACACCAAAAATGAAAATTTTCCTTCCAATTTCAACATGGTAGTAAGTTTCATTCTGCCATTACCCTTTATTCTCATTGTTTTCCCCTTTTTGTGAATGTTGACTCAAGTGGATTCCAATCGACAACCATGGAAACAAGAGAGCATAACATAACACACACATGCCCATATCCAAGGCTTAGAATATATTTTAAACTAATGAGTTGAGTGAATTCAAGATGCAATTACAATAATTATTAGACAAAGCGTTCATATGACCAAGTGCATCACCTTGGATATAAAACATATTGGTAGTCAATGACAAGGATGGAACCTTTTGGATGTGCATTGGTTATTCAATGTTAAATAAGGTGACAATTAATTAAGAACAAGTACCTCCTACCCAAATTGATGATCCTCTTTATTAACTTAGATGGGAATTTTTCTTTTCAAAGTTGGACTCAAGTTTTTGGTATCATCATATGAGAGCAAAGACTTGCGGTCTGCATTATTTAAGATGTGACACCACCTGTCTCCTTGCTGTATACACATGACACCTTGTTGTAGACACATGTTAGTGGATACCAGTACGGACTCAATTAACTGCGTGAAGAATGAGTTCTGCACCACCATCATCGGTGCCTATGATCGGTGACGGTCAATGAAGAACTTTAGGTTAAACATGCCCAATAATGGCATGGCTCCAAACTTTACATGTATTGTTCCCAAGGAGTTGTTGCTAACACAAAGCTTTGGACCCAGTCTAATAAAATACAAGGAGACATAATTTTAAAGTTAACCAAAATTTAAATACATTGGTGAGGGTCGATGCTATATTCAACTTCATCAGGTTCGTTTCATTAGTTGCCATGTGTGCCTTAAAACAATGAGTGGAGGTGTCTTTCACCAAAATCCCATTTCCACTTTGATCCTTATTTGTTGCGCTATTGAAGAATCCCATGGGTGAATTACCAAATAAAATTGGTTGATTTATCAAAAATTTTACTTTGTCCGCACCTAGATCTATGACGAATTCTGTTGATGCTTTAATAATCCTTCTCCCAACCTCCTCTAGGTTCTTTCTGTAGCCTTAAAAAAGAATGGCATTCATTAAAATCCATAAGCCCCATGTGAAAATAAAGGGAATTTATTTTACCTTGGGATTTGTTAAAAACCAGAGCTTTAAATTTTCTTAAAGGGGCTGCAGATTCCAATTATTGTTTACTTAAAAAATGTTACAAATCAAAGTCTAAAGCTCCTGAGTAATGCTGCAATCTATTGCAAGATGTTGTATGGTCTCCTCATTGCTCAAACATAATGGATAGGCTGAAGGTCCAATTCCAACCCTTTCTTTGTAAATATCCCCTGTTAAGAATTTATTTCGTAATCATAACCAGATAAATAGAATTGATTTTGGAGGAGCTTTGATTTTCCATATCACTGTATACCGCCACTTCAAATCATCATTCTCATAAAGATATATAAACACATTATAGGCCTCTTTTACTATCTGCACAATCCCTTCTATTTTGTTCCAAGTCCAAGCCAACCTATTTGGTTCTGTAGACAGAGTGTTCCCATTTTGGTAAATTCCCTATATGTATGTGTTCCATTCAATGGCTAGAGTTCCTGTGAGTCTGAGATCTTATGCAGAGAGCCAAATACTAGAACTTGTCAAGTTGTAGATATTTGTCTTATGTATATATTCAAGATAATAAAGGCTCTGACTGTGTAGGTATGGTAGCAGTTCTTCTGATAGTATAAAGCCAGATCCTCCAGCCAGAAAAGGATCGAATCCTAAAAGAACTCTCGTACCTGTACCAACCTTCCAAGAAATCCACTGCTTAACCAAAAGTAGTGTAGTCAATATATTTTTCCAGATAATGGAGGCTATTGGGAAAGCAAAGTGTTTCTTCCTTAGCCATGATACAACATCAACTCCTTTCAAATATTTCCTTCTCATAGTGACACTCCAAATACCATCATGAAAAAGTGCCCTCCAAAGTGATTTGGTAGCTAGGGCCTTGTTAAAGAGATTGAGATCTCTTATTCCCCAACCTCCCTTATTTCCTGGCTTTGCTATTAGACTCCACCTTTCCAAATTGTAATGCCCTTGAAAGTCCAACTGCTTGTCGTAACACAGTTCCATGCATGTCAGACAAACTTAAAAAAAAAATATTTAACTCTAACATGATCCAGCATAGTCTCTTGAAGAAACACAACATCAGGTTTAACTGTAGACAAAAGCTCCTTAAGGGCTAGCATCTTGGACTAGGTACCTACAATCCCCCTTTTATCCCTAAAGTTGAACCTAGACTACGGGATTCAAGCTTAAGGAAATCTTTGTTTGAAAATGAAATCACATGTATTATATGGGTATATACAAGATCTACAAGCAAAACATAACACTGTTGAAAGGATAGGATGGTGTGAAATCAGAGTTACGGGAAAGTCAAACAAATGTTGCATAACATAACATCAAACTTCAAAGTTCAATCTACAGGTTACTATGATCCTGAAATCAGAAAGTGAAACTACCACTGTCTATAAAAATATAAGATAATTGTTTCTCACGATAAGAATTATTGCAATGGAATATCAATGACCATGTACATAACAGAATTATCAGAAAAACAATTTATGAGATACAGGAGCAAATCATCAAAATGTTTCATTCAAAACTAGAACCTGTACAGAAACTGCATCAAGTCTATGTCATACAGGCAGTGCTCAAAGCTGGGCATACATAACTCCAAAACTACCAACCTACAGTCCCCTGCATTCTCCTGAAAGGAAGAACTCTCTCTCTTCTGCTCTCGAGCCCTTAGCTGGGACCTCTCTCCTTCTCTCTAAATCGGGGAAGAAAATCTCCCCATTCATCTATGGTAGGTACTGTATTTGGAAAGCCAGGAACATTTGAGAAATTGAACGAAGCAAATTTCTGTGCCATCATGGTTTCAAAACGCTTTGACATCTTGAAAAATCGCCTCTGGATTCTTCAAACATGGAGTCGCCTGGTGAATAAATCTGTAGTCCAACTAATGCCCTGCTCCTGTCCACCATCAAGAGATGGATCTGATATTTGTCGTTCTTTCCCGGGGAAGATATCTTTTCCTTTGTCCGTCCCCAGCAACAGCGCCAGAAGATGTTATCCCTAAAGTTGAACCTAGACTACGGGATTCAAGCTTAAGGAAATCTTTGTTTGAAAATGAAATCACATGTATTATATGGGTATATACAAGATCTACAAGCAAAACATAACACTGTTGAACGGATAGGCTCGTGTGAAATCAGAGTTACAGGAAAGTCAAACAAATGTTGCATAACATAACATCAAACTTCAAAGTTCAATCTACAGGTTACTATGATCCTGAAATCAGAAAGTGAAACTGCCACTGTCTATAAAAATATAAGATAATTGTTTCTCACGATAAGAATTATTGCAATGGAATATCAATGACCATGTACATAACAGAATTATCAGAAAAACAATTTATGAGATACAGGAGCAAATCATCAAAATGTTTCATTCAAAACTAGAACCTGTACAGAAACTGCATCAAGTCTATGTCATACAGGAAGTGCTCAAAGCTGGGCATACATAACTCCAAAACTGCCAACCTACAGTCCCCTGCGTTCTCCTGAAAGGAAGAAATCTCTCTCTTCTTCTCTCAAGCCCTTAGCTTGGACCTCTCTCCTTCTCTTGTATCAATTATCCAATTTATAATGATTACAATTTCTGAGCTGTTACCAGCTTCTTCAGATAGAATTTAACATACAACTAAATATAGAAGCAATCTTTAATTGTTACAAGGCATCACGAGATCCTTTTTAATGAATCAGAAAGCCACCTCATGCCTAAAGAAACGCATCTAGTCCTCTTCCCTTGAAATACTCTGCCACCAATCGATTTCCTGTGCATAAACGATCAATACCATCCCGGGATTTTGGAATTTTTGGTTAACTGCTGATTTTGTAGATAGAACATTTTAATTGACACCAATCTTCATGAGCCTGAACTTGCGGGTAATTGACACGCGAAGGTTTTAAATTTAGACAAATCCATCCATCTGGCTTCGTCTCATCAATTATCTATGGAAAATCATAGAAATATTTGATGATGAATTTCTATTGGCAGACTTCTGAGTGGACGTTCTGTCTCTTAACATTCTGCCACTTCTTTTTCGATCAGGATGAAACCACATACCCGATGCTATCTCTATCCTCTGTTTCAGGTCTCCAGTATATAAGAAGAGTAACATATGAAATTGCATATGACGAGTCGATATAACTGAGGGCCATTGATATTAGCTAGATGATGATATCAACACCTGGACGATTTCTTTCACAACTGTGAATTTAATATTCTTATTGGAAATTGGCATTCTTCATAATTCTTGGAGAGAACATAAGCGTTTGAACTCAAGATAAAACCCCACATGTTAGATAAAACCCCACATGTTAGATAAAACCCCACATGTAATTAAAGGATAAACATTTATACCCTTTCCAGAGTTGAACGCTACCTGCCAATTTTTAAACCAATACTTTTAAACAATCTCGACAGACTCCTGGGTTTGACACTTCAACTTAGGCATCCATACTTCAATGGTTGATGACTATGGAGATGGAATTCACCTTGGGAAGGAGACAGAAGATCCATTTTTTATGTGATAACTTCTCTTAAAAAGAACTATTTAAAACAAAATGGCACATAAGATAATGGACAAAACTAGAAAACAAGGCGAAAGACACAATGTACAAATTGACCAGGATGGAAGCTGAGACAATAAGGACTAACAAGGCTGACTGGGATATTCATGATCCGGGCAAAAATGCTAATAGACTTTACATTCATGCTTGTCGGAATCCAAATTTGTGGGACAAATATGGAGATAACACCCCCTAATGTTAAGAGAGATTACGACTAGCATTAAGGAACCCTCATATCAGGGTTCAATGCTCTAAGTTTCCTAGAAGGAGAAGGAACAAAAACAAGGTAATTTGAAGAAACCATTATGGGGTATGTTGCCAACCGTCCCTCAACAACCCCCATGTCTTTTTTCCTATTAGTGGATTTGTTTTTAGGCTTTTTCCTGATGGTGACATTTGCAATATCCACAAGGCCAACTTTGTCTACAAAGGAGTTAAAGGTCTAAAGAGGGGCTTTATTAATAAAAACTTCTTTGTATGAGGGTTCCTAGGGTTTGGTAAACAAATTTGTATCCAATGGAGGGGGAGAAGACAAGGTGCATTCATTGTGTAAATTAGGGGTAGTGTGAGGTCTCAGTCAAAATAGGGCTTTTGGGATTTGTAACAACCAATAGTTATGTCGATGAGGGGGAAAGCAAAGGAGGGTTTTATGAGATGACATGGTTCAAATGAGAAGTAAAGGGATGGGAATTGTTAAATTTTTCCAAGAAAATTTCCCAGAAACCCTAAAAAATATCGACCAGCCACTCCTCATTACTACTTAGCAAAAGAATTTCTTATTCAGTTAAAGAAGTACTAAAGAAATTTGGAAACAAAATCTTTAACTTACCAATCAAATATTTAGTAGAGGGGAATTGACTAGGCACCTCCATCTGAGCATTCTGAGTTCTCCCATTTAAGTCTTATTCTCTCGCTTCTGAAACCAACTCCAGTGACTGAGCCTCTCCAACCACTGAAGGAAAATTTGTTTTTATATGGCTAGTGGATCTTCATACATGACACCGAAAGGGTTCTCTCCAATATTCTAGGGTTTGAATGAAGGACCCCTTTTCAGTGACAATATCAACTTCTTATGGAAGTCCTAGGTCCATGTCGAACTCCACTAAAAGCTAGGCCATGCGTTCGTTATTCCACCTTAGGTCCCTCTCATCAAATAAAACAAATCTGTCAACAACATCTCTTATCCCTCTTAAAATCGCTAGATCCCAGTATTCAATGGGGAGGTCCGGCATTAGTATCCATAAGCATCTATTTTGGAAGAACACTATAAAAGGGTTAAAATTACCCATAGACCAACGCTTAACCATAAGCACCCCTCTGTCTATAATCTAGGTTTTTTCTGCAACTTTTTCCATATCCTTTAGTGACAAGAAGTGGAAATTAATCCAATAGTTGGATAGTAAATTGAACCATGGCCAGTAGCCCAAAATTTGTTTCCATTCAGTGTCCTTCCATTCCACATCTAACAAATACTCCATTCTTCCACATATTCCCCCAACTCATCTCTCATTTAGTAGTATCTAGCCTTGGTCAAAGATGGATTCATTAGGATTGCCTCTACTCTCCAAGGGTGTAGCATATCCTTGCATTTTGGTTTGTAATGCTTTTGAAATTATCTAAGTCATAAGCAGAGAAAATACTACTTTGATTTTTTATTTTCCCATCTTTAGTCACAACAATCTTTTATAGGATCAACAATCAACTCTTTGATCTATGTAAGTAGTCTTTAAGGTTATAAGCATAGAAAAATAAATCTTGAAATATTTTGTCTTGATCAATTAAATCTAACATTTTTTTGCAAATTTATTGAAATAGAATTGGCGCTAATATAGTGAAATTAAAATAGAATTGGTGTTAATCTAGTGAATTTAAAATGTTTCTTAATACTATGTGGCCGCAACAATGTTATTGTTGATTTGAATTACACTAAGAGGTAGCCCTGAGAAAAAGAGCATGCAAAATGAGTTCTAAGTTTTGAAATCTACATAAGGTAGGAGGCTAATTTCACAAGTATGGTAGGTTGAAAATTTGGAGGTATGGAATCCCTCTATAATCCAACCAAATAGGTTTACATAAGTATCAACCATAAACAACTAGATTTTAAGTTCTAAGTGTAGCAAGTAAATAGACACTAGCAAGTAAACATAAGATACACAAGCAACAAGTGTAGAGAAATTGGAGGTATGGAGGCCTTCTATAATATAAGTAGATAGATACACATAAGTATAAACCTCCTCTTGTACCCTTTTAAAGCCCTATTGTTGTTGTAGGGCTCTCAATGCCTGATTCTGCCAACCATTTTTTTTCTCAAGGACTTCTATTTCCTCCTTCGCACTATTTTTCATTGAATAATTACCCATTTCCATCGCCAAGATTCCTGTGAGGGGCAACAAACTCAAGTGATGATAAAAAACAAGAAATAAAACTGATCAAGAGTCATTCAAGTGTTTCTAATTGTAATGAAAGACTACTATGTCTAGTGTTCATCTTGGTTGCCATTGTTGTGTGCTTGTCTTCCCTTTCATTAAGGTGTGTTGAATCATGTGAGCAAAGGGAATGAAACCAAATTCATCTTGTAGGTGCTCAAGTTGGCGTGATAGTCTATATTGTATGACTGGTGTGAGCTTAGGCGTTCTTTTCATAATCCCAATAATAATAGCTCAGTTTTTTATGTGTTGGAGGCATTTGATGGCATGGTTGATTTCCAATTGTAATTCTTTTTGAAGTGTGCATGGTTCTAGATAAGTGTTTGATGTAGATCCTAGATCTCATTAAAATTTTAGACAATATTTCCCTTGTGGGGTGCAAACAAGTTCCTCGGCCCCACATCTCCCTAGATTGCCTCTCATCAACCTACATTTTTTGTATTATTTCCCTTATCCACATTCTAGTGAAAATATGAGTAAAAAATGACTAATTTAAAAAAAGACATAAAAATGACTAATTTAAAAAAAAGGGCACAGGAGTTATATATAATATATAATATTAAAATAATATGTTTTTAATATAGAATTATATTATAGTAAAACAATATATTATATATAATATAATAATATTAAGAAATTTAAAAAATTAAATTAAATTTACTCAGAGGGAAAAAAGTTGGGGGAGAGAAATAGGCGGGAAAGAAATTGGGGGATTTGTATGATCCCTGTGATTTTCAATATTCAATAGAGAACTTTGTCCCTGGTGCAAGTGAGGTCGGGAGGCCAACTTAACTCATTTTGAAGTGAGAACGGGTTCATTTAGTTTGGATGGAACAGGAAATCCCGAAATCCATAGAATGATGGTTTTCAGGTATGAATTTGCTTTGCATTTTGAAAACCGAAATCTCTAATTTTCATAACCTAAATAACCTAAATCTGTAATTTTTATGAATTTATGCAATGGTTCTGTAGATTCTTATGGATTTCACCATTGAATCGTGTTAAACAGTGTCTCCCGGTCTATACTACCCTCCTTCGCTTGGATCAAGCATCATCTCAGAAATCGGGATCACAGTTGGCCCTATCACTCAACTTTAGCCTATCAGATGGAAGGTCCTATTTTAATGGCTCAGGTTTGGGCAAGCAAGAATACCGAGACAAGGCATGCAAATGGTCTTTGAGGAAAAATAAGGCTTTCTCGGTGCGGTCTAAGACTTCGTTACCGCCCATTAGCTCAATTGTTGAAGATACTTCGTGACAAAAAGGGAAGAGAATAAATATTCAAAGCAAGGGCACTATGCTACTCTCATCCTAGGTGCTTTCTCTTCATCTGTAACCCTCTTCTCTCCTTTCGTATGATCTATGGAATGTTATAGAACTAAGATATTTTGTCTTTGCTGAGCAATATTTTTTCTCTGTTGCAACCAGTAAAAACTCAAATTCACCTTTTTGTTTTCCCATCATTCTCGTTAGTCCACGGATAATCATTCCCCTCATGCCATTCCCTCTCATCCTTTTCCCACTCTCATCAATGGATTTCGTCCTACCTCCATTCATCAACATAGCATATTCAACATTTATAAATTCATCCCAACATCCATCCAATAGAATATTCAACATTTACTTCTTGCATAACATTACAGGGTTGAAATCAGAAAATGAGAAACATATAGGTTTCTGGTCATGTCTAGCAATACAAACAAAAATAACTGTGGCACATTGCCAGAAAACTATGCTTCAGAGCATCTAATTACACAAACATATTCTCTAAAAACCTTGCATAAAAAATAAACTGAATCTCAACCTTAGAACTATTTCCATCATCTCAAGAAAACAATCTCTAGAATACCCATCTTCACAAAGCACTAAAATGTAGGTAGACCAAGTAGAGAGGATATGCATAGATGGTTGAAGTTCCTGTTATATGGTTGAAGTTCTTGTTTTATTCCAGACCAACCGACAAGGGAAACAAAATCAAAAGGTAAAGTAGCACTATTGTTCTAAAAATCAAGATTACAAAAACATTTTTGTCCCAGTTCATACAGCCAAACACGAATTGTAAGTGTAGTAGCATCAGTGGTCTTCATATTAATAAATACCAAGAATATCAAACCGTGTACTAGAGGAAGGTGTCGATTCGACGACTGAGCAATTGGGGAAAATAGCTCATGTAATACATTTTTAGATACAAAGTCTGAATTCTTGATCTAACTCATTAACTAGATGCATGGAGGTTGGGAGAGTGGGAACTTCCCCAAATCCCTAAGATTTTTGGTAAAGCTTGGGGGGTGCACTGCGCACACCTGTTTCCCGTAGGGATGCAACCATGGCCAGTGGAAACTAAACGTGGAAGAACTCGGTTTTAGAGTGAAAACAAGGGTCTTCCTTGTCCCCTCCATTTCAAGAAAGTTAAACGGAAGCTAAATTCTCAAGAGCTTCGATCGGGAAACAATGGAAAATAGGGCAAGGTAGGGAGCACATGGAATCATATGCATATACACAAGACATATGAAGAAAGAATCAACTGTTGTTGTTGCTATAGTTGGGAATTGATAAATGTAGTTCTAAACAGCCTTTGACGGAGATTTGTGACAAACCCACACTCGGGTCCAGGCTTCAAATTTGAAGCCTTCAAGGTCCATTTGAAGTAACAAAATTTCAGTCAAATAATAATATTGTGTTTGAACTTTGAAGTTACAGAATTTTAATCAAATAACAAGATTTTTAAATAATTGATGGGATCATGAATGGATAAAATGATGTACATACCTGTAAATTCATACGATTTTGGCAATCTAGTTAGCCTTGAATTTGATCTTCTCAAAGAAAACCAATTTCTTTATATATGTTTATGGCAGGCTGGCATTGGCAGCTTTGCTCCACAAACTCTCCTGGAGGACTGGAGGAGATAGGGTAGGTGGAACTTGGAAGTAGCTCGACCACAGTGGAGTAGGGGTATAAGAAAAAGCTTGTTTTTATTCCTGTAATATTATATATTGATGGTCGGAGCCATGGAAGCATCGAATTCGAGCATTGACTTGATACAACGAAGAAAACACAGGGTGGGACTCGGGAGCCACAGGATTGACTTGATACAACAAAGAAAACATAGGGTGTGAGGCTGGGAGCCGTAGACGGTAGGATTAACTTGATACAACAAATAAAACGTAGGGCTATGGATAAGGGCCATGGGAAAGAACAACATCCTGCAACATTACAAGAAGTTTCTGGATTGTGGATTTTGTCTGAAATGCCAAATTCGAGGCACATTAACATAATATATTATACATTGAATACTCAATTAATTCACTGAGTCATAATTCACGAATTGGTATGTGATAACTAGTAACTTGGTAAGCCCACTACCAACAACACATATGAGCCACCAACCAGGTTTAATAAATTTGTTGCTTCCATTAAATATGTTAAACACATAAACGCTCGCTGCAAACACGAGAACTTATAATCGTTGAAGCCATGGTCTGCTCGGTGTAAGCGCTTCCACGTAAGTTGGTCAATGACATTATTAGAGGCCCAATGGTCCATGATCCATGGATGATAGAACAAGTAAATATTGGAGAGTAACCGAGTACCACTCCCAAGTCACCTAGCTAGTAGCCACATTCCCAATTTCCCACTGAAAACTGTCGATGGGTGAAATTTGAAGCTACCCTTCTATTGCAATTTTAAATAGTAGTGGTTAATTTAATTATTGAAGAGCTTACCATGAAATTAAATTTTTTTTGCATGGTAAAATTTGAAGTGGCCTTCTATGACATGTAAAATGGCCTCTGAAGGGCCCTAAAGGCTTCAAATTTGAAGCCTGATCAGGAATCCATCCTCAATTCTATAAATAAACACATTCCAATAATATCTATTTTTTCTTTTTTTTTTATATAATATGATGGGATGATAAATGAAAAGGGGGATTTTAGTTGCGGATCTTTTCCTTAAGTAATAATTAACTCATAATAATTTTAGAGAGCAAAAACAAAGAAACGAGTAACTTTGCATTTATCCAGCAATATTAATCCATCTACCCTTCACATTCTCTATGTTGGAACCTTTGGTCGAGGTTGTCAGTCTGTTTCTTGCTTCTCCGACTGTCCAATTTTCACCGATTTGTTTCTTCATTTTTACAACCAAAAATCACAATTATTTTGAGTGGATTGCCAAAACTATCTAGCAGACATTTGAGATCATATTTCATTTGTATCCGTATTTTGGGAAGACAATAGGGGAAGAGGGTATGGAATCCTCTTCCGATCTACTAAAGGGGAGGACCTTCTCCATAGACCTTTCGAGTGATGGCACTGCGCATTTGCGAGAGGCCGTCAAACAAAAGCTTACAGAATTCATGTGCAACTACACGAACAATGTTTTAGCGGTGGGTTTCTGGTTTCATCCCTTCCTTTTTTTCATTTTGTGTGTCAGTTTTTATGTTTGTGCAATGTGGAGGTTTAGGGCTTGGCTAAATAAATTAATCATTTGTGGATATAGCCATTCTATCAAATTGTCATGGAATCCGTCTAAATAGGCTTATTTTTGGTGGGATTTGATGCATTTTGATGGCGAATTCGTTATGTTTTCTATTCTTTGCAAGATATTGCATGAAATTATGAACACCGCAGAAAGTTAACCCCTATATTGATATTACCTTTATGGCACTTTTTGGTATTTGAACACATACCAAATCACTGAATTCGCATTGCCTTTTCTGCTCTGTCAAACCTTTGAGGTCCTTTGCAATGTTCTGTAATCAGCAAAACATGGAATTCCAGAAACAACTATTGAATTTAAACCATGGGAGCTTCAGATTTAACGTAGGGTTTGGATTTTAGGTTTTTCATTCTGTCAGCGGGTGGTGATCATATATACAAACAATATAAGCTCGCTTTATATTTTACATATAGTACTATTTGGTTCATCCAGCCATTGTTTTTGTTTTTCCATCAGAATAGTGGGGATGAGTTTTGATGAACTGATAAATGGGGTTGAATTTCCAATTGCAGGAATATGTTGATATACTTGTATGTCATGGAAAGCAACAGGATCAAGCAAAGAGAGACCTGGATGCATTTCTTGGAAATCACAGTGGTGCATTTGTGGCATGGTAATTCAATATTTTTACAAGTTTAGTGCTTTTTCTCTTTAGGATTATGGGAGGTTAATGTTTTTATTTAAAGCATAGACTAAAAGAAACATTTTAGATTTTTCCATTATAATGCTCAAAATTTACAATGATTCAAATATAACAGGGATGGGTTCATGTTCACTAACTAAAACAATGCATATTATTACATTAGCCTATACTTCACAAAATTCCAAAGTTTCCCATAAAGGGCTATAAACAACAATATTTCAGTCAAAATAGCTTCCTTATGGGTTCATGTTCACTAACCAAAACAATGCATATTATTACATTACCCGATACTTCACAAAATTCCAAAGTTTCCTTCAAAGGGATATAAACAACAATATTTCAATCAAAATAGATTTATGGAGGTACAGATGAATGGATTAGAGGCAGATATTTTTCTGGTCTACAATAATCAATCGTAATTTTAGACAAGTATTGTGTTCCTTAAGACTCATTTTTCAAGACAAGGTTGCATTTGATGAATTGCAGCGATGTTTAATTTGTTTTTTTGATACTTTTCCGAGAAAATAGTGCTTTTGTTGTTTTTAAATTAAGGCACGGGTCATGTAACTAGGATCGCTAGGTACATATATAGAAACAAAGCCAACTAGATTGTAATATCATTACCACTACAGAAAAGAGGATCACTTGCAAGTGTTTGCTTGGCTCAAGCAAAACAAAACAGACAAAATTAACATTGCCTAAGAACATTAGGTTGATCATGTTCCTCAAACTATTTCCTCTCATGCTACATCTAATGGTCTACCTTGGTTGGGTTTTCTTCTTCTGCAGCCTCTTACTTTGCTGTACCATGCTTTTGCACTTGAGGCATTCCTACCTCTGGCCTTTATTTTGTTTTGAACTAGCTTTCTCTTCTCACAATGAGGCTAACATGCCCAGATTTAAAATTATAGGGAACCATTAGCACCGTACCAGGGAACTGCTTTAAATTTGCATCCAAATGTGCTTTGTTTTGTGTCTGCCCTGCTCTTCACATTTTGAAATCCATCTTGGTTAGTCTTTGTTGGGGGGATTAAATGTCCCTCTGTTTCTTTTTTGGTTTGTTGCTCCTTTTGATAGGTTGTCACTTGTCACTTGTCATTAGGGGGCTCGTGGTTTAACATTTGTGACATTCAAAGGCTGTGGTTGCATAGTCTGGAGGTTGGAACTAATGAACTCCTCTGCAATCTATGATTATCATGTATAATAATCCTTTGCTTAGCTCCAATTCTACACAAATCTTGGTGGAAGTGATAATACCTTCATCAAGTTTTCTTTGCCAATAAGAGAAATTTACCCTACTAATAGTGGATTTCTTCCATGTAACAACCCTCCTTCATAAGGGGGTGCTAACGTCTTAGCATAATAATTTTTTCCAAGAATTCAAGCAAGTAACTTGGATTCAATCTAATCCATTCTAGAATCAACAATTATAATAATATATCCAATAATATTAACCTGCTAATAAAGGGTACAACCATGATTATACTTAAAACAACTCATCTATGGATTTCATAGTAATGGAATACTCATAAAGTACTTTAGTCCTTTACAATGATGAAGAATAGCAATTGCTCTAGACTCTTGACCAATTCTCCACAATCAGACATTTTAATCAAGGGGGAAATCACGTCCAAGGGTTATCTATCCACCCATCAAACGCAACTACATGAACCCTGGTGTTTCCCCTCAAGCAAGGCTCAAGCTCAATGAGGTGTTTGGATATGAACATCGAGTATTTAACAAGTTTACCCACTTAGTCTTGTAGATCAAATATAAAATCGGAAAACCACTCTATCTAGCAGACCCAAAATCAAGGATCACACATCCAACTGATCAGCCATAGTGTGGTATAGTTATGGTGTGCATGGATCTTACGAACACTCAACCCCTGTTGCATATCACTGGTTGGTCATGTAGGATATTTGATAGTGACGCCTTTTTGCAAGAATCTTACTACCACTCTTGCTCTCGATTAATACCTTTGTTTGGTTAGTTATCATACTTAGTGGTGGCATCCTAAGGGCTCAAATAAAAACAATGGCTAGGCTAAAATGAGCATTATTACCCCCAATTGGTCAGGTACACTCTTAGCCCCATATACCCACACAGACTAGGCTAAAGTAACTATTAGTATGCTCCCACAAATTCATAATCAAAATGTATCTTTTGCTCAAGGTATAAATTCGTGACGCCTTTTTGCAACAATCTTACTACCACTCTTGCCCTCGATTAATACCTTTGTTTGGTTAGTTATCATACTTAGTGGTGGCATCCCAAGGGCTCAAATAAAAACAATGGCTACGCAAAAATGAGCATTAGTACCCCCAGTTGCTCAGGTACACTCTTAGCCCCATATACCCACACAGACTAGGCTAAAGTAACTATTAGTATGCTCCCACAAATTCATAATCAAGATGTATATTTTGCTCAAGGTAGAAATTCCTAATGATTCATCAACAACTAGTCCCCTCACACATGGCTACAAATCTTTTTAATAATTTCTCAAGAATAACAACTCCCTCCCAAGATTGTCTCATTGTATTCTAATTCCACTTACTAGATCACACATGGGGCGAAATTAAGCTCATGGGAAGAATTACAAATGTCAAAAGGTGGGTAAAAAATGAATTACAACTTAGTCCCTTTAGACATTTTACCCTAATTTATTTTGGCAAGCATTTTCAAGTCAATTTTCCCCTTCCTAACTTACTAGGTGCAAGAATTAGGTTGGTCACCCTCATTGAACATGAGATTCATGCCTCTTCATCAATGCTTCAATCTTGTAGAAGGTTATCCCTTTTCCAATACTGTTGACATCAACATCATCATTATCGTCATGGATGGAAACTCATCATAAGAGAAGTACATCGACTGTAGTCTATAATGCAACTATATGCTATTCACTGGTAATGTATACACTCATAAAGTAACACAAGTACTTAACCATATTTTTAAGCAATGGGTTCACCATATGCCATCAGAGTAATGTCCATACTCTTTGTCATTAAGGAAAATATTTTCATGGATTAATAATTACTAAGTGACCACATAAGTCTCAATGTCCAACATAACCAATCACCAAGCAGAGTAATCAACAAGGGCATGATTATTCCAAAATATCTATGTTGCACAAGTTTCTGGAACGCAGGTACGTTGGGTATGTGGGTATGAGAAGCATCCTAAGTGTCATCAAAATGAAGCATCATTATCATGAAATTGTGAACGAATCATCAAAGATCATCAAATCAGGCACCATCACCCAAACATCACTCATACATCACATTATTAACACTGTTTTATCCTTCACATCAATATGATTCACATCACTAAATCTCTAACAAATCATTAATATCATCCATTAACATTGTCAAACCATGATCAAATATCAATTTGATATCATTAGAATCATTGAATCATCATCAATTAATCAACATTATCTTCAATAGCATCAAATCACAATGTCGTCATCAATCAATCATCACTCAACCATATTGTTAACACCCAAAAAGTGCTCACTAGCTCATTCCCTTATTCACATGACCCATTTGTCCACTTTTTCCACCATTTGAGCCTCTAAAAACCTTCAAAAGGTCACCAGAAAGACCATAATACCCCCTTTTCCCCCCAAATATGTATTTTTTTCCTCAAAAAAACCCTCAATAAGGGTCCAAAATTCCCCAAAAATACTAAAAGGGAATAAAAATATTCAAAATATTCAAAAAGGAAAAAAGAGGGAAAAAGAGACCTAAACCATGTTGGTTAATACCATTGGTTTCCTCAAAACCATAATGGTATTCCCCATCACCAAAAACTATAAAAAGGTGATAGGGGCTCCATCACTTATCATCCACATTTCATCCTATCCTTATGCTGCCAAATTCCCTTTGAGAGCCATTGCCTCCCATTTCGAGTATGAAGATCCCCATTGAAGCTTTGGAGAAGAAGAGACCATTGGATATTGGAGCTTCTCAACCTTAGAGTTGCTCAACAACCATCATCCTCACCATTTGAGGTAATACAAAATCAAATATTTTTCAAGTTATTGTTTTTCCATAGATCTTATTGCTTATGTTCTTAAATTCAGTTTTTTATTTCTTTTACACATGTTAATGTTAAATTTGGTTAAATTAGTTTTTACATATTTTTATCGAGACTGCTGCTACTAGTTAGCAGGTGCATCCTTGCACATGCATGGTTGAAAAACCAAGCAATAGTTTTTGGCGACTCTGCTAGGTTTCGAACTTTAAATGTTTGCTTTAGATCTTCATTTTAGTTGTTTTTTCCATTTAAAACTGTAGATGTCCCATACTAGTCAGCTTCTTGATAGGTTCCCTAGCCATTGGCCCTTTCTGCAGCCCGAAAAAACCCAAATTTTCCATTTTTTGGGTCATTTTTCACTGGCTATTTTTTCGTCCTCACATCGCGACTTTCGGTACCCATAGTCACGTAGCCCATCGTGACCGTGCGCCTTTTTTCCGCACGGCTCATCGCGGCTGGGTGAACTTTTCCCGCGCAGCACATTGCGATTGTTTTGCATTTTCCCACGTGGTTCATCGCAACTGTTTTGCATTTTCCCGCGTGGTTCATCGCAACTTTTGACCACAACACCATGATTAACATCATGGCTTTCACCCACATCGCCACACGGTTCATTGCATTTTTTTCACCTAATAGTCGCGATATTTTTAGTTTCATTTTGGCCATTTTTAAAAAAAAAAATCGCCAAATTAGCTTATTTTTCCAACATCAATTTCTGCAATTTTTACAGCCCATTGTGTTATCATTACAACATTTTTAAATTGATATTTGTTAAATACTTCATTTATCTTTTTGAAAAAATCATATAATTGAAAGAAATATTTTTAAAGTATTTTTGAGATTCTAAGTCTATACATTGCAAAGTTAGAACCATATTTTTACATCTTTTATGTGCTTTACTTTTAAAAGGTCCCATATTTTTTGAAAAGGTTATTAAAGCATTTACATTTGAAACATCTTTCATTTTTTCGCAAATTGAATTCATTATTTTGGTTTGTGATTAAATCGCCCATGTGAGGCACATTGTTTTGGTATACACCTACACCAGCACACAATCTGTCACAATAATTTCAAGTGAGCCTTAAAAATTACCTTAACTCAACCAATATTCTAACCCTACTTGGGGAAAACAAAAAGAATTTTGTAGCTAGGTAGGACTGAGGGGATAAGTATCCAAATAACACCCCTCACTCATTTTTCATGTTGAGACATAGTGATTTGACATTTAGGGTACCAAAATCCCTTATTATTTGTTGACATGGTTTAACACCAATTTATTGAGAAGGCCTCTCCCTTAGGAGGTTGGAAGTAAACAGACTGGTTTCGGAAGCCTGAGTGGAATACTACTATTCAATCAGTAACCGAAGGATACCTTTCGTAGTTCTCGTTGTACCACCCTTATGGGAGTACAATGACGATAGAACCAAACTACAGATTCACCCAACCAAACGTGTCATGAATGGGGTATCTTAGTGGCCAAACTTTTAGGATTGTCTACTCGGTGTCCCTCCCGATAGGGGGATATCTAGCCTTTGATTCCACTACTCATATTGTCTGACTTGGATTTCATCACCTTACAGAGGATATGTTTTCGTTGAGTCATAATACCACTTCTAGTTAGGTGTTTCCATGATCCATTACCCACCATTGGTCAATGAGTACACCTTTTTATATTTTTAGGAGCCGTTTGCATGTTGTTTTTATTACCACATTTTTTGATTGCTCCACTTAATATAGCACAACTGTTATAGTAAGTATTTTTGAGATTTTTTTGCCCTAAGTGCCATTTATTTTTTACACTCCCCTCTTGCACGCAGGGTTTCATTAGGGCTTTAGAGCTTTCCACTCACCACCACCTGGTAGTGTTTTGATAAAACTATCACCATTGATTCCCCGAGATGTTCTCAGCGCTTTCGGGAAGACCCCCCGTAGTACAGTTCCCTTGACTCCACACATCATCGGAATAGAGCCCCGTCATCTGATTCTGATGTGTCTCATTTCACATCAGATTCTGAGGTAGAATCCGAAAATCCCACATACACCGCACACACTAGCCCTATGGCTGATTTTTCTTCCAACCCTTTCAACACAGGGACTGTTGGTGGAACGTCTTCCACCATCCCAGCTACCACATTGGCCACCACTCCCACAACCAATGTTGGTATTCCCAACCTGGGAACTGCTTCCACTCTAGGGATGCCTAATATGGGAACTACATCTACTCTAGGGATGCCCAACACAGGACCTACACCTACTATAGGTATACCTTTGACTGGAATCACTTCCAGCATACCAAATCCTGGGTCTCCTATACCAAATCCAAACCCATCTATAACTCAAGCTACACTTGGGAACACAGTTCCCACCCATACCCCTTTGATTGGAGGACATATCCCTTTCACACACATTCCCCTGGGAGGAAGTGGCCTAATACATAACGCCACCACTAGCACTTATGCCCCCATGACAACATCACACCCCTCCACCAGTTTGCCATTTATGGCTAGCCTTAACCTACTAGACTTGGCTAGGATAACAAATGATCCCATCCGACATGACCCTACTTGGCCCCCTATGCCCACAAAGCTCCCTTCAGACATCCCAAAATTTGAAGAAAAAGCTCGGGAAGACCCCCAAAACCACATAATGTTATTTCACCTATGGTGTTCCTCAAACTACATAGTTGATGATTCTATTCGACTTAGACTTTTACAAAGAAATTTCACTGGATCTGTAGCCAAGTAGTACATTGAGCAGCCACATGGGACACACCCCACTTTTACATCCCTCGCCTCAACATTCCTTTAGTTCATTCAACTACCTATACGCTATGATGCAGGAGTGGAAATACTTTTGTCTTGTAGACAGAACAATGCTACACACATCACTGATCATATCCATGAGTGGCGTCAGCACCGTAGCCTCTGCAAGATAAAGCTTGACGACTGTATCTTTTTGGATTGGTTCTTCAAATCACTCCTCGCCCTCATAGTCAAAGATGTAGCTTATGAACAACCCCAATCGGAAGAAGAAGCCATCTTAAAAGCCTAGTAGTTCAACCTGATATATGCCTAGTCTGGATATCTATACACCATTTTACTTGATGCCCCATGCAACAATCCATCCCGCCATGACGCGTCGGGGGCATCCCATGCCGCCGATGGTATTATCGTCCAAGTTATGGTACAAAACAAACCTTTTACCATGATGAGTACAAACAACGCCCCAAACCTTTCTAGGGCTACATCTCATTCTGGATCTACAACTTCGTATGCTCTAGTAACGCACACCCACCACACTCATCGACCCTCATGTCCACCACAGTGTTATGGGAAAGCACCATCAACTTATGCACCACCTCTATACTATAACCAGCAAGCCCATCAGACTCTGGTTTAGCCACAAGCCCAATCGGCTTATTATCCTCAACATGCAGCATTTCTTGCTCCAACACTTCTAGTAGCTCAAAGTTACCCACAACTGCAACAAGCAATAGGTCCACCTAATAGCCCTCCTGCTTACTAACCACTGCAACCTGCTCCAGAGCCTCCACGACCTCAAAACCCACCTACTTCCCAAGGGCATGTGTATGCACAGCAAAACCAACCTCAAAACCAGAACAACCAGCATAACCAAGGAGTTCAACAAAATTGCAGAAGAGGACGTAACCACAGAAACGACTATTGGGTCTAGGAAATGCCCCTTTTGGCCATCCTGATTACATCATTTTTCCCTGGTTTCATCCTACTTTTATAAGCTATATCCATGTCTTTTCCCAGACCAATCAATAATATCGATAGGTATAATTTGTTATTGCTTTATTTATTTTATGCCTAAGATTGTTAAAGATTATGGATCTTAGTCCTTGGTTTATACTGATCTGTGTGATTTCATTTAGCCAAGGTCTAAAGCACAGGTGTATCAGCCCAGTAGCGCCAACTGCTACTCTTCAAAGCACCAGCTCCTCATACTCCAAGGGACAACGCACCCTCCACGCAAGCTGTAACATATCCTCACTGTAACAGATTCCACTGAAGCAAAGACTAGCTACGAAAAACAGGTGGTATTCTAGCTACTGAGTCTGTTGATCCATTAACTATCAGAGCAACAACATATTTCACAATTAACAGCCTTGTTTAATACGGTTGTATCAGTTAGTTGTAAATCCGCAGCATGAAGATCATAGATCTTCCTTGCTGCACGAATATAGTGGACCTAAAACTGTATTTTCCTTGTATAAATTCCAGAAGGCTCTCGTAGTCTGGGGTTGGACAATCACCACTTTGTGTAAGCTGTAACAGAGCACTGAGACTCACGATCTTCCATCATTAATATGAGAGCAGATTTCTTCATTTCTGCGTTTTAATTTGTTGTGACTCTCGACATCTCTGTTAGAAGGCCAAGGCCCGCCTTCTCACAGAGATAGCTGGTTTAAGTAGGTAGAGTAGTTTAGTTTTACTTATGTTGTGTGGTGTGGAATGATTACAGATATTATTGGTAACTGTAACATAGATTAGCTTTCCTTTCTGGTAGTTTATAATCGCATCTTGAATATTTGTAATAGAGTGGTGTGACAGTTGACTGTGTAGGATAATTTATTTAATTGCATGTGTGTTTTAATCAGCTGTGGAAGCCAAGTTGAAATCCATTTATCTTCTAGTTGTTTATGCTTTTTAGGATTTCCAGTAATTATTAGTTAGAGTTCAAGCTTGTGTCTTAATTCTAGTTGTTGTTGTATCTTCAATTGCATTCATAGATTAGACAAATAACGGTAGAATTACGAGAGCTACTAGATAGATCATTTTGGTAAATATTGAATGCTGTAGTTTGATAATTATAGGATTTAACTTCTTGCAAAAGTAATCTAGTTCCATTTCATTATTAGATCATTAACTTGCTGGGTTGATTTCTGTAGGAATGTTGTTTCACTTTGGATTCTTAGATGTGTGAATTAGATTAGTGTCCTTATGTAATGAGTTGGCTAGGCACTTAGGTAGGGTTATTATCTGCACTTAGTAAATCAACTGCTTGATCTGTTTATGCATAGATTGTGCTTATTACCTTTGAAATAAAAGACCTTCCTGGGTTTGACAATTTATATTGACCATTCTGTGTGTTAGCTTTAATTAACTAACATATAGGGTGACCAACATTTTGGTTCCATTGCCGGGGATGGTAATAAATAGACAGAGTTAGTAGTTGGTTTCATTTGATTTCAATTTTTTACAGCATGCATGAATACAAGAAAAACAAATCGAGAACCCCGTTTGAATACTAACATTGCAGGCGGAAGAGGTCGAAGTCATAATGCAGGTCAGGGAAGACACACATATATTGATGAGATAATTGTTAGAGTTGATTCTTCCACTAGACCACCGCGGAACTCTATAGGCAGGGGAAATTATGTTCCTCCCAATCTTGAACATTCAACATCTATAGTGGAGAATACAACGGGACCTTCAACTCCTATTGTAGAAAGTAAACCTCTTGAAGATAAGGGAAGCACTGTAGGTGCACCAGATAGAGAGGAGATATATCATATTGACGGAACCAAAGTTACTAAAGAGGTGTGGTTGGAGACTCGCATAATAGCAGAGGAAGAAAGAAGGCGAAGAGAAGAGAGGAGAAGAGAGGAAGAAGCTAAAGCAAAGGAAGAACGTATAAAGAAAGCTGTTAATTTCTGGACCAGAACCATGGTTGGTAGAGAACAGGGGGGTGAGAATGAACATGAGGATCATCGAGAAGAAGAAGGAGAAAATAATCAGCCTGGTAATACTGTGGCTACATTAGGATTCCCTATCCTCCAGACACCTGGAGCAGCCCCTATGAAGAATATCTCACCATCAGTTCTCCCGAATTTTCATGGTAAGTCCTCTGAGGATCCTGATGAGTTTCTTTTTGAGTTTGATATCCTCTGTCGCAGCTATGATTATACCTCTAGTGCTCAGAAGCTGAAGTTATTCCCAACCACCTTGGAGGGAAATGCTCTGCGTTGGTTTATGAGTCTGGGTCGTGAGACCATTACTACTTGGGACCAAATGAAAAACACCTTTCTTTCTAAGTATCAAGAATATTGCAGAACTAGAGATAGAAAGGAAAAGTTGTTTAAGATGGTTCAGAAGGATGAAGAGAGTTTGGAAGACTTTGTGGAAAGATTGCTATACAATTTACAATGATCTGGTCATGCTAATATTGGCAAGGATGTGCTCAAGATTATCTTACTAAGAGGAATTAGAGAAGATTGACTTGATATGTTGAATCTGCTGAGAAAAGGGGATATCTCGAAGGAACCTCTTGAAAATATTGTTGAATTATGTCGAAGGTACTCCAAGGGATCTTCCAAAACTAGCAAACAAGGCAAAGACTGAGACCATGATGTGTTCACTAGGACTTAGAATTCAGCTAGTGGGGGGGCCACTCGAGCAGAAATAGGCAACTTACTAGAGAACTTTAAAACATACATGATGAGCTCCATTTCCCCAGAGTTGGATGTCATGAGGGCAAAACAAAAACAAGTGGTAGAACATCTTACACTTAGGGTATTCTGTCCTAAATGTAGGAAGAAGCATCCACTGAACGAATTCCCATTGGAAAAAGTAGAGGTATGTAGGATATGTGAACTCGAGCATGATACTAAAAAGTGTCCATCATTACCTAAGGTCAAAGTAGTCCTGCAGGCATCTATTCTAGATGTAGAGCCAGCATACTTTATGGCACAGAAGAAACCTTGGCAGTCTAGAAACCAAGGTATGAATCCATATCTAGCATTTTTTCTGCATAATATGAATGGAATGAACAATATGCACAATATGAATACGCAATTCCCTTCACATTATTCCGGCAACCAATGGCATCCATCCTAGAATCCAATGCAAAATCCTAATTGATGGACACCATGGCCATAGTAGTCGAACCAAGCTCCTTGGAATTCCAACTAGAGAAACTCTTACCAAGGAAATAACTTTCCCCATCACCAGACTCAGTATCAACAGTACCCTCATCAACAGTATCAGTATCAGCAACCATAGCTCCATTTCCAAAACAATGTCGCACCTATGAATGCACCACTTCGACCACAGCTACCTGCACAACTTAACCCGAACCCAAACAATAAAGCATTCCATCAATTTGAGACTGCCAACATGCCTGCATATTCCATTACTCAGATTCCCTGCAATGATGTACAATTATGATCAGAGAGGGTGGTGGAACCTATTATCACTGAGGATGTTTCATCCCCAGTGATTGAAACTGTAGTAAATCAGCACTATGCGAACATGGTTAATTCAACAAGCCCCATTATTGAGGATGCTGATACTCCTACTGAAGCAACAGCTGAAACTCAGGAAGCAACACACGATGTGTCATAGCCTACATAGTTGAATAGAGAACCACCATATCCTGAACAATTGCAATTGTAGAAAACAATGGAACAACCCCGATTTGATCTTGTGGGAGAGTTGAAAAATTTGTATGTTAAAATTCCACTGTTACAAGCCCTCCATGATGTGCCCATTTATTGTAAGATGGTTAAAGATTTGTGTGTTAAGAAACCAGGAAGAAGGCCAAGGGACCCCCCCACTTTCCATGTGTTGGGAAAGCTTTTAGAATTAATAACAGGGAAGGCCCCTGTGGCAAAGTACGATGACCCTGGGAACCCGACTGTTACAGTTCACATAGGGAACACACAAATTCCAAATGTCTTGGTGTATTTGGGTGCAGCTATTAACGTTATGACCATAGAAACTGTGAAGAAATTGGGACTCACTAATCTTTGGCCAACCCCTACAATTTTGGAACTTGCTGGTAGATCAACGATCAAGCCTGAAGGGATACTGGATGACCTCGTGATCTCAGTATACTTGTGGGAATACGCTGCAAATTTCTTGGTGTTACAGCCGAAATCACAGTTGGGGGGACACCCACTGATCCTGGGAAGACCGTGGTTGGACACAGTAGATGCCTGTATCAGCTGTTTTTCAGGATCTATGACCATTTTAGATGGAACTGAGATCAAGAGCCTAACCCTGTACCCTCCAGCTTGACCAAGCACAGAAGCTGAGACTCCATTATGGGCAGATTTGGAGGAAGAGGGTGTGCAACCAATACTAACCATAGGGAGAGCCTTAATGTTTAAAGATGAAACAGAGGATGTTGCAATTAATAGTTTCATCAGTGAGCCCACATCAGTCAATCAAAGTGTCTATCAGATCTTGGATAGTACTCTAGCTACAAAAGAACAAGAAAAGCTTATAGAAGAAACTCTAATCGGTGATGACAGTATAATTCCAGTACTTAAGAATTCAAAGAGTGTTCCAGTAGAAATTAGGCCAGGAAAAACATTGAATATTAATCCTAATCTAGCACCTAATGAGCAGGAACAGCTAGTCACTCTACTGAAACAACGTAAGGGAGCTTTCACTTGAGAGTACACAGACATGAAAGGAATTCCTTCTCATCTGTGCACCCATCACATTTATATTAAGAGCGACTCCAGGCCTGTATGTCAACCACAACGAAGGATGAACCCGAACCTGAGAGACATAGTGAAAGAAGAAATCTAGAAAATCTTGGAAGCAGGATTCATATATCCAATATCAGACAGTGAGTGGGTTTCTCCACTTGTGATTGTGCCAAAGAAGAATGGGAAATGGAGGGTTTGTGTGGATTACAGAGAATTGAACAAGGCAATGAAGAAAAATCATTTCCCCTTACCTTTCGTCGATTAGGTCCTTGATACCTTGTCTGGAAAAAAGTATTTCTCCTTTCTGGATGGATTTAATGGCTATAACCAGATTCAGATTGCTCTAGAAGATCAATACAAAACCACTTTCACTTGTCCTTGGGGGACTTTTGCATACCGAGTACTTCCTTTTGGGTTGTGCAACGCACCAGCTACATTTCAGAGAGCAGTGATTGGAATCTTTTCAGAAATGGTGAATGATTGCATGGAAATCTTTATGGATGACTTTACTCCATATGGTGATAGTTATGAAGAAACATTGAAGAACTTAGAAAAGGTCTTGAAATGTTGTGAACAAAGCCAGCTCTCTTTAAGCACTGAAAAGTGCCACATGATGATGAGTGACGGCATAGTACTGGGGCACTTCATCTCTTCTGATGGTATCCAGGTAGATTCACCCAACATCAAGGTAATTGAAAATATACCAACTCCTCGGACATAGAAGGATGTACGTAGCTTCTTGGGGCATGCTGGCTATTACAAAAGGTTTATAGAAAATTTTTCCAAACTAGCTTCTCCTTTGTTCACTCTGTTGATGAAGGATGCACAGTTTGTCTGGAATGATGCATGCCAAACAACATTTACTGAGCTCAAGAGGAAGCTGTCTACAGCACCCATCTTATGAGGACCCAATTGGGCTCTGTCTTTTCACATTTCTTCAGATGCTTCAGACACTGCCATTGGAGCAGTTTTGGTACAGCAGGAAGGTAGTGCCCCTTATACCATTTACTACATTAGTAAAAATTTGTCTCCTGCTGAACTAAATTATACTGTCACAGAAAAGGAATTTCTTGCCATTGTTTATGCCATCAATCAATTTAGACATTATATTACTGGATATTCTACTTTTGTGCACACTGATCATTTTTCTATCAAGTATTTAATGAATAAACCAATCACGAATGCTAGAGTTACTAGATGGTTGTTACTATTACATGAATTTGATATCACCATTATTGATAGACTAGGAAACTAAAATGTTGTTGTAGATTTTTTATCTCGACTTACTAACAGTGATGATAATTTACCAGTCAAAGATTCCTTCCTTGACGAACATTTGTTTGCAGTATCAGCTCATTCCCCATGGTATGCAGATATTGCTAAATTTTTGGCTGCATGTAAGCTTCCAGCACATCTGTCAAAGAGAGAAAAAAGGAAGATCATACAATAGAGTGTTAGGTACTACTGGATTGATGACCATCTTTTCTACACAGGGCTTGATTTACAAATCAGAAGATGTGCTAGAGAAGATGAAATCTTTAGCATTCTTAAAGCTTGCCATGATGAGCCCTATGGGGGGCATTTTGCTGACAAGAGGACATGTCATAAAGTTTTGAGAATGGGCTATTTCTGGCCTACATTGTTCATAGATGCGAAGAAGTATGTTCAGGGATGTGATAGCTACCAAAGAATGGGCCAACCCAACAGATTAGATGAGATGCCTTTACAGCCACAGCTTGTGGTTGAACCGTTTGATAGGTGGGCTCTAGATTTTGTAGGGCTTATCAACCCTCCCTCAAAGTAGAAAGTTCATATCTTGGTTTGCATAGATTACATGACTAAATGGGTAGAAGCTATAGCCTTAGTCAAAGCCAATGATTAGGTTGTGACTGATTTCCTATATGAAGAGATTTTTACTCAGTTTGGAGTACTTAAGGAGATCATTACAGACGGTGGACCACAGTTTGTGTCTCACAAGCTGGAATCACTATTACAGAAATTTCATATTCAGCACATAATAACCTCACCATATCATCCACAGGCCAATGGTCAAGTGGAGAGCACAAACAAGGTTATTGAGGCCATTTTGACAAAAATAGTGAAGAGCCATCGTAAAGATTGGGCTGAAGGACTTCCAGAGGCACTGTGGACCTATCATACCACTTGGCGTAACACCACTATTTTTTCCCCATATGAGCTAGTGTATGGAAAGAATGTTGTTTTTGCAATTGAATTTGAAATTAGAACCTTGAAAACAGCTGTGGGAGAAAATCTGGATTTAGCAGAGGCACAGAGGAATCGACTGAATCAACTCAATGAATTGGATGAGAAGCGCATAGCTGCAATACATCATACATCTTTAATCCAACAACATCACTCTAGATGGCATGACATATTTATAAAAGAAAGGGTCTTCTAGGAAGGAGACTGGGCCCTGTTGTATGATTCACAGTTTAAGAGGGACTTTAAAGGAAAATTGCGCACCCGTTGGTTGGGACCCTATTAGATAAACCAGTATTCGATAATAAAACAGTCCGATTGATCACCATTGACGAGAACAAAGTACCATTATTCGCAAATGGTCATCGGCTATGACTGTATCAGAGGACGATCTCAAGGGAGGCTTTTATTTCACAAGTTGCAGCTGATCCAGAGTATCAGTTAACGCCAGGGCAGGGATTTTCCATAAACCTTGTGAATTCCTGAAAGTTGCAATTTCCACACATATTTTTGTACATAAATAATTGGTTTTTCTTTCATTCTGTATTTTATCTATTTTTATTTTTGCATTTGATCGGTTTGTTTTGGAGAACTGTGTGCAGGATCTAATCAGAGGAGTAGCAAACGTGACTGGGCCAGACGACTGCTTACACCCCACATTTGTTCCTGATCTAATAAAGCTCTTTGAAAAGATGGATAATTCCTAGTCTTCTATAGATAGCTAAAATTTTCTTCTACTCCACTCTGACGCAGCTACGAATCCGCCACTTTTTCCCATTGTGCCAAATTTCGCAGCTGTGACTCCACCATTTTTCCTTTGCTTCACTTTTTCCACGGCTGTGACTCTGCCACTTTTTGCTCATTCGACCAAATTCGGCAGCTGCTACTCCACTATTTCTGGTTACCTTTCTAAGTTTGTCAGTTGTGACTCTGCCACCTTTGTCCATTCCGCTAAAAATAGAATCTGTGACTTCGCTACCTTTTTCCATTCGGATAAACATAGCATCTACGACTCCGCTACCTTTGTCCATTCCGCTAAACCTAGCATCTGCAACTCCGCTATCCTTGATTATTTCTGCTAAATCTAGCAGACGCAACTCTATTTTTTCACCTCATTCTCGCTCCTTCCGTACAGCTACGACTCTGCCATTTTTGCTTATTTGGCTAAATTTTGCAAGTGTGACTCTGCCAGTTTGTCTGCTCTCTGATTGATGATGCCAATAATAATGTGATTTTGCTAAATTTTGCAAGTGTGACTCTGCCAGTTTGTCTGCTCTCTGACTGATGATGCCAATAATAATGTGATTAGGCATCAGTTTTGTCGCTCACTCCACAAAATCCAATTATGGTTCACCACGAAGGAAATTATGGGTGCCTTGAGTAGCTGTCAGCCCCAGTGGTAGTGGCCGCATCAATTTAGCACATGTCCATTCATACCCGTGAGGACGACGACTGGCTTTAATGATTAATCCATGGCTCAAAATCATAAATGCAAGGTATGGATCGCATATTTTACATGATTTGGCAAAGAAATTAAATACGGTAATAATGATTATGTCCTATTGCAACCCTCGATTGATGAACCCATGCGAATTACACTTTAAGGATTATGTTAAGGTCATAACTGTAACTATTTTCTATCACCTTACATGATTTTGCACCTGTTATTCCTATCTTCCAACTTCATTGTTTCAACAGAACATTCATACTGGCACAGACTTGCCTAAAACCTAATTTATGAACCCCAACGATCCTTTGCATGTTCATAAAAGCTTCAATTTCCAAGTCCATATTGGAGATTGTTGTTTTTGTTCTTGACTTTGAGGGGGGAATTAAAATGGGCAACCCATTCCGACATGAGCCAGTAAATACAAAAGTTGTACATGCCAATGCAGCAGTCCTTAATATTTTTACAGTAGCAGGTTGGATGACATAATTTGAACGGTTGAACGATTTCCAGACAGAAACCGCATTGCAATTTTCCCTCAACCTGGCTAATACTCACTCTGAGGTCAGGGGACTGCGTGTGTATGTTACAGAAGAAGTTATAGCTGAGGTTACCGACCTGCCCCTGGTTAGCAAGAAATTATTTGGACGGAAGGCACATAATGAAAAAGCGGTGAGGGAATTTTTGGCAGTTAGCGAGCAAGTTATTCCAAAGCGCCAAGGGCTAGATCTAGCATCTTTACCACCATCCTGGAATCAAGTCCCAATCTTTGTGAAAATATATATTTCTTGTGGAGGTAGGTACCAAGTTGTTTCCTTCTCTGAACTTCCCTTACTGTCTCATTTACGCCATGGTAATTTAGTAAATATACCTTTCTGTTTGCTCAAAGCCCTACAAACCATGGCTAGATATGCAAGAACCGCCCAACACCCAGTTTACTCCCTTACTAATGATGGCTTAGTTAAATTACTGGTCCTAAGAGCCTTTGTAAATCATAATTTAACCTGGGAACAATTTTTGGCTGGAGATGCGCCAATCATACAACCTGTATTAGAAATGGAAGGTGTTGGTGAAGATAGTGACGACCGACGTTCCTCAAACCCAATTGGGGGGGAGGATGGAACATTAGAGAACCAGGCCAGTGACGAAGGGGAAGTAAACAAAGGGGAAGTAGCAGTAACAGAAAACCCTATAGTTGAGGAAATTTTGATAGAAACCATGGAGCAGGAGGCAGAAAAATTAGACGCTGTAATTACAGAAGAAGATACCCAATTAAAAGAAGCTAAAACTGGAGCAGCTGTTAAAGCTGCGACAGTAGAAGCTTCAATGGAAGAAACATAAATTTAGGAGGAAAGATATCAAACAGTAGGAGAAGGGACTGTGGAAATTTTGGAGGTTCTGTCCTCTGAGATAAGGGGTACAATTATTGAAGAAGAAGAGACCCAGGTAAAAACCCTTGTGTCAAAGAAATGAAGAGTAGGATCAGGAAATAGGGATCAGACACCCAGTGTAGCAAAGAAAAGGAGGATCAAAACTATCAAAGCGTCAGTAGTAGTAAGCAGGGAGGAACACCTAGGGGGAATGGTGAAGAAAAGAAGGACTCGATCAGTAGCAGCATCATCAACAAAAGTAGCTGCAATAGCAACAGAGTTAGCAGAGACAACAAAAGAAGCTGAGATAGTGGATTCAATGGGTAATATTGAAGCACTTTTAGCAGAGACAACAGAAGAAGTTGAGACAGTGGATGCAATGGGTAATACTGAAGTACCCTTAGCAGGGACAACAAGAGCAGTTAGAGAGAATAGGGAGTTACCTGTGTTAGAGAAAACACCTGTAATAGGGGTGGATATAGAGATTCCCATTTTGAACCCCAAATCATCTGCTTCCATGCAGGAACCTCCCAAGGAAGAACCTCAAATCGAAAATCTCCTGCTTGAAAATGAATTATTGAAAGAGGAGGTGAAGATATTGCAAAATGAGCTGTAAAGGTTGAAGGGAGTAGTTAGAAAGCAAGTGGAGAAAAATTTGAACACATTAGCAAATGCTGCAAATTTATTGGAAAATCCATCTTTTGCATTTGAAAATGAGAAGCATGGGGAGACTGTTTGTCTAGAGTGTGGAGATATATTTTCTGTGGCAGGACACAAAGTTGTTGTGTTGGGACTTGCATCACAAAAACATGTGTAGATAGAGGAGGTGGAAGGAGGAATGCCAGAAATCGAATTGATAGGCGAAAATGAGCTAGTAATTGAAGAGATCCCTAATTTGAATTTAGAAGATGAAATAGTACAGTCCCAGCCATCAGGGGATACCGAGCTTCTTCAGGACCAGTCTAATCAGCCAGAAGAACCTGATATAAACTAGAAACAATCTCAGCAGTTCAAAGAAATTGAGGAACAGGGGACTGTTACACAAGAACCAATACCCTTGAAAATGTTTAGTGAAGCTGCAATTCAGATAGCAACATCTGATATCAAGGACCAGGAGGAAAACACGGTTACACAAGAACCAGTGCTTCCAAAATCATTTGCTAAAGGGGCAACACAAACTAAGATGACTGAGATTGAAATGGAAAAGGAGGATGTTGTCACACAAGAACTAGCAGTCCTAAGAATATTGACTGAGACTGTAACAAAGGCCGAGGAAGCTGAGGTGGATATGGAAATAAAGAATGCTATTACACAAGAACTAGCATCTCTAAAAACCATGGCTGAGACTGCACTAAATGCACATACCACTGCAACCCCACTAGAGGATGAAACTATAACAGTGCCAAAGCAAGATAAGGAAATCATTCATCTGGATTCTGATGATGAAAATAAGGTAGAAGACAGAAAGATTCAATGGCTGCAAAAGAAGGTTCTCTGGGTAAATCTCGAGTTGGATAAATGGCTCAAGTGGATTGAACAGTTCAGAACAGGTATGATCTCTCTTCAGGAACATAGGAATATCATTAAGGGATTGAGAGAAAAGTGGGATGAGGAGTTATTCTTCTAGAAAATCCGGTGGGAGAAACTTCAAGAAAAATTGGAAGGATTAAAGAAACTTAAGTCTCTGCAACAAGAAAAAGACAAAATGTACACTCTCTCCATAAAATTGTTGAGTTGCAAGGCTTCATCCCCCTCTTACCCTATCTTTCTCCACGAGTAGACAACCTTATTCCAATTAAGAGCTCTCAAGGATGGGAGATCATTTGATTTGGCAACAGCTACTCAGTTTTTGGAGACTTTTTTGAAGAGTGATTTTGAGGATCAGCATTTGTTATGTGAATTGTATTTACATGACAGGGCTTGCTATATTGAATTTCCATCTAATCCTTTACCTATTCTAGGGGATGTTCAGCTGAGGGCATTTTCCTCCTTTGTCATTAACCATGTAATATGGTGAGATGATTTCCAAACCATCCTTAGGAATGAGGATAATTCTACTATCTGGATTAGGGGGGAACCTCAGAATCCATCAACATTCATAGAAAATCATGCTAAAAGTCCCAGGGTTCCCTCAATTTCCCGATATTTTGAGAGATTGCGAGATGGACTCCTTACCACATGTGTCCCAATGATTCTTAATATGCAGCAGGATGCCCTGGATAGATTCCACTAAGATTCAGATTCAGACTAGGGGAGGTTGTTGCATGAGGACATGCAATTGGATAGTTGGGGGGAGATGTTGGGTCTAGGAAATGCCCCTTTTGGCCATCCTTATTATGTCATTTTTCCCTGGTTTCATCCCACTTTTATAAGCTATATCCATGTCTTTTCCCAAACCAATCAATAATATCGACAGGTATAATTTGTTATTGCTTTATTTATTTTATGCCTAAGATTGTTAAAGATTATGGATCTTAGTCCTTGGTTTATACTGATCTGTGTGATTTCATTTAGCCAAGGTCTAAAGCGCAGGTGTATCAACCCAGTAGCGCCAGCTGCTACTCTTCAAAGCACCAGCTCCTCATACTCCAAGGGACAACACATCCTCCATGCAAGCTGTAACAGATCCTCACTATAACAGATTCCACTGAAGCAGAGCCTAACCGCGACAGACGGGTGGTATTCCAACTTTTGAGTCTGTTGATCCATTAACTATCACAGCAACAACATCTTTCACAATTAACAACCCTATTTATTACAGCTTTATCAGTTAGCTGTAACTCCGCAGCATGAAGATCGTAGATCTTCATTGCTACACAAATATAGTGGATTTGAAACTGTATTTTCCTTGTATAAACTCTAGAAGGCTCTTGTAGCCTGGGGTTGGACGGTCACCAATCTGTGTAAGCTATAACAGAGCACTGAGACTCATGATCTTCCATCATTAATATGAGAGCATAGTTCTTCATTTCTGCGTTTTAATTTGCTGTGACTCTTGGCGTCTCTGTTAGAAGGCTAGGGCCTGCCTTCTCACAAAGATAGCCAGTTTAAGTAGGTAGAGTAGTTTAGTTTTACTTCTGTAACACTAACAGAAGGCCAGTGCCAGGGCCTGCCTTCTCACATAGATAGCCGGTTTAAGTAGGTAGAGTAGTTTAGTTTTACTTCTGTAGTTTAGTTTAGGTGTGGAATGATTGGAGATATTATTGGTAACTGTAACATAGATTAGCTTTCCCTTCTAGTAGTTTATAATCGCATCTTGAATCGCTGTAACAGAGTGGTGTGACAGTCAACTATGTAGGATAATTTATTTAATTGCATGTGTGTTTTAATCAACTGTGGCAGCCAAGCTCAATTCCAATTATCTTCTAGTTGTTTATGCTTTCTAGGATTTCCAGTAATTATCAGCTAGAGTTCAAGCTTGTGTCTTAATTCTAGTTGTTGTTGTAACTTCAATTGCATTCATATAATAGACAAATAATGGTCGAATTATAGTAGCTACTGGATAGATCATTTTGGTAAAGATTCAATGCTATAGGTTGATAATTATAGGATTTAACTTCTTGCAAAAGTAATCTAGTTCCATTTCATTATTAGATCATTAACTTGCTGGGTTGATTTCTATAGGAAAGTTGTTTCACTTTGGATTCTTAGATGTATGAATTAGATTAGTGTTCTTATGTAATGGGTTGGCTAGGCACATAGGTAGGGTTATTATCTGCACTTAGTAAATCAATTGCTTGATCTGTTTATGCATAGATTGTGCTTATTGCCTTTGAAATAAAAGACCTTCCTGGGTTTGAAAATTTATATTGACCATTCTGTGTGTTAGATTTAATTAATTGACATATAGGGTGACCAACAACAACCATAAACAAAACCAAGGTGGACCACAACCTAATCCCCCAAATAATAAAAACGTTGCTCACCCCAATCAAAACCCTGATCATCCACCAAAACAAGCCAAAAATAATAACTTGAGAACAACCCATCCATGTTCCATATGTGGAGTCTACGGCCATTACACACATAATTGTTCCCATTTAGATTGAGTGCATCAACTCTGGACTGATGACACCCAACGATAGGGACATGCTGCACAGCCAACACCTCCTCCTCAGCCACAACCCATGATATTGAAAAATCCCCTACCAAACCAAGGCATGGTAAACACTCGTCCAAATGATCCCCCTCAAGGATCCACTACAACACAATAGCAAATTACCTATGTGGCAGTCAATTATCAGCATACAGAGTCCAACACTCACCATTTTCTAATGATGTCATCAAATGATGTCAATCTTCAAGCCTGTCAAAATCAATACGGCTCCACCCCTAAGGCCACACCTATCGACCCATCTTCAAGTACTCTCCCAACCGATCACCACTTCGCATACCCAATATGCCCATGTACGGGGGTCCAAAAGCACCTCATTTCCCTTTGAGACGAGTTAACAATAACCCTAAACCTTGTGCAGCTTCCAACTATAACATTGTAGAGGATTTAGCTCAGTCCCCCATCGTTATGTCCACTCTAGAAATACTAAAAAATTGTCCTGCACAGAGAAAATTGTTATTATCTGCCATTGGCCATATACCCTAACGACTCCAACATGATGGCTTTCAACTTAGACCAAGCCAAACCTCGTCTACCTTCATCTCTAGCTTTTCAAGTTTCTGTGTCCATTCACAACCTTGTCATTCATCGATGTATAATTGATGAAGGTGCCTCCAACTGCGTTATGTCGAGTTTCGTATGGCAGAAACTTGGATCCCCAACGCTACAACCGTCAACTACTGCATTGCGAGCTTACGATGGCTGTGCAGCTCAACCTCAAGGTTTGTTAGTGAACATACCCATACAGCTTGAGGGAAAATTGGTTCTCATAGATATAGATGTCATTAACGCCGAACTTGATTACAATCTCCTTCTGGAACGAAGCTACATGTATAAAATGAAAGCTATCGCTTCTTCATTTTTCCGCATCATGATGTTCCCCCTTGAAGGACGTGTATTCAAAATCAACCAGATTACATACTATGATCCCAATGCCCCCGCAGCGCCTGAAAATGTTCTTCCCATGATCGAACAACCCGTTCAGAATGCACCCACATCGTTCATCTCCTCAATCAGACCCGGGATATATTCCGATAATCCCATGACCACCACTTTCCCTTCTATCCCACCCCTCTCTAGGTAACTAAAGTATCTGATCTGTGCACCCTATTGCGCAATGAAAAACAACATCCTCAACAACCTCAACCACTGCCACAAACACCCATCGTGCCTAGTCATATCGGAACAACATCGATTCATACTATCCCATTCTTCTTTCCATTTTTAGGAGTTGTCAGCATGCCAGTAATGGCTACACTAAACCTTCCAGGTTTAACGTTAGGATTACCTATATGGTATTTTACTGCCCCAACCCCCCCACTGACCCCAACCGTGTTAAGATTTAATATGCTAAGACAGAAAATAGCAGCATTACATTCCATTTCACAATAATAGCATATACAGGATCACTGAAGAAACAACAAGCACAACATAAACACAAGAGACAAAGATTTATCCTGGGAAACCCTCATGGGGTAGAAAACCCAGCAAAGCTTCCTCAATATAGATGACCAGCAATATACAAAGATGAAACCCTGAGACATGATCTCCTCCTCCACAATAGCAGACCTCTCCTCCACAAGTGCGCTATCCTCAAGTGAGTGAGTGTGTCAAATGAGGAACACACCTCCTCTATTTATACACTACACTGACATGTATTTTACACAGGTACACGTAGGCTCGTATTTAACCAATGGGTTAAATACCCCACTACAACTGACTGGGCCGACCCCTCTAGGGTGGTCTAATAACGCTTTGACCCACATAACACATACAGCGCCGACCCCCACTAGGGAAGTCTAATAACCCGAGTTACCACATTCCGACGGAGGAATAAACATCTCCGAATATACAATAAGATCTTCACGGAGGAGTGAAACATCTCCGGAATAATAAAGTACAAATATAATATTCTTTGAAGTTACAATATCTCAACACTCCCCCTTAACGAGAAGGATATTATAACAACATCTTCAAGAGCAAGGAGTCATCAACATCATACATGATACATCTATAAATCATTGGAAGCTTTCTTCAATTTGTCTTCATCAGTAACTCAAACAGTTACTGGTACATCAATGTCAGCATCAACATCAACATTACGATCATCAACATCGTAATCACACGATCAACAGCATCGTCATCACACGATCAACAGGATCGTCATCACACAATCAGCAGCATCGTCATCACACGATCAGCAGCATCGTCATCACACGATCAGCAACATCGTCATCACACGATCATCAGCATCGTCATCACACGATCATCAGCATCGTCATCACACGATCAGCAGCATCGTCATCACATGATCAGCAACATCGTCATCACACGATCATCAGCATCGTCATCACACAATCATCAGCATCGTCATCACATGATCAGCAACATCGTCATCACATGATCATCAGCATCGTCATCACACGATCATCAGCATCGTCAACACACGATCAGCAGCATCGTCATCACACGATCAACAGTATCGTCATCACACGATCATCAACAGTACAAGTATTCATGCCAATACAAGTGACCATATCAACAATACGAGTATCCTACCGATACAAGTAGCCACATCATCAATACAAGTATCCTACCGATACAAGTAACCACATCATCAATACAAGTATCCTACCGATACAAGTAACCACATCATCAATACAAGTATCCTACCGATACAAGTAACCACATCATCAATACAAGTATCCTACCGATACAAGTAACCACATCATCAATACAAGTATCCTACCGATACAAGTAACCACATCAAAAATCACTTTCTCGGAGACCATACGTCTACGGATCAATTCAGGGACCGAAGTCCGGGGATGATACAATCCCCACTTCTCGGAGACCATACGTCTACGGATCAATTCAGGGACCTAAGTCCGGGGATGATACAATCCCCATTTCTCGGAGACCTCACGTCTACGGATCAATTCAGGGACCGCAGTCCGGGGATGATACAATCCCCACTTTTCGGAGACCTCACGTCTACGGATCAATTAAGGGACCTAAGTCCGGGGATGATACAATCCCCACTTCTCAGAGACCTCACGTCTACGGATCAATTCAGGGACCTAAGTCCGGGGATGATACAATCCCCACTTCTCGGAGACCTCACGTCTACGGATCAATTTAGGGACCTAAGTCCGGGAATGATACAATCCCCACTTCTCGGAGACCTCACGTCTACGGATCAATTCAGGGACCGCAGTACGAGGATGATACAATCCCCACTTCTCGGAGACCTCATGTCTACGGATCAATTCAGGGACCTAAGTCCGGGGATGATACAATCCCCACTTCTCGGAGACCTCACGTCTACGGATCAATTCAGGGACCTAAGTCTGGGGATGATACAATCCCCACTTCTCGGAGACCATACGTCTACGGCTCTCTTTAGGACTGAAAGTCCAGGGATGATCCAATCCCCTCAACTGTCCACTAAGGACTTCATTCTCAGAGACCTCACATCTACGGCTCTCTTTAGGACTGAAAGTCCAGGGATGATCCAATCCCCTCAACTGTCCACTAAGGACTTCATTCTCGGAGACCTCACGTCTACGGCTCTCTTTAGGACTGAAATTCCAGGGATGATCCAATCCCCTCAACTGTCCACTAAGGACTTCATTCTCGGAGACCTCACGTCTACGGCTCTCTTTAGGACTGAAATTCCAGGGATGATCCAATCCCCACCTGTCCACTAAGGACTTCATTTTCGGAGACCTCACATCTACAGCTCTCTTTAGGACTGAAAGTCCAGGGATGATCCAATCCCCTCAACTGTCCACTAAGGACTTCATTCTCGGAGACCTCACGTCTACGGCTCTCTTTAGGACTGAAAGTCTAGGGATGATCCAATCCCCTCAACTGTCCACTAAGGACTTCATTCTCGGAGACCTCACGTCTACGGCTCTCTTTAGGACTGAAAGTCCAGGGATGATCCAATCCCCACCTGTCCACTAAGGAATTCATTTTCGGAGACCTCACGTCTACGGCTCTCTTTAGGACTGAAAGTCCAGGGATGATCCAATCCCCTCAACTGTCCACTAAGGACTTCATTCTCGGAGACCTCACGTCTACGACTCTCTTTAGGACTGAAAGTCCAGGGATGATCCAATCCCCTCAACTGTCCACTAAGGACTTCATTCTCGGAGACCTCACGTCTACGGCTCTCTTTAGGACTGAAAGTCCAGGGATGATCCAATCCCCTCAACTGTCCACTAAGGACTTCATTCTCGGAGACCTCACATCTATGGCTCTCTTTAGGACTGAAAGTCCAGGGATGATCCAATCCCCACCTGTCCACTAAGGACTTCATTTTTGGAGACCTCACGTCTACGGCTCTCTTTAAGACTGAAAGTCCATGGATGATCCAATCCCCTCAACTGTCCACTAAGGACTTCATTCTCAGAGACCTCACGTTTACGGATCACTTTAGAACAAGTTTTCAAGGATGATACAATCCCTACATGTATTCTCATCAATACATCTCATCATCAGAAGCATGTATTCTCATCAATACATCTATCATCAAAAGCATGTATTCTCATCAATACATCTATCATCAAAAGCATGTATAAGTAAAACTAAGTATTCTAAGTATAAGAGTCCTAAATTTAAATATTTCTAAGTATCTAGGTGTAGAGAATAGGTTACCTCATCATCGACCTTGTTGTTCGATGAGACAATCTCATCAGCAGTGACTATACTACTCCCCCTTTCGAGGAGGGTCCTTTTGAACTACACCAAGCTTGTCTCGGAAGTATTCAAATTTTACTCGAGACAGAGGTTTGGTTGGTAACTTCTTCACTTGACGTAGAGGTTTGGTTAGTACAATGGTAACCTGTTACAAATTCAAACTTTATAGTTCCTTTCTGCGTCATATCTTGTTAGTTCCCTATGTTCTTTGACTTATCAAGGAACACTAGATTCTATGTCATCTTGATACAACTCTATTTATCACATAGGATCACAGTTGGTTCTATCTCTAAGTCAAACAATCCTGAAGCCAAACTTCTTCACAACAAGTAGAGCAAGTAGCCATATATTCTGCTTGTGTTGAGAGCCACACTAGACTGCTTCCAGCTAAACCACGAGATCATGGATAATCCCAGACAATAACATCCTCTCGATGTGTTCTTCCTGTCTGATACATTTTCTTCCCAATCACCATCTGAGTAGCCATCTGATGTCATGATCTCCAAGATAGCATAGATCAAAGTCTATCGTATCCTTTATGTGCCTCATCACATGCTTTGCAACTATCGGGTGAACACATCTAGTTTCCACTAGATACTGACTCAAGGTGTTCACAACAAAGCATATATCTAACCTAGTATATGTTAGATACATCAATGACCCAATAATTTGACTGTACAGAGTTATATCCACTAACTCTGATGAGTCATCTCCTAACAGCTTCAAGTTGGAATCCATAAGAGTGGCCATTCCAACATATCAAGTCTTCTCAAGATTTCTCAGCATACTTTCTCTGGTTGAGAGAGATTCCTTCTGAGACTTTCCATACTTTTAGACCTAGAAAGTAATGCATCAATCTGATATCTTTCAATTTCATTTCTACAGTCATCTATCTGTGCCATCTCTCATCAGATGGGTCTACTGATATGAGCCTCAACATCATTCGAACTCTGTGGTGAGTTCCTTCTTGCATCCATGTCATATGTGTATAGAAGCCATATTCAACCTTGTAGCAAAGGTTGAGATCCACATCACCCATGGTGATCATTAAGCTCATCAATTGATTTTCGATCCCGGGAACCCATATAGAACCTGATTCACACTTCTTCTTTAATTACACCATTAAGAGAATGGTCTTATCTTAGCCACTTGGAGCAAACATCTCATCATGATTCTCTTCCTCTTTCTAAGAGAATCTTCTAGCCATGAGCCTTCTATATTTTTTTTTATTTGTAAATCTTCTTGTTGAACATCCATTGCTTGTTCAGTGTTCATCATTCATCATGATCTTTCCTACAAATCAAAATTAAGTACAGGATTAGTAATACTTCATAATCATCAAATCATATTGACATGGTAACCTATTATGCATACAGATATCATTTATATAGTTATGCAACTAATTTGACCAATACTTTGGCACAACACTTTCCCATATCCTGTATGCATACAGTGGCTATCTAGATTCCTTCCATCTCTACCAGAACATACTATCGAGAGTGTGCACAGCTCTCGGCATGTCAGCAAAGAGGTTTCATTCTAGACAAGCAACAATGGAATGTTTGTCCAACTTACCAATCATATGCACATTAGTTGTATACTGTTCAATGCTCTATGAATGTTTACACTCAGCATTATATATTCTAGGAATACAAATATGCATACAACCTATTACAGGTAATATCATTACTATTTCAAATAACAACTCAAATACTTATCTTTTATGTTTGTGTGGCTGCCTCCCGCTTGAGCTTCTGTATGTCTTTTGAACTTCTATTCATTCTGTACCGCTGTGCATGCTCAAGAGTCATCCTCATGATCTCATACACAAACATACACTCATTAGTATATTCTAAATGCTATCAAAACATTATAGTACTAAATAATCTTGAAAATGTATAGTCATGATTATAGTTAATAAACATTAGTATTCAAGATTTCAGGGAAGTCTTCTTTTACTCATGCATATCATCAATCAAGATAAAAGATATAATATGCATAATCCCTTGATTACTAACTTTATGAATAAGCATAACCAATCATTCCAAGTATACTTATATAAGGGATCCTAACACAAGGTAAGATTCATGGGAAACATACCTGGATTAGTATACCTACTTGGTTATGTACAACATACCTCGTAAGTAGAACAAAGATTATGGATGAGTCTTTGTCTTCATGTTTTCATGGTCATGGAACCTGATTTGTATTTTGTGATGTACCTGTATCTTGTTAGCAGACAACATCAACCTCACACAACATCATAATGCATTAGTACGATCATAAGTGTCAACACCCTAACCAATGAATATCTTCTATCATGCATTCATAATTTTGTTAAGGTGATACAACAAATCTAAAATCAAGATTGTACTAACCGTAATAACATGAAGACAAACATACCATAAACTTAATCATGAACAAATTTCAAAACATACCTCGATGAGTCATACCTGTCGAGATCGCTTGTAATCTCCTTATGTAAAGCCTTAGCCTCATCTCCCTCTGAAACAGGAACTCCTTCACTTATGCAGGTGACCAATCCATCTTCTTCTAGGATTAACCCTATCCACTTAATTTTCAAGAACTAGACCTAGAGCTGGATATGGGTTTGTCAGAGAAACCCCAAAAATTCAAACTTTGAATTTCAAACTTCCGAAAGGATAGAAATATGCGCCTTGATGAGCTGATCAAACTGATATATTCAGAATTTGAAAACTGCAAAGTTTCACTCCTCAATTTTGCCTTTGAAACTTCCGGATTCACTGGACGTGACCCTGAACTGGGGTTTGATGAATCCCACTCTTCTGCCCAATCAAAATGTTTGATCCAAAGCTCTAAGCTTTTTTTTTTCTGAGGAGCTTCCAGCCATGGTCACAAATTTCAAAAATTCCCATTTTTTACAGAAGCCCTAATTTTCCACTTTTCTGATCAAAGTCCCGAACTAGGGTTTGATCAAGCTCGGCCTTCTGCCCAACCAAAAAATCTGATCTTGGTCTCTAAATTTCTATTTTGATGAGTAGCATTCAGCCGTGGTCTCAGTTTACAAAAATTCCAACTTTCTTCAAAGCCCTAAATTCCGGAAGCCATGAATGAAGGTACTCAAAAATAATTCTGTTTTGACAGAAATATGTACCTGATTGTTTCTAGTGTAACTCCAAAATTTTTAATCCACAGGGTCTGAAAAAGTTCTCTGAGATAGCCTGACCTGTTATCTTTCCATCCTGATAGGTCTGACCTCAATTGGATTCTCTGAGAGAGAGTTATGTCAAATGTCGCAACGTGACCTGTTTTGGGATAAAACAGAAGAGCGAACTTGTACGGCTTGCCACGTGTCACTGTTTGAACTTCGGCTTCTGAAAAACTTTCCTAAGATATCTCAGCCTATTATATTTCCATCCTGACAGTTTTGACCTCAATTGGACTCTCTGAGAGAGAGTTATGCCAAGTGTCGCAACATGACCTGTTTATGGGATAATACAGGAGAGAGAACTTGTACGGAGTACCACGTGTCACTGGTTCAACTTCGGCCTCTGAAAACGTTTTCTGAGATAGTACAGACTGCGTACTACCTGTCACTTTTTACTAAATTTCATTTGGAGATTCCTAGCCCAAGATATGACCTTTTTACCAAGGTCACCTGATTTTGACTCAGATCTGGAAGAGGCAGAAACCCTGTATTGTACAGATCATAAATCACAAAGTACAACGAATTAGAGGTTGTCCTTCAGACAAAAGGTACCTGGAGATTTAATCTTCGTCCTGTAACAATTTCAGATCTGAAAACTTTTCCGAAACATATTTATAGAGAAAGTGCTACGATGACTGGTTTTTGCTATGTAAAACCCTATCCTTCAAATTGTCGTAAGTAAAGCAAGTGTCGTTAGTGCCATACCTTGTCTTCCTTCAGGTTAGCTCTGATACCATGTTAAGATTTAATATGCTAAGACAGAAAATAGCAGCATTACATTCCATTTCACAATAATAGCATATATAGGATCACTGAAGAAACAACAAGCACAACATAAACACAAGAGACAGAGATTTATCCTGGGAAACCCTCATGGGGTAGAAAACCCAGCAAAGCTTCCTCAATATAGATGACCAGCAATATACAAAGATGAAACCCTGAGACATGATCTCCTCCTCCACAATAGCAGACCTCTCCTCCACAAGTGCGCTATCCTCAAGTGAGTGAGTGTGTCAAATGAGGAACACACCTCCTCTATTTATACACTACACTGACATGTATTTTACACAGGTACACGTAGGCTCGTATTTAACCAATGGGTTAAATACCCCACTACAACTGACTGGGCCGACCCCTCTAGGGTGGTCTAATAACCCTTTGACCCACATAACACATACAGTGCCGACCCCCACTAGGGAAGTCTAATAACCCGAGTTACCACATTCCGACGGAGGAAAAAACATCTCCGGATATACAATAAGATCTTCACGGAGGAGTGAAACATCTCCGGAATAATAAAGTACAAATATAATATTCTTTGAAGTTACAATATCTCAACAAACCGTTGTTTTACAACCGGTACAACCCATGAATATGTCAAACCATCCACCACCTGGCATACCCAACCCCCACAATCGTCCACCACCAGGTGTTTTGAACCCCCAAAACCGACAACCTCCAACATGGGGCACTACGTCGATGTCTAGTTATGTCCCCCCTCAATCCCGCCACATTGGGGGCAGAGGTCCACAAACCTATAACACTGCACCGACAACTCACACACCCCTAGTGACTCCCAAATTAGCTAAGAATCCCCCAACCCATGTGCTCCCTAAGTGCTCCTTGTGCGACAATATAGGCCACACTACCCATCTATGTCCACAACTACTGGCACTTCAAGAACACATGAATATGTTGGATGACGACACCAATGTTCCCCCCATCACTTATTAAGGAAATATTTCCCCCAGAATCTTCCCATTCAGAATAAATAAATACCATTTATATGATTTCAACTACCTATAAACCCGAACCAATTAATTTAATGACACACTACTTCGACACTGATGAAGAAATCCTAGAAACACTCACTGCAGAGGACTACCCTTGGGATGATATGGACCATCGATCACACTTCCTCCCTGAGACGTCTATGTCCACCACGGAAAACCAACTATTTGTTGAATCCAAGGACTTCTTACCAACCAAGGTTGATTGCTTCAAAGATCCAATACTAGCTCCAGAAGCCTTCGAAGAAGGTAACATGGCTAACATTTTGCCCATTATAAAAATTGACATCTCCGCCACCCCCGGAAAACCTAAGCTTATCTCTTTAGGTGCATCATGCACTGAAAAAGAAACCCAATCTTATAAGAAACTCTTCCAAGAATTTTGAGATGTCTTTGCCTGGTCTTATACTGAGATGCCTGGTCTTGATCCTACCATCGTAGAACATCACATAGACACTTGGCCCAACATATCACTAGTCTTCCAGAAACAACATCCCATTCACCCATCCAAGCTTCCAGCCATCAAAGCAGAAATTGAGAAGCTTCGAGCAGCAGGTTTCATATACCCGATTGCATATAACACCTAGGTTTCAAACCCAGTACCAGTCAATAAAAAATCCGACACCATCCGCGTCTGTACTGATTTCTGTGACTTCAACCTAGCTTGTCCTAAGGACAAATTCCCCAAACCATTTATTGACCAACTAATCAAAGCATGTGCGGGGCATGATGTAATTTCTTTTATGGACGGTTTCTACGAATACAACCAAATCAAAATTCGTAAAGAAGATCAATACAAGACCGCTTTTACTACCCCATGGGGCACCTTCGTGTTAAAATTCAATATGCTAAGACAGAAAATAGCAGCATTACATTCCATTTCACAATAATATCATATACAGGATCACTGAAGAAACAACAAGCATAGCATAGACACAAGAGACAGAGATTTATCCTGGGAAACCCTCATGGGGTAGAAAACCCAGCAAAGCTTCCTCAATATAGATGACCAACAATATACAAAGATGAAACCCTGAGACATGATCTCCTCCTCCACAATAGCAGACCTCTCCTCCACAAGTGCGCTATCCTCAAGTGAGTGAGTGTATCAAATGAGGAACATACCTCCTCTATTTATACACTACACTGACATGTATTTTACACAAGTACATGTAGGCTCGTATTTAACCATTAGGTTAAATACCCTATTATAACTGACTGGGACGACCCCCACATGGTGGGTCTAATAACCCTAGTTACCACAACCAATTCGGAGGAATAAACATCTCCGGATTCATAGTATAATCACATCGGAGGTATGGAACATCTCCGGAATAAATAATATACAAATATAATATTCTTAGAAGTTACAATATTCAACACTCCCCCTTAACGAGAAGGATATTATAACAACATCCGCAGGAGCAACGAGTCATACATCATACATGATACATCTATAAATCATTGGAAGCTTTCTCAACATCATCAGTAACTCAACCGGTTACTGGAACATCAACATCTTCAGTACTGAGTCTTTATCTTCTATAGCACTCGAACAACTATAGCAACATCAACGTCTGGATCCTCACGATCATCAACATCGTCATCTAGACCATCACGATCAACATCATCGTCATCATACGATCATCAACATTGTCATCACACGATCATCAGCATCATCATCTAGACCATCACGATCAGCAGCATCGTCATCATATGATCATCATCATCGTCATCACACGATCATCAGCATCGTCATCTCACGATCATCAACATCATCATCGCACGATCAGCATCGTCATCACACGATCATCAACACGATCATCACACAATCATCAGCATCGTCATCACACGATCATATTACAGGATGATCAATCCTGCTCTCTTTAGGACATAGGTCCATGGATGATGCAATCCAGATCAAGTTCCAGGATGATCAATCCTTATCTCTTTAAGACAAGTCTCATGTCTAGGGACGATCCAATCCCGACCACAGTGCCAGTCCTTTTTCATACTGGATGTGACCTAGATCAAATCTAGGATTTACCGCCACAGAGCCAGTCCTCTTTCATACTGGATGTGTCACATCTACAGAGCCAGCCCTGTTTCATGCTGGATGTATCAAAACTACAGAGCCAGCCCTGTTTCATGCTGGATGTATCACAACTACAGAGCCAGCCCTGTTTCATGCTGGATGTATCACAACTATAGAGCCAACCCTGTTTCATGCTAGATGTATCACATCTACAGAGCCAGCCCTGTTTCATGCTGGATGTATCACATCTACAGAGCCAGCCCTGTTTCATGCTGGATGTATCACATCTACAGAGCCAGCCCTGTTTCATGCTAGATGTATCACAACTACAGAGCCAGCCCTGTTTCATGCTGGATGTATCACAACTACAAAGCCAGCCCCGTTTCATGCTGGATGTAACCTAGGACAATTCTAGGATTTGTCACGTACATTTTGAACCGAGGTCCAGGGACGATCCAGTCCTATCATGTACCTTTTGAACCGAAGTCCAGGGATGAACCAGCCCTATCATGTACCTTTTGAACCAAAGTCCAGGGACGATCCAGTCCTATCATGTACCTTTTGAACCAAAGTCCAGGGACGATCCATTCCTATCATTCAATTCTCGGAGACCTCATGTCTACGGCTCAATTCAAAGGACTAAAGTCCGAGGATGATCCAATCCCCTTAACTGTTCATTCATGATTTAGTTCTCGGAGACATCATGTCTACGGCTCTCTTTAGGACTGAATTCCAGGGATGATCCAATCCCCTCAAGTCCACCAAGGGCTTCATTCTCGAAGACATACGTCTATGTCTCTCTTTAGGACTGAAGTCCAGGGATGATCCAATCCCCTCAAGTCCACCAAGGACTTCATTCTCGAAGACATACGTCTACGGCTCTCTTTAGGACTGAAGTCCAAGGATGATCCAATCCCCTCAATTCCACCAAGGACTTCATTCTCGAAGACATACGTCTACGGCTCTCTTTTGGACTGAAGTCCAGGGATGATCCAATCCCCTCAAGTGTCAATCATGGGTATAAGTATCTTCATCCATACAAGTACATCAAGGCATCATGTATCCTCATCGTCAAAACATGTATCCTCATCATCAAAACATGTATATCAAAACATGTATCCTCATCAATAGCATCAATGCATATATCATTAAAAGCATGTATACATCTATAAAAAAAAACATGTATACATCTATCATCAAAAGCATGTATTCTCACTAATACATCTATCATCAAGAGCATGTATTCTCACTAATACATCTATCATCAAGAGTAAAAATATAAGATTCCTAAATCTAAATAATTCTAAGTAACTAGGTGCAGTAAATAGGTAACCTCATCATTGATGAGACAGACTTGTTATCAGATACTATGCTACTCCCCCTTTCGAGGAGGGTCCTTTTGAACTATACCAAGCTTGTCTCGAAAGTATTCAAACTTTACTTGAGACAGAGGTTTAGTCAAGATATCAGCAATCTGATCCTCAGTGCTTATATATATATTTGAGCTTGATAGCTCCTTTTTGCACCATATCTCGTATATAGAAGTATCGGATCTCTATGTGTTTTGACTTATCGTGGAACACAGGATTTTCAGTCATCTTAATGCAGCTTTGATTGTCACACATAATCACAGTGGGATCCATTTCTAAGTCAAACACTCCATATAAAAGCTTCTGAAGCCACACTGCTTCACAGCTGGCAGAGCAGACAACCATATATTCTGCTTCAGCAGTACTGAGAGCCACACTATATTGTTTCTTGCTGAACCATGAGATCATGGCAGATTCAAGACTATAACATCCACTTGATGTACTCTTTTTGTCTAAGACACTTCCTTCCCAATCAGAATCTGAGTAACCATGTAAACGGAGTTCATGACCTCCAAGATAATATAGACCAAAAATCTAATGTACCTTTTAGGTACCTCACTACATGCTTTGTAGCTATTAAGTGCACCTTTGTAGGTTCTACTAGATACTGACTTAGGGTATTTACAGCAAAGCATATATCTGGCCTAGTATTTGTTAAATACATCAATGTCCCAATGATTTGTCTATATAGGGTTAGGTCCACTAAATACAATGATTCATTAACTAACAAATTCAAGTTGGAGTCCATGGGAGTGGCCATGGCTTTATACTCCAACATATCAAATCTTTTTAGAAACTTCACAGCATACTTACCTTGATTTAAAAGATTCCTTTTGGATATTGCCATACTTCTAGACCTAAGAAGTAGTGCATTAATCCGAGATCTTTCATTTTCATTTCTGCAGCCATTTTCATGACCTGTTTCTCATTCCTTGTCAGAAAGAGATCATCGTCATGCAATAATGGTATGATAGGTTCATCATCCACAACCTTAAGGTAAAGGTTAGGAACAAGTTTACTTCTGGTAAATCTCAAGCTTTGTCATGAAGCTGTCAATTGTCCATTATTTACGCTTAGCATTGAGTGATCTTCTGCATATCTATCTGTGCCATCTCTCGTCAGTTGGGTCTACTAATATGATCCTCAAAATCATTCGAACTCTGTGGTGAGTTCCTTCTTGCATTCCACATCACCCATGATGATCATTAAGCTCATCAATTGACTACCGATCCTGGGAACCCATACAGAACCTGATTACATTATTAAGAGAATGGTCTTATCTAGTCCCTTGGAGCAAAACATCTCATCATGATTCTCTTCCTCTTTCTAAGAGAATCTCTTAACCACAAGCTTTCTATAGTGTGTTTGATTTGTAAATCTTTTGTTGAACATCCATCACTTGTTCAGAGTTCATCATTCATCATGATATTTCCTACAAATCAAAATTAAGTACATGATTAGTAATACTTCATAATCATCAAATCATATTGATATGATAACCTATTATGCATACAGATATCATTTACATAGTTATGCAACTATTTTGACCAATACTTTGGCACAACACTTTCCCATATCCTGTATGCATACAGTGGCTATCTAGATGCCTTCCATCTCTACCAGAACATACTATCGAGAGTGTGCACAACTCTTATCATGTCAGCAAAGAGGTTTCATTCTAGACAAGCAACAATGGAATGTTTGTCCAATTTACCAATCATATGCATATTAGTAGTATATTGTTCAATGCTTTATGAATGTTTACACTCAGCATGATATATTCTAGGAATACAAATATGCATACAAGCAATATCATTTACTATTTCTAATAACAACCCAAATACTTATCTTTTATGTTTGTGTGGTTGCCTCCCGCTTGATCTTCTGTATGTCTTCTGAACTTCTATTCATTATGTACCACTGTGCATGCTCAAGTGTACACTAGTGTCATCCTCATGATCTCATACACAAACATACATTCATTAGTATATTCTCAATATTATCAAAACATTCTAATTCTAAATAATCTTTAATATGTACAATCATGATCATTAGTATTCAGGGTTTCAAGGAAGTCTTCTTTTACTCATGCATATTCTTGTTTGATCTAGTTAGTTAAATCATCAACCAAGATAAGAGACATAATATGCATAAACCCTTGATTACTAAGCAATCATACCAACTATACTTACACAAGGTAAGATTCTAACATGACATAGGAAAACATACCTGGATTAGTATACTTGCTTAGTTATGTACAACATACCTAAACAATCTCTTCAATGATTTAGAGATCCTGAGCTAGAACCTGCATGTCTCGTAAGTTAAACATGATATAACAAAGTCATACATACCTCGTGAGTCTTTGTCTTCATGTTGTCATGGTCATGGAACTTGATTTGTCTTTTGTGATGTACCTGTGTCTTGTTAGCAGACAACATCAACCTCACACAACACCATAATGCATAAGTACAATCATATAGCCCTAATCAATGAATGTCTTCGATCATTCACATGCATTCATATTGTTACTAGGGTGATAAGACAATTAATAATGTTAATCAAGATTGTACTAATAAATAACATGAAGACAAACACATTATGAACTTAATCAAGAATCAGATTTCAAGGCACACCTGAACCTCCTTAAGTCATACTTGTCGAGACTTTTTGTAGTCTTCTTATGTAAGGCCTTAGCCTCAACTCCCCCTGAAACTTGATCTGGAACTTGATTAGGGTTTGCTAGAGAAACCCTAAAAATTCAATCTTTGACTTTCACACTTCTGAATGGATGGAAGAATGTGTCTTGCTGAGCTGATCAACCTAGCATTCTTCAATTTTGAAATCTCCAAAATTTGACCCCTCAAAATTGCCTTCGAAACTTCTGGATCTTCTGGACAGGAACCTGAACTAGGGTTTGATGAATCCCACCCTTCTGTCCAATCAAAAGGTTCTATCCAAGGCTCTAAAATATTATTTTTCTGAGTAGCTTCCAGCCATGGACTCCGATTCCAAAAATTCTAACTTTCTCCGAAACCCTAAATTCTGGAAGCCATGAATAAAGGTGCTCCAAAAATAATTTTGTTTTGACAGAAATATGCATCTGATTGTTTCTGCTATAACTCTGAAATTTCTGCTCCACAGGGTCTGAAAACCTTTTCTGTAGTATCCTGACCTATCATCTTTCCATCCTCATAGGTCTGACCTCAATTGGATTTTCTGAGAGAGAGTTATGCCAAGTGTCGCAACGTGACCTATTTATGGGATAAAACAGGAGAGCAAACTTGTACGGCGTGCCACGTGTCACTGTTTGAACTTAGGCCTCTGAAAACTTTTCCTGAGATATCTCACCCTGTTAGATTTTCATCCTGACAGGTCTGACCTCAATTGGACTCTCTGAGAGAGAGTTATTCCAAGTGTCGCAACGTGACCTTTTTTTGGGATAAAACAGGAGAGCGATCTTGTACGGTGTGCCACGTGTCACCGGTTCATCTTCGGCCTCTAAATTTTTTTTCTAAGATAGTACAATCTGTGTACTACCTGTCACTTTTTACGAAATTTCATTTGGAGCTTCCTATCCCAAGTTATAACCTTTTTTCCAAGGTCACCTGATTTTGACTGAGATCTGGAAGAGGCAGAAACCCTAACTTGTACTGATCATAACTTACAAAGTACAATGAATCTGAGGATACCCTTTGGACACAAGATACCTGGGAATTTTATCTATGACCTGTAAACGTTTCAGATCCTGAAACTTTGCATAAATAGATTTAGAGCGAAAGTTCCACAATGACTGGTTTTTGCTATATAAAACCCTAACCTTCAAATTGTCGCAAGAGAAGCAAGTGTCGTAAGTGCCATACATTGCCTTCCTTCAGGTTAGATCTGATACCATGTTAAAATTCAATATGCTAAGATAGAACATAGTAGCATTACATTCCATTTCACAATAATATCATATACAGGATCACTAAAGAAACAACAAGCATAGCATAGACACAAGAGACAGAGATTTATCCTGGGAAACCCTCATGGGGTAGAAAACCCAACAAAGCTTCCTCAATATAGATGACCAGCAATATACAAAGATGAAACCCTACGACATGATCTCCTCCTCCATAATAGCAGACCTCTCCTCCACAAGTGCGCTATCCTCAAGTGAGTGAGTGTATCAAATGAGGAACATACCTCCTCTATTTATACACTACACTGACATGTATTTTACACAAGTACATGTAGGCTCGTATTTAACCATTAGGTTAAATACCCTATTATAACTGACTGGGCCGACCCCCACATGGTGGGTCTAATAACCCTATTTACCACAACCAATTCGGAGGAATAAACATCTCCGGATTCATAGTATAATCACATCGGAGGTATGGAACATCTTCAGAATAAATAATATACAAATATAATATTCTTAGAAGTTACAATATTCAACACTTCGCTTATCGCGTCATGCCTTTCGGTCTCAAGAATGTTGGAGCCACTTTTCAATGAGCCATGACTTATTGTTTCCATGATCTAAATAAAATCATATTAGTTTATCTAGATGACCTCACGGCTTGATCTAAGAAACAATCTGACCACTTAGATGATCTTCGACAAGTCTTCTTGCGTTGTCGAAAATACAACGTCCACCTGAGCCCACTCAAGTGTGTCTTTTGCATTCCAACAGGTTGCCTGCTGGGATTTGTCATTTTAGAAAAAGGGATCACTGTCGCCCCCTAAAATTCCAAGCCATAGGAGACCTACTGTCACCTCATACATTAAGACAACTACAAAGCTTCCAAGGGAAGTCCAACTTCCTTCGTCGCTTTGTCCTAGATTACGCCACAACAGTACATGGTTTACTTCGCCTTCATACAAATTTTTATTGGGACAACCAAGCAGAAGGGACTTTCATAGAACTGAAAAAAGTGCTTACGAGTGCCCCGTTGATTTCTCCTCCTGATTTCATGAAAGACTTTACCTTGTACATTTTGGCATAAGATTACGCCATTTCCGGAGTACTCGTCCAAGAAGACTCCACTCGTCAAGAACATGTCATTTACTATGTGAGCCAGACCTTGTCAGGCCCACCACTGCACTACCCACATGAAGATAAAATTGCCCTCGCTGTTGTCTTTTCAGTACAAAAGCTACGACATTACATTCTCCTCAGCCACACCATGGTTGTGGCCAATTCCAACCCAGTGGTCTATCTCTTGAATCGCCGCCTTCTACAAGGCCGTGTTGCCAAATGGGTGATTATCTTACAAGAATATGACCTAATTTTTAAAACCCCGAAGAGCACAAAAGCATTAGCACTCGCTCAACTCATTATGGACTTACCATCCTCGTCATCATCACCAGATATCCACATTGAAATAATCGATGAACATTTGTTCATCATCTCGTCTGAAGACTCTTGGTACAGCGACATTTTGGTATACCTTTGCACATAGAAGTTTTGACCCAACATTGACTGTGATGGACACCGTCGCATCCGTCACCATGCCCCCGTTATGTCCTCTTGGGTGATGTCCTCTATCGACGTGGCATCGACACAATCGTACGATGATTCCTTTCCCAAGATGAAGTAGAACAAGTTCTTAATGAATGTCATAGCGATGCCTGCGGCGGCCATTTCTCCGGAATGGCCACTACCCAAAAGGTAATTCGCGCAGGTTATTTTTGGCCATAATTATTCACTGATTGTATCACAGCAGTCAAACATTGCCAAAATTGCTAGCTTTTTGCCCCCAAGGCAAGAACCCCCCCTGCCCCCCTTCATCCAATCGTCACCGTTGGACCATTTTGCAAATGGGCCATTGACTTCATAGATTGCAATCCACCATCTGTAGGAATCCATAAACACATTATAGTGGCTATCGATTACTTTACTAAATGGGAAAAAGCCATGCCTACTTACAATTGCAAAGCCGACACTGCAACCCGTTTTTTCCTCAACCACGTTATCGCTCGTTTTGGAGTACCAAAGCAACTCGTCTCAAACCATGGCTCTCACTTCGGGGACTCTGTTTGGAGAGAATTGTCAATACTCCTTAAGTTTGAACATCATTTCTCCTCCACCTACTACCCCCAAGGGAATGGCCAAGTCGAAGTTGTTAACAAAATTTTTAAGATCATCCTCCAGCGCACTATCGACAAACATAAATCCAATTGGCATCATATGCTTTTTCCCGCATTATGGGCATATCGCACGTCGACTAAAACCGCCACTGGCTTTACCCCATTCCATTTAGTTCATGGTGTGGAATTTGTCGTCCCCATTGAATGCTAGATAGCAACATTACAAATTTCCATAGAACTTCTCCCCGATATGTCACTAATTGAAGAACGTTTACTTCTTTTAGAGCAGGCCGATGAAGATCGCCATGCAGCTCTCCAAACAATCGAAGCCGCAAAGAATAGATCTAAACTTCATTACGATAAACATGTTCACCCATGAGCATTTATTGAAGGAGACCTGGTACTTGTTTACGACCAAGCCCATGACAAAACAGGAAAAGGAAAGTTACAATCTATGTGGCGAGGCCCATATATCCTACACACTTGCCTTCGACATGGAGCATACATTTTGACCGAATCGGAAGGAAATACCATGCGCAACCCCCGTAACAGGTTGTACCTCAAAAGATTCTACCCATAAAAACTCTTGGACACCATAGTCCATATTGTACAGTTTTTTCATTGATTTTTTCACTGTAAATTTTCAAAACCTTACATTTTCTTTCTTTGCTACATGAACATAGATGGATCCTATCCCACTCTACCACGTCAGTTTTGTCGATGGCATAAGCCGTTGGTCTCCAAATCTCGCTTCAGCAGCTTGGGTAATTTATTCCCCTTCACATGAGTTGATCCACCTCGACGGAATGTGCATAGGTGCTGCCACAAACAACCTAGCTGAGTACGATGTTGTAACCGGTCTACTGGCCGCTGCTCTCCAAATGGGCATAAGTCACATTAGTGTTTTCTCGGACTCCCAGCTCCTTGTTTCCCAGCCCAAAAACTGTTACTAGGTATGTGATCCCTATCTATTTAGAAAATTCTTGCGCACAAAACAAATGATTCGACATTTTGAATCCATCTCTTTCACTCATGTCCCAAGAAATCATAACACTATAGCAGACCAAATGGCTAACAACATTCTAGATTGGCACGTCAACCAAAACATGTAGGCAATCATGTTATGCATCACATAGGCATTATAAAATCATCAAAACATTGCATCCATGACATAAGATATGCCTCCACGAGCGTACAAAAAATCAAAGCATTGCATCCACGTGCATAAGATATGCCTCCACAGGCATACAAAAAATCAAAACATTGCATCCATGTGCATAACATATGCCTCCATGGGCGTACAAAATCATAAATTTACATCCACGTGTAACAAAACGTAAACGAAAAGACAAGATGTGCATCAATGTGTATACATGACTATATACCAAAACATATATATATATATATATATATATATATATATATATCATCATAAGAGTCATAATATCAGCAGTTCTCTCAGCACCCAAATATACAAAAGGTACACTAGTCGTACAAAATGTGTATTAACAAAATACATACCCATATGATCATCAACATTTAGGGGTAGGTATAAGATAACCTAATCATCACGATCAATGGGATCCTCTGGATCCTCCGGATCATACTGATCCTAAGCTCTCCTCTCGGCTATCACCAAAGCTACTCTTAGTAGGATCGACCACAACTCACGGGGAGCATTGAAACAGTGTTCGATAGTAGGCCAATCTAGATCCCTCCAACCCTCCTCTGGTGCACCCACTAGAAGCCCCTCTAACATATCGCATACATCCTCTAGGGAATCATCTCGTGGGCGCACAACTCCTTGTGCACGAGTCGGCGGTGCTGCTACCAGCGGAGGTACCACCACCACCATCCATCCCCAACGTCATATATGATCCACTGGTGACCTTGGACCAACATCTGCAAGAAACCCACAGTAAATCAAGTTAGTATCATATAAACATCTCTAGCTATACTCATAACAATAACATCTAAACATGATATAATAGAGAAACAAAAACGAAGATGTACCGTCCAACCCCCAAGCCTGTCCCTGAGCTCGAGGCATCTCAAGGTCTCCCCAGAAGTCCATACTAGAATACGGATAATCATCAATACCAACGGGCACCTGCTCCCACTAATCATACATCTCCGACGATGAGAATCGTCGGATACCACCACCACCCTAGAGCATCATCTCCCCCCACTACACCATCCGTGGCTCACACCTCAACCCATTTCGAACTAGCACACAGGGCCGCAAGGTAGGGACCCGCTCATAAAAGAAACAATAGAGGAAAGAAGCATAGCTGAAATATCCTCCCTCTTGACTAACCTTATTCAGCTCTCACCGATCACAGGCCAAAAACATCTTCCCCCAAGAAAAATAGGTCCCCCTTAAGACACTGTCTACCATCATCGTTTGCTCCCCAGAAAAATGATGGGGCATCTGTGCACCAAGAACCCGCAAAACACAAGCAGCCACCGCCTGCATCTCTGGCTCCCGCAGATCAGAGACACTTAATGCGTTGTTTTGAGTATGGGCCCCCGGAACGTAGAATCTCTCCAATAGATCCTCAATATCCGTGCCTGTCGGAATCCTCGGTTGCAGCTCCCCTATCTCACCCAAACGGGGCAAGCCATTAAGAAACTACACATCGGTCAAGGTGATCTCCAGTCGCACACCTTGCACCATGAAAACCACCTCCTCCGGGACCCAGAAGTCAACCAACTTGTTCAACAGATCTCTGAATGAACACATAATAGGAATCTGAGCAAACTTTAGTAGTCCACCCAAAGTCAAGGCCGCGCGCACATTCGGGTCATCCCGAATGCTTCCCATCAGCTCCACATCAATCTCCCTCTCCCTCCATGACACCAGCAGCCTCCTCAACATCCTGTAGAAAAACAAAGGAAAGTTTTTTAGAAAACAAAATGTTTTTCCCAAAAATCCCCATCGCGACTTTCAGGCTCTTAGCAGCAATGAATATCGTGACTTTCAACCTCACAACCGCTATGAACATCGCGGGTATCAGCCCCACAGTTGCGATGGGCATCGCAGCTATAAGACCCACAACCGTGATGAACATCATGACTACTAGCCCCCGCATCCGCGATGAACATCGCGACTATCGCACCCACAGTCGCGATGCACATCATGGCTATCAAGCCCATACCAGTGATGTGCATCGTGGAAAATGAGCCAAAACCCGTGATATTCCACGTTGGGAATCCAACGTACAATTACGCAGCCTCCAGGGCCCTGACGCTAACTAGAAAGGCTAAGGCACATAGGCTTACCTGAAACTCGTAGAATGAAAAACCAACGGTCCAATCTCCCACAAATCAAGAAAATGCTATGAACAACTCAATTACTCTGTGAAACTCAATGGTGAAAATGACACTTGTCACATTGGGCCCACTTGCTATTTATAGAAATTTGACAATTTTCAATCAACCATTTCGGCATCATACGACGTCCATTTTTCAAACCGTTGGTACCATTGGAATCAGCGCAACGAGAAATTCATGATAGTCCACTTCTTTTCCCAATTCCACCAGGTCCCTTTTTCAGACATTTTTTTTTCATGCCCCTCGTTGCCTCGATTTGTGTGCCACATCGACCGTGGTCCATTTTTTTTGAGTCTTATATCACCAGATTCAGTTTTCCACGCTCGTGACGATGCTTGAGACCATTTCTCGCTCTCACCACCAAATTTTTTAGGCATTTTTCCCATGCCCCTCGTCACCTCGATTTGCATGCCACATCGTCCGTGGTATGTTTTTGACGAGTTTTATATCACCAGATTCAGTTTTCTGTGCTCGTGATGATGCTTGAGATCATTTCTCGCTCTCACGAACAGTTTTTTCAAGCATTTTTCCCATGCCCCTCGTCACCTCGATTTGCATGCCACTTCGACCGTGGTCTATTTTTGACGAGTCTTATATAGACGGATTCAGTTTTCCGCACTCGTGATGATGCTTGAGATCATTTCTCTCTCTCACCACTAGATTTTTCAGTCATTTTTCCCATGCCCCACGTCGCTTCAATTTGTGTGCCACATCGGCCATGGTCCATTTTTTACGAGTTTTATATTACCAGATTAATTTTTTTGCGCTCGTGATGATGCTTGAGATCATTTCTCACTCTCACCCCCATAGTTTTTGGACATTTCTCCAAAATGCCCTTCATCGCCTCGGTCTACGTGCCACATTGGCCATTGCCCATTTTTTAACAATCTTTATGTCACTGGATTCAGTTTTCTGTGCTCAAGATCATTTCTCGCTCTCACCAATACCTTCTTGCTCTGTATAATTTTATCCCTTTTTCGGGCTGAGCAATTCTTTAATGAAAAAGGCACTTAGGGAGTTTCCGTTAAGCTCTTTTCTGACTCCTAAAACAATGAAAAGATCGCCGAGCAATCTTTCTTCTTTTCATGCTCGCTAAAAGTATTTGAAAGGGCGTCTACCTAGTATAAGTTTACCCCCTTTTTGGACCCTGTAGACTAATTACGAAAAATGAATACTCTAGTCACATTGCTAAGAAGAGTTCTCCATCTGCATCATTTTATCCTTTTTCGGGCCTTGGAGACTAACATATGAAAAAGAAAACCAATGGATTCTACTTATCGCTTTCAAACTCTCAAAAAATGAAAGCAACCATGAGCAATCACCGTCTTGGGCTCGTACAAATCCACAGGACGGTACTCCTCCACCAATTCAGAGTCTTCTTATCGTTTTCAGACTCCTTAAAAATTAAATCACTCATGAGCATGAAAAGTCCTGGGCTCACATAAATCCACAGGATAGTACCATTTCAGAGCACACTTTTATCCCTTCTTGGAGCTCATTAAAACTATGAAGAAGGACCCAACGGTGCTTTTCGGTGCCACAACAGATCATGTCTTCTCATAAGGAAGCTTCCCTAGTATGGTCACCTTTGTTTAGAGCATTCTGTAGTATGTCACCCTGAGAGTCTCCCAAAAGCATCCATTAGCTTGTCCCCCCAGAGTCACTCCAGTATACAATACATACCCCTAAGCTATGATCCCCACACCTAAAAGTCAGTTTCCTATGCTGCCAGGTCAACCATGTCATCATGCTCTGAACAGAGGAAGTTTGAGTCCACCCACTATATGACCCCAATTATTCCCCATCCCCACAGTATGTCAGTACTACCATCAGTAGTACCACACTTCAGTTGTACACCTCACATTCCTATAAAGGAAACATCATTGCCTTGATACTTGCTGGTCTCCCTTTGTCGACGCCAACCAAATCTATTCTAGAGGATAGACCCAGAGGTCCCTGTACCTTGGACTCATCACCATTAGTGATGAGTACCTACGGATCATTTAGAAAGGAGCCCTCAATGCCTCTCCAAATGATTGTTTCTCACATGCTCGACTTCAACAGCTTAATTGCATCGTTGAGACTTGTGTAGGGTATCGGTCCTTTGGGTTATTTTTTGAAGACCCCGGATATCACCTGACTCTACCACATTTGAGAGTCTAATAGACGAAACAACCAGTTACACATTTCTATGGATATCCGGGTTGCGCTTGGAAAAGGTTTTTAGATGTACCCCAGTTTTATACTCTCTCGAGTATACAGTTACATATACTCCTCAGAAGTTGACTCACAGTCATTGAGTCCCTATAGATGTTGGACACATTTAGATTCAGCAGTTCCTCAACCCTTCTGACACCTTAATCAAAATGGTTGTTGCTCTTTTCCAGTGTATCAATTATTGAGATCAGTCATGGTATGACCATGAGTACGTCCCAGCATTGTGTCCCCTCTCGACCATTATGATGTACCAACATATTTTTACGTATTATTCAGGTCTCCCTTCTTGGGCCTAATTGTTATGTGTATGTCTTGATATGAGCATGGGTATGCCCGCCTCGTCCATTATCAAAGATAATTCCTCATTCATTTTGAGGCGATGTATTTCTTCAGTTTTTGAAGCTTCCAAGGGGCCATTGTTCCAGTATCCAATCAATATCTTCTCTTCTCCACAGCCCAGGAAAAAGACAAAAGAACTATGATGTCTATCAGCCATATGATGAGCTCCTTCCCTCACACATCAGGGGGCAATCTGTTAACACCCAAAAAGTGCTCACTAGCTCATTCCCTTATTCACATGACCCATTTGTCCACTTTTTCCACCATTTGAGCCTCTAAAAACCTTCAAAAGGTCACCAAAAAGACCATAATACCCCTTTTTCCCCTCAAATATGTATTTTTTTCCTCAAAAAACACAAAAAACCCTAAAAAAGGGTCCAAAATTCCCCCAAAAATATTAAAATGGAATAAAAATATTCAAAATATTCAAAAAAAGAAAAAGAGGGAAAAAGAGACCTAAACCATGTTGGTTAATACCATTGGTTTCCTCAAAACCATAATGGTATTCCCCATCACCAAAAACTATAAAAAGGTGATAGGGGCTCCGCCACTTATCATCCACATTTCATCCTATCCTTATGCTGCCAAATTCCCTTTGAGAGCAATTGCCTCCCATTTCGAGTTTGAAGATCCCCATTGAAGCTTTGGAGAAGAAGAGACCATTGGATATTGGAGCTTCCCAACCTTGGAGTTGCTCAACACCCATCATCCTCACCATTTGAGGTAATACAAAATCAAATATTTTTCAAGTTATTGCTTTTCCATAGATCTTATTGCTTATGTTCTTAAATTCAGTTTTTTATTTATTTTATACATGTTAATGTTAAATTTGGTTAAATTAGTTTTTACATACTTTTATTGAGACTACTGCTACTAGTTAGCAGGTGCATCCTTGCACATGCTTGGTTCAAAAACCAAGCAACACATATTATCATCAGTCCTTAGTATACATTTGAGGTGGCACCATCAGGCAAGGGAAAAGAGGGTGAGCTATGAGTTGTAATCAAGGCAAGTCACTTTACCATGAGCAGTTGCACGTGACATATAACACCCCAAGCATTTATACATATTCATGAGGCTCACTATTTTATGGTAATCAGGATAGGAATAATGCAATATAGAGGTTTTCCATATGGGATGCTAATATCCAGGGCTTTGATCCCTTTTTATGAGTCAAATTCGTATGGACCTAAGGACTGCGCTAACATGCACATTAATGTTGATGTATAAACGAGGCCCAACTCAGCTAAGCCTATCAACAACAAACTGGACTTTTTGTCCAAAAAACGAAATTTACCCCAATAATAGTTGATTTCCTCTTTTTCCTTCTCTTCCTTAAATTGCAAGGGAAGATTTGGTAATCTCATACAGGCATGGGTTATATTTTTAAACCATGGCTTTAGGAAAATTATGGTACTTTTCCAAGGCCATAGTCTCTTTCATGTTTTGTTTCTTCCCCTCAGGTTTCTCAAAATAATTTACAAAAAAACCTTATGTATAGAAACTCACTGAGACATCCTTTTGACCATTTCTTCATTACTCAATGCATGAGTGTTGGAAATCTTGGCCATATGCCATCAAATCTGCAAATCAAGCCCCTCTTTGTAAACTCTTTGATGCCATTTCAAACTTTCTTAACAAAACCTTGCACCAAAGGCATGCCATTCATATATTTATACAAGAAACACATCCTTTTAGATGGGCCTAGGGATGGATAGTGGGATTGATCCCTTGTAATATAGCGATGATAGGAACGTCCACCTCAAATAACATTAGCTATTGCTGAAGTGAGAGTGAGAAGATCCAATTCCATATATATGAAAGAGCTTGAATACGACCAAGCATGCTCAAATACAACAAGTGTGGTGGTTTATGGATACCATTTCCCACTTTATAAAGATTGAATTAGTCAAATATTTGTCTCAGAGAACCATAGTACTTTATTCAGTATTCAAAGCTGAAACTCTAACAGTGTTAGTAGGCACTGTGAGATTGCTATCTCAATTAATTTTTTTTCTGGCTCCATTTATCCTGCTTCCAAGACTGGAATCATAACTCCTCCAAACCTTCTAAAAAATAACATCTTTCCAAATAAATTCAACACTGCCCATACTCTTACTTGGCCTTGATCATCTTCACTATTCACATAAGTACAAGGCAAATGTTGAATTGGTTGTGTGCGGTGTGGATCCATTCTTATTCAACTTTGGGTTGGTAATACACCTTGAAAATTGTTAATAGGTTCATTGAGGAAGTGATTGACAGGGAAGGATGTTTTTGATAGTTTACATGTAGGCTTCCTCGTTATTACCATATTAGGTTTATTAGCCACAGCATTTCCTTCTAAACATTCCCTTTTGCAGATTTTCTAATCTGTCCTTTTTTATTAATGGAAGTCTTTTTTCTAGAATTGGGGTATATGCAGGTTTGGTTCAACATTCAATGATGAGATCAGTCTTACAATGAGTTCTCATGCTATTTAATAACTCGAAAGTAGTGTTTTCCATAGGCTTTGTGGATTTTCCCATGTTCTTCTTAATAAGTTGACAATCAACCCATTTTGATTTCCCTTCAACTGCACTATATAAATCTCTTTCTTTGCTACTTCTCAAAAGAATGGAAAAGAATTCCAAGCTTCCAAAATCATGAGTCATCCAGTGAAGATGGTTCTCTGCTTACTTCCTCTTCATGATGCCATAGAGAACTACTTGGCAAGCAATGTTATGAACCTAGTCCTTCTCCACCATCAAAACCTTGTAGCTTCCTTCAAGCCCTTTCATGGCCAATCAAATCATCTACATATATACTGCAACAATCCTTAAGAAGAGGCATCTCGTTAAGAATTTGTAAACAATATCATATCTTTCTCTTGAGCATTTCTGAAACCATTATCTGCTAATGCTTTATAAAGACAACACTTATTAAATATTTGTCCCAAAGAACCATAGCACTTTATTCTGTATTTGAAGTTGAAACTATAACAGTGTTAACAGGCACAGTGAGATAGCTATCTCGCTTAATTTTTTACCAGGATCCATTTATGTTTTTTCTACAGCTGTAATCCTCACTTGTTCAAACCTTGTAAAAGATAACATCTTTCCAAAGAAATTCAACTAATGCCCATCCTCTGTGGATCCCATTTTGTTCAATGTTGGTCTAGTAATATACCATGCAAAGTGTTAATATGTTCTGATTGACAGGGAGAGCTGTTTGATTTTATAGGTAGGCTTCCTCAGTTTTAGGTTTTAACAGACATGAAACTGCCTTTTGGATTTTCTCATGTCCTTAATATGTTGACAATCAAACCATTTTGATTTCAACGGCACTATAAAAAACTATTTCTTTGCTACTTCCCAAAATAATGGACAAGAATTGCAAGCTTCCAAAATCATGAGTCATCCATTGAAGATGGTTCCCTGCTTACTTCCTCTTAAAGATGTCATAGAGAACAAGTTGGAAAGCAATAATTCCAAGCTTCCAAAATTGTAATATCCCTGTTAGGAATTCGGCCTTTTTGTCAATGTTTCCCTTACTTGTTTTGTTGTATCTGCTTTTGTTTAGATATATTGCTTGCTTGCAAAATGTTTATATGAGGTCTTTATTAATCCCAATTTATATGCATGTCATAAGTAATATTTATAAACCCCAATATATCAATTAGAGAACCCTTGTAAATAAGTAAATCTGAGTATGCCAATCTTGATAAAATATTCATTCTAAATTCATCAAGATGGAAGAATTTCTAACCTTTTGTACAGTGCTACTAAAAGGATGAAGATGGCAGAATTTGATGTAGATGACACTCAGACAGAGGTAAAGAGTTGGCTATAAATGTAGTTTGATATGCTCTTCCAAGCAAGGGGAATGAATACCCTTAAACATAGGTATCGATGGACTGTTGATGGCTGTAACAGCTGCTCAGAATACTCATAAATATATATAGAATTCGTGGGTAGTGTGTTGCCTGAGAAAAATGCCCAACGGATTGAATTAAGGCTCCAATAAGCAGATCACGACCTCATTTGATGAGTATAGCCCCACGTATGGAAAAATGAGTTCCTTTACACTTCAAATGACTTCCATGCAAGAAACCATGAGCCTTCCAAAGAGCTGTAAGCCACAGATATGGGTCACACCTTCCTTATGGGTCACAGATATTAGAGGCTCCCAATTCCATGGATCTCTGCTAGAATGCCAAGTCGCTGCCAGGAGAAGTGAAACGCTATAATAAATGATAGATTGTTGTCTTTTACAATCGAATGTAGGTGCAAAGATTGCCCATGTCTTCAATAGACGACTACACAGTAGTTCAGTTTGTAATCACTACTCCACCACAAAATTAACACACCCTTCCTCAACTATTCATATTACATGACCTACCAATGAAGAGCATGACTTGTATACTATATATCGCAGCCAGAATGAAGGGATCTATGACTCAGGGAATAGCATGACTTGTATACTATACATTGAAGCCAGAATAAAGGGATCTATGACTGAGGGAATAGCACGTTGTTGAAGGTTAATGGATTTCTTACATAATGACAAATCTTTGCCTTAAATATTCACACACCAATGCAATAATGATCGTTATCTACAATTACTGATTTGGAATCCTTCCACAATGAAGCTCAATAGTAGATCTGGATGATCTACTCTCTGGATTGGCTAGGATGGATAGATTTCGCCATCGAATCCAATCTGGTCAAGGTTTCCATCATCAAAACCAAAGAAGCTCAAAGAGCTCTCTAAACTAGTTCTCAATCATCAATCATAATAATAGATATTGAGTAACTCCCTTTATCTTTATTTTATATCCTTGACATTGAATGCCCTATACATATGTCACTTTTCTCTTCTATTTCTCCATTGAGTTGCATGCCTCTCATTTGTTGCATGCATGCATGTTTGCATGTATCTCCCTTATGCCTGTATGCATGATTGCATGCACCTCACTTTTGCATGCCTGCATGATTGCATGCTCTACATGTCCCTTGTTCCAATTTTACCCAAAAGGGAACATTACAAAAATCATGAGTCATCCAGTGAAGATAGTTCCCTGCTTACTTTCTCTTCATGATGTCATAGAGAACTACATGGCAAGCAATGCGATGAACCTAGTCCTCCGAATCTCCATCAACAAATCTTTGTAGATTCCTTCAAGCCCTTTCATTGCCAATCAAATCATCTACATCTATACTGTAACAATCCACAAGAAGAGGCATCTTGTTAAGAATTTGTAAACAATCTCATATCTTTCTCTTGAGCATTTCTGAAACCATTATCTTCTTTATAAAGATTTGCAATCTTTAAATGTTTGTCCCAAAGAACCCTAGCACTTTATTCTATATTTGAAGTTGAAACTATAGCAGTTAGTAGGCACAGTGAGATAGCTATCTCGCTTAATTTTTTACCAGGCTCCATTTATGTTGTTTCCACAGCTGGAATCCTCAGTCCTTCAAACCTTGTAAAAGATGGCATCTTTCCAAAGAAATTCAGCCACTGTCCATTTTATGTGGATCCCTTGTTGTTCAACGTTGCTCAGGTAATATACCTTGCATACTATTAATACACTTCATCAAGGAAGTGATTGACAGGGAGGGTTGTTTGATTTTACATATAAGCTTCCTTAGTATTAGATTTTAGCAGCCATGACACTGCCTTATAAATTTTTCCTCTTTGCAGTTTTTCTAACCTATCCTTTTTTAATAAATGGAAGTATTTTTTATGGAATTGGGCTATACATCACACCTAATTTAAGCAAATCATACATGACCTAAACACTACTTGTTGTGCGAAATCTTTCAAGTTCTTTTTAGTTGCATTTATTAACTCCTTAAGTTTGTTTTGAAACAAATCATCCTTGGATTCTTTTATTAGGGACCACCCCTCTTGGATTTTTGTTTAGGAATTGGCCTAAACAGAGGAGTTGAGTGTTAGGTGACAGTTCACTCGACTCAAGGCTCTCCCCCAAGGCTGCACCCAGTGAGTTGATAAGGTTTTTCTCACCTAGAGGTGTGGATTAGGCGGCAACATCTTAGGTTAAGAGAGTGAATTTTCCATCCAAGCTTATTTTAGGATACCCCATTTTCATTTTCATTTAATTTGTATCATTTCCAGTGATGCCACATCACTTTTTGCACATTTGTAGTAAAATATCCTTTGTGATATGCAGTCATCATGCCTTGGTGATAACTATTTAAAGCTCTGGTTAGAGGAAATATTGTGACCAAAATAAATGCCTTCTTGAGCTTTAGAAGATTCATCCAATGTCAGAGTTTAATTAGTCTGATTGTTTTATTCACTGAAGCATTTTCTTTACCAAAATTTGGAGAGCTGTGCCGAGTGAGTTGAATTGCAAATACATCTTTCATGACAAATTATTCATGCAGGCTATGGATCACATTGCATCCAACATAAATCTGTACATGTCATCGTTAGAATTATCACAACCAGTTGAAGTAAATGAGGAAGCAAAAGTTAGTTATGAAGAGCAAGTGAAAAGGAGCTCTGAGAAACAGAATAAAAGGAATGTTGATGCAGAAACAAAGGTACACAGTCTGTCATAATGTTGTCATAGTTGTTAAGTGCTCTCCATTGTGTTTTCATGAAAGAGGCATGTGAATTTTAAAATCTCCTTCGGGAACTCGAGAATTGATCTTTATATGAATAAATGTATGTTGTCATTATGAATTTTATGATAGTCTAAAGGTGACAATGGAGCATCATTTTCAGTTTTGACTCACACAGAGGTCAATGAACGACCTATTAAGTCCCACGAGAATGGACGAAAAAAGGGTTGGAACCCTTCTGATCATAAACCATTAAGAGAAGTAAAGGAAACACCGAGACAACAAAGTAAGTACGATGAAAGAAATGACTCTAGAGCAGTTCAAAATTCTCAGTTTAAAGGCAAGTCAGTGTTAAAGAGACCACATTCTCCAGAGCCCTGGGCATGCAGGTTTCGGGATGATGAAGGTCATTCGAACAAGGTTAGAGATACATCACATGGTGGTGTCAAATGCAGTTTTGGTGAAATTGTTTTCTATTTTTTAGCTGAAAACCATGTTGTTGATGATAATAATATACTTTTTTAGTTTGATCGAAAAAGACTTTTTTTTCACATTATGCAGAGGATGAGATCACCTATAGGTGTACATGCTCCCCGACGACTTCTTCAATCTGCAGTACGAGAAGCAGTTGGTCCTAATGTGCCAGCTAGTTCAAAACGATCAGAATCATCATCATAGCGTCTGCGTTCAGTTGTTTCTACAACTGTTGGTCAGTGGATGTCTATATGTGTTTATTTAAAAAAAACTCTCAGTTTCAATTTATTTTTAGAGTGGCTTAGATTGACTAATAGTTAGATGCAAAATTAGTACATACTAGATTCTAAATGCTAATAGAAAATAATATAGAAAATAATTATTAAAGTATGTGGAATTCAATCACCATATCATGGCAACACTGAACAGTGAGCACAAAACTGAAATTTTATCCTGGTTATGCAAAAAAGAATTCAGTTCTAACTTTTTCAACAAGAATTTTATGATTTGATTATTAAATCATTTTAATTTACTAATTGCTATATTTAATTTTACTATGGTGACTTGCAAACTTGCATTATTCATAGTAGTCATGTGTCATTATTCCAATTCCAAGTTAGCAACTTCCTTAGAAGGGGTGAGATTTGTGAATCACTTTACCTACCTCGCTTACTGGCACAATCTTACTAGCACGAATGAAACCATGTGTATGGAAAATATCCTAAGCTTACTGTTTGATACTATGTTGATGGTAAGAAGATGGGTTTCCTTTGTCGTTTTTATGCATTCCATGCATGAATTATATTACTTGTAAGGTGAAATTTTTGTGTAAGGATGTGGGATATGCTATGGAACCTTCCTGCACTTTTCTAGAAATTTAGGTGCCTAGAATTATATGTATTTTGAAGCTCAATTATTTTTATTTTTTTCAACTGATGACAATACTCTTTTGTAGTGCAATTATTGTTGTTATGTTTCTACCAATCCATGACAAACTACTTATCTTGACTAAATATATATGCATCTGCAGAAGGTATTGGTAATGTTGGTCTAGTACTCCTAGTAACGATAAGGCCAATGACTAGAAATACTCTGGCTTGGTTTGTGGCATGTGAGCATGATCAATGGGGCCTTGCAATTGCAGGTAAGTTGCATGCTTATGTATCATCTCAAACATGTTCAATTGAAAGTTGTTATCTACCATAGTTTCCTTCTTCAAAAACTTATTTTTTGGCGAAAGTATTTCATTTAATAGGTAAAAAGTAAATTATTTGGTCAGGTCATGTAAATGTAGCACCTCGACATCTAGCAACTGAGGCTGAAACATTACTTTTTGCAACACTAATACATGAGGGAAGCCATCTATATTTTTACTAACTAGTTTATGAGCCATTTGTTCTTGCTGAGCCAACCGATGAGTAGGGATCACGACATACACCCAGAAATAGATTTCTTATTCACTATCTTGTTCAAATTAAATATTAGTGAACCCAGACAAAAAAAGAATATATTCATTCACACAAACATTAGCATGTCTATATTAGCAATGAATCAACTCTAAATTCCCATTAAGTTTATAAAAATGTATGACAATGTATGGGCAACTTGAAGTTGAACATTCCCATTAAGTTTATGAAAATGTATGACAATGTATGGACAACTTGAAGTTGAGAAAAATATTCAAGCAATCGACTATTCAAGTATTCCCAATCTCATGATATGGCATTTATTGGCATTTATCATCTAATTAAGGGATACAAACGTTTCATCTTCCAGTTTATTCATATTGTCTATATTGAACAAAGTGCATAAATTCTCATAGTGGAAGAGACAAACAAGAAATATGATTCCTCTTGAATATTGGCCTTCCATGCACAAACTATTGAGCTCCTCAACTGCATCAATATTTCATGTCTACAATAAGAATCACTGCACTATGTGATGAAATGCATATCACATAATTGAAATTTGTGTCTACAAATTGTATGCAAAATTTTCAGCATTTTTGTTGTTTTAGTAAGTAATCGAAAATTTTGGAATTATAGTTCTTATCCCTTGTGAGGATTGCAAAAGCAGGTTGCTCTTGCATGATAATATGTAGATATTTGGGTACATGTGGATATCCCATTACAATCATCTCTTGAACATTCTTATTGTCTTTTCTTAGACTTAAAAATAATGCAATATGGGTGTTAATATTGCTCATCTCCTTAATTATTAAAGCGTTCTAGCTCAATGGTAGAGCGCCTGCCTTACAAGTAGGAGGTTGGTGGTTCGATTCCTCCATACCCTATTGATATTACAATATTGGTATTTTTAATCAAATATATTTTATTATGATTTATTATGGCTATAGAGGGGGTTTCAAACCATCTTTGTATGTTTCTACGAGGGGGGTTCTAAGCCACTTTCATATGTCACTATGAGGGGGGTTTCAAACCGCCTCTGTAGGCATCTATGAGGGGGGTTCCAAAATGCCCCTATAGGTATCTATGAGGGGGGTTCCAAACTACCCCTATATGCCTCTACGAGGGGGGTTTTAAATTTCTTCTATAGGCCTCTACGAGGGTGGTTCAAAACTGTCCATATAAACCTCTACGAGGGGGTTCCAAACCGCCCCTATAGGACTATACAAGGGGGGTTCACAACCATCCCTATAGGCCTCTACGAGGGGGGTTTGAAATCACCCCTATAGTCCTCTATGAGGGGGGTTCCAAACTGCCACTATAGGTTTGTATGAGGGGGGTCCACAACTTCCCTCGTAGGTCTCTATGAAGGGGGTTCAAAACCGCCCCCGTAGGTCTCTATGAAAGGGTCTACAAGGGGGGTTTAAAACTGCCTCCATAGACCTCTATGAGGAGGGTCACAAACCGCCCCAAAAAGTCACTTTTGGGGGCGGTTCCAATCTCATCAAAAACCGCCCTTAAAGGGAAAAAAATTTAACATCAGTGCTTTTAGGGCAGTTTTTCCAAAATCATCCCCAAATCCAGAACCCCCCCCGTAGGTCACTTTTGGGGGCGGAAGACAACCCCCGATTAAGGAAAAAAATGTAGTAGTGTCCCAAACCTAAGGAGGAACAATGACATAGGTGCCAAAATACACAAAAGGGTCTAACTAGGACACCCATGGTCAGACAAGCTCTACTTGTTGACCAACGCGACTCCAATCGACAGGGGTTCCACTTCACTGTCAACACATGCCGCAGTCTCCCTAGGAACCGGCCCAAGCAGGTTTTATCTCGCCTAGCAACACCTGCAGAGCAGATGAGGTCTCACCCAAGGCGTCCAGGAAGAGAAGACGGAACCATGTTTATGTCGAGGAAGGAGGAGGGTTGCGACTATATGAACTAACTCTATTGCAACACTAAACGGGGATCTCAAACATTTGACATGTATTTATAATGCATTATTCAATCGCAACATTCATTATCACAGCAGTAGTAACAGTAAAGCAACATTGCATCAAGGAAACATAGCATTATTCATGAAGTGTGACATTGCATTACCATAAACAAACATAAAGAACCTAGGAATTGCACTAGAACAGTTTCATCATATCATATTATCACTGTAAAACCTTAGATACAATATCTCCTCAAAGATCAGGTCTCGGCAATATCTCACAGATGTGCAGAAACAACCCAAACATGCGCTTCTCTTCACCTTCATTCCACTCCCCTCCAATACCTATGACTCCTATCTATATATAGGCTTCCGCCATTACAATGCCTGTCCACTTACTAACAGCCTCCTAATTGACATTTCGACAAGTGACCCAATATCTAACTAACTTGGTACAAAACCGACCAAAAACCCGCATTTTGCAGTATAACTGACTCGACATTACATAATATGTGTTCCAAATGACCCAAAACCCACATTCCATGGTATAATTGACCCAAAATACATAACTAATCTTTCTCTCATCGCCATTCGCATCATCTTCTCGCCTTGTCGCAACATCAGAGATGCTATGATAACACTCTACCAAACCTCCTGTCAACAAGCCCCCAAAAAAATCTTGTGGCTCGCCCCCAAGCCATGTCAATTGTTGGACATAGTACACGCCGCCATTTTTACTTTGAAGTCCTCATACGAATGTTCAACGGTACGCACCATCTCCTTGGCTTCCATAGCCGCTATCTGATTGTCGACCACGATGTCTTGGAATGGGTGATCTATATGCTTTTCCATGACCTGCTGTCGACACATCTACACTGCCTGCAGAGCTTCACTAGCCTACATCATAAATTTACCATCCGTATCCTGGAACTCTTCTAACTGGGTTGTGCATATCTTCTATCGCTCGTCCGCCTTGGTGACACAGTGTTATAAGTCTTTCACCTCTTGAGACTTAGCAACTTGCTCTAGTATTGGCATTGTGTGCATTGCAGCTTTTAATGTGGCCAACTGTCCCTCCGTTTCCTGTTGGTACTTTGTCAGCTGCTCAACCTGCTTGTCCTGAACAATGCGGCCCTAGAATTGTACCATTTCAACCATGAGCCTGATTTCCTGTGTTTCCAGCTCCTCCATCTAAGTGGCAACTTCCTCAATTTCCCTTCTTCGTTCATCCACTTTGGCCCGAGGCATACCCAGTTTCAGCTGGGCCTTCAACTCGTGATTCTCCTGTCGCAACTGAATAATAGCAACCCCTAGTCACTGCACTCGGTGGAGCACATCTACCTCTTTAGTGGGCTCGAGGACATGTTGATAAGCTTCTATGATTTCCCGGTCAACCCGAACACTGTCGTCCCACATGCGAGCCTTTTCCATAATAAGGAAATCATGTTCCCTTTTTAGGCCTTCAATTTCGTGGGCCTTCTCCGCATGTTCTTCCTTGATGTGTACCTCAAGGTCATCCATTACCTTCCATGCTGAAGCATCTCTGGCAGTCAATTCTTCAATGGTGCACTGCGCATCGGCCTCTCTTTCCTACAGGAAGGCACATATACCACTGATCTGTCGCAGTTGGTCTGTCATTTTCGTGTTAGTAGTAGCCTGCAGAGTAGTCAATCCTTCCACAGGAAAGGCATTCACATTAATGGTCGTTGTGTGCAACTTCTGCAGCAATGTGGTTAGTGACATGACTCCAGTCGACAGGGGTTCCACTTCCATATCGACACATTCCGTAGTCTCCTTGGGCACTGGCCCGAGCAGGTTTTATCCTGCTTAGCAACACCTGCAGAGCAAATGAGGTCTCACCCTAGGCATCCAGGAAGAGCAGACGGAACCATGTTTCCACTGAGGAAGGAGGAGGGTTGCAGCTATATGAACTAACTCTATTGCAACACTAAACATGGATCTCAAACATAAGACATGTATTCATAATGCATTATTTAATCGCAACATTCATTATCACAGTATTAGTAACAGTAAAGCAACATTGCATCAAGGAAACATAGCATTATTCATGAAGTGTGACATTGCATTACCATAAACAAACAAAAAGAACCCAGGAATTGCACCAGAACAGTTTCATCATATCATATTATCACTACAAAACCTTAGATACAATATCTCCTCAAAAATCAAGTCTCGGCAATATCTCACAGATGTGCAGAAACAACCCAAACATGCGCTTCTCTTCACCTTCGTTCCACTCCCCTCCAATACCTACAAATCCTATCTATATATAGGCTTCCGCCATTACAATGCTTGTCCACTTACTAACAACTTTTTAACCGACATTTGGACAAGTGACCCAATATCTAACTAACTTGGTACAATTAAACGGACCAAAAACTCGCATTTTGTGGTATAACTGACTCAATATTACATAATATGTGGTCCAAATGACCCAAAACCCGCATTCCGCAGTACAATTGACCCAAAAGACATAACTAATCTTCTGCTCATCTCCATTCACATCTTCTTCTTGCCTTGTCGCAGCATCGGAGATGCTACGATAACACTCTACCAAATCGCCTGCTAACACTACCACCAAATAACGACACTTCTAGAGAAGCATAGAGGTTCTGTGTTGGTTAAAAAGAAGGGTCGCACCTAAGGTTAATGATTGTGGTCATAAGATCAATGTAGAAATGTAGGCGAAATAACATCCTAACCTATATTCCAGGTGTAGAAAATATATGCCGAAGGCGTGCAATGGTTAAAAAATCCATCCTCTTCGAAAAAAACTATTCAAAATGGCACTTTACAGCTTCATATTAGTCCAAAACGGCTCAAAACGGAAAAAAACTATAGAAAATTGGGTATGAAAAACTATAAATAGTAATAAAAAAATACTTTTACCATTTCATTTTCAATTTTTACCCAGGCCATTAGCTTGGGGGTAGTAAGAAGATGAGTGCTCTTGCTTCAACCCAAGGTTAAGTGATAAATCCACCATCATATGGTTTTGGAAGTGACTGCCATGGTTAGTGACAATCTCCTTTGGGATACTGAATCGAGTTATAATATGATTGAAAACGAAGTGGGCTACTGTAGCACCAATGGCTTTTATGGTCGGCATGGCCTCATCCATTTGGTAAAATAATCAATGGCCATAATGATATGGTGATGCCACCCCAACCAAGGTTGGGTTGAAATCCGTGAAATCTACCCCCCACTTGGTGAAGGGACGGACGGTGACGACCGGATGTAAAGGAGCAAGGTGCAAGCGCATGTTCCGAGCAAACACCTGGCAAGGGTGACATATCTTCATAGCATTTACACAATCTTTGAATATCGTGGGCCAAAAATAGTCTGCTCGCAACATATGTTGCGCTGTCATGAGCCCAGATAAGTGACCGCCACATGCTCCAGTATGGAAATCATTAAGTACTAGCTTTGCTTCTTCATGAGTTAAGCAACGACAGAGAATATAGTCTGTTCCTCGGTGATACAAAGTTTCACCAATGATGACATAATCCTTAGCTTGATGTCTCACATGTCATTGCTCATCTCGTGAATAGTGCGAAGGGAACATTCATGACCATTATGGTCAAAATGTATGTCAATTGTATTTTCACCATTTTCAAAAGACCATCTGCAAATCTCCCAGGGCACAAATTACATGCTTACCTACACAACCTGATCCACGGCCACAAAATATCATCTGATACTCATCAAACATCATCTTGATGTACACATGATCATCCTAATCATCATCACTGCAACATCCTGCTGCATGTCATATGGAGAAGCTCGTCATCCACGATCATCCTGATCATACAATGCATCCATATGATGCACACCAAGAATCCACTTGATACATACATAGATACATGATCCACACAATGTATCCATCAGCATACATGATCTACCTGATCATACAAAGATACATGATCCACACAATGTATCCATCAACATACATGATCTACCTGATCATACAAAGATACATGATCCACACAATGTATCCATCAGCATCCAACATGATACGTACATACAAAATACATACACATGATCCAACCAATCATATCCAACATCCAACATGATGCGTATACAAAATACATACACATGATCCAACCGATCATATCCAGCATCCAACATGATGCGTACATACATATAAATGATCCAACTGATCATATCCAGCATCCAACATGATGCAAACATATATACATATAATGATCCAACTGATCATATCCAAGCAGAAACTAGAACATCATCCTGATGCTCATCATCCAGCACTTACATCCACAGCCATGTGAAGGATCCCCCTTCCAACATGCTTGGAATGGCTTCAGCAAATGTGTCCATCACTTCTTCCTCGAAGTGTCCTCGATCTGAAGAATGCCAAGCCTCTCTCTGAAGTACTCGAACTTCACCCTGGCTAGTGGCTTCGTCAGCACATCTGCAATCTGCTCGTTTGTTGCAACATACAGGAGCTTCATAGCTCCTCTCTGCACCATATCCCTGATATAGTGATATTTGATCTCTATGTGTTTTGACCTATCATGAAACACTGGATTCTCGGACAGCTTCACACAGCTCTGGTTATCACAGAAGATACCAGTAGCATCGAACAGGAGATCAAATAGCTCAGAAAGTAGCTTCCGTAGCCATACTGCCTCACAACTAGCTCAACAGGCTGCAACATACTCTGCCTCAGCTGTACTCACTGCTACACAGGACTGCTTCCTGCTAAAGCAAGAGATCACACCTGATCCCATACTGAAGCAACACCCAGATGTGCTCTTCCTATCTGCAACACTGCCAGCCCAATCTGAATCAACATAACCCTGTAGGTTAAACTTTTGATTTGCTTCATACTTGAGCCCATAATCCACTGTACCCTTCAGACACCTCAGAACATGCTTTACAGCAATCAGGTGAACACTCCTCGGATCCATCGGGAACTAGCTCAATGTGTTCATAGAAAAGCAAATATTTGGTCTCATGTTCATCAGGTACATCAAGGACCCAATCGTCTGATGATACATGGAGACATCAACCGGCTCAGATGAAGCATCACATAGAAGCTTCAGATTCGATGCCATAGGTGTGGCCATGGCTTTGCAATCCATCATCCCAAACCTCTTTAGGATATCCACTGTGTACTTACCTTGACCAAGGAAGATCCCACTTGCACTCTGCCACACCTCCATACCTAGGAAATGGTGCATCATTCCCAAATCTTTCATATCGAATTCAACAACAAGCTTCCTCTTAGTATCTGCAATCAGTCTGTCATCTCCTGTTACAAATAAGTCATCCACATACAGGAGTAGAATCATAGGATTCCCTTCCTCAACCTTGTAGTAAAGGTTGGAATCCGCTTTACTTTTGGTAAATCCCAAATGAGATAGGAAACTGTCCATCCTACCATACCAGGTTCTGGGAGCTTGCTTCAAGCCATACAATGCTTTCTTCAATATGCACACATGTGACTCCCTGTCAGGTCTTGGGACTGCATCCCAAACATCATATTCATGATCGACGGATCATGGAATTCCATTTCTTCATCCCAGATCCTCGGAACTTCAATATCTTCAATATATTCAATATCTTCAATAGATATCTGTGTTGCTGGAACAAATGTTGTAGTCCTTTTGTAGGTGAAGATATATGGTCTTTCCTACAAAACAAGTTAAATTCCATGATTAGAAACATCTCATAATTTTTCAGAACAAATTCTTTACACATAAAGAAATATGTCATGCAGTCATGCAGTTATCTTAGCCAATGCTTCAATACAACATTTATCCATGTTCCACAACTTTCTAGATGTCTTCCAGTCTCTACCAGAACATTGTTAAGAGTTTGCACTACTCCCAACATGTTAGAAAAGAGGTTTCATTCTAGATAAGTAGCACTGGAATGTTGTACAGTGCCATAGGCCACTTACCCATCACATGCATATTAGTAGTATACTGTTCATTAATGCAATCATTCTAATATGCACAATACATCTCCTAAGTCTAGGAACATAAGCATAATATTATTTAAACAAACACAATGGGAAAGAAATGATAATTGAAATACTTATCTTTGTTTGTTTGTTGGGTGGACTCCCTCTGAGTCTTTGCTTCCTGGCAGGAGCTGCTGAAGTAGCTTCTTCTACACCTTTTGGTTGTGGAATCTAGGAAGATGGTCAACTCCCTTTGAAAATCTACATCCTTGCAGGAGCTGCTGGAGTGTGCTCCCTCTTGATATTTGCTTCCTGGATTACCTATCCTTGAACTTATATTCATCCTTGCTGACATCAATCTTCTTGAACCCAGAAAAGACCTCTTCTGGTGTCTTGTTGTCCAATATCTTGTGGGGAGTTCTGTTCTGCACATATACAGCTGTTCTAACTGCTTCTACCCATAAATGTATAGGTAGATCCTGGTCATGCAACATTGCCCTTGCTGCTTCCGTGATGGTTCTATTCTTCCTTTCTGCAACTCCATTCTGTTGAGGATTATACGGAACAGTCAACTCCCTCTTAATCCATGAATCACTACAAAGCTTCTTGAAGTCACTTGAGGTGAATTCTCCACCATTGTCAGATCTGAATGTTTTGATCTTCTTGTCAGTTTGATTCTCCATCAAGGTTTTGAATTCCTTGAATTTATCAAACACCTCATCTTTGCTCTTCAAGATGTATACCCAAGTCTTCTTGGAGAATTCATCAATAAATGAGACATAGTAAACATACCCACTCAGGGAACTGGATGACATAGGACCACATACATCTGAGTGGATGATTTCCACGATGTATTTTGCCTTGCTTTCGCTGCTTGGGAAAGCCTTCTTAATGTTCTTACCTTTTGCACATCCTTTGCGAACACCTTCATGTTTGGTCTTGATTTTAGGAAGACCCTCTACAGCCTTGCTTGAAATTGGAAGTTCTCTATAGTGCATATGAGCAAGTCTTCTATGCCAAAGTTCACTTGGCTCCATGGATTCATGCACCATGGCATGTTTAGGTTGTCCCTTCAATTTATACAAGCCTCCCTTTTGCTCTCCAATCACTACTGCATCATCTATGGTCTTTCCCTTTGGCCACATTAGGACTTGTCCATCCACAAATGCAACCCTCATGCCTTTTGCATCCAATGCAGAGATGGAGAGTAAGTTCTTCTTGAGCCCAGGTACATAAAGTACTTCTTTCATCTTCAAGGATTTTCTAGAATCTAGGTTGTAGGAGGCTTCACCACTTCCTTTGATTGGGTATTGATAATCATCCCCAAGTTTCACCTTATGGGGTGATTCATGTTCAGATAGATTCACAAAAGATTCCTTAAACCCAGTCATGTGTTTGGAAGCCCCACTATCAATCAACCAATCATTACAACCATGAGAGATGGTACCTGTGAGAGCAGAGATCAGAACATACTCTTCTTCACTTGATGAGTCATCATTACTATCACTTTCTACCCTAGCCTTCTTCTTTGGGGGTTCATCATCTTCGGAAGCATGAGCATGAAACATTCTTTTGCTACCCTTCTTCTTCTTGTTGGAGATGTTGTTGTCCTTCTTTTTCTTGGGACAATTTATGGCAATATGCCCTTTCTCATTATAGGTGAAGCATATTATTCTTTCTTTGAAGTGATGTGAAGATCTCTTGGAGTGAGATGGATCTCTCTTTGACTTACCTTTCTTGGTGTGAGCTTGATCTTCATTCCCATAGTCTACTGAAGGAGATCAACTTCTTCCTTGCACAAATTCCTTGGATAAAGGAATCCCATGACCTGGGTAGGCTATTTAGAGTGGTCATCACCACTTCACCACTCTCCACCATTTCATCCACTGCTTCTAGTTGTTCCTTGATCTGGGAGACCCTTGAAAAATAAGATTGAATGGTTTCTCCATTCTGAAACTTTACTCCTTTCAATTGGTTCTGCAGGGTCATCTTCCGATTTATGTTCTTCCCTTCAAACAACTTGGTCAAAGAGTCAAACATCTCCTTGGGTGTCTTAAGAAAAGACACATGGGGTATGAGATGGTATTTTATAGAATCAGCAATGATTCTCTTTGCCTTGACCAAGTTCTTCTTGTGCAATGCCTTGGCCTCTTCATCCTTCGGGATAGGGATGTCTTCTTTCACATATGAGTCCAACTCATTTTCTTCTAGGATTAACCCAATCCTATACTTCTAGGCTCGGAAGTTATCAGCCCCTTCAAGCTTATCCTCAAGCTTGGTGTGGAGAGACATCTTAAAGAGTACTTCAAATTTAAATAGAAAAGATTTAGATCTTACCACTTGAAGTGTTGAATACTAGATCTCGTCCCTAATTAGGGTTTGTTAGAGAAACCCTAAAAATTCAAAATGTGAATTTCAAATTTCTGAAAGGATAGAAAGATGCGCCTTGGTGAGCTGATCATCCTGGTACATTCAGAATTTGAGATCAGCAAAGTCTTGCCCTTCAAAATTGCCTTTTTGTCCTCCCGGGTTCTCTAGGGAGAGCCCTGAATTAGGGTTTGAGTTTCCCGGAGATCTACCCAGCCACAAATATCGATCCAAAGCTCTAAACTTCGATTTTTGCAAGGAGCTTCCATCTGTGTCTTCAGATTCCAGAAATTCCTATTTTTTTGGAAACCCTATTTTTTAGGGCCAAATCTGAAAATGCTCGAAACTGAGTTCTAATTTGACAGATAGATGCGCCTTGATGAGTAGAGTCAATCTACTATACTTATTTTCAAAAATCTATGGAGAGAAACCCAACAAATAAGGAACTCAAGCTTCCGTCACTGCAAAATGTCTTCTTCTCAGGTTAGCTCTGATACCATGTTATTTTTTGAGCATTAATTCACAATACTCTACGATCTTTGTTGAGAGAATAACATCTACAGTATATCAATGCATGACAATCACAATATGACGAGCATCACAAGAATCAAAATCATGAAGACAAGAGACACAGAGTTTTCGTGGGGAAAACCCTAAGGTGAAAAACCCCACAACTTCCTCAGAGATAGAGAGAGAAATGGCTCAACCAAAAGTACAACCAAATAACACTGAGATAGTCTCCTGATAGCAAATGATCCTCCTCTTCACTAGTGTGCCACTTTTCAAGTGAGAGTGAGTTGTTTTTCCAAATGAGTAAAATAGAGATCTCCGATATCTATTTATACTAACCTTTTTTCCCAGTGACCTTATGGGGCCGACTTGTCTATCTAGATACATCCACATTATATTATATATAATTCAGGGCCGACCCCACATGGTGGTCTAATAACCCATCAGCAAGTACACACACTTGCGACACTTGTCAATCCACATGATGACACTTCCTTATACAGGAATAACACATCTCTTATAAGGGTACAATGAATATATATAAAATACATAGATGAAATACATTCCAAAGTTACATATACATCAACATTTCTAAACTTGACATTCTCTCCCACTCAAGATTTGGAACATAATTGTAGGGGGGAATTTTCTTTGCAACCCTTAACTTGAAAATTATATGATGAGTGTCATAGGATAATTTTTCTTCTTTTTCCAAATTCATCCATTTCATGAACTCTTACATATATTGCGGGGTGTTTAATCCTTTTACTTGGAAGGGTCCCACCTCCTTCGGTAACAAAAATGTTCTTTGGTGTTTGAAATGTAGGAAATGCATCTTGTTAGACATGAATATTTTCCTTGTGTACTCCATGGAAAACACCCTTTCTATAAGGAAAGTTGGAAACTTGTATGGATCCTCCTCAAAGCCATGTATCCTAAAAAAGGTTTACTTTTCATATATAAATAATCTCCTACTCTCATATCAAGACTCAATTGTAACAATTTCTTGTTCTTTGGGAAAATTCTTGTAGGTGATGCATTGTGCATCAGAGTGTAAGTAATAGCCATAACCTTGCTAGAAATCTCTATGTAATTGGGTTTCAAATATTTCCCAAAATTTGGTCTTTCCATTCATATGCAATCATCTGATTTCCACTCTCATCTATAAGCTCCAAATTCAAGCCTTTATAGTGCTCATAATTCTAATATATGAACATATAGAACAAATAAGATGGGTATTTCAATTGCTCTTTTGTAGGGAACTCTTCGAACTATGCATGGATTTCTTAGGCCAAGTAGTTATAGAGATCAAACATTCGAGGCATAACCCCATAGGTAGGAGTTAGGCAATGTAGGAACCCTAGGATGGTATCATCTACTTTTCTATCACTGTCAAATCCTAAGATTGTGCATATCAACGATGTGGCCTTCCTAGAATTTTTAGAAAATACCACTTTGTCATAAAGGGAAGGAGAACTTGTTATCGAAACCCCCCTTTCCAAATGTTGAGATAAATAATGATTCCTTTCAAGTGTCTTTAAGGACTTGTAGGAAGTGGAAAGGGTTTTCTCACTAAGGTCTTGTACGGATAGGAAATCTAGAAAGCACAACATTTTCTGGATGTTGTTAGTATTTATCATGCATAGTATTTTTGAGTAATGTGAGGAAAATATTGTTTGTTTTCTAGGGGAATATTGAATGGGGCACTGGGTCATAAATTCGAGGAAATATACCATATGTAGGTAAACATATCTAGCTAGATTTGACTCCCATAGGTGGCATGGGATTTAGATTCTCTAATAATGGTGTTTAGGTCAAAAGAGGTTTTACTGTATAAAAAATATCAATGTCATGATCATATACATGCTCATCACTAAAAATATTGGTTGTAACTACTTAGCTTTGGACATAGATGATATTTTAGGTGAATTGGAAGAATAGTAGGTTTAAAATTGGTTTTGTAGGTCAACCAGAAGGTAAAGGATCCTTTTATTGTTTATTTGAAGTTAAATAATCGAGATGTTTTAGTACAATATTTACCAAGAGGGTAAAATCTCGTTGGTGTTGGTATTTTGTGTACAAATTGTTTACTGGACCATTATCATGGATGCAGGATGCTCGATATTTATTCTCGATAAAAGGAAAATAAATTTGAACTTTGAAATGACCCCTTTTTAACGGTTGAACCATTTTGAATTTGAACGTTTGGAAAATTTTGATTTTTCCCACCTGAATGACTTCAGATGTTGTTAGTGGACTCCACCCGACATGTGTCCGTTCATGATTAGTTGATGTGGATGTCGATGTGTGTAGGAATTCTAATTTTTCTTTCTTGGGTGTAAACCACCATGGTTTTGAATGTCATTAACAACTCGGGAGTGCGGTATTATTGGAAAGGGCTCTTTCGAACCATTATGTGTTACAACGTAATTTTCCACCTTGTGAGCATCAGCACTCTTTGGCCTGCAGGATCCATTTCACTGACTCAGATCCACTTGATATCCTTCAGACACTAGCTTTCTCTATTTTTTCCCTTGTACGCTAGCTGCATCATTACAGCGGGCATACCCGCGAGTTGCATCACTATAGCCCGTGGGTAGCATGTAAAATGGTAAAAATCACTAGTTTATTACTTTTTACTCCCAAAAAGTGGTCATAGCGTGATCTTTGGCCCTCCATTTGCCCCGAAACGTCTTGTAACATTCCGAAAATAACAAAATAAAATAAAATTATAATAGCAATAATTATCAGAATTATTTAATGCCGAACATATAAACTAAATCGAAATCTTAACTAAGATAAATTAATGACGATGACACGTCATCATCCTCAAATAAATATAGTTGTAATTTATACTTCAGGTATAAATGGATGTTAACCTCTTTAATGAAAGATCTTTGTATGCTTATGTAAACAAGTACAGTTTACAATTTTGTTTAAGTTCTTGGTTAATATTACATGTTGATACAGTTTGTCATGCTTTAATATTCTTGATGGATTGCTAACAGTTTGTTTGTTTGTTAATAAAAGGGTCCTATGAGGCACCCTGGAGCTTACTTAACTACGTTTAGCGAAGGCAATTGAAACTTGTTTCCATGTGTAGACCACATGTAAGAAATCGACAAGACAACATAATATTTAGAGTACTTGTGTTTTTCAATTCATCGTCAATGTAAAATGTTAAGTGCTTCCTTGCGACATTAAAAACTAAAGGTATGGATACAAGGATTCTACTCCTAGCTTAAGTACTATTTTACAAAGCTCCTTCATGTTATCAATCCATGTCGTCGAAGTTTATGTTATGATGTTACATTTATCGTCATGAGACTACTACTAGTGATATTAATACAACAATACTATTATCTGTTTAAGTGTGCAATTACGATATTTGTAGGAATTTACACCTTCGAGCTATCATTATAGTTGGCATCTTACAAAATCTTAGACTATTCTATGTCCTGTATTTAGCATTTCAGTACACATACAACCTATAGAGATGAAGTAGCTATGTATGTTATAGCTACCATTTATTTACATAATGTATGGCATAATACTCAATTATTTCGATACAAATTTAAACTTTGGGATTATATAAAACATGCACTACATATTACTATATAATATGATGTGGTTTTTACTATACCGAGCTATGAAAAAAAAAGCAATATTGTGCTTTACTCTATGAAATCCTAACTATACCCTTAGCACCATAGGATATTATCCTATACCAACCACGAATACGATCATAACAACTTTATTAAGATCGTGGCTTAAGTGGTAGTTTCAACTATGTTGTAAGTATGAGCTTGTTCCCTAAGTGTTAATGTTAAAGTAAATGTATTTTCCCAAGTCTCGACGTTAATGTGATGAAATGACGGGTATTATCTTTTGTTTGCAGGTTGACAGAGTTATGGTTTGTGAATTAAATGCACTCCATAGTGGAATGGGTGGTCGTAATCCCATGTGGTCTAACCTTGTGAACTTTGATTGATATTGTAGTTGGGAGTTCCAACTGGAAATGATGCCCTGTCACCTCTCCTCCACGTTGTACACCGTATCATTCCTTGGTATGCAGGGTTGGCAACTCTGATGGTTGTTGGAATTTAATGAGATATTAATGTGAGGTTGCTCGGCTTTCAATGTAGCACTGTTGCCTCTTTTATATCTGTTGATCGCTCCAGATCTTGGTCATTGGTTTGTGTAACCCTAATCCGTGTTGTTTGTATTGATGGAAAGTTTCTTGGTCATTCGTTGTTTTGTTGTAATGAGGCCGACAGGATGCCAAATTTTTAGGGTTAGAGGAGGTGTTCTTCCATGGTTTCGACCCTGTGACTTATGAGAGCAAAGTTTAAGTGTTGCAGTCTTGGATTCATGCCATAGAGACGTGATGCCATAGAATGAAGGGTAGATAATCATCAATTATTGAGAGTAGTTGGTAGTTTTTGCTTTGGCTTTTTCGAATGGTTGTAATGCCTTCTAATTTTTCCTGCGTGTATGAAAGATTACAGTCAACCTCTAGTTTTTCCATTGATATTTGGAATAACACTCTACAGGGTAAGTAAGTAAGAAATTGCATGAATGTTGATAACATATATTTTGCATTCTGAAATGTGTTATCAGTTTTTAACCCCTCACATTGTGCTTTGGTAGGTGTTCGCTTCGTTAGAGGGTTTCTACGCCACGATGTTGTAAAGGAAAGCTACTACTGCTTCCTGGTAAGCGCCGATGGTTCTCACATGCCTCGTAGGTACCTTGATGTGTTTTCTGTGTGCTGAGAAATGGAAATCTTTGACTTGTAACAGTGATGGTCGCAAGCAAGGTTTTAAGCTTGCCGCATTTTGTTTTATTTTGTACAGAGGGTAACCTCTCAGTAATTTAAGCTACCTATTGGCTATTTGATGCCTGGTTATGTTATCGATAGAGACTCTGAACCTTCTTTTGTTCTGCTAGATGTGTTAAGGGAAAAAACCTTGTAGAGTCTTCATTATTTTACGATTCTATATTATGTTTTTAGTTGATGATGGAAAGTCCCATGTACTGTGAAACCTTGATAGGTTCAAATTCTAGTTTTCATTTATCGTTTTAAATGGAAGTCAAGAACCAAGGGTTCTCTTTGTACTTATAAAGTATGGTTCGTTTTTCTTGAAATAAAACATTATAATTTTTTAAAAATGTTGTTGAGAACACTGTGTAAATAAATGTTAAGTTTTGCAGATCCACAATGGTTGTCTTCTGGACGAGGGTTTATAGTTGCAAATTTGTATGCATGTAGTTTGTTCTCGTTGTTGATAAAAATGTTTGGAAAACTGTTGTAGTAGTTTGACTGTTAAAAGTGTTGAGAGGGTTTTGCCTCCGTGTTCTAGTTTCGTTGATGGACACTCTACCTATAATATCCAATTGCTATCGGGTTTGTGCTAGGGTTTGTATCCAAGACTTAATCGTTGTGATGAAAATCTCGATAATGTATTTGTTTAAATGTTACGATGTGAGCTAATGCTTAAAGAAGAATATGTAAACGTGCTTCGACTAACTGTTAGATAATTCTTAGATAGTAAAATTACCATAAATAAAAGATAGTATGGTTCTGGAAGGTAATGTCTAGGGTTTAATAAGTCATAAAAGTTATCATTCTTTGAACAATGTTTACAGTTTGTCTTTGCTAAATTTTCAGAATTTACTTCAATCTGATCTAGGATCTTAACTAAGAGAACAACATGTACAACAAATCTACAGCATATCAATCATGGACACAATAATGCAAGCACACAAGAGACACAGAGTTTACTTGGGGAAAACCATAAAGGTGAAAAAACCCAATAACTTCCTCAGAGATAGATAGAGCAATGATACAACCAGAATACAAGAGATAGTCTTCTCCTAGCAGCAGAGACTCCTCCTCCACAAGCGCGCCACTCTCCAAAGTATGAGTGAGAGAATAGAATGTGTAAAATGAGAGAGACACACTCTCTATTTATACACTAACTTGACTTGACCTTTACTCAATTAGGTCGGCCTCAAATTAACCACTTAACATAATGTTGACTGGGCCGACCCCCACTAGGGTGGCCTAATTACCCTTTGACCCACATGACCGACCCCCAATAGGGTGGTCTAATAACCCTTTGAACCACATGACTTATACAGGGCCGACCCCAACAAGGTGGTCTAATAACCCATCAAGTATAAGTTACAACACTTACATTATAAATGACGACACTTCTGTATAGAGGAATAATAACATCTCTATAGGAATTCAACCACTTCCGTATAGAGGAATAATAACATCTCTATAGGAATACAATATACATATATGTGAAATACATTCTGAAGTTACAAATACATCAACACTCCCTGTTAACTAGGAAGGTATTTCTCGACACAGGTCTTCTAGCACAAGTCTTCTTCTCTGGATCATCGTCACTGCATAATCGTCATCGAGTCATCATCATCGTCACTTTTGCTGCTATCTCAATCAATCTCTGAATCTACTTGTCATAGGAAGTTCTACAGAGCCAGTCCTTTTTCATACTGGATGTAGGCCCACCACCTGCAGGTCTTCATCATCTGTGCGAATGGTTTGATAGAGGTGTCCTCTTAGGACTAATTTTATGTGCGGATGCAATACCGGAAAGAGTATCCCAGGAACATTTATGTGCCTAAGCACGATCGACAAGATCTCCCAGGACTGATTACATGCATCTCCTCCACAATATGTTTAAATAACATCCCAAGAACATTTATGTGCCACAGCACGACTGACAAGATCTCTAAAGAGCATCCTAGGACTTATTAAGAGCACATAGCTCAACCTATCGAATTTCAAGGACTGATTACATGTGGATAGACAAAACCTTTAAAGAGCATCCCAGGAACATTTATGTGCCACAGCACGACCGGCAAGATATCTAAAGAGCATCCCAAGACTAATTACGAGCTCACAGGTCAACCTCTCAGATCTCCAGGACTGATTACATGTCTCCGTAGTAATACCTCATGCCAGGACTGATTACGAGCACACAGCTCAACCTATCGGATATCTGAGGATTGATTACATACTACATAGAAATACCGGAAAGTGTATCCTAGGAACATTTATGTGCCACAGCACTACCGGCAAGATCTCCCGGGACTGATTACATGCTATTTGCACAACCTACCACATATCATCTCTGACCTCCAAGTATCAACTTGATACTCATGATCCAACAGATCATCATCGCACAAAGCATCATCCTGATGCTCATGATCACACTGATCATCATCACTATATCAACCTGATACATATCATCTAGAGCAACATCCTGAAGCCAATCATCATGATCATCCTGATCATACAATGTATCCACCTGATACATACCAAGTATCTACCTAATACATATTAGCATACATGATCCACCTGATCATATAGTGTATCCACCTGATACAAATACAAATACATGATACACCTGATCATACAGTGTATCCACCTGAGACAAATACAAATACATGATCCACCTGATCATACCTGATACATATCAACATACATGATCTACCTGATCATACAATGTATCCACCTGATACATATACAGATACATGGTCCAAGCATCCAACATGATGCATATACAAAATACATACAAATGATCCAACTTATCATATCCAACATCAAACATGATGCGTACATATACATATACATATAAATGATCCAACTGATCATATCCAGCATCCAACATGATGCGTACATATACATATAGAGCACTAACTGGAGCATCGTCCTGATTCTCATCATCCATGATCCTCCTGATCATCATAGCATCGTCTTCTTCAGATCACCTCATTGTCCACGAAGCACAGCCCAGATGCACATCATCCAATACTTACACCACCAACATGGGAGAACACATCTACCACCATTCAGGGAAGGCTCCAGCCCTTACTTTTTCACCATTCGAGAACACATCTACCACCATGTGAGAATGGCTCCAGCCCTTACATCTACACCATGGGAGAACGCATATACCACCATGTGAGAATGGCTCAGCAATTACATCATGACCATGGGAGAACACATCAACCATGTCAGAAAAGCTAATGTGCATATGCATCTTCTGGAATCATCACTTCCCTTTGCAATGAACCTCGATTTGAAGTGTACCAAGCCTATCTTTGAAGTACTCAAACTACACTCTGGCCAATGGCTTGGTTAATACATCTACAACCTACTCATCCGTCGCAACATACTCTGCTTTGGTTGTACTCAGTGCTACGCAGAACTGCTTCCTGCTAAACCAAGAGATCACACCTGATCCCATACTGAGGCAGCACCCAGAAGTGCTCTTCCTATCTACAGCACTGCCTGCCCAATCTGAATCAACATAACCCTGCAGGTTAAACTTTTGATTCACATCATATTTGAGCCCATAATCAACTGTATCCTTCAGGTACCTTAGAATATGCTTTACAACAACCAGGTGAACACTCCTCGGATCTGTCAAGAACTGGCTCAATGTGTTCATCACAAAGCAAATATCTGGTCTCATGTTCGTCAGGTACATCAAGGACCCAATCATATGATGATACATAGTGACATCAACCGGTTCAGATGAAGCATCACACAGAAGCTTCAGGTTTGCTGCCATAGCCTCGCAGTCCATCAGCCCAAACCTCTTCAGGATCTCTACTGCATACTTCTCTTGTCCAAGGAAGATTCCATCTACACTCTGCCACACCTCCATACCTAGAAAGTGGTGCATCATACCCAAGTTCTGCACATATATGACTCCTTGTCATGTGTCTCAGAACCAAGTGGCTGCTCCACATACACTTCTTCTTCAACTACACCATTCAAGAAAGTTGTCTTGAAATCCATCTAGTGTATCTTCTATTTCATCACTTTTATATTGCTCTATGTTGCCATCTACAACATGCTTGATCTTGATAGATCCATATGGAAGTGATAACAAACTTCCCTTCAGGTCTTGGGACTACATCCGAAACATCATTCTTCATGATCGACGGATCATGGCATTCTTCCCATATCCTAGGAACTTCAATATCTTCAATAGATAATTTTGTTGCTGAACAAATGTTGTAGTTCTTCTTTTGTAGGTGATGGCATACGATCTTTCCTACACAACAAGTTTAATTGCATGATTAGAAAACATCTCATAGTTTTCAGAACAAATTCTTACACATAAAGAAATATGTCATAAAGTCATGCAATTATCTTAGCCAATGCTTCAATACAACATTTATCCATATCCCGTAACTTTCTAGATGCCTTCCAATCTCTACCAGAACATTGTTAAGAGTCTGCACAACTGCCAACATGTCAGCAAAGAGGTTTCATTCTAGATAAGTAGAAATGGAATGTCGTACAGTGCCATAGGCCACTTACCCATGCATATTAGTAGTATACTGTTCATCAATGCAACTATTCTAATATTCATAATACACAACCTAATTCTAGTAACATCAGTATATACATTATTGAACAATATTATTTAAACAATAAAATATGCAAGTAATGACAATTCAAATACTTATCTTTGTTTGTTTGTTGGGTTGACTACCTCTCAGTCTTTGCTTCTTTTCTGCAACTCCATTGTTATGTGGATTGTGAGAAGTGGTCAACCCCCTCTAAATATCTGCATCCTTGCAGAAACTACTGAAGTGTGCTCCTTTGCTTTCTTGCAGGAACAACTGGAGTGTGCTCCCTCTTGACCTTTGCTTCCTGATTGCCTATCCTTGAACTTACATCCATCCTTAATCACTATGCATGCTTATTAGTATCATCATTGTGTTATCCTTGAGGTCTCATACATAATCACACATTTATTAGTATAATCTTAATACTATCAAAACACAATAATCTTAAACATGTATATTCATGATCATTCACAGATAATAAACATTAGTATTCAAGGTTTTAGGGAAGTCTTCTTTTACTCATACACATTATTATTTGATCATAGGACTCTTCTGGTTAGTTGAATCATCAATCAAGATAAGAGATATAATATGCATAAAACCTGTGATTATTCAAACCTATACCTTCATGATTCTTCTGGTTAGTCATATCATCAATTATGGTAAGAAACATAATATGCATACAACCATGATTATTCAAACCTATGACTTCATGAATAATCATTATCAACAACACAACTGTATAAGATCCTAATACAAGGTAGGATTCTAGCTTGATATAGGAAAAACATACCTGGATTAGCATGCTAGCTAGTTATGTCTAACATACCCGCATAATGTCTTCTGGTTCTCTTCAGTGACTTGTGCTAGTAACCTGCATGTCTCATAAGTTAACCATTGTAGAACCAAGTTATACATACCTCGAAAGTATATTTTCTATGTGATCCATGACAATGGATGAATCTTTGTCTTCACGTCACCATGAGCATATGTTCTTGAAGTAGAACATGATTTGACTTTCTTGGTGTACCTTTTTTGTTAGCAAACAACATAAACCTCATACAACATCACAATGCATTAGTACAATGATAAGTGTCAAAACCTTAATCAATGAATATCTTCTATTAAGGTGATATGACAAGTCCAGTAATTAATCAAGATTGTACTGTAATGATATGAAGACAAACATATGATAAACTTAACCATGAAACATACCTGTAAGCCATACCTGTCAAGATTGCTTGTAATATTCTTATGGAATGCCTTAGCCTCATCTCCCTCTGAGACAGGAACTTCTTCACTTATGCAGGTGACCAATCCATCTTCTTCTAGGATTAACCCAATCCACTTAATTTGAAAGAACTAGACTTGGATCTGGATTAGGGTTTTTTAAAGAAAACCCAAAACTTCAAACTTTGAATTTCAAACTTCCGAAAGGATAGAAATATGCGCCTTGGTGAGCTGATCAAGTTGGTATATTCAGAATTTGAAAACTGCAAAGTTTCACCCCTCAAAATTGCCTTTTAGATTTCCGGATTCACTAGGGAGGACCCTGAATTAGGGTTTGAGTTTCCCGGAGCTTCACCCAACCAAAAGATTTGATTCAAAACTCTAAGCTTCTATTTTTCTGAGGAGCTTCCAGCCATGTTCACAGATTTCCAAAATTCCAATTTTTGTAGAAGCCCTAATTTTCCATCTTTCCGATCAAAGTCCCAAACTGGGGTGTGATCAAGCCTGGCCTTCTGCACGACCAAAAAATCTGATCTTGGTCTTGAAATTTTGATTTTGATGAGTAGCATCCAGCTATGGTCTCCGATTACAAAAATTCCAACTTTCTCCGAAGCCCTAAATTCCGAAAGCCATGAATGAAGGTACTCAAAAATAATTATGTTTTGACAGAAATATGTACCTGATTGCTTCTAGTGTAACTCTGAACTTTTGCATCCACAGGGTCTGAAAATTGTTTCTGAGATAGCTCAACCTGTTATCTTTCCATCTCGACAGGTCTGACCTCAATTGGATTCTCTGAGAGAGAGTTATGCCAAGTGTCGCAATGTGACATGTTTATGGGATAATACAGGAGAGATAACTTGTACGGAGTGCCACATGTCACTGGTTCAACTTCGGCCTCTAAAACATTTTTCTAAGATATCCTGACCTATTATCTTTCCATCCCAATAGCTCTAACCTCAATTGGATTCTCTGAGAGAGAGTGATGCCAAGTCTCGCAATGTGACCTGTTTATGGGATAATACATGAGATAAAACTTGTACAGCATGCCACATGTCACTGGTTCCCCTTCGGCCTCTGAAAAATTTTCTTGTGATGGTACAGTCTGTTTAATACCTGTCACTTTTTACGAAATTTCATTTGGAGCTTCCTAGCCCAAGTTATGACCTTTTTCCCAAGGTCACTTGATTTTGACTTAGATCTGGAAGAGGCAGAAACCCTATATTGTACAGATCATAAATCACAAAGTACAACGAATTAGAGTTTGTCCTTTGGATACAAGGTACATGGAAATCTGATCTTCGACTTGTAAAAGTTTCATATTTGCAAAATTTGCCAAAACGGATTTATGGCGAAAGTTCTACGATGACTGGTTTTTTCTATATCAAGCCCTAGCATCGTAAGTGCAACAATTGTCATACATGCCATATCATGCCTTCTTTCATGCTAGCTCTGATACCATGTTAAATTTTCAGAATTTACTTTAATCTGATCTAGGATCTTAACTAAGAGAATAACATGTACAGCAAATCTACAGCATATCAATCATGGACACAATAATGCAAGCACGCAAGAGACATAGAGTTCACTTGGGGAATACTATAAAGGTGAAAAAACCCAATAACTTCCTCAGAGATAGATAGAGAAATGATACAACCAGAATACAAGAGATAGTCTTCTCCTAGTAGCAGAGCCTCCTCCTCCACAAGTGCGCCACTCTCCAAAGTGTGAGTAAGAGAATGGAATGTGTAAAATGAGAGAGACACACTCTCTATTTATACACTAACTTGACTTGACCTTTACTTAATTAGGTCGGCCTCAACTTAACCACTTAACATAATGCTGACTAGGCCGACCCCCACTAGGGTGGTCTAATAACCCTTTGACCCACATGACTTATACAGGGCCGACCCCAACAAGGTGGTCTAATAACCCATCAAGTATAAGTTACGACACTTACAATATAATCGACGACACTTCTGTATAGAGGAATAATAACATCTCTATAGGAATACAATATACATATATCTGAAATACATTCCGAAGTTACATATACATCAATAGTCTTTGAGATATAAATATAATGTATGAATACAGAACTAGGGTTTGCAATGTATTAGGTTTTGATACTACTGAAATAAATAATTGATATATGAAATCAAACAGGAACTAGTGAAGAAGTAAAGTATGTATAAAGATAAGAAAACTATATATTGATTAATTCTTCCATCTGTTAAAATCCTTGGAAATACTATTACTTGGAAAACATGATATGTATGATTTTTCATTGCATTTGTTTGCTATTTTAAATGAATAGAGATACAAAAGTTAGACTATATTTTTGTTTTATGAAGTAACAACAAAATCCTATATTACCGTCGACACTATACAGTAAATTTTTACTATGTTAGATATAGGACAGAATTGTGAATATAGCGCTTACTGTAATTATTTGTCCAATCAATCGAAATCTACCTATCTCTCATCTCTCATTTAATTTGCTTCTCTATACTAGAGTATAATGAAAATAACAACATGTGGAAAAATATAGAGATGATTATCTAATCAGATATTTAACAAGCTTTATCATTCAGACTTAAACATAAATCAGAAAATAAATTCATTACAAAACAAAGTTTTATAATTTTACTAAATAGAAACATTAAATTGTAAACAAAATAGGAAGAACAAAACCTAGTTAATCTGTAGGGAAACAAATATCCCAAGGAGCCTATTCCACCCAACCAATTCTTGAAGACATCCAAGTTACTTGCCTTAGGACCCACGAGCCTATTCACTGAACCACCAGGAGGAAGAAACTTAGAAACTTAGGACCTCAACTTGCAGTAGCAATAGTTATCCAGTCTTTAAGACTTAACAGTCGAAAGGACCTGCACCAGCACCTCTGGTTCTCCTTCTCATAATAATTTGCAGACTTAAAGTTGCACTCTCACATAGCCTCCCTATTCGAATCTCTCAGTGATCACCTGATGCACATGAGGAATATTTCTGTAGAAAATATTGTGTAAGAGCTTCCTGCTCAATTCGAATTTGCCTTATGTAGGATGCCTAGGCCTTTCAGTTGTTAACTGGTCATTAAATGAGCTTCCTTCTCACTCCCTCCACTTGGGATATAATGCCACATTTGTAGGGGTTGTTATCCCTTAACCAACAGCTAGTGGTGATGTGCAATCACTGCCATCTGTACCATGCCTTCTAATAGCTTCCATTCATCCTACTAGGTCAATGAGCACTCATTTAACAGTTCCCTTGGGTGTTTGTCTCCTACTTTAATTTATTAAATAATAATAATAATCAGTAATTACATTCATCCTTGACCAAACTTGGTCATAATTACAAAAAAATGTAATTAAAATTTAACATAAAGTATTTTTTTCAATAAAATAACATTTTCAGAATTTGGGTAGGTGACATACACCCCCCCTTAAATCTCAACATCGTCCTCGATGTTGGTCAATCACTCTCTGAGTGTTCCTGAAACAGATTTGGGTATGCTGCCTGCATACTACTCTCCAACTCTCAAGTTGCCTCTTCTGGGATAAGGTGCTTCCATTACACCTTCACTTGCCCAATGGTGTGATTCCAGAGCAGAGTTTCCCTCCTTTTGAGGATACAGTTTGGTTCCACCTGAAAATCACCATCTTGTCCCACCCTTGTACATCATTCCAGTTTACAACACGAGTAGCATCATGTACATACTTCTTTAACAATGATATATGAAAAACATTATGTATTTTTAAATTTGGTGGCAAAGCCAATTGATATGCCACTGGTCCAACCTTGGACAATATTTCGAAAGGACCAAAATACCTAGGTGCCAACTTGCACAGCTTCCTAATTTCAATGAGCTCTTTTTTGGTCTTACCTTGAGGAACACATGTTCACCAACCTGGAACTCTTTATGAGTCCTTTTTATATCTACTTAGCTCTTTTTCCTATCTTGGGCAGCTTTTAAATTTCCTTGTACCTATTTCACAATTAATTGTAACTCCTGCAACAATTCAGGTCCTAAAACAACTCTATTTACTGGGTCATTCCAAGATACATGTGTATCACATTTCCTACCATAAAGAATTTCAAATGGGCTAAGTCTGGATGATGTAGGAATGGTTATTATATGCAAATTCTGCTAAGTGCAAGTAGTCTTCCCACTTACCAAGCTGATCCTTAACATACATTCTCAGTAAGTCTTCCAAAACTTGATTCACCCTTTCTGTCTGTCCATCCATTTGTTGATGAAATGCTGTGCTAAAATTTAAGGTTGTATTCAACCCTTTAAACAAAGATCTCCAAAAGTTTCCAGTAAATTTAGAGTCACAATCTGAAATTATCACTTTCGGTATACCATGTAGTCGAAAAATCTATTTCATGAAGATTTCTGCAATGTCTGGAGCCTTATGAGTAGTCTTCACAGGTATAAAGTGTGTTGCTTTGCTCAGTTTGTCTACTACCACCATGATAGAGTCATTTTGTTTCTGATTTTTGGGTAGTCCAGTAATAAAGTCTATGCTTATAACTTCCCATTTCCAACTTGGTATAAGTAATGGTGCAACAATCCGGTGGGATGTTGGTGTTCAACTTTCACTTTTTGGCAATCTAAACACTTAGCTATGTACTCTGCCACTTCATCTTTCATTTTCGGCCAATAGTATTCTTTCCTTAGCATAGTAATGGTCTTCTGATAACCTGGATGGCTAGAGTAATGGCTTTTGTGCATCTCATTTAAAATTAGAATTTTTACCTCCGGTATGTTAGGTACATACAATCTGATTTTGTATAGCAATAGTCCATTTTCCTTCATTTCAAAATCTGCCATAGAATTTTTAGAACTATTAATTGCTATCTTTTCCTTTAATTTTCTGTATTCTTCATCCGTTTCACTCCTTTCAAGGATCTGATTTTCTAAATCTGTTGATTAAGTACTGATGGCTGAAATAAAATTTAGTTTTGCTTTTCGACTTAATGCATCTGCAAACTTGTTCTCTTTCCCTTTAATATGCTGAATTTCAAAATCATACTCACTTAAGAAAGTTAACCATCTAGCTTGTCTAGCGTTCAGATTTGTCTAATCTAATAAATATTTCAGACCCATGTTGTCTGTCAATAAGGTAAATTTTCTGCCAATAAGGTGGTGACACCAGATTTTTAAAGCATGAATTACTACTAATAACTCTAAATCATAAGTAGAGTAATTCTTCTCATGTATTTTCAGCTTTCTATATTCAGATGCCACAGCATGCCCTTCTTGTGTTAGGACTCCACCGAGTCCATCATTACAAGCATCTGTGCACACTAGAAAATCCTTATTAAGATCCGCTATCCTCAAAATAGGTGTTGTAGTCAATAATTCCTTTAACTTCTTAAAACTGTCTGTACATTTCTAATCCCACACAAATTTCTTCCCTTTCTCATGCAAGGAGGTTATGGGGTTTTCAATCTTTGAAAAACCCTTTATAAATTTTTTGTAATATCCAGTAATACCCATAAATGATATTACATCCGACACATCCTCTGGAACTGGCCAGTCATTAATGGCCTTTATCTCGTTGGGGTCAACCGAGATTCCTTCTTTAGAAATTATGTGTCCTAAATACTGAATTTTGTCCTTGTGGAAGTCACACCTACTAAAATTAGTGTATAGTTGATGATCTCTTAGAACTTGTAAGATAATCCGTAGATGTTCATCATGCTCTTCTTTGATTTTAGAATACTCTAAAATGTCATCTATAAACACAACAACAAACTTATCTAAGTATTTGTGCAGAATATTGTTCATCAAACACATAAATACAACTGGGGCATTAGTTAAGCCAAATGGCATGACTACGAACTCATAATGTCCATATCGAGATCTGAAAGGTGTCTTGAAAATATCTTCATCCTTAACCTGCACTTGATGATATCCTGACCTTAGATCAATCTTTGAAAATATCGTTGCTCCTCGCAGCTGATCAAATAGATCGTCTATGCAGGGCAACAAATATCAATTCTTGATTGTCATTTTATTAAGCTGGCGATAATCTATGCATAGTCTTAGGGTTCCATCTTTCTTCTTAACAAATATAACAGGTGTTCCCCAAGGAGACACGCTAGGTCTTATATATTTCTTATCAATCAGTTCCTTCAACTGTGATTTCAATTCATTTAATTCCAGTATATTCATCCTATATGGAGCTTTAGAGTTTGGTACTACTCTTGGTATTAACTTGATAGTAAAATCTAAATCTCTTTTAGGAGGTAATCCTAGAATCTCCTCAAGAAATCATCCTTATCCTTGATACCCTTCACTCTTTTGATGTACTGCCACCAAATATCCACTTTTCTGGTCAAGTTATATATAGCCATTTTTGCTTTCCAGGATTATGAATAGTTATAAATCTGAAAATATTTCTTCATGCCGAACAACCATGCTTCAGCTGTCTCTCCCTTCTCAGTTTCTCCATTGAATGTTGGAGGTCTAATATTTTTGAACTCCCCAGAAATCTGTTCATAATATTTATGGCTTTTCTTTCTAGGTTTGTAATCTCCTTTACTACTATCGCTTGAATAGTTACGTTTCTTTTTACGTACTTCAATAACATCTCCCGATGATGTTGAACTTCTGTTCACATCATCAGTTTTCATTTTCTTACTTTTGTTACCATGAGGTAGATCTTCAACCTTGTAGATATCTTCATTCTCTCTTTCTTTCTCATCAATTGGGAACTGTTCAAACAACACTTGGTTTAACTCTTCTTGTGCCTTCAAAATTATTTCATTGTCTTGTTTCATAGATCTAATTTCTGCCTTTAACTCCTGAAACGCACGTAACAATTCTAACGAATTGTCTTTCATTTATTTGTGGCTTTCTTCTGCATAGTGTTGTCCCGTACTATGGTTGTTTGGTTGAAATCTGTCTTCTAAATGTTCAGCTGAGTTCTTCATACCTGTAACTTAAAATAAATTTCTGTATAACACAATAGTTTAAAATTTAACTAGTAAGATTCTCTGTTGTAATAAAAAAATTTGTTGTGTGTTCTTGGACCTTTTTCAGGCCTAGAGTTTGAACATGAGCTCTGATACCACATCTAACATCCCAAAAATACCAAAAAAAAACAAATATAATAACAATAATTATTAGAATTATTTAATGCGGAACATATAAACTAAATCGAAATCTTAACTAAGATAAATTAATGACGATGACACATCATCATCCTCAAATAAATATAGTTGTAATTTCTACTTGAGGTATAAACGGATGTTAAACTCTTTAATGAAATATCTTTGTATGCTTATGTAAAAAGTACAGTTGACAATTTTGTTTAAGTTCTTGGTTAATATTACATGCTGATACAGTTTGTACTGCTTTAATATTCTTGATGGATTGCTGACAGTTTGTTTGTTTGTTAATAAAGGGTTCCTATGAGGCACCCTGGAGCTTACTTAGCTACATTTAGATAAGAAAATTGAAACTTGTTTCCATGTGTAGGCCGTAGGTAAGAAATCTACAATACGGCATAATATTTAGAGTACTTGTGTTTTTCAATTCATCGTCAATGTAAAATGTTAAGTGCTTCCTTGAGACATTAAAAACTGAAGGTATGGATACAAGGATTCTACTCCTAGCTTAAGTATTGTTTTACAAAGCTCCTTAATGTTATCAATCCATGTCGTCCAAGCTTTTTGTTATGATGTTATATTTATCGTCATGAGACTACTGTCAGTGATATTAATACAACAATACTATTATCTATCTATGTGTACAATTACGAGATTTGTAGGAATTTATACCTTCAAACTATCATTATAGTTGGCATCTTACAAAATCTTAGACTATTATATGTCCTGTATTTAGCATTTCAGTACACATACAACCTATAGAGATGAAGTAGCTATGTATGTTATAGCTACCATTTATTTACATAATGCATGGCATAATACTCGATTATTTCGATACCAATTTAAACTTTGGGATTATATAAAACATGCACTACATATTACTATATAATATGATGTGGTTTTTACTATACCAAGCTATGAAAAACAAAATAAATATTGTGCTTTACTATATGAAATCCTAACTATACCCCTAGCACCATAGGATATTATCTTATACCGACCATGAATACGATCATAACAACTTTATTAAGATCATGGCTTAAGTGGTAGTTTAAACTTTGCTATAAGTATGAGCTCGTTTCCTAAGTGTTAATGTTAAAATTAAATGTATTTGCCCAAGTCTCGACGTTAATGTGTTGAAACGACGGGTATTAACCTCTGTTTGCAAGTTGACAGAGTTGCGGTTTGTGAATTAAATGCACTCCATAGTGGAATGGGTGGCTGTAATCCCACGTAGTCTAACCTTGTGAACTTTGATTGACATTGTAGTTGGGAGTTCTAGATGGCAATGATGCCCTGTCGCCTCTCCTCCACATTGTACACCATATTGTTCCTTGGCATGCAGGGTGGGAAACTCTGATAGTTGTTGGAATTTAATGAGATATTAATGTGAGGTTGCTCAGCTTTCAACGTAACACTGTTGGCTCTTTTATATCCGTTGATCGCTCTAGATCTTGCTTGTTGGTTTGTGTAACCCTAATCCATGTTGTTTGTATTGATGGAAAGTTTCTCGGCCGTTTATTGTTTTGTTGTAATGAGGCCGAAAGGATGCCAAATTTTTAGGGTTAGAGGAGGTGTTCTTCCAAGGTTTCGACCCTATGACTTATGAGCGAAAAAGTTTAAGTGTTGCAGGCTTGGCTTTGTCCCATAGAGTCGTGATGTTGTAATATGAAGGGTAGATAATCATCAGCTATTGAGAGTAGTTGGTAGTTTTCCCTTTGGCTTTTTCAAATGGTTGTAATGCCTTCTGATTTTTCCTACGTGTATGAAAGATTACAGTCGACCTCTGGTTTCGCCATTGATATTTGCAATAACACTCTACAGGGTAACTAAGTAAGAAATTGCACGAATGTTGATAATGCAGATTTTGCATTCTGAAATGTGTTATCATTTTTTAACCACTCGCATTGTGCTTTGGCAGGTGCTCGCTTCGTTAGAGGGTTTCTATGCCACAATTTTGGAAAGAAAAGCTACTACAGCTCCCTGGTAAGCTCTGGTGGTTCTTACATGCCTCGTAGGTACCTTGATGTGTTTTGTGTGTGCCGAGAAATGGAAGTCTTCGACTTGTAATAGTGATGGCCACAAGCAAGGTTTTAGGCTTGTCTTGTTTTGTTTTATTTTATACAGAGGGTAACTTCTCAGTAATTTAAGTTACCTATTGGCTATTTGATGCCTGGTTATGTTATCGATAGAGACTCTGAACCTTCATTTGTTCTGCTAGATGTGTTAAGGGAAAAAACCCTGTACAACCTTCATTATTTCACGATTCTATATTATGTTTTTAGTTGATGAGGGCAAGTCCCGTGTACTGTGAAACCTTGACAGGTTCAAAGTGTAATTTTCATTTATAGTTTTAAATGGACGTCAAGAACCAAGGGTTCTCTTTGTACTTATAAGCTATGGTTCGTTTTTCTTGAAATAAAACATTATAATTTTTTAAAAATGTTGTTGAGAACACTGTGTAAATAAATGTTAAGTTTTGTCGAGCCACAATGGTTGTCTTCTGGCCGAGGGTTTATAGTTGCAAATCTGTATGCATGTACTTCATTCTCGTTGTTGGTAAAAATGTTTGGAAAACCGCTATAGTAGTTTGACTGTTAAAAGTGTTGAGAGGGTTTTGCCTCCGTGTTCTAGTTTCCTTGATGGACACTCTACCTATAATATCCAATTGCTATCGGGTTTGTGCTAGGGTTTGTATCCAAGACTTAATCGCTATGATGAATATCTCGTTAATGTATTTGTTTTAATGTTAGGATGTGAGCTAATGTTTAAACATAAATATGTAAACGTGCTTCGACTAACTGTTAGATAATTCTTAAATAGTAAAATTACCATAAATAAAAGATAGTATGGTTTTGGAAGGTAATGTCTAGGGTTTAATAAGTCATAAAAGTTATCATTCTTTGAACAATGTCTATAGTTTGTCTTTAAGATAGAAATATAATGTATGAATACAGAACTAGGGTTTGCAATGTATTAGGTTTTGATACTACTGAAATAAATAATTGATATACGAAATCAAACAGGAAGCAGTGGAGAAATAAAGTATGTATAAAGATAAGAAAACTATATATTGATTAATTCTTGGAGCTGTTAAAATCCTTGGAAATACTATTACTTGGAAAACATGATATGTATGATTTTTAATTGCATTTGTTTGCTATTTTAAATGAATAGAAATATAGAAGTTAGACTATATTTTTCTTTTATGAAGTAACAACAGAATCCTATATTACCGTTGATACTATACAGTAAATTTTTACTATGTTAGATATAGGAGAGAATTGTGAATATAACACTTACTGTAATTATTTGTCCAATCAATGGCAATCTTCCTATCTCTCATCTATCATTTAATTTGATTCTCTATACTAGAGTACGATGCAAATAACATGTGGAAAAATATAGAGATGATTATCTAATCATATCTTTAACAAGCTTTATCATTCATACTTAAACATAAATCAGAAAATAAATTCATTACAAAACAAAGTTTTATAATTTTACTAAACAGAAACATTAAACTGTAAACAAAATAGGAACAACAAAACTTGGTTAATCTGTAGGGAAACAAACAGCGCAAGGATCCTGTTCCTCCCAACCAATTCCTAAAGACAGCCAAGTTACTTGCCTTAGGACCCCCGAACCTGTTCACTAAACCACCAGGAGGAAGAAACTTAGAAGCTTAGGACCTCAACTTGCAGTAGCAATAGTTATCCAGTCTTTAAGACTTAGCAGTCAAAGGGACATGCACGAACACCTCTAGTTCTCCTTCTCAGAATAATTTGTAGACTTACAGTTGCACTCGCACATAGCCTCCCTATTCGAATCTCTCAGTGATCACCTGATGCAGATGAGGAATATTTCTGCAGAAAATATTGTGTAAGAGTTGCCTGCTCAATTCGAATTTTCCTTATGCAGGCTACCTAGGCCCTTTCAGTTGTTAACTTTCATTAAATGAGCTTCCTTCTCACTCCCTCCACCTGAGGGATATTGCCACATTTGTAGGGGTTGTTGTCCCATAACCAACAGCTAGTGGTGAAGTGCAATTGCTGCCATCTGCCCCATGACTTCTAACAGCTTCCATTCGTCCTAGTGGGTCAGTGAACACTCATTTAATAGTTCCCTTGGGTGTTTGTCACCTACTTTAATTTATTAAATAATAATAATCAGTAATTACATTCTCCTTGACCAAACTTGGCCATAATTACAAAACTTTGTAATTAAAATTTAACATAAAGTATTTTTGTCAATAAAATAATATTTTCAGAATTTGGGTAGGTGACACGTCTCGATGTGTCCTTTCACTTACCTTTCGGAGGACTATATATTGAGCACATATGGCTTATGGATGGGAGGAGAAAAGAGGAGCAAGAGAACTCTAGTGGATTTTAGCCCTATCTTGAGTCTACACTCATTGATCCTCGTAGTTGTGAAACCTTTATGTGCACCTTCCAAACTCCTACCATTGTTTGAGTTTGCCGTTCCATGGAGGATTGAAGTAGTGGAGGTGCAAGTGGATTGAGCCAGATCTTGGTTCAAATTGGTTGCCAGCAAGAGGTTGTATCACATTTTACTTATTGTTTTTTATTAATAGAAATACTCATATTCCTGTCCATTAATGTTGTGAATGTTGTTTATACTACATTGGGTTGCATTTACTTATAATATCGTGGACCATTGCTATTGATGATGTTAATGTTGTTTATATATTATATATACTTCTTATGTATTGGTTGTCAAGACTAATTTGCAGATTCAAGTGCATGGATTGAAAGCTCCAACAGGGATCTACATCAAACGTTTGAATCAAGGTTGGTTATATTCTTCATGATCTTAGCATTGTCATTTATATAGCATAGTACTGAGAATTGAGTTAATTTCTGGTAGTCAGCTGTCTATTGTGGTCTACCCCAAGCCGTAGTGAGATTTCTCCAAAACAGAAATGCCGACTCCGCTGGGGAAAACATCCATTTTTGGGGATTTTTTAGCATTAGTCCTTAATTAGATTTATTGTTTGTCGAAGCTCTGTGTCACTTATTGGTCGTTGAGATACACTATAGAAAACTAGTTTTTTTTGAGCCATTAGACTCTTTGTTTTCCCATTTTCCTTTTCTTACCCGTAGGTGAGCTTTGCTCTGCCTATGTACACCCGCCTCTGTTTACTCTACTGCTCGCAGGTATTCCTTCGATAGTAGCATCCAACTCTAGCTTTGGTTGATTTATGACTTTTGGTTGTTACTGGGTTGGATTTGGATGATCTTGAGTCTTTGTTGGCCTATTTCTTGACTGTTCCATGCCTTGGTTTTGACTAGAACTCTTCTTTTCTCTTCGTTGAGCCTTGTTGGTTTTTTACCCATCTTTGGATTTAGCCTTGTTGGTTTTCTCCTTTTGAGCTCATTCTGTTGGCTAAGTCTTACTATTTGGAATCTGTCGAGTTGTCTTAGTAATCTCCTTGGCATATCAATGACTAGATAGTAGGATTTTGCTTGCATTTTTCATTTCCTTATATTGAAAAATACAAAAAAAAATACATATAGTTTTTCATTTTCCTTTTGTTTATAAGAGAAAATACAAAAAAAAAATTCTTTTATGTACTACATCTTGCATTGAGTGAGTGCTTCCTTCATTTAGGTTCTACTTGTGCATTGAAAATATAAAAGGATTGCATTTTTATTTCGAAACTGTTGGATTGATTTTCCATGCTAGTGACATTGTTTTTATTGGATAGATCAGTCTAGGATTTGACGACTTTGCATACTGTTGAGTCGTACACATCACTAGTTTCACGACCATATCCCTAGAGTAACCACAGCCATTAAAATTAGCGCTTAATCTTAAAATTGATTAGACCAATTTTATTTATAGGGTACACAAACTAGCATTTGCTTAGAGTCTTAAAATAGATCATTGTGAGTTAACAATCCAAGACTACTAGATGAAACATTAGGTGTCTGACTAGGGAGTGGAGGAATCCATGGTATACATCGGTGTTCTCAGGAAGCTCTACTCAAACCAGAGTTAAGCATGAGGTCACGGGAGGTTGTTTGAGGAGATATCCCTCTGATACCAGCTGAATGTGGGAGATATTTTTAGGATTTGTTCATATCTGGGGACTCTTGGGGGATTTGACCCTCGTTGAGTTTCGGGCTCAGCTACCCTGCCCATATGACGGATCCCACCTGCGACTGTCCCCCTGAGCATTGGTTATATATTGCAGTGACCATAGTTTCCTTACCTAGGTATTGCATGGGGTACTTGCAGTGGTTATGATGTTTGTGTCATGAGTCAGACAGCGATTGGACAACACAATTGTTTTTTGCTGAGGGTTATGGCACTTTGCACACAGTGAAGCCTGGGTGTCTCTATAACTAATTTTGTTACCTCCGGCTATAGTTTGGGAGTCTCAAGTCTCTCCTAGGTGAGACATACCGGCTCTAGTGTCTGGAGCTCATTTAGCCACTTTGTTTGTCTTCTCTTGGCTGTATTTTCTCTAGGTGTGTGCTTTTGATTTATTTATTTTAATCGATAGTTGGCCTTTAGGGGACGTTTTGATTTTATATTCTCTCTGGAGATATCGTGCCAGGGAGTCCTACTCTCCGTCGATCTCGTCGGTTAGTTGGTTTGCAGCCTTCAGAACTTTCACGCCGCGTTGCTAGGGGATGCCGACGGGCTCCCTCCAAGTCTTCGGATTCTTATGAGACATACGTCCTAGACGTCATGACTGTTGCACACTCTAACATGGGAGAAATCCCCATGAGTCCATCAGGTAGATTTGAACACACTTCAGACAACCCTACTCCTTGTGAGGCATGGGGGGTTGATCCACCTGAGACCCAACCTAGTTTGTTTGGTCCGGATCCACCCGATACCCGACCTAATTTGTTTGGTCCGGATCCACTCAAGGACGACCCGTTCGATCCTTCATATCCACATAATTATCTATACAGGATACCAGAGTTTCATGATGACACAGGCCCTATGGTCAACCCTACCGAATTCTCGTATGGTATGCCGAATTACACCACAGTTGATCCTTCCACTTCTTTTGGTAGTCATGCTGGCGCCATTCATGGTGTTAGCAACACTACACACAATGGAAGCAATACCCTCGCCGGGTGCACCACGTTTTCCACTCACACACATAGTATGGGGACTCGTCATATTCCTCCTAAAAATGCTAATGTTAGAAGACGACCGCCTCCTAGGGATACCCAACCTAATAGGAACATTGTTCGCAACACGACTCACCATCCACCACCTAAAACACATGTCGCTACCCGTTAACCCAGGACCACTTTCGCGAATGTTAATGCTCCTCCTAACCATGGGGGTGGACATATACCGCATACTTTTGCATCCACTGCCGCTACTAGTAATACCAATGTAGGAGGTGGGAATATATCTTATCCTCATGGTCATAACGCCACCATTCCTACTACTAGTAACACCAATGTTGGGGTTGGAAATACATCTCATGCTTATGGTCAGCACATGACTGCTCACGCTAATCCTAATGCTAGGGTTTGGAACATACCTCACCATTATGGTCATTACAACTCGGTTCCCGCGATGAATAGTACGTATATTCCCCATACTTATGGTGGCAACCCTTACTACAACACAGCCGGTGTTGGACACCAGTACAACCCACACCAATATGTTGCCCAAAACACTTATATACCTGCTTACTCTCATACGGGTCAAGTCAGAGGAGGTTATCAACCTTATGGCCATGGTCAATCTTATGGTCCATCAGGTCCTCATTATCAACAGTTTAATGCTCATGGTCAAGCTTTTGGTCCACCTTATAATTTGGTTTTGTTTAACCAACCTTTTATGGGATCTTATAATCAAGCTTTCCAACCGCAGCTCCCGTTCCTTACATGTTTGAATCTTCCGGATCTTTCGAAGCTCAGGAATGATCCGGTGTGTCATGACCCTAATTGTCCTCTGGTCCCTACCAAGCTTCCTTTGGACATTCCTAAGTTTGAGGGGAAAGGTGGTGAGGACCCGGGTGATCATGTCACAACGTTTCACCTTTGGTGCTCCTCCAACTCGTTTAATCACGATTTAGTTAGATGACGACTATTTCAACGCACCCTCACGGGGGCGGCCATGAAGTGGTATGTTGAGTTTCCTAGAAACACCTATAGGGATTTTAATTAGATCACTTTGGTTTGCTTGGATCATTTCCAGTTGCCAGATCGCTATGATATTGGTACTGGACTTTTTTCTACCTTCTATCAAAATAAGGCCACACATATTTTTTACCACATTCAAGAGTGGTGTCGACGGAAGAGATTAATGAAAGCCAACATTCCTCCAGAGTTTATGTTGGAATGGTTCCTCAAGTCTTTACTCCCATATATTGCTAAGGATGTTTCAATGTTTGGTATTATGACTGAGGAACAAGCCATCTTAAAAGTCCAGCAATTGGATTTACTATATTCCCAGTTTGGCATTGTGTATGACATCATTCTTAACGCACCGCGAACACGACATGAGCCCAAGTCAGTTCCCGTACCACATGCCCATGGCATCGTGGGATCCACAAGTACTCACCCTCTAGATCTGGTGGCTAATCAAATGCAAAATTTGTCGCTAAACCAGTCTACTCCTAGATAGTTTCACACCTTATCCACTTCCACCCCGTCGTCTAATGTACATAATGTGCAATCAACGAAACCGTCAGGTAACCAGCAACCTGGTGGTAAGAAAAAGGGGAGAAACAACCATAGGGGTGGAAACAATGGGAATAACAATAATAGCAATCGCAATACCCCTCGTAAGGAGAATTCCAACCCTCCTCGGGAAGGAGGAAATGCTGGTGAGGACCGTAAACTTAGGCGTAAGGTGAAGTTTCTTTGCAAGCTCAGTGGGGAAGATCATCTTACTCAATTATGTCCTCGAATCAAAGAAGCATCGAAGCATTTGGCACAGAGCCTAGCTGTGTTAAAGGATACTCTTTCTCATCATCAAAACATGGCTTCACATGCTCCCACCACTGGTTATGGACCTACTGAAATGGCAACGTCTTCTTCCAATACTAGTGGTTATGGATGTGTGAATATGCTTCAATCGGAGGCTAGTGTTGCCACTTGTCAATGTGATTATGGTGCACCACAACCTAATATGGGGACTGAGCCTCCCCCTCCTTCTGACAATTCCTTGCATATCGAGAAGCCCTTTAATATGCCACGGATACCGAAAGGAATTCTTAAGAACTCTATGCATAATCCTAATGCTTGAGCTACCCATAACTACTCCATCGTGGAAGATTTGGGCCAAACTCCATGTGCCATGTCGGCTCTTGAAGTTTTGCAGACTTGTCCTTCTCAAGAGCATGCCCTTTTGAGTGTGTTAGGAGTTCAGGATGGGGGAAGTCCCCGTGTTATCAAGTTCGACACTACTGATGTTCAACATCGCTTACCTTAGCACGTGGCTTTTCAAATCCAGGTGGCGTGCCTTCATAATTTTTTCAAACGTACGATGGTTGACGAAGGTGCTTCAGCGTCAGTAATGTCGTTAACTTGTTGGAAAGCTCTCAGCTCTCCTCCTCTACTCACGTCTAGAACCATGCTCACTGCATTCGACGATCGATCATTTAAGCCGCATGGAATTATCCCTTCCCCTGTTGTCTGCTTGGGAGGTAAATATGTGCCTATTGAAATCGAGGTGGTTGATGTGCCCATCGACTACAACCTTTTACTGGGTGGGAATTGGATGTACACTATGAAGGTTGTCGCGTCTACTATATTCAAAGTTATTTGCTTTCCTCACGAAGGCAAGATTGTGACCATCGATTAGCTAGATTTTGTTAATCCCCCTTCCATAGAATCCATGGTATTCGTAGTCCCGCAGGTTACTGGTTCTCAGCTAGCAACTGGGAACATGGGTGTTGGTATGTACTCTTCATTGATTCAAACTTATGATTTTCCTGCACCTGTGAATTTTATTGGAACTATTTCTGACGATGCATCTCCTCCTTTGCATAATATGCCATTTTGGACTTCCTATTTTAATGATCCATGGACTTTACTGTCCACGAGTTCCATGTCTAGAGACATTACGCACGTCAAAATGTCTATGCCACTGTCTGTAGCTGAGCTTGCTTACTAGCGTATTCAACAAGCCACTGCAGAGCCAAATCTCTCTTCTTCTCAGACAGTCGAGGAAGATCCTGTTACGTTGCCAGTTTGGGCAGCCAACTCGTTTTGTTCACACGACTGCCTTGATGATACTTCTCCTTCAGATGAAGCTATTATGGAGGCGATGTGTAATAGTGAGAGGCCTTGGGAGGATATGCACCATCGCTCTTATTTCCTTCCCAACCTCGAGCTCGCCGAACAGGAAGAGTTTAGGATGACTCTAACAGAGATGTTTGGTCACCCTATGGCTCTTTTAGGGTCACATGATATTTTTGTGGAGGGGAATATGGCTAGTATTTCCCCGACTACATTGTTCAACATCTCTCGTACTATTGGAAAGGTTGAGAATGTTTACATCGGTGACGATTGCACTCTTGAGGAGGTTGCTATTTACACTGAATTGTTTATAGAACTCTGGGAAGCTTTCACCTGGTCATATGAGGAGATGCCAGGAATAGACCCCCGAAGTGTTGAACATGAGATTAGAAAGTATCCCAACGCTAGACCAGTTCGACAACGCTTACGTGCTGTGAACCCTAAGAAAGCAACCGCTATCAAGGCAGAGGTGGAGAAATTGCTCAAAGCTGGTTTTATCTACCTTGTTCCCCTTACCGAATGGGTGTCAAACCCCGTTCCTATGGATAAGAAGTAGGAAACGATCCGAGTATGCAATGATTTTAGAGATTTGAACCGTGCATGTCCAAAAGACAACTTCCCCACATGTTGGCAGGCGGTTTGGCAGAGTGCTATCGCAACATCTTTGATGCTGCAATAAGACAAAACATGGCGCGAATGGCGAGAAGATGACACAAATGGCGAGGAGAGGAAGATTAGTTATGTATTTTGGGTCTATTGTACCACAAAATGCAGGTTTTGGGTCATTTGGACCACATATTATGTAATGTTGAGTCATCTATACTGCAGAATGTGGGTTTTTGGTCAGTTTTGTACTACGTTAGTTAGATATTGGATCACTTGTCCAAATGTCGGTTAGGAAATTGTTAGTAAGTGGACAAGCATTGTAATGGAAGAAACCTATATATAGATAAGAGTCGTAGGTATTTGGGGGGATTAGGGAGATAGGAGTGGAATCAAGGTAAAAAGAAGCACATGTTTTGGTTGTTTCTATGCATCTGTGAGATATTGTCGAGACCTGATCTTTGAAGAAATGCTGTATCTAACGTTTTGCAGTGATAATATGGTATGATCAAACTGTTCTGATGCAATTCTTGGGTTCTTTATGTTTATTTATGGTAATGCAATGTCGCACTTCATGAATAATGCTATGTTTCCTTGATGCAAAGTTGATTTACCATTACTACTGCTGTGATAATGAATGCTGCGATTGAATAATGCATTATGAATACATGTCGAATGTTTGATATTCTGGTTTAGTGTTGCAATAGAGTTAGTTCATATAACCGCAACCATCCTCCTTCCTTGGTGGAAACATGGTTCTGTCTTCTCTTCATGGATGCCTCGGGTGAGACCTCATCTACTCTATAGGTGTTGTTGGGCAGGATAAAACCTGTCCGGGCCGGTGCCCAGGAAGACTGTGGCATGTGTCGACAGTGAAGTGGAACCCCTATCGATTGGAGTCGTGTTGGTCAACAAATGGTTCCATTGCTAGGACCGTGTGAAGAGTGGAAGGAGGACATGTTGTGGCACCCAACGAAGCTGGAGATACAAAGCTGGATTGATCAGAAGTTGCGGGAGTTTGTCGAAGAAGAAAGTCGAAACACTTGATTGATAGTAGATCACTGGGTGGGAAGGTATCTTCACAACGGTCCACATGAATGGTTTTTCTGTGAATTCCTAGTCATTCTGTATGAGTGGTTATCAAATCTGACCTTCTAGAAGAGGAATTTCCAGGGTGATGAGTTGATGGCTTGGACCCCGGAATTGATTCAGGAGCTGCAGGAATTCAATAACAAGGCATCGTGAGCTGTAGAAGTTTGGCTCGATATCATCTGGGAAGGATACATCACTAAATTTGCAGTTGACACACAGAAATCCTATAGTGAAGCTGAAAGATATTTCTTCCACAGACCAAGGGGAAGGTTTCTGTTGTCACTCCAACTATCGATTAAGATGCTAATCTGCAAGAAGGGTATATTGAATATGCATCTTGATCAGTATACAGCCTGGTGGGTGGAGGCCGTGGGTACCGCGACTGTTGGGGAATGGTACATGGAATGGTAAGAGGTAGATGGGTGCACACCATGAGGAGACTGTGAGCGAAGCCGAGGAAGAAAGTGGTCTTACAAGAAGAGGAGCAAGGTTTCGACAGGAGAAGAGGCAAAGGACAGGAGAAGGTCTTGCTACGATCAAATCGCACAACTGCGAAGGAAGACCACACGAGACGAAGCGACCTCAAAGTCCTGACAGGGACGGCCAGGCTACACTCAAGATAGAGGCAGGACCAAACCCCGGCACCAACGTACCCACACCTCCGCTCACTATCTCACAAAAAGCAAGAAATACCACTTCGACACCGCCAATTTCGTTAATTCAACATAAGTTAATTGGTAGTATCACAGCAAAAGGAGGAAGGAAGCCCAGAATGGCGGGCGATGATGCTAAGTTACCATTGTTCCATGGAAGTGCGATAGACAACCCAGAACAATATTGGTTTTTGTGTGAAGCGATCTGGACCGTGAAACATATCACTGATGCTGATGCTAAGAAAGGATAGTTAGCCACGACTATGCGAGGTCGTGCATTAGATTGGTTCATGAAGTTTGTTCTAGTCCCTATGGGAGCCTCAGAGAAGTCACTGGATGAGATTTGGGATGGGTTGATTGCTGAATTTAGACGGTCCAAGTCCAAAGCTCAATACATCACAGAATTGAAGGAAATTAAGCAGTATCCCAATGAGACGGTATGGGATTTCAACCAGCTATTCAAGACACTGATGGCAAAGGTTAGTTTTGATATGAGCATCGTCCAACAGAAAGAGTGGTTCATTGTGGCATTTCTCCCGCATATTCGGCTGTCGCTGATGCAACAAAACATTTCGATGCCCAGCGAAGCTCTAGAGATTGCAATGCGATTAGAGCGTCACCGATTGGGGATAACGTAGCCGGGATGTCGCAGATATAGACACAGATATCTAACTTGACTATATAGTTGCAAGATTTGAAAAAGAACAAGGAACACCGCGATGAAGTTTGGTGTACGCGATGCCGAGGAGAAAGGCATACGAAGGACAATTGCTCGGATTTCCACAATTATTTGGTGTCGGGTGGGCCAAACCCATTGAATGGCGGTAGCATGCCATGGTGTCGTGTTTTCTAGGTGTATGGGCACAGTCACGACAATTTCCCTTTTATGCAGAAAATGGTCACAACCTTGAGAAATATTTATTGCACATTTTGCAAGTCGGTGGGTCACAATGACAAAGATTGCCGTGCATATGGGTTACTACAAGAAAGAATGTGTGATGCATTCTACATCAAGGACAATCAGTGTGCCATACAACAACCACAACTGCAACTACAAGTAGCCCAACCACTACCTCAATCGCAGATGCAGTTTCTACCGTAGCAACCACTGTAGCAGTTCATGCTGCAATATGCTCCTATGCAAGTGGTTCAACAACAGCCACAGTACGTTTAGCAACTGCAGTATGTACCGCAGGGACAATGCATGCAACAAAAGCCTATGTAGCCGCAGTACCAACAGTAGGTTGGATTCTGAGGAGGATACTGGGGTGGACGCAGTGGAGGATTTGGTTGCAAAGGAGGACGAGGTGGCCGTGGACCTATTCAATGCTATCACTGTACGGTGTGGGGGCATTATCAGCGAGACTGTCCACTACTACAGAATCAGTGTACATTCTGTTTTGTTAATGATCATACAGTTGAGAATTGTCCACAGTTGATTGCACGATGGCAGGCTGGGAACGTTTTACAAATACAGAATCCGACCCAGCCGCAGCAACCAACCCAAAACCAAGTACAGGAACTAGCTGAGAACCAAGTTTAGCAACTAGTACAGAACCAACCCCCACGACTAACTCATAATTCAAATCCAAATGGGAACCTACAGGGGAATCTACAACAGGCTCATATGCAGGGTGCAAATATTGCGACAATTTCTGCAGAACCGCGACCACAAGATGCTTCGGTGGCTGTTGTAACTCATGGAGGAAAAATGACTGGGGAAGATAGCTCACGACCAATGATTCGGTTGGCAGGCCAGAAGACAGTATCATTTGACATCGATGATGAATGGGAGGCATTCCTTTGGGCACGTCGTGCCTTGGAGAAAGACCACGGTAAGGCTATTGTTTCCGATATGCCACCTGTCTTTGACACTACATCAGAGGGCAGTCCGTCGACACCATCGGGAACATTGCAAAGATTTCTTGAAAGCTATCTGTTATTGGCCCGAGATCCGGCCACTCTGGTCGAGATTGAGGGATGGTTGCAGTGATTTCCACAAGGAGGGTGGGAGTCAGCAGTAAACTCTTTACAGCGATGGAAGACTGGAAAGGAGATGAGAATGAACATCCAGATTGGTGACTATGATGTGGATTAAGTTATTCTTGATCTTGGTTCAGATGTTAACATCTTAACCAGGAAGGCGTGGCAGAAAATGGGTAGTCCCCCATTGAGCTGGTCTCCTGTGCAGCTTCGGTTGGCTAACCATGCGAAATTAACACCCATTGGGCAAGTTCCACGACTAACAGTCGATATTGAGGGCATGAAGACTTATGCTAACTTCGAGGTCATTGATGTGGTTGAGGGAGGAAGCTCCTATCTTGCACTATTGGGGATTGGATGGGCTAATGATAGTGGAGCTGTAATCAACTTCAAGAGGCACATGATGACCTTTGAGAATCGCGATCTCAAATTCATATCCCATTGGATCCGACTGAAGGACGCCGATATGTTGAGCCTATAAAATATGATGATCCCACTCGATGGGACCATGCATTCAATATTTCTGAAGACTATATTCACCCTACTACCAACGGTGAGCTGGGATGACGTAGTGAGAGCTCTGCGTCTTCCGACTCCTAAGATGCCTTAGAAAATTGGCAGAACCGCTTGCACGAAGTGTCATTCCGAGAATGTGTCCTAATTACGCAATATTTATGTCGTGTTGCGATAGAAATAGTCACACTGCTAGTCTATGAGGGGTTTCCTGGCTTAACCAACTTTTTGATGGACTTTGAAGAACGAATCTCAGAACTGCAGTGATTGCTGGCATTGGAGGAAGCACTAAAGGCTGCTCCAACACGCTGGTGGGAAACACACAAGAAATCTATTGATGATTGGTCACAATGTCGAAGGTTGATGATGGTCCAGTTCAGCGATACTGAGGTTTATCACACTGTCCACTATGATGGTCGGAAGAATCCCAGTGATGATGTGATGGAATGCCAACGATTTTGGGTAGCGTGACCCGGAGATGAGTGGGTCCATGCTTTTATACATACCTTATATGAGATGTCGCGCTCATGGTATACTGCAGTTGAGTTACGTCAAGAAATTACAACATGAGGGGAGTTGATGGTATGTTTCACTCATACATTCACTTTCACGGATGCCAACCCTGACGTCAATAACGCCTTACATATCATCCGCGATGTGGTACTTCAGGTTGTTCCGGCGGCCTACCCTATTGATCCGCACACATACTATCAAATGTAGTTTGTTATGGAGTGCTTCAACATCACTAGTGGGACAGAGGATGAGGATGATCCCTGGAATGTCAACATTCCCGAATCTGAAGGAAGTTGTGATGTGGTACCACCTACTGCACCAAGTAATCCATTCAGTCAACCATTGAAGCTTCATAAGCTCAATATCGGCACAGAGGCCACTCCCAAGTTTGCAAATGTTGGTGACATTGGGATGACAAGATGATGAGTAAGGTCACTGATTTACTCCATGAGTTTCAAGACTTGTTTCCTACGAAGTTTTCCGATATGAAGGGGATCCTGGGTGATTTAGGGGAGATGAGGATTCCTTTAAAACCATATGCTAAGCCAGTCCGACAGCGACCTTATCGACTGAATCCGCGACATAAGGAAAAGGTCAAGGCAAAACTTGATTGCATGTTGGATGCTGGTATTATTGAACCAGTGGAAGAGTCCGAATGGATTAGTCCTATGGTGGTGCAGAACAAGAAAATTGGTGAAGTGCGCATTTGTGTTGACTTGCGGAAGTTAAATGATGCCTGCTTGCACAACCCTTTTTCGACCCCATTTACGATGAAGTACTTGAAGGGGTGGGTGACTAGGAGATGTACTCATTCACCGAGGGGTTCTTTGACTACCATCAGATTTGCATTGCCAAAGAAGATCGCCATAAGACAACTTTCGTTACTAAATGGGGCTGCTTTCAGTACACTGTAATGTTGTTTGGTTTGAAGAATGCACCTGCGATATTTTCCTGGGTCGTTGTTGCTGCATTTAAAGACTTTATTCAGAAGTTTTTGCAAGTATACATGGATGACTGGACAGTTTATGGGTTGATCTGCGATCATCTAGACAATCTGCGGTTAATGCTTGAGCACTACCACCAACACCAGATATCGCTGAACTTGAAGAAATGTATTTTTTGTGCACCATTTGGGATATTATTGGGTCATATTGTGTGTAAGCAAGGGTTTTTGGTCGATCCTGCTAAGATTGCACTCATTTTGAGTTTGCAACCACCGACCACTGTTAAGAAGTTACGAGTGACTCTAGGGCATACGGGGTATTATCGAAAGTTCATCAAGGGATATGCAATGATCATCGCCCCTATGGAGAAGTTGCCGAAGAAAGATGCGCTATTTCAATGGACTCCGGAATGTCAAGATAGTTTCGACACACTGAAGACGAAGATGGCTTCAGCACCAATACTAGTATTTCCGGATTGGAGTAAGGAATTCCATGTACATGTGTATGCCTCATCAATCACATTGGGAGTAGTATTGGCTCAGCCCGACGAAGGAGATCTTGATCACCCCATTACTTTCGCTAGTCGGAAGTTGTCATCCGCTGAGTGCAACTACACCACCACTGAGTGGGAAGGTCTAGCGGTGGTCTACGCACTGTAGAAGTTCAGGCACTATTTGTTGGGTGGGCACTATAAAATGTTCATTGACCATTTCGCGCTGAAATACCTAGTCAATAAGCCTATGTTGGGGGGGAAGATATGCCCCTGGCTACTTCCTTTTCAGGAGTTTGATTTTGAAGTCATTGTGAAGCCAAGACAATTGAATGCCAGTCCTGATCATCTATCGTGGATTGATACAGGGGAGGAACCAACCAATATTGAAGACGGGTTGTTAGATGCACAAGTATTTAAGGTTGGCATCGCTGATGAATATTTTGATGACATCCTCCAGTTTCTGACAATGGCTACTGCACCAGATGAATTCACCACCAGTCAGAAGAATCAATTGGTAGTCAAGGCTACAGAATTCTAGCTAATCGTAGGAGAATTGTATAAAATGGGCGCTGATGAGATATTGCGCAGATGTGTCTGGCCACATGAGCAAGTGCTGATACTAGCTGAAGCACATGGAGGAATAGTTGGAGGACACTATGGCGGTCGAGCAATGGATAGGAAGGTGTTGCGTGCCAGGCTGTGGTGGCCTACTCTTCATAATGATGCGATAGACTATGTGTGGTCTTGTGATGTTTGTCAGCGAACTGGAAAACCGTCCCACCATGATGAGATGCCACTGATGTCTGAAATAACATTGCAACCATTCGATAACTAGGTCGTGGATTTTGTAGGCCCAATCAATCCACTAGGAAAATGCATGGGTGCATGGTATATCGTCATGGCAATAGAATATTTGACCCGATGGGCCAAGGCGGCACCTATAGTTGATTGTTCCGCGTCTACAGAAACGTGATTTTTGTTTGATAACATTATCACTCGCTTCGGCTACCCCAAGATATTGCTGAGTGATCAAGGCAACCACTTTCTTAATCGTACCATCAACGCATTGACGGAGGAATTGCAGATACAGCATAAGAAGAGTTCACCCTATCATCCACAGGAGAATGGCACGGTGGAGGCTTTTAACAAAGTATTGGAGCATGCATTGACAAAGGTGTGCAATGCTAACCGTGATGACTAGGATCTCAAAATCCTAATAGTGTTGTGGGGATATAGCACCACATGTAAGCGGCTGACCGGACATACAACATTTAAGTTGGTATATGGACAAGAAGCGATTATGCCAATGGAGTATATTGTTCCGAGTCTATGAATTATGGTTACCACGGGAATGGATGATGTCATAGCATTAGATGAACGTTTGGTGCAATTGGTGCAACTAGAAGAAGATCGTTTCATTGCTGGGTTCCACCAAGGGGTCGAGAAGGATCAACAGAATGCATGGCATGATCACCACATCAACAATAAGCAGTTTCAGTAGGGAGACTTGGTGTTGTTGTATGACAACAAGTTTATGAAACATCCAGGGAAGTTGCAGATGCATTGGCTTGGTCCCTATCGCATCAGTAGTATTACTTCAGGAGGACCAGTTTAGTTGCAGCAGCTGGACGGGGCGATACTCCCCAAGCTGGTAAATGGTCATAGGTTGAATCCCTATCACAGGGGATTAGAACACCGCGATGCCTGAGTCACATCGGGGAAAAATAAAATAAAATAAAATTTTGAGGTGTTGTCGGATGATGGGTGGCCAGATCTCGCCCGACCATGGATGGAATGCAGCAGTAGGGGGGGCTTCTGTTGCAAGGTTGGAGTTTTTAACCCCTAGGAATGTTGCGCCTGGGTCACATTCACAATCATAACAACGATGGGACTTTTTCCTACTTTGACGGATATGCTCGTTAATCAAGTCGATAGTAATAGATGACAGCTTAGTGTTAAATTTTGAGCATTAATTCACAATACTCTAGGATCTTTACTAAGAGAATAACATGTACAGTATATCAATGCATAACAATCATAACAAGCATGACAAGCATCATAAGAATCAAAAGCATGAGAGACAAGAGACATAGAGTTTCCATGGGGAAAAACCTCAGGTGAAAAAACCCACAACTTCCTCAGAGATAGAGAGAGCAATGGCTCAACCAATGTAGAACCAAAATACACAGAGATAGTCTCCTAGTAGCAGATGATCGTCCTCCTCACTAGTGTGCCACTTTCTGAGTGAGAGAAGTGTGAGTTTCCGAGTGATCAAATAGAGATCTCCCGATCTCTATTTATACTTAACCTATTTTCCCAATGACACTATGGGGCTGACTTGTCTAGCTAGGTACATCCATGATATAATATATATATTTCAGGGCCAACCCCACACATGGTGGTCTAATAACCAATCGGCAAGTTAACATACTTGCGACACTTGTCAATACACATGACAACACTTCCTTATAGAGCAATAACACATCTCTTATAAGGGTACAATAAATATATATGAAATACATAGATGAAATACATTCCGAAGTTACATATACATCAACACTCCATCTTAACTAGGAAGGTATTTCTCGACGCAGGTTTGCTAGACAAGTCTTCTTCTCGGGATCTTCGTCATCGATGCATCGTCATCATCACCATCACTGCTGCTGCTATCTCAACCAATCTTTGAATCTACTTGTCATAGGAAGTTCTATAGAGCCAGTCATTTTTCATACTGGATGTAGGCCCACCACCTGCAGGTCTTCATCATCATTGGCCATACTGTGGAATCCTCAAGACTTATTACGTGTGTCACAAAAACTCGAAAGAGCATCCCAGGAGGTTACGGGCACACAACTCTGACCTGTAGGATCTCCCAGGGCCATATTATATGTGACCTCACCACAAAACCTCACAAGAGCATCCCAGGCTGTTACGACCACACAGCTCTACATATAGGATCTCCTAGGGACATATTACATGTGGTCATGGCAAAACCTCGCAAGAGCATCCTAGGACTTATTACGGGCACACAACCCAACTGATCAGATCTCCCAGAGATAGATTATATGCCATAGGACAAAACCTCGAAAGAGCATCTTCTAGATATCCCAGGGCTAGATTATATGCCATAGGAAAAACGTCGAAAGACTATCTGCAGATCTCCCAAGGCCAAATTATATGTCCTCCTAGAGCAAAACCTCGAAAGAGCATTTTCCAGATATCTCAGGGCCAGATTACATGCCATAGGAAAAACCTCGAAATACTATTTGCAAATCTCCCAGGGCCAAATTATATGCTCATCTGCACAACCTATTCCATGGCCATAAAGTATCAACCTGATACTCACCATACATCATCCTGATGTACACATGATCATCCTGATCATCATCACTGCAACATCCTACTGCATGTCATCTAGAGAAACATCCTGAAGCTCGTCATCCATGATCATCCTGATTATACAATGCATCTACTTGATGCATACCAAGTATCTACCTGATACATATCATCATACATGATCCACCTGATCATACAATGTATCCACCTGATACATACATAGATACACAATTCATTTAACTGATATATATCAACATACATGATCTACTTGATCATACACAGTATCCACCTGGTACATATACAGATACATGGTCAAAGCATCCAACATGATCCATATACAAAATACATACAAATGATCCAACCGATCATATCCAGCATCTAACATGATGCGCACATACATATATAAATGATCCAACTGATCATATCCAGCATCATCCTAATGCATATATAAAGCAGTAACTGGAGCATCGTCCTGATGCTCATCATCCAGTGCTTACATCCACATCCATGTGAAGGTTCCTCCTTCCAACATGCTTGGAATGGCTTCAACAAATTTGTCCATCACTTCTTCCTCGAAGTGTAGTCGATATGAATAACGCCAAGCCTCTCCCTGAAGTACTCGAACTTCACCCTCACTAGTGGCTTCATCAGCACATCTGTAATCTGCTCGTCTGTTGCAACATACAGGAGCTTGACTGCTCCTCTCTGCACCATATCCCTGATGTAGTGATATTTGATTTCTATGTGTTTCGACCTGTCATGAAACACTGGGTTCTCATACATCTTCACACAACTCTGTTTATCAGACAAGATACCAGTAGCATCCAATGGGATATCAAATAACACAGATAGTAGCTTCCATAGCCATACTGCCTCACAACTAGCCAAACAGGCTGCAACATACTCTGCCTCAATTGTACTCAGTGCTACGTAGGACTACTTCCTGCTAAAACAAGAGATCACACCTGATCCCATACTGAAGCAGCACCCATATGTGCTCTTCCTATCTGTAGCACTGCCTGCCCAATCCGAATCAACATAACCTTGCAGGTTAAACTTTTGATTCACTTCATACTTGAGCCCATAATCAACTGTACCCTTTAGGTACCTCATAATATGCTTTACATCGATCAGGTGAACACTTCTCGGATCTGTCAGGAACTAACTCAATGTCTTCATAGCAAATCAAATATCTGGTCTCGTGTTCGTCACGTACATTAAGGACCCAATCATCTGATGATACATAGAGACATCAATTGGCTCAAATGAAGCATCACATAGAAGCTTCAGATTCGATGCCATAGGTGTGGCCATGGCCTTGCAATCCATCGTCCCCAACCTCTTCAGGATATCTACAATGTACTTCTGTTGTCCAAGGAAGATCCCATCTGTGCTTTGCCACACCTCCATACCTAGGAAACAGTGCATCATCCCTAAGTCCTTCATATCAAATTCGGCAGCAAGCTTCCTCTTAGTATCTGCAATCAATTTGTCATCTCCTGTTACAAACAGGTCATCCACATATAAAAGTATAACCACAGGATTCCCTTCCTCAACCTTTTAGTAAAGGTTGGAATCCGCTTTACTCTTAGTAAATCCCAAGCTAGATAGGAAACTGTCCATCCTACTGTCTCAAGTTCTGTGAGCTTGCTTCAAGCCATACAAGGCTTTCTTCAATCTGCACACATATGACTCCCTGTCATGTGTTTCAAAACCAAGTGGCTGCTCCACATATACTTCCTCTTCAACTACACCATTCAAGAAAGCAGTCTTGACATCCATCTAGTGTATTTTCCATTTCATTGCTGTAGCCAGGGCAAGTACTGTTCTGATGGAAGTATACCTGGCAACAAGTGCAAAAGTTTCTTCATAATATATTCCCTCTTTCTGAGAGAAGCCACGAGCTACGAATCTTTCCTTGTATTTCTCTACACTGCCATCTGCAACATGTTTGATTTTGTAGATCCATTTGGAAGTCACAACAAACTTCTCTTTAGGTCTTGGGACAACATCCCAAACATCATTCTTCATTATTGATTCGTATTCCTCAACCATGGCATCCTTCCAATCTTTCTTTTCCGCAGCTTCTTCATAATTGGAAGGTTCTTCTTTCATAATGTCACAGAGTAAAGCAACATAGCTGGTATGCGATCTGGTTCTCTTCTTTGCTCCGTGTTCTTCTTCTGGAATGCCAAATCTTTCTGCATCCTGAATGAGCTCTCTAGCCCATGCAGGTTTCCTCTTGTGAGAGTTATCCTCACAGGGTGGATCTACAGGTTCGTGCGGATCTTCAAACTCTATAACAACTTTTGGAATTGCTTCAGTCATGGTAGTTTCTTGAAATCTAGTTTCCTTAGGTTCTTCATAAACTTCGATAGGTGCCTTCCTTGATTTGATGAATGCTGAGTTTTCATCAAATGTTACATCCCTGCTAACATCAATCTTCTTGAACCCTGGAAAGTATATTCTGCAAGTCTTCGAGCTTTCACTGTAACCCACAAAGATACCCTTCTTTCCTGAAGGATCTAGCTTGTTCCTCTTTTCCTTTGGGACATGTGTGTATACTGGACAACCAAATATTATGAGATGGCTGACTTCAGGTTTCTTACCAAAAAGGACCTCTTCTAGTGTCTTGCTGTCCAATATCTTGTGGGGTGTTATGTTCTGTACATATACAACTGTTCTAGCTGCTTCTGCCCATAGGTGCATAGGTAGATCTTGGTCATGTAGTATTTCCCTTGCTACTTCCATGATTGTTCTATTCTTTCTTTATGCAACTCCATTTTGTTGTGGATTGTAATGAGCAGTCAACTCCCTCTTATTCCCCAAATCACTGCAAAGCTTCTTGAAGTCTCCTAAGGTGAATTCTCCACCATTGTCAGATCTGAATGTTTTGATCTTCTTATCAGTTTGATTTTCCATCAAGGTTTTGAATTGCTTGAACTTATCAAACACCTCATCTTTGTTCTTTAAGAAGTAGACCCAAGTCTTCTTGGAGAAGTTATCATTGAAAGAGACATAGTAAACATACCCACTCAAAGAACTGGATGACATAGGACCACACACATCTGAGTGAATGATTTCCAGGATACCTTTTTCCTTGCTTTCACTACTTGGGAAAGCCTTCTTAATGTTCTTACCTTTTGCACATCCTTTGCAAACCCCTTCATGTTTGGTCTTGATTTCAGGAAGACCTTCTACAACCTTGCTTGCAATTGGAAGTTCTCTATAGTGCATATGAGCAAGTCTTCTATGCCAAAGTTCACTTGGCTCCATGGAGTCATGTACCATGGCATGTTCAGGTTGACCCTTCAATTTATACAATCCTCCCTCTTGCTCTCCAATCACTACTGCATCATCGATTTTTTTACCTTTTGGCCACATTAGGACTTGGCCATCTACAAATGCAACCCTCATGCCTTTTGCATCCAATGCAGACATGGAGAGAATATTCTTCTTGAGCCCAAGTACATAAAGAAATTCTTTCATCTTCAAGGATTTTCCAGAATCTAGGTTGTGGGAGGCTTCACCACTTCCTTTGAGAGGGTATTGATAGTCATCCCCAAGTTTCACATTATGGGGTGATTCATGTTCAGACAGACTTACAAAAGATTGTTTAAACCCAGTCATGTGTTTGGAAGCCCCACTGTCAATTAACCAATCATTACAACCATGAGAGATAGTACACGTGAGAGCAGAGATTAGAACATACTCTTCTTCACTTGATGAGTCATCATCACTTTCTGCCCTAGCCTTCTTCTTTGGAGGTTCATCATCTTCGACAACATGAGCATGGAACTTTCTTTTTCTACCCTTCTTCTTCTTGTTGGAGTTGTTGTTATACCTCCTTTTTCGGGACATTTTGAAGCAAAGTGACCCTTCTCATTGCATGTGAAACATCTTAGATCCTTCTTATTATTTTGATAGGATCTCTTGTAGTGAGTGTGCTCCTTCCTGGGCTTGCTTCTTTTGGTGTGAGATGTGAGAGCTTGATATTCACCTCCCATCTTTTCTTCACAAGCTACAAGTCTAGCTTCTTCTTGAGAGCATTCCTCCCACAGTTTACTAAAAGAGATCAATTTCTTTCTCACATAGATTCCTTGAATAAAGGAGTCCCATGACCTAGGTAGGCCATTCAGAGTGGTCATAACAAATTCACCATTGTCCACTACTTCATCCACAGCTTCAAGTTGTTCCTTGATCTAAGAGACCTTGGAGAAGTAAGATTGGATGGTTTCTCCATTCAGCATCTTGACCCCCTTCAATTGATTGCGCAGACTCATCTTCCGATTTATGTTCTTCCCTTCAAATAACTTGGCCAGGGAGTCAAACATCTCTTTGGGTGTCTTCAGAGATGACACATGAGGGATGAGATGGTCTTTGATAGAGTCAGCAATGATTCTCTTTGCCTTGACCAAGTTCTTCTTATGCACTATATTAGCCTCTTCATCCTCTAGGATAGGGATGTCTTCTTTTATATATGAGTCCAACTCATTCTCTTCCAGGATTAACCCAATCCTATACTTCCAGGCTCAGAAGTTATCAGCCCCTTCAAGCTTATCCTCAAGCTTGGTGTGCTGAGACATCTTAAAGAGTACTTCAAATGGAAATAGAAAAGATTTAGGTCTTACCACTTGAATTGTTGAAAACTGGATCTGGTCCCAGATTACTGTTTGTCGGAAAAACCCTAAAAATTCAAAATGTGAATTTCAACTTTCTAAAAGGGTAGAAAGATGCGCCTTGATGAGTTTATCAACCTGGTGTATTCAGAAATTGAGATCTGCAAAGAAACACCCTTCAAAACTACCTTTATGTCTTCCTGAATTCACTAAGGAGAGCCCTGAATTAGGGTTTGAGTTTCCCGGAGATCTACCCTGCAAAAAATATCAATCCAAAGCTCTAAACTTCTATTTTTGCAAGGAGCTTCCAGCTATGTCTTCAGATTTCAGAAATTCCTATTTTTGTGGAAACCCTAATTTTTAGGGCCAAATTTGAAAATGCTCAAAATTGAATTTTGATTGGACAGATAGATTCTCCTTGATGAGTAGAGTCAATCTACTATACTTCTTTTCCAAAATCTGTGGAGAGAAACCCAATAAACAAGAAACCCTTGGTTTCCATCACTGCACAATGTCTTCTTCTCAGGTTTGCTCTGATACCATGTTAAATTTTCAGCATTAATTCACAATACTCTAGGATGTTTACTGAGAGAATAACATGTACATTATATCAATGCATAAAAATCATAACAATCATGACAAGCATCATAAGAATCAAAAGCATGAGAGACAAGAGACACAAAGTTTCCGTGGGGAAAACCCTAAGGTGAAAAACCCCACAACTTCCTTAGAGATAGAGAGAGCAATGGCTCAACCAAAGTACAACCAAAATACATAGAGATAGTCTCCTAGTAGCAAATGATCCTCCTCCTCACTAGTGCACCACGTTTTGAGTGAGAGAAGTGTGAGTTTCCAAGTCATCAAATAGAGATCTCCCAATCTCTATTTATACTTAACTTGTTTTCCCAGTGACACTATGGGGATGACTTGTCTAGCTAGGTACATCCACAATATAATATATATATCTCAAGTCCGACCCCACACATGGTGGTCTAATAACCCATCGGTAAGTTAACATACTTGCGACACTTGGCAATACACATGACAACACTTCCTTATAGCAGGATAACACATCTCTTATAAGGGTACAATAAATATATATGAAATACATTCCAAAGTTACATATACATCAACACTTGGTTGGGCTTAGGGATACACCGACGCAGTATGGCCGATTGTACTTACCACGATGGTCCACATGGTTGACACGAAGTATCCACCATGCTAGCATGGCCCAAGAAATGCTTTGCACATTTCTGCATGAAGGGAACCAGGCAAAGGTACAATTCATCCAACGTTAGGCTAATCGACACACAATGACTTATGATTATTATGGGGTGCAAGCCGGTGGTGCAATGGCTCACTAAGGCCGATGTATGATAGAGTGCGCTATATAAATAGAGGACCTACAAAGAGTAAGCACACAGGGATTTTTTTAGTTAAGAAGGGTTATGCTACGCAAGGTTCTAGCATTTTGTTAAGTTAGGAATTCCAAGGAGGTTGTGGAAATGATCCATTTCATTTCATGTGGTAGCACACCAGGTGCGTTGAGGGCTCGAATGACGAGTGTGCATGAGTGCCTGGAGCAGAGTGCGCCTCAGACACCCCGGAGTTACAAGCATGAAGTTTCTCCCGAGATGTCTATGTAGTTGGTGATGGTTCGAAGTCTCATGGTCTCGATGACCACACAAAAGGGGGGGGTCGTTGCCCCCGGATCCCTGTGACTTGTGCTTACCAGTGCGAAACAGATGTTCTAGAGCCATTCGTCTGGTTATCACCTCAGGGTTGTTCGTAAACTTACCCTCAGTCTGCACCAGATTCCTCGAGACTAGAGGATGAGTTTGAGAGGTACATGACAGCAAGTCGGGCGATGCCCACTTTCGGGTAAGAATTACATGACAGTGAGTCGACGATTAGTGTACCAGAAGGAGCAGAACAACACCACGTGATCCAGATAGCAATAACAGTTGCAGAAACATAGTTCAGTCCGAATGTACCATGTCCAGCAGTTGACGTGGCTTGAGGGTGAGCCACAAGATTGTGTTGGGGGCCTATTGGTAGGCGGTTTGGTAGAGTGCTATCGCAGCATCTTCGATGCTGCAACAAGGCAAAACATGGCATGAATGGCACGAAGATGATGCAAATGGTGAGGAGCAGAAGATTAGTTATGTATTTTGGGTAAATTGTACCGCAGAATGCGGGTTTTGGGTCATTTGGACCACATATTATGTAATGTTGAGTAAGTTATATCACAGAATGTGGGTTTTTGGTTGGTTTTGTACCAAGTTAGTTAGATATTGGGTCACTTGTCCAAATGTCGGTTAGGAAATTGTTAGTAAGTGGACAAGCATTGTAATAGCGGAAGCCTATATATAGATAAGAGTCGTAGGTATTGAAGGGGATCAGGGAGATAGGAATGGAATCAAGGTGAAAAGAAGCACATGTTTTGGTTGTTTCTGCGCATCTGTGAGATATTGCCAAGACCTGATCTTTGCAGAAATCTTGTATCTAAGGTTTTGCAGTGATAATATGGTATGATGAAACTATTCTGGTGTAATTCTTGGGTTCTTTCTGTTTATTTATGGTAATTCAATGTCACACTTCATGAATAATGCTATGTTTCCTTGATGCAATGTTGCTTTACCATTACTACTGCTGTGATAATGAATGCTACGATTGAATAATGCATTATGAATACATGTCAAATTTTTTACGTTCTGATTTAGTGTTGCAATAGAGTTAGTTCATATAGCCACAACCCTCCTCCTTCCTCGGTGGAAACATGGTTCCGTCTGCTCTTCCTGGACACCTCGGGTGAGACCTCATCTGCTCTGCAGGTATTGCTGGGTGGGATAAAACCTGTCTGGGCCGGGCCAGTGCCCAGGAAGACTGCGGCATTTGTCGACAGTGAAGTGGAAACCTTGTCGACTGGAGTTGCGTTGGTCAACACACACCATTCATCGATCAGATCTTGGATGCTTGTGAGGGAAGTGAGATTTTTTCATTCATGGATGGATTTTCAGGGTATAACCAGATTTAAATCAAACCCAAGGACCAACATAGGACAGCTTTCATTTGTCCTCAGGGAATGTTTGCATATCGAAAAATGCCTTTTGGCCTTAAAAATGTCGGAGATACGTTTCAGCGTGCCATGACCTATGCCTTTCACGATCTTAAAAAGATTATGGAGGTTTTCTTGGATGATCTTTCCGGCCATTCTCGCAAGAGGGTGGACCACCCGAACCACCTCCGCATGATTCTCGAACGATGTATACGCTACAAGAATCGATTGAATCCCAATAAATGCATCTTTGTTGTAAGGACTGGTCACCTTCTAAGCTTCATAGTTGCGAAAGAGTGTATTAGAGTCGATCCAGTTAAAGTTGAGGCAATACATTGGTTGCCTCCTCCCCACAACTTGTTACAACTTCAGAGCCACCAAGGAAAGACAATTTTCTACATTGTTTTGTAGTCAATTATGCTAATCTTACCAAAGGTTTCGTGTGCTTATTGAAGAAAGACACACCCTTTATCTAGGATGAGCGAGCCCAATAGTCGTTCAACGCCCTTAAGAAAGCTTTGGTATCACCCCCTGTGCTTAGTCTGGTTCGCATGATATTTTATCCTTTATGTGGACGCATCTCAAGAGACGATTGGTATGGTATTGGTTCAGGTTGATGACGCGCTTGTCTAGCATGTTATTTATTACCTCAATCGAAATCTAGTAGATGCTGAGTTGAGATATACTCACGTGGAAAAGCTGGCACTTGCGACTGTCCATGTAGTTCAACAGTTATGACATTACATTTTGCTTAGAACAACCACAGTTGTAGCGCATATCAATCTGTTTCAATTCGTGCTATCATGACACCTTATAGGAGGGGATTCCAATAAATGGAATGTGATCCTTCAGGAGTTTGATCTCGATTTTGCTTCGGCAAAATCGGTGAAATCATTGTTGTTTGCTGAGCTTATGTCAGACCTTCCGAGAATTGATGAGGATGTCATTCATGAGGATTCCTTTATGGATATGCACTTATTTCTTAACTCATTTGAGGACCCTTGGTATGGGGATGTCATTGTATATCTCCAAACTTTGAAGTTTCCTCTGCATTATTCATGAGACAAGCGACAGCGTGTGAAACATCATGCTAAAGATTATACTATCGTCGGTGACACTTTGTACCACCGAGGAAAGGATTCTATTCTCTGTCGTTGCTTAACTCATGAAGAAGTGGAGCGGGTGCTTAATGATTGCCATGCAGGGGCATGTGGCGGTCACTTATCCGAAATTGCTACAGCCCAAAATATTATGAAAGCTGGTTACTTTTGGCCTTCAATCTTGAAAGATTGTATTAACGTTGTGAAGAGATGCCACCCTTGCCAGGAGTTTTCTCTGAATATACGCTCGCTTCCAGCGCCGCTTCATCCAGTTGTCACCATCGGTCCCTTCCCCAAGTTGGGGGTGGATTTCATGGATTGCAAACCAGCTTTAGCTGGGGGGCATCACCATATTATAGTGGTTGTAGAATACTTTTCCAAATAGGTTGAGGCCATGCCTACCATAAAAGCCGATGGTTCTACAGCAGCCCATTTTGTGTTCAATCAAATTGTTACTCGGTTCGGTATTCCGAAAGAGATTGTCACTGACCACGGCAGTCACTTTCAGAACAAGATGATGGAGGATTTGTCTCTCAAGCTTGGGTTTCGTCAATAAAACTCATCTTCTTACCATCCCCAAGTGAATGGTCAGGTTGAAGAAGTCAATAAGTCTTTAAAGACCATTCTCCAACGTACCATCCAACAGAGCAAGAACAACTGGCACATCATGTTATATCCTGCTTTGTGGGCATATTGAACTGTAGTCAAGACTGCCACCAGGCTCTCACCATTTCAGTTAGTACATGGTGTGGAGTCGATTTTACCGATTGAATGTGAAATCCCTTTGCTTAAACTGGCCATAGAGCTCCTCCCTGATATGATAGGTGTTGAGCAACGTTTAATCCACCTTGAGCATCTTGACGAGTAGCGTCGAGATGCCACCATGGCTATAGAATCCAATAAATGTCATGTTAAGGTTCAGTACGATAGGTTTGTCCATCCCCAGTAGTATGTTGAAGGAGACTTGGTCCTCTTATATGACCAAGCTAAAGAACCCTTGGGGGCAGGGAAGTTTAACCCCTTGTGGCACGGTCCTCACATCGTGAGGCGTGTCCTGCAAAAAGGAGCCTATGAATTAGAGGAATATGAGGGGAATGCTTTGAAAGAGCCTAGAAATGGGCTCTACCTCAAGCGGTATTATGCTTGAACCTTTAGTTCGAGCTAGTGCCCTTTGTATACTATTGTATAGTTATTTTTGTACATAGTTTAGCTTGCTTTTGGTTTTTGGGTCTGTTGATTCGATTCCATTTGATTGACAGTTGTCAACGGAATCTCCTACATTCTTAGGTTTTGTGGATGGTGCTAGCCATCATACGCAGCAGCTTGCTTCTGCTGCCTAGGATTTTTTTCGCCTGACCATCTAGTTGTGTCTTCAGGAGGTGCTTGTCTCGGTCCCACATCTAACAATGTGGCTGAGTATATTGCCGTGATTAAGCTACTTCGGGATTCTATTTCATATGGAATCCAGTCTTTAGAAGTCCGCCTGGATTCACAACTAATTGTGTCTTGGTTGAATGGGCAGTACCATGTGCGAGATCCTCCGTTACTACGGAAATTCCTAAGGGTAAGATTCCTGGAATGACATTTTGCTTCAATTATGTACATTCATGTTCCAAGAAGTGTTAGTCATATATCTGATGCATACGCTAACTATGTATTAGATTGGAATTTGTCACATTCACAATGAAGCACAAAAATAAAAAAAGGCATTCACACATTTGTACATACACACATATAGTAGAACTAGAGAACCAAAGTTTTTTATAAATAATATTTCCCAAAAATGGTAGTGTCATGATACAAAACTGGAGCCCGTAGCCCTAAAAAATATACATATCGATACAAAAATATGATCCTAAGATATCAACTCCCTACGAGGAGCCTTAGTTTCTTCCCTGACAGGATGTGTCTCATAGAAGTACTGTACTACATTTGCTATCCACTACAGTAGTCGTACCTAGTTACTCGACACCCCCACTACGTAGCGCTGCATATCCTCAGGTAGCCACACCACCTATATATATGGTACCCTATCATCCATTCAAGATAGGTTTCCCTACAATGTCTATAGAGTAAGCTTTGCTGCAGCACCTCTTGCCTCATCACCCCTTCCCCGGCGACGATGTCTCGGGAAGCCATCAAGTCTCACTAGGCCCTTGTCTGTGAACAAACAGTCAAACATTACTACATGATACTACCCCCAAAAATATTTTTGCATTTACATCTATAATAAAAAATCCATAAAATATTAATATATAAAAAACCTAAAAAGAGTACTCACCGATGTCTCCAAACGCTGCATCTAGTGGGAGCGGCATGTCTCGATCCTACTAGAACTGTATCCCTGCATAGGGGTAGTCATCTATCGCTATGAACTATTCATCCCACCAGTGAAAGAACTCCTCTGTATATGGTGATTCCTGATGGCCACCACCCTGTCACGTCAAGACCTCATCCCACCGGGTCATGGCTGGGTCATGGAGACTATGAGGAGGGACCTCAACCCTTGGACTGAGCCCGGGAACCCGCTCGAAGAAGAAGTTGCACAAAATACTGCCATATTTGAAGTTTTTCGCATCCCCTGCTTGCACTCTGTCAGCTGGGTATTCATGGACCCCAGTAGTGTAGTACACCAGTCAAATATCATAGGATGCATACAATGTGCTGCATAGAACATAACTGGCTTGGATGCTTGGTGGAGAGCTTTTGAACTAGTTATCCGCACTAAAGTTGCCACGACAACCTTCCTGCTTCAGTTGACTATGGCTCGGATGGGAACCTGACTCCCCATTGCCCGAGTATTTGGAACACAATACCTCTCTATGTAGTCGGGGATGGTGATCCCACCTCCCACAGTTCGAGACCAAATGCTTTCCACCTCACCTCGGTGAGACAAACCTGTAATGAAGTAGGTATCTTCCACCTCTAGTGAAAGTATTTTCCCCTCTAGGTTGAAGCTCTATGCATCAACATGCCATTACTCTATCAACCGACAGAGCAATAGGTTTTCGGCCCTCAAACCCCCTATCCTTAAAAATTTGTATAAACCACATGCTTGTAGCACTTGCTGTGCATGCGCATCGTTACGAACAGCCTCATCCACTAGGTCATGTTCTGTCTCTCTCCACTCTAGAACCATCCTGGAAAGAGAAAAACCCAAGGATTTAGTGACTTTTTCTTTAAAAAATAGCTTCACAGTCGTACCCAAGGGAAATTGTGCTCACAGAGGTGGGTACCCGCGGTCAACGTGTGCATTGACTGCGCGTACCCATCCCTACCCACGACCCACATAGTTATAGCCCGCGGGTAGCACCGTGACCATGTAGGGCATGACCAAACAAAAATTTTAACCAACGAAAACAGAAGTAAAAACATTGAAATGGAAGGTGGGATGAGATTACCCACCTGCTCCTGACGGTTCAATGATCAGATGCCTGTAGCTCCCGGAATGAGCAGTTGAACTTTGAGTTGAAAAATAACCACAAAACTCCAAATGGGTGAATAGTAAAAATGAATTGTAAATTGTAAATTTTTGTTACTATTTATAATTTTCAAGACCCACTTGTCTATAGTTTTCGCCATTATACGTTGTTTTGGACTAATATAACATCTTGGAGTAGCATTTTTGAGCAGATCTCTTCGGCAGAAATTGTTTCCGAGCATTTCACACCTACGGCAAGTATGTTTCACACCTGGCATATAGGTTAGATGTCATTTTCACATGCATTATGCATTTGACCTTTTGAACACTTTCATACACCCTAGGTGCGACCCTTCTTCTTAACTGACACAGAACCTTCACACTGTTATAGAAGTGTCGTTATGTGGTGGTAGGGACTTTCCGAACTTGGGTACCCTAGTTAGAACCCCTTTTTGCATTCTGGTGCCCATGCCGTTATTTATCCTTAGGATTGGGAGTCCTTTATAGTTACGCCATGACATTGCGATAAAGAATCATACTCTACTTTGTCTTATGCTGGCCATCTCCCATAAGGACTCCCCTCAGTTATATCATGTTGTGATTGCATTGCATCATACTGCTTGCTTCTTGAGCCTTGTGCCAACTCCCACTCACTCAGTTGATTAACTTGGTGCCTAAGCACTTTTCCCTATCAAGCCTTGCAGAGCTTCCATTTGTCCTTCACAACTTGATGACCTTTTGACCTTGAGGGAACACACCCCCCGAGTGTCCACATCCCGCATGCACTTCCTTGCATTGATCATAGGTATGTTCCACTTCTTGGGACTAGTTTGCTTGCTATTTGACACTCGTTCCATCACTTGTTGTACTATAAGCGATTTTATTCTTTTTCCATCTTTACCCAAATATGAAAAAGACCAAAGCAATCAAATATTCCAAAAAGCGGGACGGGATTATGGTTACTACTTCTACTTGGCAGCTATTATGTCTCCTTTGAACAGAGCATTCATTCCACTCCATACATTATGAGTGAGGACTATAGTTGGACCTTAGGAGCTGTACTTGTTTTACAGTTTACTCCACCGATTGGTTAAGCTTCTGGTCATTATGGAGCCCTTTGTGGTGCCTCCTGCATCACATAGTCTATATCAAGTATATGTTGCCTGAGTCTATCTATCTGCTCATGCTCTTGTTCAAAGGAAGTCCTGAAACCAGAGTCGACCATTCCTCATATTTCTTGACTATTGCATGTCGTCCATCCTTATTGAGTTAGTTCGTTTCACCTGAGATCTTCCAAATCTTTCAGCATAGCTGGTACATTGTGCTGGTTGATGGGGGATGCCTTAATGCCCTCCTTCCAACAAGTCTCATTCTGTCGACTTCAACTCATTTATTACAGAACTTGAGGATTAGATTTCGGTTGAGTACCTTGAGGCTTGCAGTCACTAGTGGCAGGTTCTCTCCCCATCGACAGTTTTGGGAATACGTCAATGTCCCCGGATCGATGGATTCATCCTAGTGTTCGACCTCAACTCATCTATTCACACTCTGATGATTGTAATCTATGCCTTGATGCCCATTTTCATTATTGGTGTGTTATCTCGTGTTTCTTAATGGTATACATCATTGACTAGTAATCAGACAATGTCACATTAGGTTCGACCTCAACTCCTTTATTCACTTGATGGGACTTGCACCGTCGAAGACTTGCGTAGAAGACCCTGGGCAATAGTGGCATTCAATACGCTACTTATGACTATGAATTTACATCTGAGATATCACCTCTCAGATATCAGCAGTTTGTACCTCCAATTTGCACCAATTGTTTCCTTCTCAGCAAAAGACCATATATTACTGTAGAGGGATCATGGCTATGATCACTTATGACATGTATTCATTATGTATTGCCTATTCATGGCCATTGTATCATATTTTTGTACTACCAACATGTATTCAGGGATACTATTGTATTATGACGAGTGAGCTGCTCCTTCCACTTGTGTCTCCATCACTCCACTTCTGAGATCTTTTTACAATGTATTTCGGCGATCATAGCATCAATCTCTGACCTCACACATTAGGGGGCATCTGTTACAACATAATTTTCCACCTTGTGAGCATCAGTACTCTTTGGCCTGCAGGATCCATTTCACTAATTCAGATCCACTTTATATCCTTCAGACACAAGTTTTCCCTATTTTTTCCCTTGTACTCTAGCTGCATCATTACAGTGGGCATACCCGTGAGTTGCATCACTATAGCCCATGGGTAGCATGTAAAACGGTAAAAATCACTAGTTTATTACTTTTTACTCCCAAAAAGAGGTCATAGGGTGACCTTTGGCCCTCCATTTGCCCCAAAATGTCTCGATGTGTCCTTTCACATACCTTTGGGAGGACTATATATTGAGCACATATGGCTTATGGATGGGAGGAGAAAAGAGGAGCAAGAGAACTATAGTGGATTTTTTTCCTATCTTGAGTCTACACTTATTGATCCTTGTAGTTGTGAACCCTTTATGTTCACCTTCCAAACTCCTACCATTGTTTGAGTTTGCCATTCCATGGAGGATTGAAGTGGTGGAGGCGCAAGTGGATTGACCCAGATCTTGGTTCAGATTGGTTGCATGTAAGAGGTTGTATCACATTGTACTTCTTGTTGTTTATTAATAGAAATACTCATATTCTCGTCCATTAATGTTGTGAAGGTTGTTTATACTACACTATGTTGCATTTACTTATAATATCGTGGACCATTACTATTGATGATGTTAATGTCATTTATATATTATATATACTTGTTATGTATTGGTTGTCAAGACTAATTTGCAGATTCAAGTGCATGGATTGAAAGCTCCAACGGGGATCTACATCAAATGTTTGGATCGAGGTTGGTTATATTCTCTAGGTGTGTGATTTTGATTTACTATTTTTGATCGATAGTTGGCCTTTAGGGGATGTTTTGATCTTATATTCTCTCCGGATATATCGTGGCGTGGAGTCCTACTCTCTGTTGATCCCGTCGGTTGGTTGCTTTGCAGCCTGCCGAACTTTCACGTCGCGTTTCTAGGGGATGCCGATGGGCTCCCTCCTAGTCTTCAAATTCTTACGAGACATACATCCTAGATGTCATGACTGTTGAACACTCTGACATGGGAGAAATCCCCATGAGTTCATCGGGTAGAGTTGAACACACTTCAGACACCCTTACTCCTCGTGAGGTGTGGGGGGATGATCCACCTGAGACCCAACCTAGTTTGTTTGGTCCGGATCCACTCGATACCCGACCTAGTTTGTTTGATCTGGATCCACCCGAGGACCACCTGTTCGATCCTTCATATCGACATAATTATCTATACGGGATACCAGAGTTTCATGATGACACAAACCCTGTGGTCAACCATACTGCATTCTCATTTGGTATGTCGAATTACACCATAGTTGATCCTTCCACTGCTTTTGGTAGTCATGTTGGCACCATTCATGGTGTTAGCAACACTGCACCCACTGGGGGCAATACCCTCGCCGGGGGCACCACATTGTCCACTCAAACACATAGTATGGGGACTAGTCATATTCCTCCTAACAATGCTAATGTTGGAAGGCAATCACCTTCTAGGGCTACCCAACCTAATAGGAACATTGTTCACAACACGACTCGCCATCCACAACCTAAAACACATGTCTCTACCCATCAACCCAGGACCACTTTCGTGAATGTTAATGCTCCTCCTAACCATAGGGGTGGACATATAACACATACTTTTGCGTCCACTACTGCTACTAGTAATACTAATGTAGGAGGTGGGAATATATCTTATCCTCATGCTTATGGTCACCACAGGACTACTCATGCTAATCCTAATGCTGGGGGTGGGAACATACCTCACCATTATGGTCATTACAACTCAGTTCTTGCTACAAATAGTACGTATATGCCCATACATATGGTGGCAACCCTTACTACAACACAGTCGGTGTTGGACACTAGTACAACCCACCCTAATATGGTGCTCAAAACACTTATATACCTGCTTACTCTCATACGGGTAAGGTTGGAGGAGGTTATCAACCCTATGGCCATGGTCAAGCTTATGGTCTATCAGGTCCTCATTATCAGCAGTTCAATGCTCATGGTCAAGCTTTTGGTCCACCTTATAATTTAGTTCCATTTAACCAACCTTTTATGGGAGCTTATAATCAAGCTTTCCAGCCGCAACTCCCGTTCCTTGCACGTTGAATCTTCTGGATCTTTCAAAGCTCATGAATGATCTAGTGTGTCACGACCCTAATTGTCCTCCGGTCGCTACCAAGCTCCCTTCAGACATTTCTAAGTTTGAGGGGAAAGGTTGTGAGGACCCGGGTGATCATGAAACAATGTTTCACCTTTGGTTCTCCTCCAACTCGTTGAATCATGATTCCGTTAGATTACGACTATTTCAATGCACCCTCACGGGGACAACCACGTAGTGGTATGTTGACTTACCTGGAAACACTTATAGGGGTTTTAATGAGGTCATTTTGGTTTTCTTGGATCATTTTCAGTTGCCCGTTTGCTATGATACTGGTACTGAACTTTCGTCTACCTTCTGTCAGAATAAGGCCACACATGTTTCTGACCACGTTCAAGAGTGGTGTCGGCGGAAGAGATTAGTGAAAGCCAACATTCCTCTAGAGTTTCTATTGGAATGGTTCCTCAAGTCTTTACTCCCATATATTGCTAAGGATGTTTCAATGTCTAGTATTATGACTGAGGAACAAGCCATCTTAAAAGTCCAGCAGTTGGATTTACTATATTCCCAATATGGCATTGTGGATGACATTATTCCTGACGCACCGCGAACACGACATGAGCCCAAGTCAGTTCTTGGACCACATGCCGATGGCATCGTGGGATCCGCAAGTACTCGTCCTGTAGATCTAGTGGCTAATCAAATGCAAAATTTGTCACTAAACCAGTCTACTCCCAGACAGGTTCACACCTTTTCCACTTCCACCCCGTCATCTGATGTACATAATGTGCAATCAACAAAACCGTCAGGTAACCAACAACCTGGTGGTAAGAAAAAGGGGAGAAACAACCGTAGGGGTGGAAACAATGGGAATAACAATAATAGCAATCGCAATACCCCTTGTGAGGATAATTCCAACCCTCCTCAGGAAGGAGGAAATGCTGGTGAGGACAGTAAACCTAGGCGTAAGGTGAAGTTTCCTTGCAAGCTCAGTGGGGAAGATCATCTTACTCACTTATGTCCTCAAATTGAAGAAGCATCGAAGCATTTGGCATAGAGCCCAGCTGTGTTAAACGATCCCCTTCCTCATCATCAAAACATGGCTTCAGATGCTCCCACCACTGGTTATGGACCTACTGAAACAGAAATGTCTTCTTCCAATACTAGTGGTTATGGATGTGTGAATATGGTTCAATCAAAGGTTAGTGTTGCCACTCGTCAACGTGATTATGGTGCACCACAACCTAATATGGGCAGTGAGCCTCCCCCTCCTCCTGACAATTCCTTGCATATCGAGAATCCCTCTAATATGATGCAGATATCGAAAGGTGTTCTTAAGCATTCTACGCATAATCCTAATGCTCGAGCTGCCAATAACTACTCCGTCGTGGAAGATTTGGACCAAACTCCGTGTGCCATGTTAGCTCTTGAAGTTTTGCAGGCCTGTCCTTCTCAAAAGCATGCCCTTTTGAGTGCGTTAGGTGTTCAGGATGGGGGAAGTCCCCATGTTATCAAGTTAGGAACTACTGATGTTCAACCTCGCTTACCTTACCACGTGGCTTTTCAAATCCAGGTGGCATGCCTTCAGAATTTTGTCAAAGGTACGATGGTTGACGAAGATGCTTCAGCGTCAGTAATGTTGTTAAATTGTTGGAAAGCTCTCGGCTCTCCTCCTCTACTCGCGTCTAGAACCACGCTCACTGCATTCAACGGTCGATCATTTAAGACACATGGAATTATCCCTTCCCCTATTGTCTGCTTGGGAGCTAAATCTGTTCCTATTGAAGTTGAGGTGATTGATGCACCCGTCGAGTACAACCTTTTACAGGGTCAGAATTGGATGTATGCAATGAAGGTTGTCATGTCTACTGTATTCAGAGTTATGTTCTTTCCTCACGAAGGAAATATTGTGACCATCGATCAGCTGGATTTCGTTATGCTATGAAGGTTGTAGTGTCTACTGTATTCAGAGTTATGTTCTTTCCTCACGAAGGAAATATTGTGACCATCGATCAGCTGGATTTCGTTAATCCCCATTCCATAGCATCCACATGATCTGTAGTCCCGCAGGTTACTGATTCTCACCCGGCAATTGGGAACATTGGTGTAGGTATGTACCCTTCATTGATGGGAACTTATGATTTTCCTGGACCTGTGAATTTTATTGGAACCATTTTCGATAATGCGTCTCCTCCTTTGCATAATATGCCATTCCGGACTTCCTATTTTAATGATCCATGGACTTTACCATCCACAAGTTCCATGTCTAAAGACATTACGCACATTGAAATGTCTATGCCACTGTCTATAGCTGAGCTTGCTTACTAGCATATTCAACAAGCCACTGCAAAGCCAGATCTCTCTTCTTCTCAGACAGTCGAGGAAGAACTCGTTACACTGCAATTTTGGGCAGCGAACTCGTCTTGTTCACATGATTGCCTTGATGATACTTTGCCTTCAGATGAAGCTATTATGGAGGCAATGTGTGGTAGTGAGAGGCCTTGGGAGGATATGCACCATCGCTCTTATTTCCTTCCCAACCTCGAGCTCGGCAAACAAAAAGAGTTTAGGATGAGTCTAGCAGAGATGGTTGGTCACCCTGTGGCTCTTTTAGCATCACATGAAATTTTTCCGGAGGGGAATATGGCTAGGATTTCCCCGACTATGTCGATCAACATCTCTCGTACTCGTAGAAAGGTCGAGAATGTTTACATCGGTGACGATTGCACTCCTGAGGAGGTTGCTATTTACACTGAATTGTTTACAGAACTCCACGAATCTTTCGCCTGGTCATATGAGGATATGCCAGGAATAGACCCCCGCATTGTTGAACATGAGATTAGAACATATCCCAACGCTAAACCGGTTCGACAACGCTTACGTGCTATTGGGCCTGGCCCAAGTTGGGGCAAATTTTGATAACAGAAGGAGTTTTAGCTACGGAGCTGAGCACAGCTCAATAAAAATACAATTTTGTGCATGTAGCATCCCCTCCCGTCATCCCAAGGCAGGGGAGAAAACACTACTAAACATACGGGCTTTGTTCTACAATCTCAGCCTCATACGTTACTCAAAAATCAAGTTTATAATTAAAACTTCTTGTGTGTAGATGCATACTTCAAATAAACACAGCGGAAATAAACATACTAGTGAGCACGCAAACAGTAATGCCTAACATATCTATCATAACAGAGGATGATTCAACATAGAGAGATTCAATCTCATTCCAATGCCATGCATAAATCCCATATTGAGATAATCATTTCAATTCATCAAACATCGACAATTAACATATTGCAGAACATAAAATGCATATAATTTATAGAACAGATAACACTTATCTTGAAGATGAAGTTGTCCAAACAACTGGCTATGTGAGAGCAATGTTCCACCCAACCATAGATCTCTTTCCAGCTTGTATTCTTTCAGCTGAGAGACCACCCCCGAGCTAGGTTATGTATCCACTAAGGAGTAACTAATTGGGCTCAGTCACACCCATGGTTTCACTTAACAGCTATGGTAAGCCAACACCCAGTTGATTTTATCAAGCATACAAGAAGATAGAGGAGCGTAATGCTAAGCCAGTGAGATCAACAGCAGAGCTACAGGCATCTCAAATGAACTCAATAGTCAGGCACCCACATTACCTACCACATCCAACACAAGGAAGGTCCCCTTCTCTGCTACATAGTCCCTCGGGAAACTCTTCCCTTCAGTGCTCATCGGGATGGGTATAGAAAGGTCTAGATGGTAGCTTCCTGATATTTCAGCCTTCACTGTGTTTATCAAGCAAACCCAACCTCTCCTCAATCATTCACACTTGGATTTCTCAGAATGTTTGTCACAAAATAACTCAAATCCGTCATTGGTTTTCTGGGCTGCAAAAAATAGGTTTTCCTATGGATTTTGGGGTAGCTAATACTCCCAATTTCGCCCCAAGGTTCATATCTATGGATCCCCCATTGGTTTTCACTGTCCAATACCAAATCTGGGCATTTTTGGCTCTTCTAAACGTGGGTTCTTGCAAGGTTTCGATTTCTGTTTTTCTCACTGCTGGCAATTCATTTTTGGGTGAAAAATGATGCTGGTAACTTCCACAATGGGATGGGGATGAGAAAAAAGAAATCCCCATGAGGTGGAGTGACTTGTGGTACAAGAAGACAGAGCCCATACCTGCAAATATGAATTTCTGGGATGTCCATGCTCCATTGAAGTCATGGACTGCAATCTTCAACAACTTTCTTACACATAATTAAATGTCAACAAAAGGAAAGTCAAATGGGTTATCACAATGACATTTGGTAGCTTATGGCTCAATCCCACAATCCACTCACCACTCCCTAGTGGATACACATGGCCCCTTCTCATTGGTTACTCCCATAGCTAGTTTTGGTATTTTATTGCAATATTAATATTTACATCAATTTACAATATTCCATGGCTTAATAGCACATGGGTATCAAAATATCACATACTTGCTTGTTTTAAATAAAATCCAAACATACGCTACTGGGGCCTTGGCCTTGAACTCCATGCTAGGGAAACATACAACGCATGTATAAAATATTTACATTAGAAGCCAATATTTCATAAGGATAAAAATTGGGGTATTACATTCCTCTCCCCTTTAGAACAACACTGTCCTCAATATTCTCAAAACTAAACAAAAATGGACTTCATCGGGGCTAAGGTGCTCCCATGTAGACTCATCGGGGCTAAGGTGCTCCCATTGGACCTTTACCTGCCCAATGGCTATGTTCCGAAGTAATGTGACCTTCTTGTCGAGGGTTCGCATAGGTTCTACTTGAAACTCTCCCTCGGGCTCCACTTGTATCACATTCCAATCAATCATATGATTAGGATCATGTACATACTTCTTAAGAAAAGATACATGGAAAACATTATGAGCTCTTATGTTAGCAGGAAATGCAATTCTATATGCAACTGGCCCTATCCTATCAAGGACTTCAAATGGCCCACAATATCTTGGTGACAACTTGGCACAACTCCCCAACTTGAGGGAACTATTCCTTGGTTTCACTCTCAAATAAACATGATCCCCAATCTGAAATTCCTTATGCACTCTTTTCAAATCTGCATAATTCTTTTGCCTGTCCTAAGCTGCCTTTAAATTCTGTCTAATCTTAACAATTTCCTGTTCCATTTCCTTGATCATCTCTGGTCCAAGTACTAGCCTATTCACCAGACTGTCCCAACTCACTGAAGTCCTGCATCCTTTGCCATATAATGCCTCAAATTGACTCATAGCCGATGATGCATGATGTCCATTATTTTATGCAAATTCTACCAAGTGTAGGTAATCTTCTCACTTGGATGGTTTATCCATCACATACATTCTCAGCATGTCTTCAAGAACTTGATTCACCCTCTCAGTCTGACCATCTGTTTGAGGATGATAAGCTGTACTGAAATTGAATTTAGTTCCCAACTCCTGAAACAATCCCTTCCAAAAATTGGAAGTAAACTTTGTATCACGATCAGAAACTATTGCCTTGGGCAATCCATGCAATCTGAATATCTCTCTCATGAAGATATTTGCAATGTCATTAGCCTTGTGAGTGGACTTGACTGGGATAAAGTTAGCTACCTTTTATAGCTTGTCCACCACAATGATGATTGAATCATGCTTCTTCACTATCATGGGCAGACCTGTTATAAAATCCATAGAGATCACTTCCCACTTCCATTCCAGAATGGGTAAGGGCTATAACAACCCTGCTGGATGTTGGTGCTCTACCTTGACTTGCTAACACTTCTGACACCTAGCAATATACTCAGCTATGTCCTTCTTCATACCATGCCAAAAGTATTGTTTTCTTATTGCTGCTATAGTTTTCTGATACCCTGGGTGCCCTGAATATGGCATTTGATGTATCTCATCCATCACTAACTTCTTCAAATCTGCACTGTTTGGAATGTACAGTCTGGTGCTATGATAAATGAGAACACCATCCTCACCCAGCTGATATCTTGCACATGCTTCATCTACATTACCCTGTTGCAATTTCTCTTTAATTTGAAGGCAAGTCTCATCACCATTTTGGGCTTCAAGAACTCTTGTATTCAAGTCTGATTTACACGTACTTACTGCTACAACATGAAATTTTCTACTAAGAGCATATGCAACCTTATTCTCACTCCCTTTTACATGCTTAATTTCAAAATCAAATTCACAAAGGAATTCCATCCACCTAGCTTGCCTAGCATTCAAGTTTGGCTGATCAAACAAATACTTCAAACTCATGTGGTCCGTCCTAAGCTCGAATCTTCTTCCCATCAAATAATGTCTCCACATCTTGAGAGCATGAAGTATGGATGCTAATTCTAAATCATGTGTGGCATAATTCTTTTCATGCTCTTTTAATTTCCTCAACTCGTAGCAAATCACAGTTCCTTTTTGCATGGGGATTCCACCTAGCCCCTCAATGCAAGCATCTGTGCACACTACAAGTTCCTTCTTTGGATCTGCTATCTTCAAAATAGGAGCGCTGGTAAGTAGCTCCTTTAACTGCTAAAAGCTTTTCTCGACTTTTCAGACCATACAAATTTAATATTCTTCCTCTACAATGAAGTGATCGGATGAGCTATTCTGAAGAAGCCTTCAATAAACCTTCTGTAGTAACCAGCAAGACCCATACAAGATCTAACATCTGAAACATTTCTTGGAGTTGACCAATCCATGATGGAATTAATCTTCTCCGGATCCACCGCAATTCTTTCTTCAGAAATGACATGACCCAAATATTGAATCCTCTTTTGGTAAAACTCACACTTGCTTAACTTGGCATACAGTTGGTTTTCTCTAAGGACTTGCAACACCATCCATAGATGTTCTTCATGTTCTTCTTCATTCCTTGAATAGACAAGAATGTCATCCAAAAACACAATCACAAACTTATCTAAATATTTGTTGAATACACTATTTATGAGACACATGAATGTGGCAGGTGCATTGGTAAGGCCAAATGGCACCACGGTGAACTCGTAATGACCATATCTAGTTTTGAAATCCGTCTTGTGAATGTCTTCTTCCTTAATTCTCACTTGATAATAGCCAAACCTCAAGTCAATCTTCGAAAATAATTTAGCTTCCTTCATTTGATCAAACAAATCATCAATTCTTGGCAATGGATACTTGTTCTTGACTGTCATTTTATTGAGCTATTTGTAATCAATACATAGCCTTAGAGTCCCATCCTTCTTCTTAAAAAATAACATCGGTGCTCCCCAAGGAGACACACTAGGCCTAATGTATCTTTTGTCCATTAATTCCTGTAGCTGCATCTTTAACTCCACCAATTCCGGTGTACTCGTTCTATAAGGGGCTTTATAATTCGATGCTGCTCCTGGAACAAGATCGATGGTAAAATCAATATCTCTCTTTGGTGGTAGCCCTAGTACTTCATCCGGAAACACATCTTGGAACTCTTGCAATATCCTAAAGTCTTGTATCCTTGGAACTTTCTCCTCTGACGAATCTGCCATATGAACTGCATATAATTGGTAACCATGCTTGTAAAATGTTTTCAACTGCAGGGCTGAAATCTGCCTTACTGAAATTTGCTTGGAAATTCCTCTTATCAATGTTGGCCTTCCGTATTCATCAATGCACTCAAGTGCTTTCTCATAACAGTCCCACTTGGCTCTATGTTTTTCCAACCAATCCATGCCAATTAAGGCATCATAAGATCCTAATGGTAACACATTCAATTCTATGGGACACTCCACCACTACCTCACTTACTTTCCTCTTGGTCCTTGTGGCTAGTTGAACTAACCAAGACTTATTGTGCTTCACCTTTTTAAGAGAACAAGCTTCAACCACTTTTGGAGAAACATAACTATGAGTAGATCCTAGATCAATCAAAACAGAAATAGATTTCGTAGCAATCTTACCTTCAACTTCCACCACTGATGATTGATGGTCTTCTTGATGATTATCCAATGCTGCATAAATCCGAGGTGTTACCCTTGCCATGTCCTCCACTGTAGCTGCCCCCCTTTAATTTGTGCAACTTTCGGGGATTATCCTTTCGATGTGGGCAATCTTTTAGCATGTGGTTTTCTCCGCATCCCCAACACTGAAGTGGTCCCTTTCATGCTTTGTCTGTTGCTACGGCTGGCTTGAACCCACTCCTTGCTTGTTGCCCTTGTGGAAAGGTTCTAGGCTGACTTTTGAATGGTGGCTTGAAGCCACTCCTCTTTTGATCAAAACCTCCCTCTTTGCTTTCCTTTCCATGCCTGGTTAACCTCTGTTTTTCCTTTATCCTGCTCATAGAAATGCATTTCCATCCTAACGGTTTCATCCAAACTTGGTGGATTAACAAACTCAATATGATCTCTAAAAATTTGAGGTAGACATCCAAGGAAGCATTGGATTTTTACTCTCTCATCCTTAATGTAGTCCACATACCTCAACAGTTCCAAAAATTTATGGACATGCTCTTCCATAGATTTTTGTCCCAACCTAAGTTCATTGAACTCTTTTCCCTTACTGTCATAATACCTAGCAGAAAGGTATTTCTCCTTGAAGTACTTCTTGAATCTTTCCCAACTGATCTTCCTCTCATTGATTCCTTTCACTTGTAAGAGATTGTCCCCCCAGATTGAAGACCTACCATTTATATTATAGATGGCAATTCTAGCTTTTTCAATTCCTGAGTAGTCTTGAATTCTAAAATATTTCTTCATTCCAAGAAGCCATGTCTCTGCCTCTTGGCCAGTCTTGTCTTCTCCATCAAAGGTGGGAGGCCTTGCCTTCCTAAATTCTCCCTATGGGATTACCTTGAATTTCTTCCTTCCATCCAATCTTCTAGAGGCATTCCTTGGACTTCTCCCAGAACATTTGGAGTCACACGACCTGCTGGAAGAAGATCTTGATGAAGATGTTCTGTGCTTTCTGCTCACCGAACTCTTCCTTAGGCTTGGAGTCCTCTTCTTTGAACGACCTCTAGAATGACTCTCTGCATCTCTTCCTTCTTCACCCACATTGCTTGGGTTGGACCGAAGGTTTATCTTTTGTTGCATATCAGTGAGGCTTTGCAAAATAGAAGCATTGAGTTGGTGTTGTTCTTCTTGAGCCTTCGTCAATCTTTCATTGAAGCTCACCATGGTTTCAACCAAATTCTGAGTCGTCACCTGCTCCCTTCTCCCATTGGATTCAGTCTCCGCGTTCTCTTCATGCACATTTTCTCCTAGAACTTCTTCTTCATGCTCATAATGATCTTGAGCATCATTTATGGTCACCATCTTTCTTGTATGCTACCTCTACTACAATTATTAATTTTATGAGCTGCAAGCAGTGTGCATTATGAAAATATGTGTCAGACATCATAAGAATGCATATAGACATATATACAATCAATATTTAACATAATAAAACTCATGAAATAATTCACACAGTTGCTATGCATTCCTTTTCCTTGCCCATTCAAGCAATTCTAGAAATTGCCCATAATTATCAATAATTTGACAAAACAGTCGCTGGTACATTTCTGCTCTAATTATCTGTGGGGTATGATAACCTCATTCAAATTATGGTCATACACCATTATTCCCTGCTGAACGGGCTTTCCAATGCCTATCCCAGTGCTCCATTTCGACATCGGGTGTGGAAATTGCGTTATTTCAAAAATGACAACTTTCACCCCAATTCTGCATACTTTTACACAGTTGTATTTTGGTCCCGAATGCCAACTTCAGCCACCTATGGAAGAAAATATATGAAGAATCATGAAAACTTTTCTATTGGGAGAAGTTAGCCCATATTACAAGGAACGCTCAACATCTTTCCAATCTCTATTCTGATGTACCATTCATCTTCTATGAATTTATGGGTTTTACTACTTCTCACTTTTCACCTTTTCCACAAAATCTCAAAATTTGGCTTAAAATGGCTATCTCCTAAACTATGCATTTCTAGAAAATCTTCGTCTAACGGAAACTGTCCGTCTTAATGAAAATATGAAATGTCTAGTTCAGTAGAATTTTTTATTCCAACATCTGGGGTCACTTTTACTGTCCACAAGCTTTTCAAAATCCCGAAAAAGTGGCCCAAAACAGTGCTTTTTGGCCCTCTTGCAAAATTCACTATTCTCCATTTTCTGTCACATCGGAGCATACTGAGTTCGGGATCCTCTCTGGTTCTTTCATGGCCTTTGTTAATGGCATCTGAGCCCCACAGGAATCATCCCATTCTGAGCCCGACTGCTCCTACCCAAAAATCAAGTTTTTGGCACATTTTTTTTTTCTCTGCTGCCAGCACAGCGTAGAAATTAACACTAACTCTGGCCCCAGCGCAACGCAGAAATTAACGTTAACTCTGCTGCCAGCACAACGCTGAAATTAACACTAACTCTGCCTCCAGCGCAGCGCAGAAATTAACACTAACTTTGTCACCACCGCAGCACAGAAATTAACGCTAACTCTGTTGCCAGTGCAGCGCAGAAATTTACACTAACTCTGCCGCCAGTGCCTCGCAGAAATTAACGCTAACTCTACCTCCAGCACATCGCAGAAATTAACACTAACTCTGCCACCAGCGCAACGCAGAAATTAACACTAAAATCACCGACAGAGCCTTTAGCAGAGCTCATAAATACTTAGAAAAATTGCAAATTTTCACAGACAGACAGAAATTTTCACACACAGTTAGAAAATTTTCTGGAATGTGCCTTTCATTCTTTATAGAGGTGAGTTACTACAGATCAAACTTGCATAAAAACAGTAAGAGAATGCCAAGAACTTGCATCTCAAAAAAGGGATTTTCTTTTCATTTCAAATTCAACAATCCTACCAATGGATTCACAATTAGCCTGCAAGCATCCAACAAGCATGGGAAAGGAAAAATCATGAGCATAAGGGCATAATTCGCAAGCTTTCCTCACTTCTGAAAACCATCAATCGGCCACATAAATGTTGGTTCATTGTAATTAACAAACATCATTAAGATATGGGGCTGTAGCAACCAACTGTTCAGGTTCTCAATCATGAAATTAACACACAGAAACTCATACCAGCCATGCTCAACATTCAATTTCATGCATTCAAAACATCACAGACATCCAAGGGACAAGGAGTCATAATTAATCAAGGCCCCAAACACATGATGCGTTATCTCATATGAACAACAATTAGCAACAAACAATAACCAATACGCAACAACATGCCCTATGCACAACACACAAAGTCATATTTTCCTAATCTGCTGTGTGGATGTTAGCCCAATAGTCTCAGTGTTGTAATCCTTGGGCTTTAATACCACTCTGTAGCATCCCCACCCGTCATCCCAAGGCAGGGGAGAAAACACTACCAAACATACGGGCTTCGTTCTACAAGCTCAGCCTCATATGTTAGTCAAAAATCAAGTTTATAATTAAAACTTCTTGTGTGCAGACTCATACTTCAAATAAACATAGCAGAAATAAACATACTAGCAAGTACACAAACAGTAATTCCTAACATATCTATCAAAACAGAGGATGATTCAACATATAGAGATTCAATCTCATTCCAATGCCATGCATAGATCCCATGTTGAAATAATCATTTCAATTCATCAAACATGGACAATTAACATATTGCAGAACATAAAATGCATATAATTTATAGCACAGATAACACTTATCTTGAAGATGAAGCTGTCCAAACAACTAGCTATGTGAGAGCAACGTTCCACCCAACCATAGATCTATGTCCAGCTTGTATTCTTTCAGCGAAGAGATCACCCCCGAGCTGAGTTGTGTATCCACTAAGGAGTAACTAGCTAGGCTCACTCACAGCCATGGTTTCACTTAACAACTATGCTAAGCCAACACCCAGTTGGGTTTATCAAGCATACAAGAAGATAGAGGAGGGTAATGCTAAGCCAGTGAGCTCAACAGCATAGCTACAAGCATCTCAACTGAACTTAACAGTTAGGCACCCACATTACCTACCACATCCAACATAAGGAAGGTCCCCTTCTCTGCTACATAGTCCCTCAGGCAACTCTTCCCTCCAGTGCTCTTTAGGATGGGCATAGAAAGGTCCAGCTGCTAGCTTCCTGATATTTCATCCTTCACTGGTTTTATCAAGCAAACCCAACCTCTACTCAATCATTCACACTTGGATTTCTCAGAATTTCTGTCACAAAATAACTCAAATCCGTCACTGATTTTTTGGGCCGCAAAAACTAGGTTTTCGTATGGATTTCGGGGTAGCTAATACTCCCAATTTCATCCCAAGGTTCATATATATGGATCCCCCATTGGTTTTCACTGTCCAATATCAAATCTGAGCATTTTTGGCTCTTCAAAACGTGGGTTCTTGCAAGGTTGCGATTTCTGGTTTTCTCACTGCTGGCAATTCGTTTTTGGGTGAAAAATGATGCTGGTAACTTTCACAATGGGATGGGGATGAGGAAGAAGCAATCCCCATGAGGTAGACTGACTTGTGGTACAAGAAAATAGAGCCCATACCTGCAAATACGAATTTATGGGCTGCCCATGCTCCATTGAAGTCATGGGCTGAAATCTTCAATAACTTTTTTACATAGAATTAAATGTCAACAAAAGGAAAGTCAAATGGGTTATCACAATGACATTTGGAAGCTTATGGCTCAATCCCACAATGCCCTCACCACTCCCTAGTGGATACACATGGCCCCTTCTCATTGGTTACTCCCATAGCCAGTTTTGGTATTTTATTGCAATATTAATATTTACATCAATTTACAATATTCTATGGCTTAATAGCACATGAGTATCAAAATATCACATATTTTCTTGTTTTAAATAAAATCCAAACATACACTAGCGGGGCCTTGGCCTTGAGCTCCACGCTAAGGAAACATACAATGCATGTATACAATATTTACATTAAAAGCCAATATTTCATAAGGATAAAAATTGGGGTATTACAGTGCAAGTGTTGGGGATGCTACGAAGTTGCGCGTAGCAACCAAATTTTGGCAGTACTTCGAAGGGTGCTGCGAAGATTAGTGTTGCAAGGAAGCAGTGCTGCAAAGTGACCTGTCCACGTGGAGTCGTCAAAGCAGAGTGCTGGAGGGAGGATGGGCACGGTTACTGGTTAAACCGTCGATGGTCTAGTTTTGGCAAAGATGCTTCAGGAAGGTTGAGCGGCAGCCAGGTGTACGAGGCCGTTAGAGAAAGAATGGTTTGATGAAAGTGACTGGGAATTGAGCTAGTTGTATGAGGCCGTTACAGGAAGAGCAGCTCAAGGAAAGTGGTTTGTTGGCGTGGGCACAACAGAAAGACCGATAGCGACAGGATCAAGGCATGGAGGACTGCCATGATGGAGCACTTGGTACCAGAGGCCAGCAGTTCGGTTTAGAGAAACCGTAGCAGTTTTAGAAACCCTAAGGGTTTCGACCTTTAGCATGGTAAAGACATGACCTATGGTCATGATCTATTTAAGGAGGCAATTTTGTATGGGAAATGGTTGGTGTTGTTAGAAGTTTAGTACTGAGCATTGTAAAATCTTTATGAGTAAATATATTGTAAAGGCTCTGCAGCCGAGCGTGCAGAGACCTATCTTAGAGAGAAGAGATTCTGCAGCTGATCCTGCAGACTAAGAACTATTGTGCCCTTCCCAAAATATATTTATAACAACAGTTTTTGTGGACGTAGCTTCCCACTTGGGGGAGTGAACCACGTTAAATACTGTGCAGTGTGATTATGCTGGGTATTGTGCATTTATCTGTTTCCTATTAATGAATGTCTGAATTTTCCCTTGCATACTGTTATGGTAGGACTTTTATATGTATTTTCCATCAGGAGAATATGGAAATAATATGTTAAGTTCTGCATGAATAGATGAATGGTGAATGTTTGTTCTCTTCTTATAAAGCAGTAATGAATCTGTTATTCGGCTAAGTGTTAGATATTGTTTAAGCACTTTTACATTATGTAGTAGGAGAAATGCATGGTATTTGGACCATCTCCGCAGCACATGGTTGAGCAGTGAACACCCCGAGCGAATGGATGAATGATTGAATGTTAATGATTTCGGTACTCTAGTTAACCACAAGTATTTCAAGTCTGAGTGCGAGCTGCATCAACCGTAGTCACAAAGAAATTCCGTGGAAGTAAAATTCAGAGGTGCGGACCGCGGTGTTGTATATCACCATGCAATCTTACCCCGTAGCACACGTCCATTGTCACGCTGCGCAGTACGTCAGACTAAACAACTCATCACCTACTGTGGAAACCTGATTCCACAGTACCCCATAGATACACCTCGGGTGAGACCTCAACCTGCTCGCAGGTTGTTGCCAAAGGGTCGGTGCGACAGGTTTTGTTGGTCAAGGGGAAACCGCGAAGAACCTGGGTCTTTATTGAAAACCCTCTGGGTCAGCATATGGTAATCCAACACATGTTGTGAACCCTAGGAAAGCAACCGCTATCAAGGCAGAGGTGGAGAAACTGCTCAAAGTTGGTTTTATCTACCCCGTTCCCCTTATTGAATGGGTGTCAAACCCCGATCCTGTGGATAAGAAGCAAGGAACGATCTGAGTATGCACTGATTTTAGAGATTTGAACCATGCATGTCCGAAAGACATCTTCCCCATGCCATTCATTAATCAGATCTTGGATGCTTATGCGGGAAGTGATATTTTTTCATTCATGGATGGCTTTTCAGGGTATAACCAGATTCAAATCAAACCCAAGGACCAACATAAGATAGCTTTCATTTGTCCTTGGGGAACATTTGCATATCGAAAAATTCCTTTCGGTCTTAAAAATGTCGGAGCTACGTTTCAGTGTGCCATGAACTACGCCTTTCACGATATTAAAAAGATTATGGAGGTTTTTTTGGATGATCTTGCCGACCATTCTCGCAAGAGGGTGGACCACCCCAAGCACCTCCACATGATTATTGAACGATGTGTACACTACAAGAATCGATTGAATCCCAATAAATGCATCTTTGCTGTAAGGACTAGTCGCCTTCTGGGCTTCATAGTTTCGAAAGAGGGTATTAGAGTCGATCCTCTTAAAGTTGAGTCAATACTTCGGTTTCCTCCTCTACACAACTTTTTACAACTTCAGAGCCTCCAAGGGAGGGACACTTTTCTACGCTGTTTCATAGTCAATTATGCTAATCTTAACAAAGGTTTCATGCGCTTATTGAAGAAAGACACACCCTTTATCTAGGATGAGCGAGCCCAGCAGTCTTTCGACGCCCTTAAGAAAGCTTTGGTATCGGCCCCTGTGCTTAGTCCACCAGACTTTGCACGAGATTTTCTCCTTTATCTGGCCGTGTCTCAAGAGACGATTAGCATGGTCTTGGTTCATGTTGATGACGCACACGTCTAGCATGTTATCTATTACCTCAATCGAAATCTAGTAGACATTGAGCTGAGATATACTCATGTGGAAAAGATGGCACTTACGACTGTCCATGCAGTCCAGCGATTACGGCATTACATTTTGCTTAGAAAAACCATAGATGTAGTGCATATCAATCCGTTTCAGTTTGTGCTATCATGATGCCTTATATGGGGGAAGTATGATAAATGGATTGTGATCCTTCATGAGTTCGATCTCAATTTTGCTTTGAAAAAATCGATGAAATCGTTGGTGTATGCTGAGATTATGTCGGACCTTCCGAGACTTGATGAGGATGTCATTCATGAAGATTCCTTTGTGGATGAGCACTTATTTCTTATCTCACCTAAGGACCCTTGGTATGGGGATGTCATTGTATATCTCCAAACTTTGAAGTTTCCTCCGCATTATTCACGAGACGAGTGACGGCATGTGAAACATCACGCTAAAGATTATACTATCGTCATTGACACTTTGTATCACTGAGGAAAGGATGTTATTCTCCATCATTGCTTAACTCATGAAGAAGCAGAGCGGGTGCTGAATGATTGCCATGCAAGGGCGTGTGGCGGTCACTTATCCAAACTTGCTATAGCCCAATGTATTATGCGAGCTGGTTACTTTTGGCCTTCAATATTTAAAGATTGTATTAACGTTGTGAAGAGATGCCACCCTTTCCAAGTGTTTTCTCGGAATATATGCTCGCATCTAATGCCCCTTCATCTAGTCGTCACCGTCAGTCCTTTCACCAAGTGTGGGGTGGATTTCATGGATTGCAAACCAGCTTCAGTTGGGGGGAATCACCATATTATAGTGGTTGTGGACTACTTTTCCAAATGGGCTGAGGCCATGCCTACCGTAAAAGCTGATGGTGCTACAGCAGCCCATTTTATGTTCAATCAAATTATTACTCGGTTCGGTATTTCGAAAGAGATTATCACTGACCACGGTAGTCAGTTTCAGAACAAGATGATGGAGGATTTGTCTCTCAAGCTTGGGTTTCATCAAGAACACTCATCTTCTTACTATCCCCAAGCGAATTGTCAGGTTGAAGTAGTCAATAAGTCTTTAAAGACCATTCTCGATCGTACCATCCAACAAAGCAAGAACAACTTGCACATCATGTTATATCCTGCTTTGTGGGCGTATCGAACCGCAGTCAAGACTGCCACCAGGATCTCTCCATTTCAGTTAGTACACGGTATGGAGTCGATTTTACCGATTGAATGTGAAATCCCTTCGCTTAAACTGGCCATAGAGCTCCTCCCCGATATGACAGGCATTAAGAAATGTTTAATCCACCTTGAGGAGCTTGACGAGTAGCGTCGAGATGCCACCGTGGCTATAGAAGCCAATAAATGTCATGCTAAGGTTCAATACAATAGGTCTATCCGTCCCCGGCAGTGTGCTGAAGGCGACTTAGTCCTCTTATATGAACAAGCTAAAGAACCCCTAGGGGCAGGCAAGTTTAACCCCATGTGGCACAATCCTTACATCGTGAGGCATGTCCTGGAAAAAGGATCCTATGAATTATAGGACTATGAGGGGAATGTTTTGAAAGAGCCTATAAATGGGCTCTACCTCAAGCGGTATTATGCTTGAACCTTTAATTCGAGCTAGTGCCCTTTGTATACTATTGTATAGTTATTTCTGTACATAGTTTTGCTTGCTTTTGGTTTTCAGGTATGTTGATTCGCTTCCGTTTGATTGAGAGATGCCAGTGGAATCTCCTACGTTCTTAGGTTTTGCGGATGGTGCTAGATGTCATATGTAGCAGCTTGCTTCTGCTGCCTGGGTTATCTTTTCGCTTGACCATCTAATTGTGTCTTTAGGAGGTGCTTGTCTCGGTCCCACATCTAACAATGTGGCTGAGTATAGTGTCGTTATTGAGCTACTTCGAGATGCTATTTCATATGGCATCCAGTCTTTAGAAGTCCACCTAGATTCACAACTAGTTGTGTCTCAGTTGAATGGGCAGTACCGTTGCAAGATCCTACGTTACTACAGAAATTCCTAAGGGTAAGACTCTTGGAACGAAATTTTGTTTCAATTACGTACATTCATGTTCCAAGAAGTGTTAATCATATATCCGATGCATACGCTAACTATGTATTAGATTGGAATTTGTCACATTCACAATGAAGCACACAAATAAAAGAAGACATTCAAACATTTGTACATACACACATATAATAGAACCGGAGAACCAAAGTTTTTTATAAATAATATTTCCCAAAAATGGTAGTGTCATGATACAAAAATGGAGCCCGTAGCCCTCAAAAATATGCATATCGATACAAAAATGAGATCCTGAGATATCAACTCCTTACGAGGAGGCCTAGCTACCACCTCGACAACATGTGTCTCATAGAAGTACTGTACTACATTTGCTATCCGCTGCAGTAGTCATACCCAGTTACTCGACACCCCCACTACATAGCGCTGCATATCCTTAGGTAGCCATGCAACCTCTATCTGTGGTACCCTAGCAGCCATTCGAGATAGGTTTCCCTGCAACATCTATAGAGTACGCTCTACTGCAGCACCTCCTACCTCATCACCCTTTCCCTGACGACGATGTCTTGGGAAGCCATCGGGTCTCACTAGGCCCTTGTCTGCGAACAAACAGTCAAACATTAATACATGATACTACCCCCAAAAACATTTTTGCATTTACATCTATAATAAAAAATCCATAAAAATTTAATAGATAAAAAACCTAAATAGAGTACTCACCGATCTCTCCGAACGCTGCATCTAGTGGGAGCAGCATATCTTGATCCTGCTGGAAGTCTATCCCTGCATAGGGGTAGTCATCTATTGCTATGACCTGTCGATCCCACCAGTGAAAGAACTCCTCTGTATATGGTGATTCCTGACCACCACCACCTTGTCGCGTCAATACCTCAGCCCATCGAGTCATGGCTAGGTTGCGGATACTATGAGGAGGGACCTCAACCCTCAGACTAAACCTAGGAACCTGCTCGAAGAAGAAGCTGCACAAAATACTGCCATATCTAAAGTTTTTCGCAGCCCCGTGCTTGCACTCTTTCAGCTGGGTCTTCATGGACCCTAGTAGCATATTACACCAGTGAAATATCATAGGATGCATACACTATGATGCATAGAACATAACTGGCCTGGATGCCTGGTGAAGAGCTTTTGAACCAGTTATCCGCACTAAAGTTTCCACGACAACCTTCATGCTTAGGTTGACTATGGCTCGGATGGGCTCCTAACTCCCCACTTCCTGAGTATTTGGAACATAATACCTCTCTATGTAGTCGGGGATGGTGATCCCACCACCCATAGTTCCAGACCGAAGGATTTCCACCTCACCTCGGTGGGACAAACCTTTAATGAAGTAGATATCTTCCACCTCCAGTGAAAGTATTTGCTCCTCTAGGTTGAAGTTCTGTGCATCAACATCCCAATAGTCTATCAACCAATGGAGTAATAGGTTTTGGGCCCTCAAACCCTCTATGCTCCCAAATTTGTATAAACCACATGCTTGTAGCGCTTACTGTGCACACACATCGTTACAAACAGCCTCATACACTAGGTCATGTTCTCTCTCTCTCTCCACTCTAGAACCATCCTGGAAAGAGAAAAACCCAAGGATTTAGTCACTTTTTCTTTAAAAACTAGCTTCACAGCCGTACTAATGGGAAATTGTGCTCACAGAGGCAAGTACCCGCGGTCAACGTGTGCGTTGACTGCTCATACCCATCCCTACCCGCGACCCGCATAGTTATAGCCCACAGGTAGCATCGTGACCATGTAGGGCATGGCCAAACAAAAATTTTAACCCATGAAAACTGAAGTAAAAACATTGAAATGGAAGGTGGGGATGAGATTACCATCCTGCTCCTGATGGTTCGAGGATTGGATGCTTGTAGCTCCTAGAATCAGCAGCTGAACTTTGAGGTGAAAACTAACCATAAAACTCCAAATGGGTGAATAGTAAAAATGAAATGTAAATTGTAAATTTTTGTTACTATTTATAATTTTCAAGACCCACTTGTCTATAGTTTTTTCCATTATACACTATTTTGGACTAATAGAACATCTTGGAGTAGCATTTTTGACCAGATCTCTTTGGCGGAAGTTTTTTCCAAGCATTTCACACCTACGGCAGGTACTTTTCACACCTGGAATATAGGTTAGATGTCATTTTCACATGCATTATGCATTTGACCTTTTGACCACTTTTATAAACCCTAGGTGCGACCCCGCTTCTTAACTGACACAGAACCTTCACACTGTTATAGAAGTGTCGTTATGTGGCAGTAGGGCCTTTTCGAACATTGGTACCCTAGTTAGAACCCCTTCTTGCATTCTTGTGCCCATGCCGTTATTTATCCTTAGGATTGGAATCCTTTGTAGTTACACCATGACGTTGCGATAAAGACTCATACTTTACTTTGTCTTATGATAACCATCTCCCATAAGGACTCCCCTCAGTTATATTATGTTGTGATTGCATTGCATCATCTTGCTTGCCACTTGAGCCCTGTGCTGGCTCCCGCTCACTCAGTTGATTAGCTTGGTGCTTGAGCACTTTTCCCTGTCAAGCCTTGCAGAGCTTCCATTTTTCCTTCACAACTTGATGACCTTTTGACCCTGAGGGAACACACACCCTGAGTGTCCACATCCCGCATGCACTTCCTTGCATTGATCATAGGTATGTTCCACTTCTTGGGACTAGTTTGCTCGGTATTTAAAAAAGCCGGACGGGATTATGGTTACTACTTCTAGTTGGCAGCTGTTATGTTGCCTTTGAATAGAGCATTCATTCCACTCCATACATTATGATTCGGGACTATAGTTGGACCTTAGGAGTTGTACTTGCTTTACAGCTTACTCCACCAATTGGTTAAGCTTTCAATCAATATGGAGCCCTTTGTGGTGCCTCCTGCATCACACAGTCTATATCAAGTCTATGTTACCTGAGTCTATCCATCTTCTCATGCTCTTATTCAAAGGAAGTCCTGAAACTAGAGTCGGCCACTCCTCAGATTTCTTGACTATTGCATGTCGGCCATCCTTATTGAGTCAATCTGTTTCACCTTAAATATTCCAAATCTTTCAGCATAGCTGGTACCTCATGGTGGTTGATGGGGGATTCCTTAATGCCCTCCTTCCAGTCAGTCTTGTTCCGTCAACTTCAACTCATTTATTCTGGAACTTGAGGCTTAGAGTTCGGTTAAGTACCTTGAGGCTTGCAGTCATTAGTGGCAAGTTCTCTCGCCATCAACAGTTTTGGGAATACATCAATCTCCCTTGATTGATGGATTCATCCTAATGTTCGACCTCAACTCATCTATTCACACTCCAATGATTGTACTCTGTGGCTTGATGCCCATTTTCATTCTTGGTGGGTTATCTCGCATCTGTTAATGGTATACATCATTGACCGGTAATCAGACGATGTCACATGAGGTTCGACCTCAACTCCTTTATTCACTTGATGGGACTTGTACCATCAAAGACTTGTGTAGAAGACCCCAGGAAATAGTGGCATTCAGTATGCTACTTATGACTATGACTTTACATCTGAGATATCACCTCTCAGATATCAACACTTTGTACCTCCAGTTTGCACCAATTGTTTCCTTCTCAGTAGGAGACCATATATTACTGTAGAGGGATCATGGGTATGATCACTTATGACATGTATTCATTATGTACTGCCTATTCATGGCCATTGTATCATATTGTTGTACTACCGACATGTATTCAGGGATACTATTGTATTATGATGAGTGAGCTGCTCCTTCCACTTGTGTCTCCATCACTCGACTTTTGAGATCTTTTTACAATGTATTTCGGCCATCGTAGCATCAGTCTTTGACCTCACACATTAGTGGGCATCTGTTACAACATAATTTTCCACCTTGTGAGCATTAGCACTCTTTGGCCTGCACGATCCATTTTACTGACTCAGATCCACTTTATATCCTTCAGACACTAGTTTTCCCTATTTTCTCCCTTGTACGCTAGCTACATCTTTACAGCGGGCATACCCGCGAGTTGCATCACTATAGCCCAGGGGTAGCATGTAAAATGGTAAAAATCATTAGTTTATTACTTTTTATTCCCAAAAAGCAGTCATAAGGTGACCTTTGTCCATCCATTTTCCCTGAAACGTCTCGATGTGTCCTTTCACTTACCTTTGAGAGGACTATATATTGAGCACATATGGATTATGGATGGGAGGAGAAAAGAGGAATAAGAGAACTCTAGTGGATTTTTTCCCTATCTTGAGTCTACACTCATTGATCCTTGTAGTTGTGAACCCTTTATGTTCACCTTCCAAACTCCTACCATAGTTTGAGTTTGTCATTCCATGGAGGATTGAAGTGGTGGAGGCACAAGTGGATTGACCCAGATCTTGGTTCAGATTGGTTGCCGGCAAGAGGTCGTATCACATTGTACTTCTTGTTGTTTATTAATAGAAATACTCATATCCTTGTCCATTAATGTTGTGAATGTTGTTTATACTACATTGGGTTGCATTTACTTATAATATCGTGGACCATTGTTATTGATGATGTTAATGTCATTTATATATTCTATATACTTGTTACCTATTGGTTGTAAAGACTAATTTGCAGATTCATGTGCATGGATTGAAAGCTCCAACGGGGATCTACATCAAACATTTGGATCGAGGTTGGTTATATTCTTCATGATCTTAGCATTGTCATTTATATAGCATAGTATTGAGAATTGAGTTAATTTCTGGTAGTCAGCTATCTGTTGTGGTCTACCCCAAGCCATAGTGAGTTTTCTCCAAAACATTATGAGTCAAAATCTTCCATTTGTCCCTATTAGTTTTGGGGCAATGGATCATCAAGAAATTTTTAAACATTATGCATCTTCCCATTGTGCTATCACTATTGGCCAGTGACCTTTGAGGCATGCTTGTGATTGGCTCTGTTACTTTTCTTATCTTTATCACACTTCATAGAAGTGCTAAGTTTCTCCAGCATTGTTTTTCTTAGATCTAACAGTGCTCTACTCGATCAAACTTTAGTAACCTAATCCTTTAGCTCAACATGCTTGTCCTTGATTTTATTCTCTTTTACCTTTACTTCCTAGTCACTTTCCCTTTAGTGTACGATCGACAGCATGTGATCATTGTGCCTCTTCTTCTCCTACTTATTTAAGTGTCATCATTGCTTAGGAACTTATGTGTTAATCTCCCTCGAACTTAATACAAAGATATTCATTACTTTGAAACGTTTTAGGGGATTGTGGGAATCTGAAAATTTATATTGATAACAACAAGCATACCCAACATATTCTGGTGTGGTCATCAACAATGATCATGAGATATTTATTATTGGTAGAAGGAGTAGGCATGGGGCCACAAAATTCAGAGGGAATCAGCTCTAACTTTCTACATGCTTTTAATTTTGACCATTGAAATGGTTGCTTACTATGTTTTCCTAATATGCATGCATCACATTTGTTCATCATCTTAGGAATTGTGGGAAAACTGAAGACATCATTCTTTCTCAACAAGCTAAGACTATTATATTTTAGATGACCATATATAGCATGCCATAACAAACTAGATGATAGATTACCTCCTTCATGCAGAGAGAGATAGGAAAAGTTACGAGACCTTGCAGATGACCCCTTCAACTTCAACAATTTTCCATCTTCATATACAGTCATGATGACCTAGTTGTTGGAGGACTTCTTATCTCTATGATTCCATAAAACATGTGGATGGAATTGTATTCTTGTCGAATCTACACCAAGGACATCAAGATTCTCTACAACTATAGAAGATAGAGAACATTCTACAACAAAAATTCATGGAATCAAAGAAGTTTGATCCTAATGGGACTAATTCCCTTTGGTTTGAGGCTAGATTTTTCTACAAAATAAACTATACCATCTACATTGTCATTAATTTATTCAAAAGAGTCTTTTCTAAATGTCGTGTGGGATGTTTCACAAGTATTAATCAACCAAGCACTTTGCAATATGAAAAAGATGTGATTTAATTTATTCTAATATTTCAATGTGCATCAATACAATGAGTAGATTTAGGAGCTTTACCAACCTCTTGGCTCTCACTTTTTCTTTCTTTCTTTTGTTTATGTATTTCTTTGATGGATTTCCAAGGGTCCCAACCCTAATATGCTTCATTTCCATTCTTTCCATCCCACTTACACTATAATTCCAATCTTTTGATTAAGTTGTTTACACGTTGTTTATGTGCCCCTTCCTCTGAAATTTCTTCCTCCTCATCTTCTTCTGCTATTATCTCCCTTGGAAGAGTATTTTGACTAATTCTTTTCTTTTTGAGAAAGGAAAAGAGTCTATATTGCTCCGACTATAGATGCAAAATAATGCATCTTTAGCAGCTATCAATTGCAATTTAATAGTGCTTGCAAAAAAGAAGAAGGTTCAGTTCTAAGTCCTTCCCACCTTTCTTTAAAACAATTTTCTTTACTATTTTTGCACTCTATAGAATATTTTTGGAGGGTAAAGGATATTTCTACAAATTAAATAAGATTTTTGCAGACTCTATCCTATTTTTTTAAACACTATACTACTTCTGCAAACACTATTATTTATGTAATGAAATCCTAAAACAAAGAATAAACCCTTATAAATTATTCAATCCTTACAAAATATGAATGAGTGCACAAATTCTCTCAAAATATAAATGATTGCACACCTTTCTTCAAAATATACTTTTTGCAAAAAGTTAAGAATGAGTGCACCACGAAGAGAGGTAGTTCATCAAGGAGGGTTGGCAGAATTCATTCACCAAATAAGGCTCAAAGAAATCATTTACCCACAACAAAAATTCATCTTCCAAAGTTATGAGGCACACCTTCAATTCATTAAGGAAAGGATTAAAATGAGGGTTTATATTTCAAGAAATGTTCATGTAGTGGTCAACAATAAACATTCAACTAGTCGGATGATGCGTGAGCTCCATTATCAACACAATGATGTACACATTAGGGTTTCAATCCACTAATCACACCACCACCACCATTCTTTCTCACATCCAACAATTTCTTTGTTGTCATCAACAATAAACAGTTTGTGTAGGTCACAGATACACGTGACTGTCACAACACAAATCAAATTGAAGGGTGCACCACAATTCATAGTGTGTTCACACACCATATGTAAATATCATGCAACTCACAATATGGATTGAGCAGCATGTACCACTTTACACATAGATCTAAGGTTTCAATGCATCATAAGTAGTGTGCAACTATGCAATTGTTCACACACCACAATGGATTTCTCCACCATATTACAAGTCAAACTGGCTTCCTCAATGCCCCTCATTTGATATTGTCATAGTTTCCACTTCAAGAATGCAAACATAGCCACACAAAAAGGAGATAAAAGAAATGATACAAAATGATCAATTTCTCATATGGAGTGATGGGGATGGAAATTAGATGGAGTGTGCTAATAGGATTATGGTATACATGTGTAGCAATATACTCACACAAATGGAGAAACTTCACCCACTTCACTTGGGTGCTCACAGAGGTAAGAGTCTCTTGTAGGGGGAACGTGCGAGTGGATAGAGAGATGTCGAACAATATGGAGTGGTGGAAGAGAAACGATAGGGTTACTATAAGTTGTGTCCAAACTACAAATTGAGAGCAGGTCGGAATGGAAGAGAATAAAACACTTGAGTAAAGCAGGAAATAGAAGCTGGAAAGAAGATTGTTAAGCATGGGAAAGGAGTTATCAATGCTCTTATACCACTATCGAAATAAAACCCAAATGATTTTATTCATGATAGAAATAATTTATTTATACAATGTATATGATTGTTACACTTCACCTTCCAACAGCTCTTTAGATTCCCTACGAGACTATTTGATTTCGACATCTATTATTTACAAATTATGTGGAACCACAATTCCAAGGATTATGTGTCCAACAATAATTAATATATGATAAAAGAAGTAAAATAAAAATTATTAATTGACAATAAAATAAAGTAGATAGTGTTAAAATTATAAGGATATTAAGGTCAAAGAGACCACAAATTAAAATTAATCATTAATGAAGGATATGCGTGAAAATGTTATTTAAACTTTGAATAATAAAATAAAGTGATTAGTTTTGAAAATAAGCTTTAATAAATGGAGGTTTGACCAAAGAGGGGGCTACAAGTTGTAATTTATCATCATTGAATGGAAGGAGTTATAATATTGTATTGAACTCGATAGATGATAATTTGCTATTAATAAATAACCTAAACAAAAGGAAATATATTATAATATTAGATGAATAAGGTGAATAATAAAGGTGAGAGAAAAGAGAAAGAGGGGATGCACTCAATAGGGGTGTTAGAATTGGGTTTTTGCTAAGCAATTGGAGAGGCTTAGACCTATAGAAAATAGTGAAGGGGCCTCTGCTCTTAGCACACATGACCCAAACATCTAAAATTAAGATCTTTGTACAATAAGCTGGGTCAACGATAGGAATATGGGAGAAAATAGAAGGTTTTAATGATGCTGGGAGGGTTAGAATGACAAAAATGCATCCGCATCACATATTAGCACCTTTGGACAGCTGAGATCGAGAGCGATGGAAACTTACAGTCACAGGAATCCTTTGCAAATAAAGTTCAGGGTTTTTTAAGCGCAGGAGAGAATGTTAACTAGAAGACGTCTTGAAGTTTGATCAATGGTTGGCGATGTAGATCGATGGTCGGGAGATTGTTCGCGTAATAAACATGCGCGAAAAGAGCTACATTTCATATCTGCAAACTTTTGTTAACCCCCCTCACTTTCCAATGACGTGGATCTAGCAAGATGGAGATCCATGGTTGAGATTTAGTTTGCATATCTTACTTGTTCAAGCGATCAGTAGTCCAAAAATCTGTGAACATGGTATGGTACACGCCATTCGACGGTCCAGATGCAAATGTAGTTAAAATCTATGGTTTTTGTTTGAGCATGAGGGTGGAGGCTGAAAGGCATATCCACTACCAGCAAATGATTTCCAATAGGATGGATTTCACCTTGGCACCATCGTATATTTCTCCCGCCTATCTTGAAAGCCTGGTTACGCTCGTTTCACGTCAGCTCAAGCCTCAGGCATCATTCCTACTTTTTTGGGAGATTCGATCAGACCATCATGGAGAATGTGATCATGCGTGGCTGCTGTAATTTTCAAGGTCATTATAGGAAGGGGTCCCTACAATTGCCGTTCAAAATCAGTGCATGAGAAATGTGGTAAGCATGTCAACTCAGGAATATTTCAGTTAGGATCCAGTCATGGAGAAGGATCAAGGAGCTGAAGTGGTCTTCATGCCCGAGCAGGCGAGGCCTGAGGTGGAGGAGGAACACTTTCCTTCATTCCCTATAGTTTTCGACCACGTAGAGGAGAGGTCAGCAAGTGAGCCGAAGGAGCAAGAAATTCGACAGGTGTTCTGGAGGGATCGATGTCAAAATAAGAAGGAGGCCTGAGAAGAGGAGTAGGACACCCACCAAGACATGGAGATTCTAAAATACTTGATCCTCTCCACTAAGGAAGTGACACCTCCTCCAGCCGAAGAAGAATAGGTGGAAGATTCCTTGAAGGTAGAAGACTTCTTCGATCAACATGGCCAAGTGAAGGCTTAGGAGTAGGGTGGCGACCTGTTCATTTTGCATATGTTTTCCCAACATGTCAATCTGTTTTGGACTCAGCACGTATGTAATACTTCTCTATTTTTTATCTCAATTGGGGCTATTGTGGTCTAAAAAACCCTGCAAATGACACTTGTGGAGTTAGTTATAGCCTATCTATTTGCAGTCCTTTTAATTTTGTAAACTAATGTCATAGGTGGTGGATTAAGCCATATAGGTGGCAACATAGCTGTAGCTATTTCTGATTAGATGATTCAAGCCTAAAAGGGCCTATAGATACATATGTAATAGAGATAGAATAGGTTGGAAAATCAGTAGGCTGAGGCCTGGGAGAACTAAGATCTATTTTTAAGAATAATCATTAATAGAATGGTAGTATTTGAAGATGGTGTTTAACAAAGATTCATGTGTCATTTAACTTACAGTTTGTTTCCTTCTTTTTTCTAATGTGCATGTGCTTCATGTTATTTACTTCCATTATGTTTTCTTTTTCATATCTAGAATTAGTGTATAATAAAGAAGAATTCTGGCTGACAAGCTCTGGCTATTGCTCTAGATATCCACCAACTATTTCCCCTAAAGTTGACAACGAATTCATCTCTTTTTGATGCTCATGTCAATGGACTCTTCATTTCTTCTTCCTTTATCACCAGACAACAGCATTTTGACTGGAAGCAGGTGGCTACCTTGCCTCTGTTTTGATGTGCCATGCAGCAATGCTATTATTTGATTTAATATGTTATGTTTTGACTCCATTTCCCAATGTTTTCTCTCCCAATTATCTCACCAAACCCTTAAGCAGTTGTCCCATCAGAGATTTGACCTTCTGAATGTGCTTTGATTGAATAACTTGAGTAAGAAGGATGTGCCTTTCTCATTGATTGCTTGCATTCTTTTATAGATTTAAGAGAGATGCCTCTCTGATTGCACTAGGTCAGAAGTGCAATCTTAAGTGGCTTTGTGGATACCATGAGCTGGCCCTCTCCCACAACCTTGGGGGTCAATTTGGGTGCTAGCAAATTGGCACCGTTGCCGGGGATGAGAATCATATCATCCCTGGGAGAATGACAAAGCTTCAAATCCGATTCATTGATGGTGAAAAACACTTGGACATTGAGAAGGTTGTATATCTTTCACTTGGCGACTCCACTCATTAATTTTTTGTTATGAAGCTAGCTCCACTAGGGAGATTGGTGGCTCCATGCTAGAATTAATATGTTCAAAGACTCATGGTGACTCCCCTGGGGACGAGCTCAGTTGTATTAGACATGGAAGGAGAAAGATCCAAGTATCACGGTATGAATTCTCTTAAAGAGGTCTTTTTCTTTTGCCTTGGTTTCTTTTTACCTTTATGTATTTATATCAGGAGATTTCTGCTTCGCAGAAGAGCTCTAAGTCATGAGAAAGTTTCCTTTGTATATCCTTCACTAGATCTTGTAGATGTACATTCTTCTTTCACTCCTATATTTGATCCTATTCCTCCTTTCGAACCATGTAAGGTCCCTAATCAACCCTGTAAACCCTATGAGAGAAAGGATGAATACATTCTTGTACATACTCCCCTACCTTCTAGACCTCAGCAGAGATATATCCCTTTGAAGCTACCCCCTATTCTTCATGAATATCCTCCCAAATACCATAAATACCTCCCTATTTTTTATGCAGAGTATAGCAGCCTCATAGTTGAAAGACATGTTCAAGGTTTTGAGCATTTCTTGGACCTTTTTGAAATAGAGCATGAGGATGTTTGTATGAGGGTTTTGTCCCAATCCTTCCAAGGAGATGTGAAGAAATGGTTCAAGCACTTGCAGCCTAAATCCATTCATATGTTGGAGGATTTTTCTGATGTCTTTTTGGAGTTTTGGGGTAGAAGAAGGTCATGGGACCAAGTCCTTTCAGAATTTTATTCCATGGAAAAGCAAGAAGCTGAAGCCCTAGCTAGTTTCAACAGGATGTTTGCAAGGTTTTATTACAACATGCCAAAGGAAATTCGGCCTCTAGAAAACGTTGCTAAGTTACATTATGCATTAGTCTTTCCTTCTGTACTGTCTTTTCTTCTGTGGGAAAGGAATTCCTCCACATTGTAGCAGATGTTTGTTGATGCATTGGAGGTGGAAAACAATCTCAGGATATCTGGGAAGATTTCAGAGCAAGGTGTTGAAGGTGGAATGGAAAGGAGATCAAGGATGGAAGAAAGATATGAACCAGAAGAGTCTATTCCGCATTCCCATCCTTCTCATGAGGAATTGAGAAATGGTCAGCCCATCCATGTGCAAGGAGAGGAGAGCATTGATTTGTTTTACATGGATTACAATCTGCAGGTTGAAGTTCCTGCTAGGGAAAATTTTAAACAGGACTTAAACTCTCCTATATATGATGAACATGAAGATGAACACTGGGACGAGGTCCCTAAACAACCAGCAAAACATTCTGCAAGTTTCGAGACAATCAATGAAGAAAGTATAAGAGCCTTGCATGAGGAACCATAACCTCATCAACAAGATAGAGAAGAAGATAAATTTCATTGTACTCGTGAAAGCTTCCTGTGGGAAGAGGTTTTTGCCTTGCCAGAGAGTGAAGTAGATTGTGATATTGATGAAGGGTTTCTTGAAACTGACACACACATTCAGCAAGATGACCAGATGATAGGTATGCTAGAGGGAAACCAAGAGAGTCAACCTGAACCCTTGTTTAAAGGAGAAGTCTTTTTTCTGGATCCATTTGAAAGTAGGGGTGGATTTTCTTTTAAAGAACCATAGCATAATCATATTTTTAACCTGGGAATCCTAGACATCCCAGGAGGTGATGATATCAATAGCCCATGTGTTGCAATAGCCTCTCATGTTACAGAGTTGCAGTCTCAACAGAGGGATATACTTGACTCTGATTGTTTCAAATCCATTAGGTTGTATAAGGACCCAAGCAAGGACGATTTCTAGGTTCCACTTGAAGCTTGCCATGAGTATCAAATCCCTATACCTAATGTGAATAACAAAGAGGATGATCATTCTACTTGTAGTCATTTGAAGCAAGATTTGCTATGCTGCAAGAGAATTTAGAGTTTGATAGGGTGCCAAGGAAGTTGCAGCAGGGGTAGACTTCTCTTGCCAAAGGAAGGGCAAGAAGAATTGGAGGATACCATGTTTTATATGATCCAATAGTTGAGTACATGGAAAGGTTCTTCAATTTGGGTAAGAGGTTTTGTTTTTCCCAGAAAGATCACACCTATCAACAATACTTTTTGCCATTGTGTTCTTCTCCTCTAATTTTAATTAAGCATGATGTGAAGGTTTTCCTGTTGGATTAGTTGATAGATTGGTTGCATTGGCATTTTCATATCACTTGATATGACAGCCATTTCAGTAGCATAGGGTAGAGTAGTTTTTTGCATAAATAAGCTCGGCATGCCAAGCACCTTTTCAACATTTCATTTGCAGTAGTTTAATGTCCCAAAAATATAAAAAAAATTAAAATTTTTCCCCGTCTGCAATATTTGTCAATTTATAGTAAAAGATTCATTCATAAATCTAACATCATTAAAACATACATGATTGCACGAAAATACTTGTTAGTCTAAGACTGTTGGTTTACAAGGTCACATCTTATGTGTAAATTTAAGTTGTTGCGGAAGCAATGTGGAAATGATATGATTGCACTTATTTGTTGAAAATGTAAATGTCATAATACTTTTTACTGTTTTTTAGAATCAATGTTTTTAATTGTGATTATCTATTGCACCTTGAGCTGCTTGTTGACGTATTTTATTTCCTTAGTGGTTTATTATAATACCTCGGGAAAGGTAATTACAGACCTCGACAAGACTGTCGGGAGGTATGGGTAAGAGTAATGGTTGCGGGACTCACTTAGCATCTTGCTAACGTCCTGTATCATCTTCGTGTTTTACAGGTGAAGTATATATGCGAGTTTTACCTCTAATGTTTGGCACTCCGATCACTGCTGGTACTAAGTCTTATGTAATTGCTATGGTGTTAGAGATAGGTTGTGATCCCACTACCATGGGGAATTAATATCATGAAAGACTACCCATGATAGGTTTCATGACTATTGGCTTATGGTGAACTAAACGAAGGTGTATTGTTTCAAAGGTTATGCCTATGGGCTTAGTGTAAGAAATAATCGAACCCTTTGAATTTGTAACAGGGTTGACTCCATGACTCCACTATAGACTTGTTGCCAAAACATTTCGCCTCTACTAAGATGAGTTTGGTGTATCATTAATGCACTTTAATTGAGTGTGGAAGACAGCTTGACACGAGGGTTTTGGGGAAACGATTTGGGGCTTTTTCCCATCACTCCAGCATTCGACTTATCCATCATTTTGGTTCTGCACTTCGTGGATATGGTTACTATATTGAGTACTAACCCGAGCTCTGCTCGTGGTAAGTCTGTTGGTTAAATGTTAAGCTCGTATATGGCATACATCGACCCTGCTCTACCCAGGTAATGAGTGATTTTTTCTCCACGACTGATGATGTTATCCTACTTCTACTGTATGAGATACAATACGGTTGCTAACCTATTTTGTGTATTGTTTGTGACAGGTAGAAAGAAAATGCTCTGGTAAGGGAGCTACCAGGATTCGAGGAGGCGCAAAAATGGTGAGTCTAGCTTCCCTTCTTTGAGCCCTATCTTCTGCAGCTCTGTCGTTGTGTGTATGCATTTGTCCTGGTTGTTTTTGGGTGAGACCCCCGTAAGCCATAGGCTTACTGATTCAATTTGAGGAGGTCTAATAGTCGCCTATTGGCTGGCCCAGACAAGATGGGGTTTCAATGTAGCTACCTGGCTTAACGAAGTTTTATGAGTGTAGTATGGTTGAAATAAGACCTGGCATAGTTGAAATGATTTCAAGGGTTTCAATCTCTGTTGATCTAAGCCCTATGATTTATTTTTTGTTTGTGGGCAAGATTCGGGAATAATCCATAACAAAATGTAATGGTGAACTTCTGTATACTCTGTATTTGTATAAATTAAAAGAGTTTGCACGGTGGGGTTTTTCTCCCGAACTGTATCGATGTATAACCATTTTAGGAGCTGCACCCATACTAGGTTTATTTGTTCCTTTCAGTCATGGTGAAATGTGATGTGTTGAATGGTATGATGAGGAAGACTTTAACTTACTTCATTTTTTTCTTGTTTGGTAACACAGCTATAAAGCGATTATGGGTTTTGTTCTTTGCTCCCTTTCGGAGTTTTCTAATTGTGTATTAAAGAATGTTTTCCTATAGGTAGCTATCATATGTCTGTATGTTGAAAAGAAAATGAAAGAAGGTCTCAGGCTATCTAATGGTTTGTTTAAAATATGGTATACATGTGGTTTGATAGGGAAACTGAAATAGATCAACAAAGAATGGGAAATAGAATTTGGTCTTGAATTGGAACCTTGCTGCCAGTGGTTAAAGAAATTATGGGTTGGCTTGTTTGTTGTAGTCTTTGATTTAAAAGAAATTCGAAAGCCTGTAGGTGGTCTCGCTGGGGTTCAATCGTTGATCAATAAAGTAACTAGGGTTTCGATAAAATTGTGTCCTGCTCTAGGATTTTCACTTGCTGGGTGACATTTGATCCTATAGGTATATATGTGAAAATACATTGAATCGCTAAGTGCAAATACAAGTGTGTGTGTGGTTCATGATTTACAGAAAAGTCTCTTTTTCTAGACTCATGTAGAAACTGTATTTGGCTTAAAGTGAAAAAATATCTGAATAATGAATTCTACATGGTTTAAATAAGATGACTAATATTTTCTACTAAATAGAAAGTCAATTCGATTTCAGTAGGAGATAAACGTATCGTTTCTTTAATCGGAAAAATAATCTATTTCAAGATGAGGAAGAGTATGTGTAACTAGATTTTAAAGAATTTATGCAACGCTTGATGAACCCATCTTGAAAGTTTTTGGCATATGTTTACCTATAGATTCGGGGTGAATCTAAAATTTACAACTGATATAATGATCTATACTATTTTCTTACAATGCATTTATAAACAAAATATAATTTAATGAGAAGATTTCTCTAGGAACTTGCATACCTGCTAATTCGTGTAGCCTGTCCCCGTTGGTAATACCTTGCTGATAATACCCTGCACACTCAGCCAACTCGTTACTGAAAAAACTACTGACTCTTAGCTGACCTGAAATTTGGAACAAATGACCTTGGGACTACCACGTTCCTCCCAACCATGATTCTACAACCGTTCCTAGTTCAGTAGGAATCCCCCCGAGCTGGTTCTGACATGCAAACCGAGAAGTAGAGGCTTTAGGTGATAGCTGGTTCAGATCTATAAAACTTATGAATAGAGTTCACTTCTGGGTAGAGAGTTCTTCTTGGCACAATAATACCAAAAGGAAAAGATGATCATCACCCAATCTTTGGGGTCTGTCCTCCTTAAGTAGGAACATCTTGAAAGATGACAGTTGGAATTTACTAGTTTCTTTAAAATAATTTAAATTATATATAAAAGAAATATTATTTGTTTAATTAACTGCTAATAAATTTGGGACTAGGACTTCTCACTTGTTTTTAACTAAGTGTATTGATCTGTAATCTTTTTAATAAAATAATAATGCCATAGTTATAATTCCACCTTTAAATAATAATAGATAACATTTGGTAAAAAGTGGCAGCCCACTTATGCATAAATATATATATATACATAAGAATAAATAATAACCATATTATTCTTAAAAGCTCTTTAATAATAGTATTTAGCTTTGGGGCTTTTTCAGCACTTGGTTCACATGATACTTCTTTTAAATTCTTTTTAAGGGTAGGGTCCACTTCTTTGGACGGTTTCGGCAAGTTTGTAAGGCACCTCTAGTCTCTCCCTTTGCAAGTTAGATCCCTCGTTTTAACATGGTAGTTCCCATAGTAGATGATGATAATAAGATTTATTTGATCAAGTCGAAAATAGTTGTGATAAGCCTCGCAAGTACTATTCAGAGTCCTCTTCGACTCAACACTTGAGATGTAGTAACCCCGAGTGCTCTTCAAAGCCTTTCAACTCAACACTCTCACATGGGCATTATGCTAGTGCAAATCCAGAGCCTCTGCTCAACACTAGAGCTAGAATGTGTTTGTGAGGCACATCTAGGATGTTTAATTGTCCTCATATCCGGTAATCATTTCTTTCAAGCTTGGAGTGCTCCAGGGCTCATGGCCAACACTCAACGTACATCGGGGCTTAGGACCAGTAAGAAATCAAATTCTCTAAATACATCAGGGCTTAGGCCCAGTATATAGGTCTTTTGTGTGTTCCTGAGTCCATGCTCAACACACTAACTAATCAACCATGTAAATCATGCTCTGCACAGTATAATGTAACAAAAGAGGTAATCTCAGTGTATCATAATTTTTTAATCATTTCTCGAAATACAACATAGTTTATTCATTCAGCTTTTCTGCCCCGCATATATTCAACAAGGAAACAAATCAGGGTCCATGCCCAATACATCAACTCATAAAGGAAATAAATCAAACATACTAATGCTATGTCAAACATAATAAATCACATATACTAGGGTTGTAACCCGACATGCCATCATAACATAGTTAGTCAAAAAGTTGGGATATTACAAGTAGTGTTTTGTAGTCTTCAGTCCAGTTTCCAGTATGTACAGTTCAATTCCATTTTTCGAATTCGGTCTTAGATTAGGAGCTTGCAGGCAACAGATTTGGTGATAAAGAAGAGCCCAATCAATGAGGCACTAGTCTGTGGGGTTCCTTGCTACCTCACAAGGAGGATAACATCCCCAATAGGAGCCAGTTGTTAGCATTGGATTTGTGCTAAGAATTTGGAGAGGCTCGGACCCATAGAAAATAGCGAAGGGGCCTCTACTCTTAGCACACATTACCCAAACATCTAAAATTCAGATCTTTGTACAATAAGCTGGGTCTGGGGTAGGAAAATGGGAGAAAATAGAAGGTTTTAATGATGTTGGGAGGGTTAGAATGAAAAAAATGCATCTGCAGCACATATTAGCACCTTTGGATGGCTGAGATCGAGAGCGATGGAAACAGATGGTCGTAGGCATCCTTCAAAAATAAAGTTCGGGTTTGTTTAAGCGTGGGCAAGAATGTTAACCGGCAGACATCTGGAAGTTTGATCGATGGCTGGCGATGTAGATCGACAGTCGATAGATTTTTCACGTAATTAACATGTGCAAAAAGAGCTACATTTCATATCTGCAAACTTATTTTAACCCCCTGCACTTTCCAATGGCATGGATCTAGCAAGATGGAGATCCACGGTTGATATTTAGTTCACATATCTTACTTGTGCAGGTGATCGATAGTCTGAAACTCTGCGAACATGGTATGGTCCACGTCATTCGATGGTCCAGTAGCAAATCTGGTTAAAATCTACGGTGTCCCTTTCAGCATGAGGGCGAAGGCTGAAAGGCATCTCCACTGCTAACAAATGATTTCCAATAGAATGGATACCACCTCGGTGACGTCGTATATTTCTCTCACCTATCCTGAAATCCTGGTTAGGCACGTTTCATGTCAGATCAAGCCTCAGGCATCATTCCTACTCGTTTGGGAGATCCGTTCAGGCCATCATGGCAAACATGATCACGCGTGGCTGCTGTCATTTTCAAGGTCATTATAGGAAGGGGTCCCTACGATTGCCATTCAAAATCAGTGCATGAGAAAGGTGGTAAGCACGTCATCGTGGGAATCTTTCAGTTAGGATCCAGTCATGTGTAATACCCCATTTTGACCCTTATGATATATTAGCTTTTAATGTCAATATTGTATACATGTGATGTATGTTTTCCTAGCGTGGAGCTCAAGGCCAAGGCCCCGCTAGTGGATGCTCGAATTTTATTTAAAAGGAAAAGCACTGGATATTATGTTTCCCATGTGCTATTTGGCCATGGAACATTGTAAAAATGATGTAAATAAACATTATGCAATAAAATACCAAAACTGGCTATGGAGGCAACGAATGAGAAGGGGCCATGTGTATCCACTAGGGAGTGGTGAGGGGGCTATGGGATTGAACCATAGGCTACCATATGTTACCTTGAGAACCCACTTGACTTTCCTTACTAACATTTAATTCTGTTGTAAGGAAGTGGTTGAAGAAAACAGTCCATGGCTTTAATGGAGCATGGGCAGCCCAGAAATCCGTATTTGTAGGTATGGGCTATGTTTTCTTGTACCACAAGTCACTCTACCTCATGGGGATTGCTTCTTCCTCATCCCCATTCCATTTTGGAAGTCACCAGCATCATTTTTCACCCAAAAACGAATTGCCAGCAGGGAGGAAAACCAGAAATCGCAACTTTGCAAGAACCCATGTTTTGAAGAGCCAAAAATGCCCAGATTTGGTATTGGATAGTGAAAACCAATGGGGGATCCATAGATATGAACCTTGGGGCAAAATTGGGAATATTGGCTACCCTGAAATCCATAGGAAAACCTAGTTTTTGCAGCCCAGAAAACCAGTGACGGGATTGAGTTATTCGTTGACAGGTTGGTGAGAAATCCAAGTGTGGATGTTGGAATAGAGGGTTGGATTGCTTGAATTTAGCTTGAGATGTCTGTAGCTCTGTGGTTGAGATCATTGGCTTAGCATCCTCCTCATTTGTCTTTTGTATGCTTGATAAACCCAACTGTGTGTTGGCTTAGCATAGCTATTAAGTGAAACCATGATTGTGAGTGAGCCCATCTAGTTCCACCTTAGTGGATACACAACCCAGCTCGGGGGTGATCTCTCAATTGAAATAATACAAGCTGGACATAGGTCTATGGTTGGGTGGAACATTTCTCTCACATAGCCAGTTGTTTGGACTGCTTTATCTTCAAGATAAGTGTTATCTCTGTGATTTAAATTATATGCATTTTGTGTTCTGCAATATGTTAATTGTCCATGTTTGATGAAATGAAATTATTATCCTAATATGGGATCTATGCATGGAATTGGAATGAGATTGAGTCTCTAGATGTTAAATTTATCCTATGTTGTGATATATATGTTATGCATTGCTATTTGTAGGTGTGCAAATCTATGTGATTTAAGTTATATGCATTATGTTTCTTGCACTATGTTAATTCAGAATGATAATTGTTCATGTTAATGGAATTGTTATGAAGTCTGTGCATAGAATGAGAATGGGGTGGATTCTCTACCTGTTGATTTATCATTTGCTTGAGATAAATATGCTGATGCATTTCAGTTTGCAGATTGATTGCATTTATTTCGGTTGTGTATATATTGATTATGTATTTGCACACATAAGTCTTTTAATTTTTATGAATGTTGTTAGTAATAAACGGGGCTGAGATTGCCAATAGGCCCGATAGGTTGGTCATGTTTCCTTCCTTGCATAGTATTGATGGAACGAGACGTCACATCATGGATAAGGATCAAAGAGTCGAAGTAGTCTTCATGCCCGAGCAAGCAAGGTCTGAGGTGGAGGATGAACACGTTCCTTCATTCTCTATATTTTTTTACCATGTAGAGGAGAGCTCAGCAAGTGAGCTTAAGGAGCAGGAAAGCCGATAGGTGTGCTGGAGGGATCAACGTCGAAAGAAGAAGAAGGAGGATAGAGAAGAGGATTAGGACACCCACTAAGACATGGAGATTCTCAAAGACTTCATCCTCTCCACTGAGGAAGTGACACCTCTTCCAATAGAAGAAGAACATGTGGGAGATTCCTTGAAGGTAGAAGACTTCTTCGATCAGCATGACCAAGTGAAGGCTTAGGAGTAGGGTGGCGACCTGTTCCTTTTGCTTCTATTTTCCCAACATGTCAATCTATTTTGGACTCAACATGTATGTAATAATTCTCTATTTTTTAAGCCAATTGGGGCTATTGTGGTCTAAAAAACCCTGAAAATGACACATGCGCAATTAGTTATAGCATGTCTATTAGAAGTCGTTTTCATTTTGTAAACTGCTATCAAAGGTGGTGGATTAGGTCATATAGGTGGTAGTGCAGCTGTAGGTCTTTCTAATTAGATGGTTCGAGCCTTAAACGACCTATAAATACATATGTAATAGAGATAGAATAGGTTGGAAAATCAGTAGGCTGAGGCCTAGGAGAACTAAGCTCTTTTTTTAAGCATAATCACTAATAGAATGGTAGTGTTTGAAGCTGGTGTTTAACAGAGATTCATGTGTCATTTAGCTTATAGTTTGTTTCCTTCTTTTTCTAATGTGCATGTGCTTCCTGTTATTTATTTTCATTATGTTTTCTTTTTCATATCTAGAATTAGTGTATGATAGTGCAAAATTCTTACTCACAAGCTCTAGCTATTGCTTTAGATATCCACCAACTATTTCCCCTAAAGTTGACAATGAATTCATCTATGTTTGATGCTCATGTCAATGGACTGTTTGTTTCTTCTTCTTTTATCACCAGACAACAGTGTTTTGACTGGAAGCAGGTGGCTACCTTGCCTCTATTTTGATGTGCCATGTAGTAGCACTTTTATTTGATTTAATATGTTATGTTTTGACTGCATTTCCCAATGTTTTCTCTCTTGATTATCTTACCAAACCCTTAAGCAATTCTCCCATTAGAGATCTGATCTTCTGAATGTGCTTTGATTGAATAACTTGAGTAAGAAGGTTGTGTGTTTCTCGTTGATTATTTGCAGTCTTTTATATATTTAAGAGAGATCCCTCTCTGATTGCACTAGGTCAGAAGTGCAATCTTAAGTGGTTTTGTGGTTACCCTGAGCTGTCCCTCTCCCACAACCTTGGGGGTCAATTTGGGTGCTAACGAGGGGAAATACCCACTTCAAAAAAGAAAATAGGATATGGCATATTGATTTTAATTTTAAGATTGTGAGTTATAAAATGCTTTTGTATTTGCTCAAACCTTCTCCAAGATTATCTAGAGAGGTTGTAGCCCCAAAATTCACACCCATACAAGGGAACATGAGTTATGAGATTTTCAAAGAGGAATTTATTTTTATCCCTTGTCATAAGGTTTGTTGACTTACAATTGTTTCCAAGACCAAAATAAGATTTCCACCATCCATTGATCATTTTCATGATGTTGTAGTTCAAGTTAATATTGTGATGGATATCAATCCCAAGGTATCTGTAGGAAGTCACTTAATAAAAGTTTCCATTATAATTGTTGGCGTATATAACTGAGCTAGAGGTTTCCAGTGTAGACCCAGGTACTTCGCGGTTCAAGGAACCAGCAAAACCCCTATTCACTGGTCCTTTTGGAAACAGACTACGAACAGTCTAAGGTCTCACCCGAGCTGAAGCTGAGGGGGTGGTTGCAGAATCAAGTTTCCACAACTTGGTGATGCAACTGTAAAAGGGAATGATAGGCAGCACAGTAAGGGACTCTTACTGTGGACAAATGACTGTGCGAAGTCTCTACTTCGTAGTGAATACTTTGTCAAACTGTGGTGCCGCACACCTAGCGCATCCAAGGACTGTGCAATGTTAGAATGACTTCTCATTACGATGATAAGCTATTAACAACTTACCTCGCAACACTTAAGAAGGGTCGGCATGTCAACTAGACCGTGCAGCTACTCTAGGACTTGATCGACTCTAATCAATCCTCACTTAACAATATTGACCCATTCATCAACACTTAGCTACTATCTTTGTGGAGTATATAATTGAGCAAAAATACACAGTACTGCATGTTCAACCACTATGCTCAGATTCAGTGCTTAACTATGTGATTATCCATAGATTCATGCATTCAAAGACTTGGACGAGATGAATACTTAACATTCATCCACACATGCATTACTTAACAAATTATTCCCATCATTTCATGCGGCGAATACATATAAAAGCAATCACATAACAGATAGTTGCAACATCAAACATCCATACTAAGAAAATGAACAAATACACCAACACAATCAATCACACTACATAGAATTTAACATGGTTCACCCCCCGGATGGAGGCAATGTCCACAAGAATGATTGTTAATATTGATCTTTCTGGGAAGGGTACAACTGTTCTTAGTCTGTGCACTTAGCTACAGACTCTCTTCTCTTTCAGATAGGTCTCTGCACACTCAACTGCAAAGCCTTTACAATGGATTTCAAGCTTAAGATTCTACAATAATCAATAATGAAATAAATGAAGAGTAACCCTTCCCTTACAAAATAATGGCTTCTTTATAGATCATTCTCGTAGGTCATGTCTTTACAATCCACAGGACAAAAACCCTTAGGTTTACAAAAACGGTTACAGTTTCTAGCTCATCAAGCTAGTTGGCGCCTGATAGTGAATCTTCCATCATGACCTGCCCTTCACACATGCCCACGTCGCTATCGGCCTTCCTGTCGCATGCATGCCAACAGGTCGCTTTCGCTGAGATGTTCTTCCTCTAACAGCCTTGTACGACTGGTTCAGGTGGTGGTATCTTTTGCGTGTGTGACCAGTCGCTTTCTTCCTGATCCACTCCTGCCCACCGCTTAGCACTCCTGGAGCATCTTTCCCAAAAATAGACTACCGATTGTCTACCTGGACCACATGCCATCTTTCCCGTCCAACACTCTGCCCTGCTAGATCCCTGTAGACTGGACACTTCGCGGCACTGCATCCTCGCAGCATTGATCTTCGCAACTCTTCCGACACTACGTTGCACACAACTTCGAAGCATCCCCAAAACTTATACAAAAAAGTATTTAGGCTGAACTGCGCTCAGCTTCGCAGTTCCAAAAATCCTTGTTCAAAATTGCCCCACTTGGGCTAGGTACAACAATAATACAAGTAATGAGAGTAAGTGACCTTATGATATTTTAAAAACATAACTTTGGTTTTGTCGATATTGGCTGTCATTCTCATATCAACGAAGAAATCCTTGAGAATTCTCGATTACTTATCAAGATCCGAGGAACATTTTTTCGGAAGAACAATATCATTAGTATAAAAGGAGTATGATGAAAATTCATGTTAACATTGTGCTAGTGAAAACTGGATCTATTAAAAGACCTTCTGATTTATCAATGTATATCCCAAAACGGGAAAGGGAGAGGGGGAATCATTTCTTAAGTCCTATAATACAATTAATATCTTCTGACTAACCCTTATTGTTCTTAAACTTGGAAATGGAATTCTCATACACCGTTATTGTAGCGACTCTCAACACGAGAGGAACCTTTAACTCTTCTAATATTTTCCATATGTTATTTCTAGGGATTGTATCAAAATATTTCCTGAAGTCTACAAAGAAACAAACAAGATTGATATTTTTATTGCGATATTCCTCTATAAGCATCCAAATAGTAATGATGCGTTGTATGGTGGGATAATAACTTCTAAAGCCAACTTTCCCTTTAGATATTTTACCTTGACATTCTAAGCATATGTTGACCTTATTTTCCAAAGTAATACAATATAACTTGGCTAATAGAGGGATAATCATAATGGTCATATAATTATAGGGGTTATTTTTATTGTTGTTTTTAAAAATGGGTACAATAAGGCTTTGAGTACAAGGTTTAGAGAATTATCGCTTGACTATTAGATTGAAGAGCTTGTGGATGTGAGGGTTGATGAAAGAGCACCAAATATTTAGGATTTTGATGTAGGAGCACTCTTCGCCAAGAGATCCATCCTGCACAAATAAAGTTAGATGTGGAGCTTCTAGAGATTGTTGTAGAATCTATCAGTTCTTGCTACAGATCATCCATGTCAATGATATGGATCCCCATGTTAATTCTACAAAATATAATCGTGTTGTTACACATCATAATGTCAATTATTGATACTTTGTGTGGAGATAAGAAGAGGATGAAGGTTTGGTGCATTATTTTTACAAGAGGAATTTATGCCCATAGTGAAACGGTTGGACCTACAACAACGAAAAATTTGACAATATGCTAAATAAATAATACATTATTATATTTTTATGGAAATAATAACTCAGGTTTAGGTTTAGGTTTTATGCATGAATAGTGCATGGAGTAAAATGGTCTCATTTATAGTGTAATTCTCATCCATTGGAAATTGAATCGTTTCCAAACTACAAAACTACTAAGTGGGACTTCAATGCTTTCTTCTTTGTATTCTCAACAAGGATTATATCATGTACAAGGGTTGTGGGAGAAAACAATAAGGGGGGGAGCACAAGTAGAAGCACAAGGAAAAAGAGTGAGATACACCAAAGGGAAGAGAAGGCATGGATGTGCAAAAGAGAGAGTGAGTGTGGATACACTGCTCTAGAAGGTAAGTTGCAGCAAGACCTAGAAGCATGCAAATAGTTGTGTGAGTGTGTTTTCCCTAAATGTGACTAATACTCAAAGATGAGTGTTGTAGATGTTGAATCCCGTAACAAATATTTCTGTAAATAAATAAATTAATTCTATTTAATGAATGTATGATGTATATTGTTGATTCTCAGTTTTTTTCCATTTATTATTCGATCTCAGGTTTGATGTTTGTTGTGCATCAATGATTGTAGAATCTAGCTGCATCAAGTGGTATGAGATCTTGTTGATACTGTGGTGTGGAGGATCATAAATATTCTAGTCTCATATTGGGTAATCTGTGAATGTTGGCAAAGTGGGGAGCATAGAAAAGGAGATTTCAGATAAAAATAAAAAGGATGTCAAATAAAGGAAGGCGTCATGGAAGACTTAGAAGACAAAAGGCTGCAGAAAATATGAATGAACTTGCAAAAATTATGATAACAATGATGGATAGAATGGATGCCATAAAGGAAATACAGAGGAGATGTATTGAACACGAGGTGTAATAAAACAGTGATGAAGAAGTAGAATCATAGACTACAAGAGAAGTACCAAAGGACATGACAATGGGAGATAGAATGATCAAATCCATTAGCAGTATTGGAGGTAATTAGGAATTAGCAGATTGGATGTTTAAATCCATAGGAATTAACAGATTGGATAAGGGAAATGGAAAATTTCTTTGAATTTGAAGAGATTAGGGATCATATGAGGGTTAGGTTTGCTAGTACTAAATTGAGAAGTCATGCTTCTATATGGTGGGACAAGTTGCAATTGAATAAAGAATATGGTGGTAGAGATAGAATTAGAACATGGGATAGGATGGTATCAAAGATGAAACATAAATTTTTTTCGTGTGGATTATGCTTTGAATTTGTTGAGAAAATTTCAAAATTTGAAGTAGCTAAAGATGTCAGTAAAGGAGTACACGAAATAATTTTACAAGCTTTTGATAAGACCTGGGAAGAATGAGGAGAATCCAAAATCCATTTCCACGTATGTGAATGGATTGATTTATTCTATACAAGATGAGTTTAATGTTTTGAATTTTTTTTTTGGTGGTAGAGGCTTACCAAGCAGCCGTGAGAATTGAAGAGAAATTATTCAGGAAACAATAGAATGTGAAGAGATATTCCAAATATGGAAGAGGGCAGCATAAAGAAAATCAATTTGAAGAAGGTGAAGGATATTCCAATTTTGTGGACCGTCTTGGTGGAAGGAGATCTAATTTTGATAGAGGAAGAGGTCGATCAGTAAGAGGTAGAGGTAGAGGAAGAAAATTTGAAGGCATTTGTTTCAGATTTTGGGCACAAGGCCATAGGGAATTTGAATGGCCAAAACTTGTGAAGGATGGAAGAAGGAAAGAAGAGAAAACACATCTTGTCAAATTTGGTCCAATACTAGTAGACAATGAGGTGGATATCGTTGCAATGAGAGAAAGAGGATGAGAGAGAAACTTAACAGAGAAGGAGACTATTTAGAGCAAAATGCGAAATAGAAGGTAAGTTTTGTGATATGTTTATTGATGGTGGAAATTATTAGAATATAGTATCTACTGAAGTTGCTCATAAACTAAAATTGAAGTGTACACCTCATCCAGAGGCATATAAGGTGTCATGGTTACAATCGGGGCATAGGGTCACTATGAACACAAAAATTTTGGTCAATTTTAAAATCAGAGAATATAGTGATAGCATTTTATTTGATGTTTTCCCCATGGATTCATGTCACATATTGTTAGGGAGGCCATGGCAATTCAATAGAGGAATTATGCATGACAAGAGAAAGAACACATATCCATATGAGAAATATGGGAAGAAATTCAATTTGTATCCTTTAAATAAACAAGTGGAGAAGGAAGACAAGGTCATGAGTTTATCATATGTGAAGGGCATGTAACAATATTTGGTTGAAGAAGATAAAAGAATGAGTGTTCTTGCAAAGACACTTTCAATGGAAGATAAAATGGTAGTTTGTGATTCCCATAACGTGTTGCGTAGTTGTGTGCTTGTAGGTAATGCAGTGGATATTGTGGAAGAAGTGGCCATGTAGAAGAAAAATAAATCTGAAGTTGACAGAGACAAGAGTGGATTGTTTTGTAGTGTCCCTTTTTAAGAATTTGTAAAAACTAGGAAAAATTGCAATTTTTGGCCAATTCGACCCTTAGAATAGTAAGGACTCAATTGCTTCCAAATGGCTCCAAATCCTTCTGAATTGTGTCTGAATGAGTTTGCAAGGTATTCAGACATATAAATGAGGCTGATGGATTCTTGGAAACTCTCAAGCATTTATAATCAGGGAAAAATAGGGAAATTTACTAGTCAAATCGAGGTTCAAAACCCCCAAGGGCAAGGGACAAAGATAGCTTCCAAAACACTGTAAGAAATTCCCAAATTTCAGAAAAGATACATGGTACTGAAAAATTACTTCAATGGGATCCCCAATGCATCATCAACTAGTTTCTATAGACTTCTGCAACTCCCATAAATCAAAGGTTTGTATACATGTCTTGACATAGGGTGGAAATGATAGTAAACTTCACCACTTGTTATGAAATTCAAAATTTAGGTTCCAAGGACTTGTGAAATGAAAATGAAATTTCTTCATAACATTAATGACACTCCATACATAAATCGAAATAAAGCCTCTTCTGGCTCCAACAACAAGATATAGGGAAAATGGCACCATTTATGCATTGTTTTGTATTTTTACATAGTGTCACTTGGTATTTCGACCTGAGAGTCTTATGAGCATAAATAAAGAGTATATATATCAGAATACCAATAAATTGATATTCTTGGACTCTCACAAGTAGATCATCATCTCACCAAAGGCGTAATTCCTCCAAGAGACAAAATATGCAAGGAAATGTGAGATAGAGGTGAGAAATAGTTGTAGAAGAAAGAACCACGAGCTTCCCTATAGCTTAAAACTACATCTAATAACTCCATTGTAGATCCAAATGAAATTTCTGAACGGCTTCTCCAATTTCCAATTAGGCTGGGAATCTTTCACCCTCGAAATTGGTACTAAGGCAAGTAGAATAGCACTCTACTAGCTTGGACAAGAAATTCTCTCCAATATGCAAAATGAGAAATGATCAAAACATGCTCTCCTTCTTTGTTCCTGAATTTTATAAAATTTCAAAGGCTTCCTTTACTCGAATTCCATCCATGAGCTTCATGCCAACTCGAATTAGTAAGAGATTCCAAGGTGTGCCACTTATCCCTCAATTTCTAGCCTCCTCCTTTACTCAACTCAAATGGGTGACTCTTTGGCTTCCCTAAATCCCTTGTGCACCTTCTTGGAGGCTATTTTTAGCCCTGACATGTCATATATGTCATATTTCAACCATCAGATCTGATTTTGTCATAAGTTTCATAGGCATCTTCAGCATTGGTGTCATAGAAGCTAGGGAATCAAGCCCAAGTTTCCCACTAGCTCCAAAATGCCTCTTCCTCTTCCATGGGAGTCACTCTTCCTATACATTTAGACCTGATTGAGTCATGCCAAGTATTATTCCCTTCCAACTCCCCCAATAACATTGGACTCCACCTTGGATTTGAATGGGTGAGAGTGGAATGCCATTTGGCATGGGGAATTTAGCTTTGTGTGATTCCCACACCACCAATGTGTCTCCATGACCAAGTTCCATATTATTTCCTCATAATAGTTATGTATTTATCCCATTTTAATATATTTATGTCAATCTAATGTCCATTTGGGGTTTATTAGTCTCCTTATTCCAAATTTAAGGTTTCCACCCCAACCTAGGAAACTAGTAGATTGGTGGAATTTTATCTTCTAGAGATTTATTTGAATGGGGACATTAGAATCCTCCCAAACCAAGATTGATTTCCTTAAATAAATTCTAAATTAGGATGCTGCAAAATTTGTTCCTCCTCCCATGTGTCATCCTCACTTGGAAAATATTTCCAATGTAACAAAGACTGCCTTATGGTTCTGCTCCTCAATTTCCCTTCTCGTTCCTTCAAATAATTTTATGGGATAAATATGAGTTTTCCTTCATCATCTAATAGAGGGTGGATTTATAAAACAACTATTTGTTGACCAATATCCTTCTTAAGGAATTAAACATAAAATACATTGTGGATTTTTCTCCCTTCCGAAAGTTCCAACTCATAAGCCACCTCCCCAACTTTTAGAACTATCTTATATGGACCATAGTATCTTGGTTTTAGATTTTTGATCCTTTCAATTTCAAGGATGTTTGTTTATATGGATGTATCCTCAAATAGACAAAATCATTCACTTGAAAATTTCTTTCCACTCTATGTTGATCCACATACTGTTTCTATTGATTTTGGTCAACCTGCAAATTGTCTTTTAGGAGTTTCAAAATCTCCTGACTTTCCTCCACCCAATAATTAGATTTTGGGGCTCTAATATCACCAAATATGTTCTCAACAAATGTAAGTGCTTCATAACCATAAAGTGATTTGAAAGGAGACATGCCAATGGTCATATGCAAAGTAGCCTTGTAGCAAAACTCACCCAAATGTAGCCATTTCACCCATGTTTTCTACTCCTCACCAACATAGTTCCTCAAGTACCCTTCCAACCATTGGTTCACTCTTTCTATTTGGGCATCAGTTTGAGGATGATAGCTTGTGCTTGGATTCAATTGAGTTCCAACCAACCTTAAAATTTCTTTCCAAAAGGCACTCATAAATCTGCTATCTCTATCACTCACAATGTTCTTGGAAGTCCATGTAATCTAAAAATTTATCTAAAGAATAGATAAGCCACTTGTGCAACAGTAAAAGATGATGTAAAAACAAATAAATGAGCAAATTTAGTAATTCTATCCACCAAAACATAAATGCAATCCTTAGCCAAATCCTTGGGCAAACTTGTGATGAAATCCATGGAGACACTTTCCCATTTTTGTTGTGGAATGGGCAATGGTTGCAATAGACCAGCAAGATGTGTATGTTCATATTTGTTTTGCTGACATGAATTGCATTCATTCACATATTTTAGAAAATCCTTTTTCATCCCTTTCCAAAAGAACCTTTCCCTTAGTTGTGTATATGTTTTGAAAAAAACAGGGTGGCCTGCTAAAGGAGAGTCATAAGCTTCCTTCAAAATATTGTGCTTGAGATTCAAACCATGAACCAAGTATATTCTATCCTTATAGAAGATGATACCATCCAAAACCTTGTACCTATAATCACCTTTGAATCTATCTAACACATCACAAGCAAAACTATTTTTGGCATATTCAACTATTAGCATATTTTTTGAATCTTTTGAAATGTCCATAAGAGAAAATGATGGTATTCTAGATAATGTATCTGCTACAATATTATTCTTCCCATTAACATATTCAATGAAAAAATAAAAATCTTGGACTTTGCTTACCCACTTTTGTTTCCTTTCATTGAGGTCCTTTTGTGTGAGAAAATGCTTCAGAATGTTATGATTAGCTTTGAACACAAACTTGTTTCCCACCAAGTATTGTCTAAACTTGGTCAAGGAATTCATGATGGATAACATTTATTTGACATAAATAGAGTAGAGATTCTCATTTGGCTGCAAATTTCTGCTCTCAAAATCTATGGGGTGTTTGATTTTTCTTTAGGACCGCCCCTATCCCTTCTCCTAATGCATCACATTCTAAGACAAATGGTTTAGAAAAATCAGGTAATGCCAGTACTAGACAACTACTCATTACCTCTTTCATTTTTTGGAAATCCTTCTCAACCTCTTCATCCCAGTTGAAAGCATGCTTCTTGGTCAAATAAAAAAGTGGAGCAATCAATTTAGAGAAATTTTTCACAAATTTTCTATAGTAAGTGCATATTCCAATGAAGCCTCTCAATGATGTGATGTTTTTGGGTGATGTCCATTCAAGAATAGATCTTATTTTTTCCAAGTGAACCTTAAATCCATCTTTGCCAATGATGTTCCCAAGGTATAAACCTTCTTTCAACCCAAATTCACACTTTGTCACCTACCCAAATTTTGAGACTATTTATTTTATTGCAAAAACATTATCATAAATTATAATTACAAAGTTTTCTAATTATGACCAATTCTAGTCAAGGATGATTGTAATGACATATTATTATTATGTAATAAATTAACACAGGAGACAAACACCAAGGGAACTGTTAAATGAGTGTTCAGTGGCCCACTATGAGGAATGGAAGTTGTTAGAAGGCTTGGGACAGGTGTTAACATTTTCACTCCACCACTAGTTGTTGGTTATGGGACAACTACACCTAAATTTGTGGCATTATCCCCCAGATGGGTGGAATAGAACTGTTAGCTCATTAATGACCAAGTTAACCACTAAAAATGCCTAGGCAGCCTAGAGAAGGCAATTCGAATTGAGCAGGGAGCTCCATAATTATTTTTCTGCAAAGATAATTCCTCAAGTGTACTAGGTGATCACTGAGAGATTCGAATAGGGAGGCTAAGTGGAAGTGCATTGTGAGTCTGCTGAAATTATTCTGAGAAGAAAACCACAGGTGCTGGTGTAGGTCTCTTTGACTGCTAAGTCTATATGACTGAATGATCTACAATTTTGCTGCAAGTTGATTACCTAAAGCTTCTACAGATTCTTTTTCCTAGTGGTTTAGTAAACAGGCTTGGGGGTCCTAAGGAAAGTAATTTGGTTGTATTCGGGAGTAGGTTGGGTGGAACAGGCTCCTTGGGTTGTTTGTTTCTCCTACATTCATCAGGTTCTACTGTTTTGTCTTGTTTATTTTTAGTTCAATGAACAAAGTTGTTTTTCTAACCCTTTTTCCTAGTTGATAATGAAGACTTATTGACTAAATTGTTTAGCTGAACTGTATATTCTGCTAAGTTAGGATAGGTTAGAATAGTTTTGCTTTTGAATAAATAAATTACTTTCGTGTGTTTTTCAACACATCAGAGATGTCGTACTCTAGTACAAGAGGTGGAGAATTAAATAGGATAATTAAAAGATGTAGGATAGAAAATAGCATTTCATAATATAGGCATTCTAATATTTTTCTTTTACTTACTTTTCAAAAATATATATCCCATTCCTGTCTAAAAATATAGGGTTTACACTTTAGATCATCTACTTCATTTCAAAATACACAGACTATGCATTTTATTATCATTTCATTCAAAAACTGTAAAGGACTATAACCTCATTTCATTTCTTTCATCAACATTCATGGATTAAACTTAGCATTTTTCCCAAAACGCATTACTGTTGTTCAACTATCACTTTTACGATAGCTATCTTTTGTACAAGACAAACTCAGACAAGAGTATTATTATTTTTTTTATCAATCGTAATATTTATTTAAGTGGTGGTTCAATACCAAAAATTGAGTCTTATCACCATTTGTTACAACATAATCTTCCACTCTGTGAGCATCAGCATTCTTTGGCCTGTAGGATCCATTTCATTGACTCAGATCCACTTTATATCCTTCAGATACTATTTTTCCCTATTTTTATTCCTACCCACTTGTTGCATCACTATAGAAAGCGTACCTGCAGGTTGCATCTATATAGCCCGCGGGTAGCATGTAAAATGGTAAAAATCACTAGTTAATTGCTTTTTACTCCCAGAAAGCGGTTATTGGGTGACCTTTGACCCTCCATCTGCCCAAATAATGTCTTGATGTGTCCTTTCGCCTACCTTTGGGAGGACTATATATTGAGCACATATGGCTTATGGATAGGAGGAGAAAGAAGAGCAAGAGAACTCTACTGGATTTTTGCCCTATCTTGAGTCTACACTCATTGATCCTTGTAGTTGTGAACCCTTTATGTTCACCTTCCAAACTCCTATCTAGTTTGAGCTTGCCATTCATGGAGGATTGAAGTGGTGGAGGCACAAGTGGATTGATCCAGATCTTGGTTCAGATTGGTTGCCGGCAAGAGGTCGTATCACATTGTACTTCTTCTTGTTTATTAATAGAAATACTCATATTCTCATCCATTAATGTTGTAAATGTTGTTTATCTTACATTGGGTTGCATTTACTTGTTATATCATGGACCATTGCTATCGATGATGTTAATGTCGTTTATATATATTATGTACTTGTTGTATATTGGCTGTCAAGACTAATTTGTAGATTCAAGTGCATGGATTAGAAAAGCTCCAATGGGGATCTACATCAAACTTTTTGATCGAGGTTGGTTACATTCTCCATTATCTTAGCATTGTCATTTATAATAGCATAGTTCTAAGAATTGAGTTAATTTCTGGTAGTCAGCTATCTATAGTGGTCTCCCAAGCCATAGTGAGTTTTCTCCAACACAAAAATGGCGACTCTGCTGTGGAAAACATCCATGTTTGGGAATTTTTTTGAGCATTAGTCCATAATTAGAGTTGTTGTTTGTTGAACCTATGTGTCACTGATTGGCCGTTAAGATACAATATAGAAAACTTGCTTTTTCTGAGCCATTGGACTCTTTCTTTTCCCATTTTCCTTTCCTCACCCGCGGGATAGCTTAGCTCTGCCCCCGTATACCCACCTCTGTTTACACTGCTGCTCGTGGGTACCTGTAGGTATTCCTTCGACAATAGCGTATAACTCTAGTTTTTTTTGGTTTATGACTATTGGTTGTTGTTGGGTTGGATTTGGATGATCCTGAGTCTTTGTTGGCCTGTTTCTTGACTATTCCATGCCTTGGTTGTGACCAGAACTCTTCGTTTCTCTTGGCTGAGCCTTGTTGGTTTTTTACCCATCTTTGGATTTAGCCTTGTTGGTTTTTTCCTTTTGAGCTCATTCCTTTGGATGAGTCTTACTATTTAGGATCTGTTGGGTTGTCTTAGTGATCTTCTCAGCACTTTCGTGACTGAATAGTAGGATTTTGCTTGAATTTTTCATTTCTTTATATTGAAAAATACAAAAAAATACATATAGTTTTGCATTTTCCTTTTTTTATAAGAGAAAATACAAAAAAAAATTTACTTTCATGTACCGCATCTTACATTGAGTGCGTGCTGCTTTAATCTAGGTTCTGATTGTGCATCGAAAACATAAAAGGATTACATTTTTATTTCAAAATTGTTGGGTTGATTGTGCATGTTAGTGACATTGTTTTCTGGATAGATGAGTCTAGGATGGAACGATTTTGCATACTATTGAGTCTTACACATCACTAGTTTCACAACCATATCCTTTGAGTAACCACAGCCATTAAAATTAACGCTTAATATTAAAATTGATTAGAGCAATTTTATTTATAGGGTACACCAACTAGTATAGGTTTAGAGTCTTGGAATAGATCATTGTGAGTTAACAATCCAAGACTACTAGATGAAACATTAGGTGTCTGAACAGGGAGTGGAAAATCCATGGTTTATATCGGTGCTCTCAGGAAGCTCTACTCAAACCAGAGTTAAGCATGAGGTCACAGGAGGTTGGTTGAAGGGATATCCCTCTGATACCGGCTAAACGTGGGAGATATTTCCAGGGTTTGTTCATATCTGGGAGTATCGGAGGTTCGTCCTCTTGTGCTTCGAGCTTAGCTACCCTGCCCATACGACGTATCCCACCAGTGACTGCCCCCCTGAGCATTGGTTATATTGCGGTGACCATAGTTTCCTTACCTAGGTATCGCATAGGGTACTTACAGTGTTTATGTTGTTTGTGTTCTAAGTCAAATAGGGATTGGACAGCACAGTTTTGTTTGTGTAGTGGACTTGACCCAAAGTTAAGCACAAGGTCACGGGATGTTGGTTGAGGAGATATCCCTCTGATACCGGCTGAATGTGGGAGATATTTCTAGGATTTGTTAGTATCTAGGGACTCTTGGGGGATTTGACCCTCATTGAGTTTCGGGCTAAGCTACCCTACCCATATGGCGGATCCCGCCTGTGACTGTCCCCCTGAGCATTGGTTATATTGCGGTGCCCATAGTTTCCTTGCCTAGGTATCGCATAGGGTACTTGTAGTGGTTATGTTGTTTGTGTCCTGAGTCAGATAGGGATTGGACAACACAGTTGTTTGTTGCCGAGAGTTACGACCCTTTGCATGCAGTGAAGCCTAGGTGTCTCTATAACTGATTTTGTTACCTCTGGCTATATTTTGGGAGTCTCAAGCCTCTCCCAGGCTAGACATACCGGCTCTAGTGTTAGGAGCTCATTTAGCCACTCAGTTTGTCTGCTCTTGGTTGTATTTTCTCTAGGTGTGTGCTTTTGATTTAATTTTTTTTATTGATAGTTGGCCATAGGATACATTGTGTTTTGATTTTATCTTTGGAGGTATCATGGTGCAGAGTGCTAGTCTCCACCATTCCCGCTGGTTAGCTGGTTTAAAACTGTCCAAGTTTTCATGCCATGCCACTCGAGGACACCAGCGGGCTCCCACTGAGTCTTCGGATTCTTACGAGACATACATAGTTGACGTTATGATGGCTGCACATTCTGACATGGAGAATATTCCCACGATTCCATTGGATCGAGTCGAACATGCTTCAAACACCCCCACACCTTCTGAGGCTTGGGGGTGTGATCCACCTGAGACTCAACCCGGTTCTATTGGGCCGAATCCACTTGAGAATGATTCGTTCGATCCTTCGAACCGAGATAATTATCTTTATGGGATGCCAACCTTACCTGAAGATGAAGACGAAGATCCTGCGATCAACATTAACCCGTTCTCATATAGTATGCCCAGTTTCAGTATAGTTGATCCTCCCACTACTTTTGGTAGTCATGGTGTTAGCAACACTGCACCCACTAGGGGAAATACCCTCGCTGGGGGCACCACGTTGTCCACTCACGCACATATTATGAGGATTGGTCATAATCCTCCTAACAATGCTAATGTTGGAAGAAGACCACCTCCTAGGACTACACAACCTAATAGGAACACTATTCGAAACCTGACTCACCATCCACCACCAAACAAACATATTGCTACCCGTCAACCCGGGGCCACTTTCGCAAATGTTAATGCTCCTCCTAACTATGGGGGTGGACAAGTACCACACACTTTTGCATCCACCACCGCTATTAGTAATGCTAATGTAGGAGGTGGGAATATATCTTGTCCTCGTGATCATAACACCACCATTACTACTACTAGTAACACCAATGTTGGGGTTGGGAATACTTCTCATTCTTATGGTCACCACACGACTGCTCACACTAATCCTAATGATGGGTGTGCGAACATGCCTCACCACTATGGTCATTACAACTTGGTTCTTGCTACGAATAGTACGTATATGCCCCATACTTATGGTGGCAACCCTTACTACAACACAGTCGGTGCTGGCCACCAGTTCAACCCACCTCAATACGGCACCCAAAACACACATATGTTTGTTTACTCTCATATGAGTCAGGTCAGAGGAGGTTATCAACCTTATTCCCATGGTCAAGCTTTTTGTCTGCCAGGTCCTCATTATCAGCAGTTTAATGCTCATGATCAAGATTTTGGTCCACCTTATAATACGGTTCCGTTCAACCAACCTTTTATGGGAGCTTATAATCAAGCTTTCCAGCCGCAGCTCCCGTTCCTTGCACGTTTGAATCTTCTAGATATTTCGAAGCTCACAAATGATCCGGTGTGTCACGACCCTAGTTGGCCCTTGGTCCCTACCAAGCTCCCTTCGAACATTCCTAAGTTTGAGGGGAAAGGTGGTGAGGATTCGGGCGATCATGTCACAACGTTTCACCTTTGGTTCTCCTCCAACTCATTGAATCATGATTCCATTAGATTACAACTATTTCAATGCACCCTCACAGGGGCAGCTACGAAGTGGTATGTGGAGTTTCCCAGGAACACATATAGGGGATTTAACGAGATTGCTTTGGTTTTCTTGGACCATTTCCAGTTTCCGGTTCGTTATGACACTGGTACTAAACTGTTGTCTACTTTCCATCAGAATAAGGCCACACATATTTCTGACCACATTCAAGAGTGGTGTCTGTGGAAAAGATTAGTGAAAGCCAACATTCCTCCAGAGTTTATGTTGGAATGGTTCCTTAAGTCTCTACTCCCATATATTGCTAAAGATGTCTCAATGTCTGGCATTGTGACTGAGGAACAAGCTATCTTGAAAGTACAGCATTTAAACCTACTATACTCTCAGTCTAGAATTTTATATGACATTATTCCTGACGCACTGAGAATAAGACATGAGCCCACGTCAGTTCCTAGACCACATGCCGATGACATTGTGGGATCTGCAAGCACTTGCCCTATAGACTTGGTAGCTAATCAAATGCAAAATTTGTTGCTAATCCTGTCTACTCTCGGACAGGTTCAAACCTTGTCCACTTCCACTCTTTCGTCTGATGTACACAATGTGCAATCAATGAAACTATCAGGTGACCAACAACCTGGTGGTAGGAAAAAGGGGAGAAACAATCGTATGGGTGGAAACAATGGAAGTAACAATAATAGCAATCACAATACTCCTCCTAAAGAGAATGCCAACCCTCCTCAGGAAGGCAGAAATGCTGGTGAGGATCGTAAACCTAGGCATAAGGTGAAGTTTCCTTGCAAGCTCTGTGGGGAAGACTATCTTACTCACTTATGTCCTCGAATTGAAGAAGCATCGAAGCATTTGGCACAAAGCCCAGCTGTGTTGAAGGATCCCCTTCCTCATCATCAAAACATGGCTTCGCATGCTCCCACCACTGGTTATGGACCTAATGAAAGCACAACAACTTCTTCCAATACTAGTGGTTATGGATGTGTGAACATGGTTCAATCGAATGTTTATGTTACTACTCATCAACGCAATTATGGTGTACCACAAAGTAATATGGGGAGTGAGCCTCCCCCTCCTCCTGACAATTCCTTGCATATCGAGAAGCCATTCAATATGCCGCGGATACTGAAAGGTGTTCTCAAGCGCTCTATGCATAATCCTAATGCTCGAGCTGCCAAGAACTACTCCATTATAGAAGATTTGGGCCAAACTCCGTGCACCATGTCAGCTCTTGAATTTTTGCAGGCCTATCCATCTCAGAAGCATGCCCTTTTCAGTGCGTTAGGAGTTCAGGATGGGGGAAATCCTAGTGTTATCAAGTTTGATACTACTGATGTACAACCTTGTTTACCTTGCCACATGGCTTTTCAAATCCAGGTGGTATGCCTTTAGAGTTTTGTAAAATGTACTATGGTTAACGAAGGTGCTTCCACATCAGTAATTTCGTTAACTTGTTGGAAAGCTCTTGGCTTTCCTCCTCTTCTCGCATCTAGAACCACGCTCACTACATTCGACGATCGGTCTTTAAAGTCGCATGGAATTATCCCTTTCCTTGTTGTTTGCTTGGGAGGGAAGTCTGTGCCTATTGAAGTCGAGGTGGTTGATGGGCCCATCGACTACAACCTTTTACTGGATCAGAATTGGATGTATGCTATGAAGGCTGTCGCGTCCACTGTATTCAGAGTTATCTTCTTTCCCCATGAAGGAAATATTGTGACCATCGATCAGTTGGATTTCGTTAACACTCCTTCCATAGCATCCACGGGATCCATAGGCCCACAAGTTATTGATTCTCAGCCAGCAACTGGGAACATAGGTGTTGGTATTTACCCTTCATTGATGGGAACTTATACTCTTTCTGCCCCTGTGAATTTCATCGGAACCATTTTCGACGATGCGTCTCCTCCTTCGCATAATATGCCATTCCGGACTTCCTATTTCACTGATCCATGGACTTTACCGTCCACGAGTCCTACGTCTGGAGACATTACACATGTCATGATGTCTGTGCGCTTGTCTGTAGCTGAGCTTTCTTATGAGCATATCCAACAAGCCACTATAGAACCGGATCTCTCTTCTTCCCAGACAGTCAAAGAAGATCCCGTTACGTTGCCAGTTTGGACAGCCAACTCATCTTGTTCACACGATTGCCTTGATGATACTTTGCCATATGATGAAGCCATTATGGAGGCCATGTGTGGTAGTGAGAGGCCTTGCGAGGATATGCATCATCTCTCTTATTTGATTCCCAAACTCGAGCTCATTGAGCAAGAAGAGTTTAGGATGACTCTAGCAGAGATGGTTGGTCACCCTGTGGCTTTTTTAGAGTCGCATGATGTTTTTACGGAGGGGAATATGGCCAATATTTCCCCAAACATGTCCATAAACATCTCTCGTACTCCCAGAAAGGTGGATAATGTTTACATCGGTGCCGATTACACCACTGAGGAGATTTCTATTTACACTGAATTGTTTACATAACTCCGGGAAGCATTTGCCTGGTCATATGAGGAGATGCTAGGAATAGACCCCCGCATTGTTGAACATGAGATTAGAATGTATCCTAATGCTAAACCGGTTTGACAACACTTACATGCTGTGAACCCTAGGAAGGCAGCTGCTATCAAGGCAGAGGTGGAGAAACTGCTCAAAGCTGGTTTCATCTACCCCAATTCCCCTTACCGAATGGGTGTCAAACCCTGTTCCTATGGATAAGAAGCAGGGAACGATTCGTGTACGCACCGATTTTAGAGATTTGAACTGTACATGTCCGAAACACAACTTCCCCATGCCATTCATTGATCAGATCTTGGATGCTTGTGCAGGAAGTGAGATTTTTTCATTCATGGATGGCTTCTCGGGCTATAATCAGATTCAGATCAAACCCATCGACCAACATAAGACGGCGTTCATTTATCCATGGGGAACATTTACATATCAGAAAATTCCTTTCGGCCTTAAAAACCCTGGATCTACGTTCCAGCGAGCCATGACCTACACCTTTCACGATCTTAAGAAGATTATGGAGGTTTTCTTGGATGATCTTACTGGCCATTCTCACAAGAGAGTGGACCACCCCGAGCACCTTCGTATGATTCTCGAACGATGTATTCACTACAAAATTCAATTGAATCCCAATAAATGCATCTTCGCTGTAAGGACTGGTCTCCTTCTAGGCTTCATAGTTTCCAAAGAGGGTATTAGAGTTGATCCTCTAAAAGTTGAGGCAATACTTCAGTTGCCTCCTCCACGTAATTTGTTACAACTTCAGAGCCTCCAAGGGAGAGCTACTTTTCTGCATCGATTTGTATTCAATTATGCTAATATTACCAAAGGTTTCGTGCGCTTATTGAAGAAAGACACACCTTTTATCTGGGATGAGCGAGCCCAGCAGTCTTTCGACGCCCTTAAGAAAGCTTTGGTATCGGCCCCTGTGCTTAGTCCAATAGACTTCGCAAGAGATTTTATCTTTTATGTGGCTGCGTCTCAAGAGATGATTGGCATGGTCTTGGTTCAAGTTAATGATGCGCTCATCGAGCATGTTATCTATTACCTCAGTCAAAATCTAGTAGATGTTGAGCTAAGATATACTCACGTAGAAAAGCTGGCGCTTGCAATTTTCCATGCAGTCCAGTAGTTACAACATTACATTTTGCTTAGAACAACCACAGTAGTAGCTCACATGAATCCATTTCAGTTCGTGCTATCATGACACCTTATAGGGGGTAAGTATAATAAATGGATTGTGATCCTTCAGGAGTTCGATCTCGATTTTGCTTCAGCGAAATCGGTGAAATCATTGGTGTTTACTGAGCTTATGTTAGACCTTCCGAGACTTGATGAGGATGTCATTCATGAAGATTCCTTTGTGGATGAGCACTTATTTCTTATCTCATCTAAAGACCCTTGGTATGGGGATGTCATTATATATCTCCAAACTTTGAAGTTTCCTCTGCATTATTCACGAGATGAGCAACGACGTGTGAAACATCATGCTAAAGACTATACCATCATCGGTGACACTTTGTATCGCCAAGGAAAGGATTCTATCGTCCGTCGTTTCTTAACTCACGAAGAAGTGAAGCGGGTGCTTAATGATTGTCATGCTGGGGCGTGTAGCAGTCTCTTATCCGGGCTTGCTACAGCCCAATGTATTATGCAAGCTAGTTATTTTTGGCCTTCCATCTTTAAGGATTATGTTAACGCTATGAAGAGATGTCACCCTTGCCAGGTGTTTTCTCGGAACATACACTCGCATCCAGTGCCCATTCATCCAGTCGTCACCATCGGTCCCTTCACTAAACGGGGGGTGGATTTCATGGATTGCAAATCAGCTTCGGCTAGGGGGCATCACCATATCATAGTGGTCGTGGATTATTTTTCCAAATGGGCCGAGGCCATGCCTACAGTAAGAGTCGATGGTTCTACTGCATCCCATTTCATGTTCAATTAGATTATCACTCATTTTGGTATCCCGAAAGAGATTGTCATTAACCATGGAAGTCACTTTCAAAACAAGATGATGGAGGATTTGTCTCTCAATCTTGGGTTTCGTCAAGAACACTCGTCTTCCTACAATCCCCAAGCAAGTGGTCAATTTTAAGCAGTTAATAAGTATTTGAATACCATTCTCCAACGTACCATCCAACAAAGAAAGACCAATTGGCATATCATGTTATATCCTATTTTGTGGGCATATCGAACCACAGTCAAGACTGCCACCGGATTCTCATTGTTCTAGATAGTTCACGGTGTGGAGTCACTTTTACCGATTGAATGCGAAATCCCTTTGCTTAAACTGGCCATAGAACGCCTCCCTGATACGACCGATATTGAGCAACGTTTAATCCACCTTAAGCAACTTGACGAGCAACATTGAGATGCCGCTGTGGCCATAGACACTAACAAATGTCGTGTCAAGGTTCAGTATGATAGGTCTGTCCATCCCTGGAAGTATGCTAAAGGTGACTTGGTCCTCTTATATGACCAAGCTAAAGAACCCCTGGGGGAGGGAAATTTTAATCCCATGTGGCATGGTCCTTACATCATGAGGCGTGTCTTGAAAAAAGGAGCCTATGAATTAGAAGAATATGATGGTACTGTCTTGAAGGAGCCTAGAAATGGGCTCTAACTCAAGCGGTATTATGCTTGAACCTCTGGCTCAAACTGATACTTTTGTATACTATTGTATAGTTGCTTCTGTACATAGTTTAGCTTTCTTTTTCTTTTTTGGGTCTGATGATTCACTTCCGTTTGATTGACAGATGTCAGCGGAATCTCCTACATTCTTAGGTTTCTTGGATGGTGCTAGCTGACATATGCAACAATTTGCTTCTACTGCCTGGTTTATTTTCTCACCTGACCACCTAGTTGTGTCTTTAGAAGGTGCTTGTCTCGGTCCTACGTCTAACAATGTGGTTGAGTATGGTGCCATCATTGAGCTGCTTTGGGATGTCATTTCCCACGGTATCTAGTCTTTAGAAGTCCTCCTGGATTCACAGCTAGTTGTGTCTCAGTTGAATGGGCAGTACCGTGTGCGAGACCCTACGATACTTCATAAATTCCTAAGGGTAAGATTCTTGGAATGCCATTTTGTTTCAATTACATACATACATGTTCCGAGAAGTGTTAATCATATATCTGATGCATACGCTAACTATGTATTAGATTAGAATTTGTCACATTCACCATAAAGCACACAAATCAAAGAGACATTCATACATTTCTACATACACACATATAGTAGAACCGGAGAACCGAAGTTATATATATAAATATGTCCAAAAATGGTAGTGTCATACAAAACTAGAGCCCGTAGCCCTCAAAAATATACATATCGATACAAAAATGAGATCCTGGGATATCTACTCCCTCCGAGAAGTCCTAGCTGCCGCCCCGACATGATTTGTCTCATAGAAATAGTGAACTAAATTGGCTACCCGCTGTAGTAGACGCACCCAATCACTAGGAACCCTCACTATGTGGCACTGCATGGCCTCAGGTAGTCGAGCCACCTCTATCTATGGAACCATGGAAACCATCCATGATAGGTTGTGCCGCAAGGTCTATAGAGTGCGCCCTGTTGCAGCATCACCTACCTCATCACCCCTACCCCGATGACCATGTCTCGAGAAGCCATCGGGTCTCACTGGGCCTTTGTCTATGAGCAAACAATCAACCATTAGCATATGAGACTACCACCAAAAATATTTTTGCATTTCATCTATAATAAAAAATCCATAAAAATTTAATAACAAAAACCCCAAAAAGAGTACTCACCAATGTCTTCGAACGCTACGTCTGGTGGGAGTGGCATGTCCCTATCCCGACGGAAGTCTATCCCTACATAGGGGTAGTCCTCTATGGCAATGACCTGCCAGTTCCACCAGCGGAAGAACTCCTCAATATATGGTGATGCCAGGCGGCCACCACCTTGTTGTGTTAGGATCTCAGCCCATCGGGACAGGGCTAGATCATGGAGACTATGAGCAGGGACATCCACCCTCAAACTAAGCCCCTGAACTCTCTCAAAGAAGAAGCTACATAGGATACTTCCATACCTGAATTTTTTTGCCTTCCCTTCTTTTCATTATGTCAGTTGAGCCTTCATAGACACCAGTAATGTGGTACACCAATCAAACACTATTGGTTGCATGCATTGTGATGCATAGAACATCACCGACCTGGATGCCTGGTGCAGGGCTTTGGATCCAGTGATCCACACTAAGGTAGACACAATGATATTCATGCTCAGATCTACTATGGCATTGATGGGCACCTGGCTTCCCACTGCTCGTGTGCTTGCGGGACAATACCGCGCTATGTAATCCTGGACGGTGATCCCACCACCCACAGTACAACACCAAAGACTGGTTGTCTCACCTCGACGGGACAAGCCTGTTATAAAGTAGATGTCTTCCACTTTCAGTGTGAGGATTTTCCCGTTGAGACTAAAGTTCTGTGCATCAACATCCCAGTAATCAATCAAGCGGCGGAGTAATAGGTTTTGGGCCCTCAAACCCCCTATACTCCAAAATTTATATAACCCACATGCTTGCAATGCCTATTGTACTTGCACATCGTTGCGCACGGCCTCATCTACTTGGTCATGCTCCCTCTCCCTCCACTCTAGAACCATCCTGGAGTGAGAAACAACAAAGATTTTGGTCAAATTATTTTCAAAAACCAACTACACGGCCATACCCGCGCCCTAATTTGTATACAGGTACGGGTACCCACGGTCAACCTTTGCGCTGACTGCGTGTATCGTGCCCTATTCGCGACCCACATAGCTATAGCCCGTGGGTAGCGCCGAATCTGTTTAGGGCTTGGCCAAACTAAAAATCCCACCGCTGAAAACTAAAATGAAAGCATTGAAATGAAAGGTATGGATGAGACTACCAACCTGCTCCAGACAGTTCGATGAACGATCGCTTGTAGCTCCCAGAATCAGCAACTGAACGTTTAGGTGAAAACTAACCAAAAGCTCCAAATGGGTTAATAGTAAAAATGAATTGTAAATTGTAATTTTTTATTACTATTTATAATTTTCAGGACCTACTTGTCTATAGTTTTTATCGTTTTATGCCGTTATGGACTAATATAACGTCTTGGAGTAGTATTTTTTAATCATATTTCTTCGGCGAAAGTTGTTTTGGACCATTTCACACCTACGGAAGGTACCTTTCACACTGGGCATATGGGTTAGATGTCATTTCCATGTGCATTATTCATTTGACCTGTTAACCACTTTCATAAACCCTAGGTTCTACCCCACTTCATAACTGACACAGAACCTTCACACTGCTATAGAAGTGTCGTTATGTGGCGGTAGGGATTTTTCGAACATGGGTACCCTAGTTAGAACCCCTTTGTGCATTTTGGTGCCCATGCCATTGTTTGTCCTTAGGATTGGCGAGTCCTTTGTAGTTACGCCATGACATTGCGATAAAGACTCATACTCTACTTTGTCTTATGATAGCCATCTCCCTTAAGGAATCCCCTCAGTTATATCATGTTGTGATTGCATTGCATCATCCTGCTTGTTGCTTGAGCCTTGTGCCAGCTCCCGCTTACTCAGTTGTTAGCTTGGTGCCTGAGCACTTTACCCTATCGAGCCCTGCAGAGCTTAAATTTTTCCTTCACAATTTGATGTCCTTTTGACCCTGATGGAACACACCCTCGAGTGTCCACATCCTACATGCACTTCCTTGCATTGATCATAGGTATGTTCCACTGCTTGGGACTAGTTTACTTGCTATTTGACACTCGTTCCCTCACTGGTTGTACTATAAGCAATTTTATTCTTTTTCAAGCTTTTCCCAAATATGAAAAATACCAAAAAATCAAATATTCCAAAAAGTCCGATGCGATTATGGTTACTACTTCTTGTTGGCAGTTATTGTGTCGCTTTTGAACAGAGCATTCATTCCACTCCATACACTATGATTTGGGACTATAGTTGGACCTTAGGAGTTCTACTTGTATCTTAGTTTCTCCAGCAATTGGTTAAGCTTCCAGTTATTATGGATCCCTTTGTAATGCCTTTTGCATTGCACAGTTTATGTCAATTTTGTGCTGCCTGAGTCTATCCATTTGCGCATGCACTTGTTCAAAGGAAGTCCTGAAACCAGTGTCGGACACTCCTCATATCTCTTGACTATTACATGTTGGACATCCTTATTGAGTCAGTCCATTTCACCTGAGTTCTTCCAAATCTTTCAGCGTAGCTGGTACCTCGTGCTGGTTGATGGGGGATGCATTAATTCCCTCCTTCCAGCGAGTCTCGTTCCGTCGTCTTCAACCCATTTATTTCAGGACTTGAGGCTTAGAGTTCGGTTGAGTACCTTGAGGCTTGCAGTCATTAGTGGTAGGTTCTTTCGCCATTGACAATTTTGGGAATACATCAATGTCCCCTGATCGATGTATTCATCCTAGTGTTTGACTTCAACTCATTTATTCACACTCTGATGATTGTGCTCTGTGCCTTGATGCCCATTTTCATTATTGGTGGGTCATCTCATGTCTGTTAACGGTATTCATCATTGACTAGTAATCAGACGATGTCTCATCAGGTTCAACCCCAACGCCTTTATTCACTTGATGGGACTTGCACCATCGAAGACTTATGTAGAAGACCCCAGGTGATGTTGGGATTCGGTATGCTACCTATGACTTTGACTTTACATTTGGGATATCACCTCTCAGATATCGACGTTTTGTACCTCTAGTTTGCACCAGTTGTTTCCTTTTCAGTAGGAAACCATATCTTATTGTAGACGGATCATGGCTATGATCACTTATGACATATATCCATTATGTACTACCTATTTATGGCCATTGTATCAGATTGTTGTACTATACCGACATACATTCAGAGATACTATTGTACTACGATGAGTGAGTTGCTCTTTCCACTTGTGTTTCCATCACTCCACTTCTGAGTTTTATAATGTATTTTTGCCATTGTATCATCAATCTCTGACCTCACACATTAGGGGGCATCTGTTACAACGTAATCTTCCACCCTATGAGCATCAGCATTCTTTGGCTTGCAGGATCCATTTCACTGACTCAGATCCAGTTTATATCCTTCAGATACTATTTTTGCCTATGTGTATTCCTACTCGCTTGTTGCATCACTATAGAAATCATACCCATGGGTTGCATCTATATAGCCCACGGGTAGCATGTAAAATGGTAAAAATCACTAGCTATTTACTTTTTACTCCCAGAAAGCGGTTATTGGGTGACCTTTGACCCTCCATCTGCCCAAATAACGGCTCGATGTGTCCTTTCACCTACCTTTGGGAGGACTATATATTGAGCACATATGGCTTATGGACGGGAGGAGAAAGAAGAGAAAGAGAACTCTGGTGGATTTTTTCCCTATCTTGAGTCTACACTCATTGATCCTTGTAGTTGTGAACCCTTTATGTTCACCTTCCAAACTCTTATCTAGTTTGAGTATGCCATTCATGGAGGATTGAAGTGGTGGAGGCACAAGTGGATTGATCCATATCTTGGTTCATATTGGTTGCTAGCAAGAGGTCGTATCACATTGTACTTCTTCTTGTTTATTAATAGAAATACTCATATTCCCGTCCATTAATGTTGCAAATGTTGTGTATCTTACATTGGGTTGCATTTACTTGTTATATCATGGACCAATGCTATTGATGATGTTAATGTTGTTTATATATATTATGTACTTGTTGTATATTGGCTGTCAATACTAATTTTCATATTCAAGTGCACGGATTGGAAAAGCTCCAACGGGGATCTACATAAAACGTATGGATAGAGGTTGGTTACATTCTGCATTATCTTAGCATTGTCATTTATAATAGCATAGTTCTGAGAATTGAGTTAATTTCTGGTAGTCAGCTGTCTGTAGTGGTCTCCCAAGCCATAGTGAGTTTTCTCCAACACACCATTCCAAAGTTTAACTTGAACAACACGAACACGGGGTTTCTCTTTTCTGAAAAAGTTAGCCCACAGCTCTTGGCCAGAACCAACACTGTATTTTCTAGTCAAAATATCAATTTATATAAACATAGAAACCGCTCACAAACTATTTCAAGTTTTGTTTCAATGCAAAATCAGTCCCATATATCCATTCAAACAAAGGAATAAACATTGTAGCATAGAACCTTCTATTTCGCAGAAACGATTTAGCTCTTAGTTCTCGACTTTTATTTAAAACAATGTATTCCCATTAAAATGACCGAAGGTTCATCCCTTTAGCAATTACATCTTAAACAAGTTTACTTCTTCAACAAAAATTATAGTGAAATGCTGCAAAGCAAAGTAACAAGACAAACGGAGGATCTTATCCTCTGGGCACTTTGTCTTTTGGCTCTCAAAATCACAAACACTGGCCAAAAACCTTTGCCAGGAATCAAATACCAAACTCTCGTCAGACATCAAGCATTGGCCACACCTGGCTAGGAGAACCTACGAGGGAAAGAACCACCGAGCCTTATCGGGTGGTCGAGCAACATTCTTCCACCGAACTTCAAGCAAGTAACCCTTCGACGAAGTAAAACCTGCCATAAGAACCCATAAGAGGTTAAACGAGAAATTACAGAGATAATTATAGACACAACAGATAGCATTAACACTTCAAGTTCGAAAACATTACATGTGTACTATAGCTTCAAGAGTAGAGCTGCATGTAGCAAACGACGACGGAGCGATCTAGCAAATGCAGCAAAAAGGGAAATCAATTCTGAGAATCAACCCTGGTCCAAACTTCACTCTCAAAGAAACTAACAGAAAAACCCTGAAAACTACTTCCTAAAAACATCATCGAAGGATGTATTGTGGCTTATCTCTACAACAAACACAAATCCTGGAACTATTAAGTTTCCCTATAGGTCCAGGGATCGAAACTGAGGAAGGAGTCCTCCGAACATCAACTACCAAACCGTACATTGTTGCAGGCGGTCGATCTCTCCACCTTACCACCTCCAAAACAAAATGAAGGACATAGACCCACTTGAGTACAATTGATAATGAAAGGATAGGGTTTCATTACAAAGCCTGAGAACTTACGAGATCGATGATGGAGATGATGCAAACTAGGCACGTTGAGAATCGGGCAACAACCACATTTATTTCATATTGATTATCACTTCCACCACGAAATCCAACTCAGTAGACCCAAGGTTAAAAGCATTGCACAACTCAACGTCTTGGTAGAATTTTGTGAATTCTATCATGTGAACCACAACAACATTGGCATCCACTAAGACTTCCACTCAACGTAGAAGGCAGGTGACATAAATTCCAAAGCTAGTTTTGATAGCCTACCAACACGCTAGTACCATGACATTCAATGCCCTATCATTATCACATTCAGCACAAAGACTTAGGGTTGCAATACAAATTTCATTTCATTACCCAAAGTATGTAGTCGACACCTTATTGTTGGTAATACATTTCCAATGTATTGGTCATAGAATGCATGGTTAGTATATGTTGCATATTTTTCTCAATCGAAATAGGTAGCTTTTTATAGAAGACATTCAATACTTAGTGTATAGTTTATAATTCTATTTTATGCACATCGTAATATTTGTTCACATTGCCATCTCTACTTCCAAGGTTACATAGCATATTACAACGTATAAATATTAAATTAGAAAGGTCTAAATCCTATAGTGTTGCAAATTCACAATAGTATCATCATAATTAGGATGGTAATATTATAGTAAACCTTGCTATATTAGTATGATTTTTCATGAATTATAAATTGAGAAATGTATAAGCTACTACAATTATATTTATGATTTCAAGTTAATCCACGTATTTAAAATAACATTTGGCTCATGTTTCTATAATCTAGAGCAACATATAAGTTGAAACATTCACGTAATAAATATACATGATAATACCACTCTTTGCAAATGGAGAAATGATAACAGGATCATAATAGCACTTATACATTGTAATCTAACACGTAATTGAGAATTCATAGTGTAAGTATCTCTTCTTTGATGATTCACTAAAGAGTCTAGAGTAGATATTAATTGTTATGACTTCTGCGACTTGTAAGTATGGTCAAAGTAACACTTACAGAAATAGGACAGAGATCCATACCATTAATAACTCTCATGCAATGAAGTAGTTAGAGTTATCATAAAGCATTGATGGCTAACTGAAAACATAATTAAAATAACTTGTAACACTTCAATTGTCGTAATACTCTTTCCTATGTATCTACGCAAAGAAACAGATTCAAATGATTTAGTTAACATAGCTAAGTACACCTCAGGGTACCTCGTAGGACCCCTTCATCATCATCCAAAAGCAAATTGTCAGTATTGTGTTAAGAAGATTGTATCGTAAGAAAGTTTAAATGAAGTAGATAGATTTATAATTTAGCACAAGAAAACTAATGTTGTATTTTGTGTTAAAAAGTATGAATTGTCGTCATCATAATTTATTATTAGTTAAAAGGATTAGTATTTGTTTTATTTCTGCATTAGCAAGTATAACATTTAATGATACTTTAAAAAATTTTAAATTTTTGTAAATTTTCGGGATGTTACATGTGGTATCAAAGCTCATGTTCGAACTCTCGGCCTGAAAAGGTGCAAAGAACACGCAACAAAAAAAATTTATGACAGAAAAATATTTACTAATTCAAGTTAAATTATTTTGTTATACAGAAAAGTGTTTCCTAAATTACAGGTATGGAAGGATCAAATGAACACATGGAGGACAGATTTCGACCGAACAGTCATACCAACAATAGCACTGGATAACATTATGAAGAAGAAGTCCATGGTGAATTGAATGACAATTCATCAGAATTGTTATGTGCATTTTAGGAGTTGAAAGCATAAAAAAGATCTACTAAACAGGATAATGAGAGAATTTTGAAGCCACAAGAGGAACTGAACCAAGTACTGTTCGATCAGTGCCCAACTAATGAACAAGATAGAAGGGTTGAAAATTCCTCCAAGATTGAAGACTTACCTCATCGAAACAAGGGTAAGAAAGTGAAAACTGATGATGACAATAACCGTTCAACATCATGAGGAGCTGCCATTGAGATACGTAAAATAAACATAATTATTCAAGTGATAGCAGTGAAGGGGATTACAAACCAAAAAGAAAAAGCCATAAACAGTATGAGCAAATTTTTGGGGAGTTCAAGAAGATCAAACCCCCAACCTTCAATGGTGAAACTGAGAAAGGAGAGACAACTGAAGCATGGTTGTCCGGCATGAAGAAATGCTTTCAAATTTATGATTATTCAGAATCATTGAAAGAAAATATGGCCATATACAACCTGATTGGGAAGGAAGACCTTTGGTGGTAGGACATCAAAAGAGTGAAGGGCATCAAAGACAATAATGTGAATTGGAGCACTTTTAAACGGTACTTCAAAAAGAAGTTCCTATATGAACAATATTATGAAGAAATGTCCAAGGAATTTTATGATTTAATACTGGGAACCATGAACATGAAATAGTTGAACAATAAATTTCTGAATTTGCTAAGGTATGTTCCATACCTTGTGGAGGAGAAACCAAATATTCAGAGGTTTCTGAGTTGTCTTCCTTTCAACATCAAGGACAAAATAGAGTATGAAAATCCAAAGACCTTAGAAGAAGCCATGAGGAAAGCAACTTTCTACTATGAACAGAACCGGAAAAGAGAAGGGATATCTAACTAGAAAAATAATAAACCCAGCAACTTTGAGCTGAAGAAGAAGAATTTCAGGTTCAATGGAAATTCTGGTTTTCAAAAGAAAAACTTTCCAAATTGAAATTTCCAAGGAAACAGTCCTAGAAATAATCAACCGCAGAATTTTACAACTCCTAGAAATACACCCAATGTTACTAGAACTAATAAACATATGACACCTATAAAATGTTTTAAGTGTCAAGGTCCTCATTATGCTTCAAATTGTCCCAATAAGATACGGGCAGCCAATAATATTCACTCCATACAAGTTGAACCTACTGTGGGAGACTTGGCAAGAGAGATGCCCAGAATTAATGCATCTCTAGACAACAAGCAAGCGAGGCATCAAGTCTCTATGGTAGAGATTGAAGGTATGCTAGAAAACCACCCTGTTTATATTTTGATTGATCCAGGTGCTAGCTTGAGTTATATATCTCCAAATATTATAGAAAATTTTAATCTGAAAACAGAAAAATTTAATAAATCTTGGTTAGTTAGACTAGCAACAGGAACAAAAAGAAAAGTGTCTGATTTTGTTGAAAGTTGTGTTTTATCTATGAATCAGTTAAAGAAACGTTACAAGCTAAATGTTTTACCTTTAGGATCCTATGACATCTTAATTGGAATGGACTGGTTAGAAGCACATCATGTTATTTTGAATTGTTATGAGAAAATTTTTACCTGTCTAAATGATGAAGGGGAAACACTAGAAGTGAAGGGTATTCATAGAAAGACATCACTTAGACATATTTCAGCTATGCAAGTAAAAAGAGCAGTTAGAAAAGGATGTAAGATGTTCGTAGTGAATGTAGTACATGAGGAGTCAATTACAAAAGAGGACAAGTTGAAACTAGAATATATACCTGTCCTAAAAGAATTCCTAGATGTTTATCCAGAAGAGATTCCAGGATTACCCCGAAGAGGGATCTAGATTTTACCATTGAGCTGGTACTGGGTGTGGTACCGAATACCAAAGATCCATATAGGAGAAACATATTGGAATTAAATGAGTTAAAATCACAGTTGAAGGAACTGATTGATAAAAACTATATAAGACCCAGCATGTCTCCTTGGGGAGCATCTGTTATTTTTGTTAGGAAGAAGGATGGCACTTTTAGGCTTTGCATAGATTATCACCAACTGAACAAGATGACAATCAAGAATCGATATCCATTGTCCCGCATCGATGATATATTTGATAAACTGTGTGGAGCAACGATATTTTCAAATATTGATTTAAGGTCATGATATCATCAAGTTCATGTGAAGGACGAGGATATTTTTAAAACAACCTTTAGAACTCGTTATGGACATTATGAGTTCGTGGTCATGCCATTTGGGTTGACTAATGCCATGGTAGTATTTATGTGCTTAATGAATAATATTTTGCATAAGTATTTGGATAAGTTCATCATTGTATTCATAGATGACATTCTAGTATATTCCAAAAGTAAGAAAGAACATGACAAACATCTGCGTATTATTTTACAAGTTCTGAGAGATCATCAATTATAAGCTAAGTTTAGTAACTGTGACTTTTATAAGGATAAGATTCAGTATTTAGGTCACATAATCTCTAAGGAAGGAATTTCGGTTGATCCCGATAAGATAAAATCCATTAATGAATGGCCGGTTCCTAAGGATGTGTCAGACATACAATCATTTATGGGGATTACAGGATATTATAGAAAGTTCATAGAAGGTTTTTCGAAGATTGCAAACCCCATAATCTCCTTACAGAAGAAGGGGAAGAAGTTTGTCTGGGATCAAAAGTGTGCAGACAATTTTAAGAAGTTGAAGGAATTACTAGCTACAACACCTATTCTAAGAATTGCAGATCCTAATAAACATTTTATAGTATGCACCGACGCCTGTAATGATGGACTCGGTGGAGTCCTAACGCAAGAGGGACATGCTGTTGCATATGAGTCTCGAAAGCTGAAAATACATGAGAAAAATTGTTCTACATATGATCTGGAATTATTCGCAGTAATACCTGCCTTAAAAATGTGGCGTCACCATCTTAATGGCAGAAAATTTACTTTGATGGTAGATAACATGGGGTTGAAGTATTTACTAGATCAAACAAACTTGAATGCTAGACAAACTAGATGGCTAACCTTTCTAAGTGAATATGATTTTGAAATTCAGCATATAAAGGGTAAAGATAACAAGGTTGTTTATGCTTTAAGTCGTAATGCAAAATTAAATTTTATTTCAGCCATCAGTACATACACAACAAATTTAGAAAATTAGATTTTTGAAGGGATTAAAACTGATGAAGAATACAGAAATTTACATGAAAATACAACAGAAAGTAATTCTGAAAATTCTATGGCAGATTTCAGGTTTAAAGAAAATGGATTGCTGCTGTACAAGAATAGATTATATGTGCCCAACATACCAAAGATAAAAATTCTTATTTTAGATGAGATGCACACAAGTCATTATTCTGGTCATCCAGGTTATCAGAAAACCATAACTATGTTACAGAAAGATTATTATTGGCCCAGGATGAAGGATGAAGTAGCAGAATATATAGCTAAATGCATTGACTGTCAAAGAGTAAAGGTTGAACATCAGCATCTGGCTGGACTGTTACAACCATTACCTATACCTAGTTGGAAGTGGGAGATCATAAGCATAGATTTTATTACCGTACTACCCAAGAATCAGAAACAAAATGATTCCATCATGGTGGTATTGGATAAACTCAGCAAGGCATCACTTTTTATACCAGTAAAAACTACTTATAAGGCTTCAGATATTGCAGAAATTTTCATGAAACAGATTTTTCGATTACATGGAATACCAAAAGTGATAGTTTCAAGCCATGATTCTAAGTTTACTGGAAACTTATGGAGATCTTTGCTTAAAGGGTTGAATACAACCTTAAACTTCAGCACATCATTTCATCCACAAACGGATGGACAGATGGAAAGAGTAAATTAGATATTGGAAGACATGCTAAGGATGTATGTTAAGGACCAGCCTAGTAAGTGGGAGGACTACTTGCATTTAGCAGAATTTGCATATAACAACCATTACCATGCATCAACCAGGCTTAGCCCTTTTGAAATTCTTTATGGTAGGAAATGTAATGCACCAATTTCTTGGAATGACCCAGTTAATAGAGTTATTTTAGCACCTAAATTGTTAAAGGAAATAGAACTAACTGTGAAATAGGTACAAAGAAATCTTAAAGCTTCCCAAGATAGGAAAAAGAGGTAAGCAGATCTTACGAGGACTCATAAAGAGTTCCAAGTTGGTGAACATGTTTTCATTAAGGTAAGACCGAAGAAGAGCTCATTAAAATTGGGAAGCTATGCCAAGCTTGCAGCTAGGTATTGTGGTCCTTTCAAAATTTTGTCAAGGGTTAGACTCGTGGCATACCAACTAGCTTTGCCACCAAATCTAAGAATACATAATGTTTTTCATATTTCAATTTTAAAGAAATATGTACATGATGCTACTCATGTTATAAAGTGGAATGATGTATAGGTGGAACAATACGACGATTTTTAGGTGGAACCGGATTGTATTCTCGAAAGGAGGGAAACTCTACTCTGGAATCACATCATTGGGCAGGTAAAGGTGCAATGGAAGCACCTTAACCTAGAAGAGGAAACCTGGGAGTTCAAGAGTAATATGCGGGTAGCATACCCATCTCTGTTTCAGGAACACTCAGAAAATGAATGAACAACATTGAGGATGATGTTGAGACTTAAGGGGGGGTGTATGTCACCTAACCAAATTTTGAGACTATTTATTTTATTGCAAAAAAATTATGTTAAATTATAATTACAAGGTTTTGTAATTATGACCAATTATGGTCAAGGATGATTGTAATGACATATTATTATTATCTAATAAATTAAAATAGGAGACAAACACCAAGCGAATTGTTGAATGAGTGTTCACTGACCCACTAGGAGGAATGAAAGTTGTTAGAAGGCTTGGGACAGGTGTCAGCATTTGCACTCCACCACTAGCTATTGGTTATGGGACAACTACCCCTAAATTTGCAGCATTATCCCCCAGGTGTGTGGAACGGAGCTGTTAGCTCATTAATGACCAGGTTAACCACTACAAAGGCCTAGCCAGCCTAGAAAAGGAAATTCAAATTGAGCAGGGAGATCCATAATTATTTTTCTAGAGAGATAATTCCTCAGGTGTATCAGGTGATCACTGAGAGATTCGAATAAGGAGGCTAAGTGGAAGTGCATTGTGAGTCTGCTGAAATTATTCTGAGAAGAAAACCAGAGGTACTGGTGCAAGTCTCTTTGACTGCTAAGTCTATATGACTAAATGATCTACAATGTTGTTGCATATTGATTACCGAAAGCTTCTATAGATTCTTCTTCCTAGTGGTTCAGTGAACAGGCTCGGGGGTCCTAAGGCAAGTAATTTTGTTATCTTCAGGAGTACGTTGGGTGGAACAGTCTCCTTGGGTTGTTTGTTTCTCCTACATTCATCAGGTTCTACTGTTTTGTCTTGTTTATTTTCAGCTCAATGAACAAAGTTGTTTTTCTAACCCTTTTTCCTAGTTGATAATGAAGACTTATTGATTAAATTGTTTAGCTGAACTGTATATTCTGTTAAGTTAGGATAGGTTAGAATAGTTCGGTTTTTGAATAAATAAATTACTTTCCTGTGTTTTTCAACACATCAGAGATGTCATACTTTAGTAAAGGAGGTGGAGAATTAAATAAGATAATTAAAATATGTGGGATATAAAATAGCATTTCATAATACAGGCATTCTAATATTTTTCTTTTACCTACTGTCAAAAATAAATATCCCATTTCTATATAAAAATATAGGGTTTACACTTTAGATCATCTACTTCATTTCAAAATACACATACTATGCATTTTATTATTATTTCATTCAAAAACTGTAAAGGACTATAACCTCATTTCATTTCCTTCATCAACATTCATGGATTAAACTTAGCATTTTTCCCAAAACACATTACTATTGTTCAACTATCACTTTTATGATAGCTATCTTTTGTACAAGACAAACTCATACAAGAGTATTTTTTTGTTTTAATCAATCGTAATATTTATTTAAGTGGTGGTTCAATACCAAAAACTGAGTCTTCTCACCATTCCAAACTTTAACTTAAACAACACGAACATAGGGTTTCTCTTTTGTGAAACAAGTTAGCCCATGGCTCTCGGCCAGAATCAACACTATATTTTCTAGTCAAAATATCAATTTATATAAACATAGAAACTGCTCAGAAACCATTTTAAGTTTTGTTTCAATGCAAACTCAATCCCATATCACCATTCAAACAAAGGACTAAACATTGTAGCACAGAACCTTCTATTTCGTAGAAACGATTTAGCTCTTAGCTCTCGACTTTTATTTAAAACACTGTATTCCCATTAAAATGACTGAGGGTTCATCCCTTTAGCAATTACATCTTAAACAAGCTTACTTTTTCAACAAAAATTACAGTCAAACGCTACAAATTAGAGTAACAAGACAAACCGAGGATCTCATCCTCTAGGCACTTTTTCTTTTGGCTCTCAAAATCACAAACACTAGCCAAAAACCTTTGCCAAGAATTAAATACCAAACTCTCGTCAAACATCAAGCATCGGCCACACCAGTCCAAGAGAATCTACGAGGGAAAGAACCATCGAGGCTTACCGGGTGGTTGAGCAGCATTCTTCCACCGAACTTCAAGCAAGTAACCCTTCGACGAACTAAAACCTACCACAAGAACTGAGAAGAGGTTAAACGAGAAATTAAAGAGATAATTATAGACACAACAGATAGCATTAACACTTCAAGTTCGAAAACATTACCTATGTAATGTAGCTCCAAGAGTAGAGATTCCTGTAGCAAACGACGACAGAGCCATCTACCAAATGCAGCGAAAAGGGAAATCAATTTAGAGAATCAACCCTGGTCCAAACTTCACTCTCAAAGAAACTAACAGAAAAACACTGAAAACTACTTCCTAAAAACATCATCGAAGGGTGTATTGTGGCTCATCTCTACAAGAAACACAAAGCCTGGAACTATTAATTTTTCCCTACAGGTCCAGGGATCGAAACTAATGAAGGAGTCCTCCGAACATCAACTACCAAACCCTACATTGCTACAGGCGGTCAGCATCTCCACCTTACCAACTCCAAAACAAAATGAAGGCCATAGACCCACTTCAGTAGAACTCATAACGAAAGGCTAGGGTTTCATTACAAATCCTGAGAACTTATGAGATCGATGATGGAGATGATGCCAACTAGTCACATTGAGAATCAGGAAACAACCACATTTATTTCATATTGATTATCACTTCCACCACGACATCCAACTCAGTAGACCCGAGGTTAAAAGCATTGCAAAGCTCAACATGTTGGTAGAAGTTTGTGAATTTTATCACATGAACCATAGCCACGTTGGCATCCACTAAGAATTCCACTCACTGCAGAAGGCAGGTTACTTAAATGCCAAGCCTAGTTACGATAGCCTACCAGCAGGCTAGTACAAAGACATTCAATGCCCTGTCATTTTCACATTCAGCATAAAGACTTAGGGTTGCAATCCAAATTTCATTTCATTATCCAAAGTATGTAGTAGACACGTTATTGTTGGTAATACATTTCCAATGTATTGGTCATAGAATGCATGGTTAGTATATGTTGCATATTTTTGTCAAATGACATAGGTAGCTTTTTATAGAAGACATTCAATACTTAGTGTATGGTTTATAATTCTGTTTTATGCACATCGTAATATTTGTTCACATTGCCATCTCTACTTCCAAGGTTACATAACATATTACAACGTATAAATATTAAATTAGAAAGGTCTAAATCCTATAGTGTTGCAAATTCACAATAGTATCATCATAATTATGCTGGTAATATTATAGTAAACCTTGCTATATTAGTATGATTTTTCATGAATTATAAATTGAGAAATGTATAAGTTACTACAGTTATATTTATGATTTCAAGTTAATCCACGTATTTAAAATAACATTTGGCTCATGTTTCTATAATGTAGAGAAACATATAAGTTGAATCATTCACGTAATAAATATACATGATAATACCACTCTTTGCAAATGGAGAAATGATAACAGGATCATAATAGCACTTATACATTGTAATCTAGCACATAATTGAGAATTCATAGTGTAAGTATCTCTTCTTTGACAATTCACTAAAGAGTAGTGTAGATATTAATGGTTACGACTTCTGCGACTTGTAAGTATGGTCAAGGTAACACTTACATAAATAGGACAGAGATCCATACCATTAATAACTCTCATGCAAGGAAGTACTTAGAGTTATCATAAAGCATTGACAGCTAACTGAAAACATAATTAAAATAACTTGTAACACTTGAATTGTTGTAATACTCTTACCTGCGTCTCTGTGCAAAGAAACAAATTCAAATGTTTTAGCTAACATAGCTAAGTAAACCTCAGGGTACCCCATAGGACCCCTTCATCATCACCCAAAAGCAAACTGTCAGTATTGTGTTAAGTAGATTGTATCGTAAGAAAGTTTAAATACAACAGATAGATTTACAATTTAGCACAAGCAAACTAATGTCGTATTTTGTGTTAAAAAGTATGAATTGTCATCATCATAATTTATTATTAGTTAAAAGGATTAGTATTCATTTTATTTCCACATTAGCAAATACAACATTTAATGATACTTTAAAATTTTTAAATTTTTGTAAATTTTTTTGGATGTTACACACTTGGACAACTTAACAAACAAATATTGTTCATGCAAAATTTTCAAGACAACTTCTAGATGGTGCAAGTGTTCCTCCCATGTTTTGCTGTAAATTAGAATTTCATCAGAGAAAACAAAAAAAAAAACTTACGGAGTTATTTGCAAAATATTTGATTCATGCATGATTGAAATGTGGTTGGAGCATTGGTCAAACCAAAATGCATGACAAGAAACTCAAAATGGCCATAATGACATCGGAAAGTTGTTGTATGCACATCTTCCTCCTTCATTCGAATTTGATGGTAACCAGATCTAAGATCAATTTTTGAGAAGAATTTTTCTCCATGTAGCTCATCCATGATATCAACTATTCTTGGGATGAGATATCTATTTTTTATTGTCTTCTTGTTTAGGGCTCTAAAATCAATACACATTCTCAAGGTCCCATCTTTCTTCTTCACCAAAACAACTGAAGAAGCATAGGGACTAGATATTGGTCTAATGAGTCCCAACTCCAAGAATTCTTGAATATCCTTTTCAAAATCATCTCTGAACTTTTTTGGATGTCTATATGGTGGGATTTGTATAGGTGAAGTGCCCACCTCCGAAAAAATGTTTTGCTCAACTCCTCTATCAGGTGCCCTTCCAGGAGGGAGGTCTCCAAAAACCTTTTCATATTTGTGTAGTAGCTTCCTTATCTCCTTGGGATGTTGTGAAATATTTATTTTTTGTTTGGGTGAAGTGATGTAACATTCAGCAGACCATTCAATATATCCATGCATCAATATAGACCTTGTACTGTGGGAAGCCACTACTTGATTCGGATAGGTGTGCCTCCCTCTCACAACCCTTTGTTTTCCTTCCGAATCTTTGAATATCATTTTAGGAATTTGATAGTTCACTATATGTTCCCCTATAGAGTACAACCATTGCACTACCAATACAACATTAGTATTAGCAACATCAACCACATAAAAGATATCAAAAAAAGTGTAGTTACCTATGGTGAGTTCTAGCTTTGGAATCCATGTTTTGCACTCCATAGTGTTGTGACCTGGAATGATGACTATGAAGCCATAGAATGGTTCAGTAAGCAGATTCCTTCTCTCCACCATGTCTGCATCAATGAAGTTATGTGTGGCTCCTCCATCTACCAATAACGAGACCATTTGTCCTTGCACCACTCCCTTGCATCGAATAGTGTGAAAGCGAGGCCCTGTTGAAAGCACCGCCATACTCCCTTTGTCAAGTGAAGGATGAGTTTATTCTTGTTTCCCTTCTTCTGCTGTGTCATATCACTCTTCTTGGTATGAAATATGTCCTTATTCCTCCATACCCCCTTCATACTCATCATTATCAGAAAATACTTCAATGTATTGTGCTTTCCCCTTAGCACATTTATTCCCTAGTACCCATGGTTGGAAACGTGTGTAACACAATTTATTTCTTCTGATTTCTTCCTTGTTTGGTCCCTCTTTCCTATCCTTTCCAAATGGATCTCTTTTCCATGGATTCTTTTCAAATATGAACTTGGAAGGGAAGTTGGGCTTGGGAGGAAACCTTGTCCTAGGTAGCACATTTTGAAGATCTCTTGCCAAGTTCATAGCATCTTTCAATGAGTTTATGAACTTCTCCACTCTTCAATATAGTTAATATAATTGCTTTCCATAAATTTTGTCTCTTTGATAATGTTTAGAGTTTTCCTCCTTAACTGTTAACTTAGATCTGTCATATGAGATATATGCTTTCACTTCTCGTGGTCTATTACATGTTCAACAAGGTTTAGCTACTTGCAATCTGGCAACGCTATGGCATTGGATCAATGAAGGAGAAAGGGATCTACAAATCTAAGGTAAGCGATCTACTCTTGTGTTTGTACTTCTACAAGATCTATGACAGTATTTTATGTTATGTCCTATTTGTTCTAGACTTACATTAAGCTAGGGAGATCAAGCCTTGAGTCCACTCTCGATAGATTGTCTGTGAAACAAATTTGGCGACCATACAGGGGATAGTTCATTTTGTCTTAACGGTTGTTAATCTGGGAGTCATTTTCAGTTGATTACTTGACACAAGCCTTTTATTTGTCATTTGCTTCTTCAGTCGATATTCACCATCAGATCTTCATGTCGAAGACTCTGATCTGCTTCCTCTGAGTTTATACTACTCATTTCCAAACCATTTCATGGTTCACTACTTGGAGATCTGCTCCATTTCAAAACTTAGATCTCGCCTGTCGCACCTAGTTAGTGAAAACAGAGCGACACTATGTCTTTCTTGGTCTCTGTTCTTTGTCTATTAACCACTCGTCGCAGTCCTTTCATTGGTATACTGAGACAACATTGCACTTCCCGCATTAGTGAACTATGATGTCGCACTGTGTATAAACACAAAGTGCACCGATTCGTCAAATTTGGCATGCAGGCATCCCCTCTCCAACTATTGATTTGAGCTTTGGTTTACTGGATGAACTCACTCTGTGCTGCAAGATCCATCTAGAGATCCCATCTTTTATTTGTGTGTTGAGTGTTTGGCTTAGTTTGGATTGGTTTTGGGTTCCGCTTTGGACAAGTTTGAGAACTGATAGTGGTGGACACTTTTGTTTCCTCCACCTTCATCCACTCACCCTTGCATTCCCTCCTCTCCATTAAATAATTTGGTTACTTCATTAGATTATCTCCCAGACCTCATTTTCATTATCTTTTGAGCTTGGCTTGCTTGGTTTGCTTGCTACTATCTGATTTTGAGTCTTGTGTGTCTTCCAGTCTGAATGAGTGCTTGTCTTTTCTTGAGTTTTCTGAGCGTACTAAGTGCTGCAAGTAGTGTTTTCTTTTCAGTCATTTACATATGAAAGCGTAGTTGCTATCAAGCTAATCTTGTGATGCGTCCATTGAAAAGTTAAAAGTGTTTCTTTCCCATCATTTCTCGAGCATTGTTGAAGAAAATTTGTGCATTGGAATGTTTTTCTCATGCATTTTTTTGGAAAAATTGAAGGAATGTGTAATCAGTTGCATTTTCTTGAATTATGAATTGTTCATCTTCTTGAAAGACTCAAAGCATGTTTCAGTTTTTGCAAAATTAGTTCCATGCTAAGGAAAGACAGATGCATTTTTAACTCTTATTGCTTTTAGATCATTGAAACTGAAATTGAAAAGCTTGCACACTCCATATTAGAATCCTTTCTTTTCATTACCTAGTGTCATTTGTCTTTGAAAAGAAAAAGAAAAGGAAAAAATGTTGTGATTTGGATTAGTAGTGTTGTATTATTTGTGTTTCGTTGAAAAAGGAAAAGAATTTTTCAGTATCATTTTTTGTAGAGTTGGGATTGTGTTACATTGCATTGCTTTAGCAAAATTATTGGAAAGAAAAAGAAGATTTCTCCTTTCCATAGGTAGTGTTCATCGAAAGAAAAGCATAATTTTTGCATGTAGTTAGGGCTTCCATTATGTTTCTGATTATGTACTCACCTCATGCATTCACCTAACCGTCCAAGATAAAATTAATGGTAGAACTAGGGTAAAATATTTAGAAACTTGTGTGTAAGTTAAAGACGTGTTCCGGTGTCGTTAAGCATGGAAGATGTCATTATTTTCTAGCACTGTATCCTAGGGGTATTGTAGTCTTCCAAGTACTTATCGTTATATCGAGCTCCTTCACGTACCCACCAAGTACCATAATCCATACTTGGCGTATATCGAAGGGTGTATCACGTACTTGGTAGTATATCGGAAGGTCTCTTGTGGAACAATTGTGCATTAGACAACACCACTATGGATTTGAGCTCCCACGTACCTTGCGTATATCGAGAGATACCACTAGGATTCCTAAAACCAACTGAGTTAACCATTTGGCCGTCTTGGAAAAGCAATACACCGAGAACAACACTCAGAGAGATTAGCATGCACGTACTGTCCAAGTAATCGGGTATGCAAGCAAGGGTACTTTCCCAATCCTCCTTGTCGCATCATATTGTTGGACCCTGCAGTATATAGCGGTTTACGATGCCTTGATAATCCCATGAGGTTCCAGACTTTGAATCCACTCTGTCACATAAGTATGCTTGTTGCCTTAGTTTGAGTAGGTTTTTCTAGACTGCTTTTCTTTTGTAGCATACCCTTAGGAGAAACGTTGTTTCATCCATCCTGACTAACTTTCTTGATGCTCTCGAGGATTTTCCCTGGAGAAGATCCCATAGGATCTTGAACTTATCACCCGAATATGCCCTTAATCTGGAGGTTATTTCGAGGGTAAGAATGGATCAGCATAACGCGGTTGTAGTTACAGAAGTTGAAAACCCCACCCTGAATGTTGGGGGACTTTTGTTTCCCTCAACTCCACCAGATTCATCCACCTCCAACCCCCCACAGGGTGAAGAGGTAGACACATCTACTTCACAAGATGATACCATCCTAGTAGTCATGCCAAGAGAGCCTAGATCATTGGAATGGATAAATCAACCCTAGGATGACCCCACAGTAGCTGTCGGTCTAGCTACAGCTTATTGGACATCTTCTACTGGTCACCCAGTGGCTCATTTCGCCATCACATCCCCACCCATTTGGACTACTCCAGATCTCTCTAGACCCTTCTATAGGCCCAACCTCATGAAGATTTTTGGCCCTATCTAGGATCGTCTGGAACAATTATGGGTTAAGGGTAATGAACCTTGAAGACAAAGTCTCGAGCAACGACCCAGGTATAGAGATACCTCAGTCCATCCAATATCTTTTGCTTCACCTGAACCATCCCCCCACAACCTAACCATTAATGAGACTAGTCAACCCTCAAAAAAGGCCATTCCTGCACCTCAAGTGAACCAACTGGTTGAAGGACAACAGTCCAACACACCTGTTACTCCCACGGTTACTTTACCAGCTCCTCCCCCACCTCAAAATTCAATACTCCATTCCCCTGGATTATCTTATTGGTAACGTTATTACTATGGTAGCTAATCAACAACCTATGTTGGTTCAACCTCTGCATAGTGATCAACCTATTGGGGCTGGGAGGCAACCCCCGTTTCCTAACTAGAACATAAGCAGTGGAATCCCCAATGGACCTCCCCAATGTGCTAGACCATCCACCATGGGATTATATCATGTTGGGGGGCCATCCAACGTAACTCACCCCTCGTGGAGTCAAGCGTATCCAAGTTCTATTAGCCTTGTGCCAATCAAACCTAATCTCGAAAATGCACCATACGGGATACCCTATCCTAGAAATCCCTACACTCTATGGGGGAAACAACCCATTTTACAGCATGGACCTGAACCAACTATCCCTTAAGTTCCACTACCCCCGATCGGCCCCCCACGCCTCCTACTGGAAGAGGTGGACCTCTCCCTTATGGAGGAGGTCCAACTAATTTTGTCAACAGCGGCCCCCACCCTTCCAACGGTGGCGAGAATGGTCCACCACCCTTTCCAGGTGAAGGCGGCGGAGGACCACCCTACTATGGTGGAGGAGGACATTTCCCTTCAGGCAGTGGAGGTGGTCCACCACCCCCTCTGGGTGGAGGCAATGGCGGATCTAATTATTAGGGTGGAGGTGGTGGTGGTGGAGACCCTCATCCTTCTGGCGGTGGAGGTGGTGGGGGCCCCCATCATTTTGGTTGCAGAGATGGTCCACCACCCCCTCCATGCACGGGCGGTGGCAGGCCACCGTATTATGGTTATGGACCACCACCCCCTCCCGGAGGTGGTGGAGGACCTCCACCTCCTCCTAGTGGTGGAGGTGGACCCCAACCTTTTTGGAATGGACCACCTTATGGTGGCGGACCCCCTTACGGTTGGGGAGGCACACCCCCCTACGGTCGGTTTCCTCCTGGTACACCCTATGGTCATACTAGTCCATACATGCCTTATCCGTACTATCAATACGCGCAGCCTAATCCACAGCTGCCCTTTTTGGCTACCTTCGACCTACCTGACCTATCTCGTTTAACCAACGACCCCATTTACCATGGAACTAATTGGCCACCTATTTCGGTGAAACTTCCGTCTGATATCCCGAAATTTGATGGCAAGCCGGGTGAAGATCCTAAAAACCATGTGATGACATACCATTTATGGTGTTCATCTAATTCCTTAATAGACATCCCGATCCATCTTAGATTGTTTCAAAGGATTCTCACCGGTTCGCCTACCAAATGGTATATCGAGCTACCACCCCACTCTTTTCCTGATTTTGGTTCTCTTGCCATGAACTTTTTGACTCATTTCCAGCTGCCTATATGGTATGAAACGGGTACCGATATTTTAACCTCGCTCCGTCAAAATACCGCCACTCACATTTCTAATCATATTCACGAGTGGCGAAGGAGACGTCGTCTCATTAAAGCTCCTATCCCAAACCAACTCCTAGTATACTGGTTTACAATGTCCCCCATCCCTGTCATAGCATGATATGTTTCCATGGGAGGTCCTATCACTGAAGAACAAGCCATCACGTGCGCCGATGTGCTAGACTTAGTTTATACTCAATCTGACACATTGTTTGATATTCTTCTTAACGCACGTCATGACGCTAACAACCCTGCGAAACCACTCAAGGGACCCCAAGCTGATGGCATCATTGGATCCCTTCACACCCAAACTCCTCATCAAACTGTTGGTTCTTCGGATCCCCAGGGTTTGTCCCCATCACCAACACATGTTGGTCTCAGCACCACCAAGTCATCCGCTCCTGCTGCTACTGAAGAAGTGAATTCTATCTCATCAACTTCACCTCAGAAGTCCGATAATAAGAAGAAAAACAACGGAAAGCCTAAGAAATATTATGCCCAGCAGGAACAAAAGAGCACTCATGAGGACACCAAACAGAAGCGGAAGCTAAAGTATCCTTGTTTACTATGTGGAGATGATCACTTATCCAAAGAGTGTCCCCATAGAGACAAAGTCCAAAAGTTTCTTAGGGGTAAACCCACTCTCGCAGTCCTCAACGATCCGTTTCCTGCTCAAAATCCCTCATCCCAGGGGGGACCATCCAATACCGCTCATGTTCTCATGGTATGTAACGAGACGATCAATTTGAACACTTGCTTGCGATCATACGACCCGATCTCTTCAAAAGAACTTGTTGGAAGTAATACTGAAAAAGCTTCCAACTCTATACCCAATGTCACTGTACCGTCAACTTCTCTCACGATTGAGAAGCCCTCCTTAGATTTGATATTGCGACCGCCCAAGAGCACGATTAGAAAAGTTGTTTTCAATCCTAATGCTCGGGTAGCACAGAACTACAATATTGTAGAAGACTTGGCACAAGCCCCTTGTGTGATGTCCACGCTGGAATTTTAGCAGAATTTTCCCAATCAACGCAAAACTCTCCTTGCAACAATCGGTGTGGTTGACCCTGATTCTTTGAATACCATCATGTTCCGACTTGACTACTTCAAGCCGAGGCTTTCCCATCAGCTCGCATTCCAAGTAGCTGCAAAAATTGCTGGGAAAATTTTCCATCGTACCCTTTTGGACAAAGGCGCCTCTACTTCTATCATGTCGATCACCTGTTGGAGGGCCATCGACTCTTTTGAATTGAATCGTTCTCCTACCATGTTGAAATCATTCGATGGACATGGATTTCAACCTCACGGGCTCTTACGAGCTCTCGCAGTTGAGTTAGGTGGAAAGACTGTGACCATCAATGTGGAAGTGGTCTCCACCCCGATAGAGTATAATCTCTTGCTTGGTCGCAACTGGTTTTATGCCATGCAAGCGGTAGCCTCTTCAGTATTATGCGTATTACAATTCCCCCATCAAGGACAAATTGTTACCATCGACCAGTTAGATTTTTGCACACCGGACACTACTACTCATCCTAGTGACCATGTTCCTTCCATTGGACAAACGTCAAAACAGTATGAGAGTATAGGGGTTGGCCTTTTCAAAGATTCATCTCTCATGGGCATTTTTCCCACTTCGGACCCCTCTAATCATGTTTCCTCGGTGAGCATGATCTCTGTAGAGATTTCATCTCACTCCACTGATACTTGGCTTGTACATGACAAAGTCACAACACTCCTGATTGGAGACGGGATGCCTCTTTAGCCCGCTGAACGTACTTATGAGGCTATCCAATTAGCACTAGAGGATCGCTTAACTTTTCCGTCCCTACCCTGTTCTCTACCACGACCATCATCTATCCCTGATCTCTTACTTCGTACTTTTCATTCAGATGAGTCCATCATGGAAGTTATGAATGTTGATGATGGTTCATGGGATGACCTCCACCATAGGTCATATTTTATTCCACCTTTGGAGTACATAGAGGACAACATTAGCACCATATTTTCACCGGATATCTACCTGTTCGCTCATTCTCCCATACTTACATGTCTTTCAGACTGTGAGGGTAACCTGGGAAACATTGATCCTACCACCCCGGTAGACATTTTGGTGAAACTTGGTGTAGTGGAACACATTCGCATAGACCAGAAGTGTTCCCCTGAAGAAATAGCTATTGGCATGGCCTTATTTAAGCGATTTCGAGATGTATTTTCTTGGTCCTATGAGGAGATTCCTGGGATAGACCCCGCGATTGTTTCTCATGAAATAAAAACCTATCCCGACATCAAACCTGTACGTCAAAAGTTGCGACCGGTACACCCTCGGAAGAATGCAGTGATCAAGGCAGAGATTGAAAAGCTCTTAAAGGATGGCTTCATCCATCCTGTCCCATTGACGGATTGGGTCTCAAACGTCATCCCTATGAACAAAAAGTAGGGTACCATTAGTTTCTGTGACGATTATCGGGACCTTAACAAGGCTGGTCCAAAGGACAACTACCCGACCCCATTCATTGACCAGATTATTGACAATTGTGCTGGAAGCATCATCTTTTCATTCATGGATCGCTTTTCCGGTTACAACTAGATTGAGATCAACCCAGCCAACCAACATAAGATGGATTTCATCTGTCCTTGGGGGACATTTGCATATCGCAAACTCCCATTTGGCCTTAAAAATGTTGGTGCCACATTCCAACGGGCCATGTCGTATTCCTTCCATGACATTAAGGACTTTGTGGAACCTTACTTGGACAATCTCCCTGCTCATTCAAAGCAGCATGAGTTCCACATAGACCATCTTACAGCCAACTTGCTCAAATGCAGATGGTACAATATCCGTTTGAATCCTCATAAGCGTATCTTTTGCATTGATTCTGGATGCCTCTTAGGGTTTATTGTCTTGAAGGATGGGATCCGCATCGATCCCTTAACCTACAACCTCTGACCGACATGATAAAACTTCAAAGTCTCCAAGGGAAGGTGACTTATTTAAGGCATTTTGTTTGTAACTTCGCGGAGAATACTAAGGGGTGTATGAAGCTGCTTAAGAAGTACTTCCCATTCATTTGGGATGATCAAGCTCAAAAATCGTTCGACAACATTAAACATGCCATCACGCATGCCCTCGTAATCCAAGCACCTAACTATTTCCGAGATTACATCTTATACCTCGTTGCTTCTGCTACCACCATCGCCATGGTTTTGTTATAGGAGGATCAAAATGCCCAGGAATATGTAATAAACTATGCAAGTAAGGGTCTCATTGACGATGAAACTAGATATTCACATGTCGAGAAGCTTGCTCTCGCGACAGTCATAGCCATCCAAAAGTTCTGGCACTATATTCTACTCCGCACCACCACCATCATTGCAGACTCGAACCCCATGTACCACGTACTGACATGTCAGGTGCTTGGGGGAAAGTACTCACGATGGATTGTGATACTACAAGAATTCAACCTTCTTTTCGAGAAAGCTAAGTCTAAAAAGTATTTGGTGTTTGTTGAGTTTATTTGTGACCTTCCCCGTCCTGATGTAGAAGTTGAGCACAATGATTATTTTCTAGACGAATCATTGTTTCTCATCAATATGACTGATCCGTGGTATAGATATATTTCATTATATCTTCAAACCCAATGCTTCAATCCTCAACTGTCTCACGATGACCGCCGTATAATACGTCACCATGCGAAGTATTATCTGATCATAAGTGATACTTTGTACCACGGTGGTGTCGATTCAATTCTTCGACATTGTCTAACTCACGATGAGGCTGAACGCATTCTGAATGACTGTCACACTGGGGTGTGTGGCGGTCACCTCTCTGGGATGTCTACAATCCAGAAGATTTTATGTGCAAGATATTATTTTCCTACTATATTCAAAGATTGTATTGAAGCCATGAAAAGATGTCCTCCATGTCAACACTTCCATACGAAGAAGTGCATCCATCTCGCCCCGCTACACCTGGTTATTGCCGTGGGCCCCTTCGCAAAATGGAACATCGATTTTATGCATTGTAAGCCTACCTCGGCTGGGGGGGAATAGTTAAATCATAGTAGCTGTGGATTATTTCACAAAGTGGGCCGAGGCAATGCCTACATACGAAAAACAACGGCAAAACTTCTGCACTCTTAATGTTCAATCATGTAATAGCGTGGTTTGGAGTTCTGAAAGCGATAGTGACCGACCATGGTTCTCACTTTCAGAACCATATGGTTGATGAACTAAGCAATAGATTGGGTTTTTGCCATGGAAACTCAACACCCTACTACCCGTAGTCCAATGGACAGGTCGAGGCCATTAACAAGGTCTTGAAAACCATGGTCCAAAGGATGGTAGGTATGCATAAGTCCAACTGGCATAATATGCTCTTTTCAACATTATGGGCCTATAGAACTTCCGTTAAAACTGTCATAGGCTTCACTCCTTTTTAATTGGTGTATGGATTGGAGGTTGTCCTTCCCATAGAGTGGTGAATTCTGTCTCTACAACTCGTTGTCGAACTTCTTCCTAACACTACTGTCGAGGAAGAACATTTCCTGTACTTAGCAAAACTTGACGAGTCCTGCCGAGATGTCGCTCTTGCTAATGAAGCACACAAGAAACGCATCAAAGCTCAGTACGACAAGTCATTTGAACCTCATATTTTCAACGAGGGTGACCTGGTCCTTACATATGACCAGAGACATGACAAACTAGGGGCAGCTAAGTTCAAGTCCATGTGGCATGGACCTTACGTTGTCAAACATGTCTTGGAAAAAGGAGCTTACGAGCTTGAAGATTATGATGAAAATTCTTTGGGTGAACCCCGTAATGGGATTTACCACAAGAGGCACTATGCTTGACCCTGTCATGCATAGAATTTTTTGTATATATTGTGCATGGCAGGTTTGTGTGTCTATGTGTGGTGTGATGCGCTTGTTTTTTAGTGTCTCTAGATCTTGTTTCCGCTTCTTATACCATGTTCTATCTGCGTGTGTAGATGGCAACATGCTACGGATTCGTGAACGGTGCCAGCCGGCATACCCATAACCATGATTCGGTAGCTTGGGTACTATATTCCCCAACAGGCGAGCTCATCAGCTCAGGAGGAAGTTTCCTTGAATTTACAACCAACAACGCCGCAGAGTATCTAGAAGTACTTGGAACCGTAACCGATGTTATTTCCTTGGGTATGAACCACATTGTCATCCACATGGATTCTCAACTAGTGGTTTCCCATCTTAACTAGGTCTATGCTATCCGTGATCCTACCCTACTCCGTCTCTTTAGATGAGCTTGCCTCCTGTAAAGGTCATTTGAATCCATTCAATACCTACACATTCCATGAGAGTTAAATATAGTTGCTAACTCGATGGCCAACTTCATTCTAGATTGGTACATCGCACACACATAATACTTATAATATGTAAAAGCATTCACAACATGTAAATAATACACTGTATAAAAGCAAAGCATATAAACAAGATCACAACATTATTTCTGGAACACATAATGTATAAATCACCGGATTTTTCTGTATATATATATATATATATATATATATATATATATAATCTCAAAAAGGTAGTGCTGATACAAAAATATGAAGCCTCACAGCTTTCAGTAGTACAAAATCTGAGGCCTCTAAGCTCTTAGTACACACACAACAACAACATATGGCCTATTTCCTGTCCTGTACAACCCTAGGAGATCTAGTAGCCCTAGCCTATTGAGTCTGGAAATAGTCAACTGCTCTCACAACCTTGCGAAGTAGCGAGTTGAAGCGCGCAAAATCTCCAAACGTGTGTACCTGCATGGGTCGCAACACCTCATCCACTAATGGCTCACAGACGTCTAATGTCAACCCACTCAGGTTGGCATAGACTCTATCCATCTCCACGATGGCAGCATGCACAGCCAGAGCCACAACTGCTGCATCCCATCTCTCTCTCCAAGCTAGAAGAGAGGTACCCATAGGTCGTACAGGTCCCACATTTGCACACACATGTTGTTTATTTGTCAGCACTATATCAAAAAAATTATATAAATGCACAAAACTAAAAAAATACAAGGGTCATTTGTTCTTACCAAGGTCTCCCCATGCTGCTCCCTCTGGCAGCGGCAAGTCTGGGTCATCTCTAAAGTCTGTACCACTGTATGGGAAATACTCCACCATTAGTAACTGGCCCTCCATCCAAGTGAAAAACTCAAGAGGGTATCCAACAATAGGGCCCCCACCATGTCGGGCCATCACATTGGCCCACCTGGCCATGTGAGAATCTCTAGGATCCCTATCCTCCAGTGGTATCTGAGGACGTAAAAGGGGGACCCGTTCTAGTAAGAATGAGATCACGATCGATCCATATCCAAACTACTTGAGCTCTCCCCGCCGACACATGGTCAGCTGAGCTTGGTCGTTTGTGAGGAGACCCTCGCACCAGTTGAAGATCCCGAGGGACATATAGTCCTCCACATAAAGCATCTGAGTTCGATTGGCCATGTGTGGGGCTTGGCTCCCCACCACTCTAGTAATTGTGAACAATATGGTACATAGTGGGAGGTTCATGACATCCCTAATGGGAATCTTCCTACTGGAAGATTGAACAAGAGTAGTACAATGCTGTGACACCATGTCATCGATAGTGCGGTCACTAGCACGTGATTCGGTGAGAGCTATAGGGTGCCCTCTTCGGGACAAACTAGTAAGAAAATAGATGTCCTCAACATCTATAGTGAGAATGTGCTCACCGATCACAAATTTTTGTTGGGCCTCATCCCAACACCGGAGCTGTTGGTTGTGGAGCCAGATCTTCTAGTCTCATAAATGATATTGTATCAGTCGTGTTTGTACCCCAGTTTTATATGATATGTAGGTGGACTGTACAGTCACCCTAGCGGGGGGGTGTGGGGGGGGCATCGCCCCCCCACAGGGTTCTAGGGGGGACCATCCCCCTTAGCTAGGGGGTTCGGGGGCCAGTGGGGTTCGGGGGCAACGCCCTTCAAGAAAAATTTTGGGGTTGTTTTCGCCGGCTGTTTTGTGGGCCCATGGTTTTGGGTATCCCATGGTATTTTCCCATTGTATTTCCCTTATAAAATAAAGACATTGTAATACGGCTAGGGATGATGATGTATTAGGTTTTATGCATTGTAAAGATCTCTGAGATCAGGAGAGAGACTGTGAAACAGAGAAGAGGAAGTGTAGCAGTTGTGCTACAGGTTGTATCCCTTCACCTTGCTGGACGGTAATAATAATAAGGACTAGAAAATTTAGTGTGGACATAGCCCAATTTCGGTGAACCATGATATATCTGTGTCTCTCTTGTAATGTGTATGTGATTATATTTGCATTTATGTTTATTGTATTGCTTTGCGATCCTGTTTTTCTAACAAGAGCATGTGTGATAGTAGCAGGATTTGGGACCTCATACCCTAAATCTCAAAGAACTTGATCAAACCGCAGTTTCTCAAGGCATTCACGCATTCTGGATCATTGGTAGCTTATATGTCTTCCACCTTGTGTTCTCTTTCCTGCCACTCTAAAACCATGTTTTCTTGCTAGCAACCTGCCAAAATGGGCATTTAAACATTGTTAGATCTTACTTCAACCACAACAAGTTCCTTTTCTGGGTTTAATTTAATGTTTGGGAAATAGATCTTCGTCATCGCACTGTGATTTTGCACACAGTGCGATGACGTTGTACCCCACGCATTTGGGATTTGTGCTAAGTCGGTCTCGTCATAGTTCCCGAAAGGGAAAACTGTGACGATATGAGGGCGCAATAGCCCTCCATGAATTCATAAAAAAACCTGAAAATTGAACCTAAAATCAAAATCTAATCCACTAGAAAGTTGTTGGATGAAGTTTTCACCTGCCAACTCCAAACGGTGGGTAAAATGGTGGCTCGTAGCTCCCAAAATCAGCAAAGGAATTTTTGGCTCCAAATTGGCACTTTTGCTCCCAAATTGGCAAATGAAACAATGGTGACTATATTTGGTTTTTATTTCTATTTATAGATAAAATGGGATATTCTTTTTTCAAATATTTGATACCATTATGCCATTTGCTATAGTTTGGATCGGTTTTATTATATTTGAACATTCGGTTGACTATTTGACCTAGTTTCCAAATGTGCAGGAGTTGTGAAGTGCCTTTCTATGCCATTTTCATATTGGAACGGTCATCTTAGGTATGAAAACCCCTTGGGTATTTTGTCGTTTATCTTTTCGATTCATTAGATTTTAATTATTTAATGATTATGAGCTTACTCTTTGTTCTTTCTCGTGCTCTCGAAACCATGAGAATATGTTACCGAGTTATGATTTATCACTTTTCCAGGCTCGTTAAAATCCTACAGAAAAGGAACCCCCCCAGAGTCTGCCGTTAAGCTCTTTTCAAGCTCTCAAAATACGAAAAGATTGCCAAGCAAACTTGTCACATTCCCGCTTATAAAAGAATTTGAACAGCCGTCTCCATGGTCATAGTTTACCCCTTTTTCGCACTAGGGTGCACTAGTTATGAAAAGGGTATACTCCAGCCAATCATGAATGGAAGAGTCCTCTCCCACGTTGTTTGACCCTTTTTCGGGCGATGAGGCTAACTTTAAGAAAAAGGACCGTTGGAGTCTTCTTTAGTTCTTTTCAGACTCTCTAAACATGAAATGACAACCAAGTTTGCCTTCTATGGACTTGTTAAACTCTTACATTGAAGGGCCCGCCATGGGATGAACCCCTCCTAACTCAGGTTTGGAAAACATTTGGGATGGGACTCATCTATGAGATGAGCTATACCGAGCATCCGGTTACCCTCATCAAGCTTGTAAAAAACACATGAAGCACTCATCATTCATGATGGGGAAAATGGAAAGCTTTTATGTTACACACTTTGTTAGTGGCAGTACGTAGTCATTCTTGGATATGGCACTCATCTGCATTTGCATACAGCACTTGGATCATCTGTTTGTCCTCGAGTTCCACTTACTTCCCGAGTCTTGTTACTCCTTCGATTTATTCAAAGAAAGCTTCCGTCATCAGTTGCATTAGGAATTTGTGTCATACTCTTCATGTCAAAGATTGCCAAGTCATGCCATGCCCATGTTGAAGAATACATCCATCATTTATCATTTGCAGTCAGTACACCCACCACCATGACAGTCTATTCTGAGTCAGTCTTGCATGTTACTATACCATCTGACCTACTCTACACATATTTTGTCGTGTTTCATGTTGATTGATGGGGGATTCATCATGGCCCTCCTTTGATAGATTCATCCTTGTCAACATCAACTCATCATCCGAGGAGTAAATCTAGAAACCAACCAAGTACCTTGGCCCTGCATGCCTCAATGGCAGGTTACCTCTCTTTTAACATGAGTTTACATCATTAACTCTTGATTGAAATATTTCATCTTGTGTTCGAATTCAACTCACTTATTCACGCTTGATGATATGTATTGTGATACCTTGGGAATCATTGACATTAATGATGATCTCCCTCACACTTGTTAACGGTTTACATCAATGAATGGTAATAAAGTGGTTTCTACCATGTTCAACGTCAAGACATTTGTAATCACATGGATAGATTCATATCATTGCAGTTTCAACTTGAAGACCCTGGGGAGTCATGTTCTACCTAGGTTGAGATGGAGCTTGTATTGAGTTATATCACATGGATCCACATTTGTATTGGTTGTGGTTGTGTTATCATCTCATCATGGATCTACTCTTGTGTCTAGTAGCCATGATTGTGTTCAGTCGGTCATTACTACCATGGATCTGCATTGTATTGGTCTAACACCATGTTGTGAGTCATTTGAGACTGTGTACTTAGATTCAGTTGTACTACAGTAGCATCCTTCATCTGACAAGTCTATTGTCATTCCTTCTGTCAAAGCATTTCACCTATCTATCTTTCGATAGCTTCATGCTTTGGGGGGCATTATGTTACACCTAAAATCTTCACATCATGAGATTCAAGTGTATACACCCCTGGAGTTACCTTAATTGAGTGATTGGCCTGGAAGGATTTGTACCCATTCTATACTTGGTTTTGAGAGGTCGTCATAGGTTGCACTCATACAACATGCGACGTTGCACCTTACTCGATTACAGGGTGCGATGAAGTTAGTTAGATGGAAAAAATAGCTTCTTCGAGCTCCTTCTCAAAGCTTGCTAACTTGGGACCCTATCCTTAACCTCTTGGGAGAGTTGGCACTCGACTCCTAATACCTTAGAAAGATCCCTTAAGTGTCTGCTATCATATCTCAACCTATCCTATCCATATCTTATCCACTTAGTCCTATTTAAATGAAGCTCACTCCCATTCTAAAGGGAGGAAGTCTATGGTATTCTTATGCTGGTGAAATCAAGCCCAATAGATTTAACACTCTAGCTTGGGGAACCTTCACTTCTTTCTAGGAGCTTTGGCATGGCTTGTCAGAAGGAGCTTGTAGCATTAAGGCAATGGTTGTAATCCTCTTTTCTATTGTAATTCTCCACTCTTCAATATAGTTAATATAATTGCTTTCCGTAAATGTTGTCTCTTTGATAATGTTTAGAGTTTTCCTCCTTAACTGTTAACTTATATCTATCATATGAGATATATGCTTTTACTTCTCATGGTCTATTACATGTTCAAAAGGGTTTAGCTACTTGTAATCCGGTAGTGCTAGGGCATTGGATCAACGAAGGAGAAAGGGATATACAAATCTAAGGTAAGCGATCTACTCTTGTGTTTGTACTTCTACAAGATCTAGGAAAGTATTTTATGTTCTATCCTATTTGTTCTAGACTTACGTTAAGATAGGGAGATCAGGCCTTGAGTCTGCTCTCGGTAGATTGTTCGTGAAACATGATGCAAAAGCACCCCCAACCTAGAGTTCCATCCCGTACAAATAAAGTTTGATGTGGAGCTTATACATATCACTGCTACAGATCATGGTTGCTATAGATTGCTGCAGAAGCTGCTTCTATAAAAGATAAGCTTTGAATAACAAGCACACTTCTCCAACAGCTACTCCTCCTCCACTTATGCACACTAAGAGAATAGCAAGCACAACATAACAATCACAAGAGACAATGGACACAAAGCATTTCACCGAGGAAAACCAAGAAGGTGAAAAACCTCGCAACTTCCTTAGAGATAGAATGCACACCAATACAAAGATCAAAAAGATCAAACCCCAAAATATAGATTTCTCCAACAACTACTCCTCCTCCACTTATGCACACTTCTCTCTTTCAACTATACGAGTTGGATGAGTGAGTGAATGAACAAATAGAGAGAGACACACTCTTTATTTATACAACAATTTAACCTGCCTTTAACCCTATCTGGGAAAACTTCCTAAGGAAGCCTAATAACCCATCCACATGACTCATGCAGGGCCGACCCCACCAAGGTGATCTAATAACCCATCAAATATAAGTTGCGACACTTAGAATAATACTTGTGACACTTGCGATTCTTACAATACTACTTGCAACACTTACAAATACAAATGACGACACTTCTGAATGGAGGAATAATACATCTCCGATAGGAATACAATAAATTACAAGAGTAATACACAAAATAATATCTTCATAAGTTACAAATACATCAACACTCCCTCTTAACTAGGAAGGTATTCTCTTGACATAGGTCATCAATACATGTTGGCACAAGTCTTCAATTCTGGAGCTGGATAATCGTCACTGGATCACGGAGCATCGTCGTCACTAATGTTTTACTCTTAATCTCAATCACTAGTGCTATCTCTCAATTCTTCTTGTCATAGGAAGTTCTATAGAGACGATGCTTTTTCGTGCTGGATGTACGCCTGGCCTCTCGTATGTCTTCATCATCTCTACAAGCGGCCTGATAGAGGTGGAATCTCAGGACTGATTATGTGCCACTGCAAAACCTGGAAAGAGCATCCCAGGATCCTTTATGTGCCTAATCACGATCAGAAAGATATCCCAGGACTTATTACATGTGAACAGAAAAAACCTTAAAAGAGCATCCCAGGAACGTTTATGTGCCTAAACTGACCGGCAAGATCTCTAAAGAACATCCCAGGACTTTTACGTGCCTAGCACAATCTATTGGATCTCAAGGACTGATTACATGCCTCCCTCGCAAAACCTTGAAAGAGCATCCCAGGACTGATAACAAGCTTACTGATCAACCTATCAGATCTCCCAGGGAGCTATTACATGCTACTACATAGCCTGCCACATATCCACATCCTTGAAGTATCACCCTGATACTCATGATCAACCTGATCATCCTCGCACAAAGCATCATCATGATGCTCATGATCATACTGATCATCATACAGTGCATCATCCTGATGCACATCATCATCACATGATCATCCTGACCATCATCATAACATCGTCCTGATGCATATCATCATCACATGATCATCTCGATCATCATCATAGCATCATCCTGATGCATATCATCTGGAGCATCGTCCTGATGCTCATCACACATGATCATCCCGATCATCATCATACATAACATCATCCGGAGCATCATTCTGATGCTCATCACACAACACTTACATCCATAGCCATGGGAAGGATACTCCCACCACATGCTTGGAATGGCTCCTGCAAATGTGTCCCGTCACTTCCTCCTCAAAGTATCTTCTATCTGAAGCACACCAAGCCTCTCTCTGAAGTACTCAAACTTCACTCTGGCTAGTGGTTTGGTCAACACATCTGCCATATGCTCATCTGTCGCAACATACATGAGCTTCACTACTCCTCTCTGCACCATATCCCTGATATAGTGATAGTTGATCTCGATGTGCTTCGAATTGTGATGGAACACAGGGTTCTTTGACAACTTCACACAAATCTGGTTGTCACAATAGATACAAGTAGCATCCAACTGGAGATCAAATAAATCATACAGTATCTTCCTTAGCCATATTGCCTCATAACTAGCTGAACAAGCTGCGCCATACTCTGCTTCAACTTTACTCAGTGCTATGGAGGATTGCTTCCTTCTAAACCAAGAGATCACACCCAATCCCATATTGAAGCAGCACCCTGAAGTGATCTTCCTATTTTCAGCACTGCCTTCCCAATTTGAATCAACATAGCCCTTCAGGTTAAACTTTTGATTCGCATCATACTTGATCCCATAATAAACCGTACCCTTCAAGTACCTCTGAATATGCTTTACAACAATCAGGTGAACATGTTTAGGATCTATTAGGAACTAGCTCAAGGTGTTCACCACAAAACAAATATATGGTCTCGTGTTCGTTAGGTACATCAAGGACCCAATCATCTAAGGATACATCGTGGCATTAACCGACTCTGATGAAGCATCACTCAATAGATTTAGGTTCGATGTCGTAGGTGTGGCCATGGCCTTGCAGTCCATCATCCTAAAGCACTTCAGGAACTCTACTACATACTTCCCTTGTCGAAGGAAGATTCCATCTACACTCTGCCACACCTCCATACCTAGAAAGTAATGCATCAAACCCAAGTCCTTCATCTCGAAATCGGCAGCAAGCTTCCTATTCATGTCGGCAATCAACCTATCCTCACCTATCACAAAAAGGTCATCCACATACAATAGGAGTATCATTGGATTTCCTTCCTCAACCTTATAGTAAAGGTTGGAATCTGCTTTACTCTTAGTAAATCCCAAACTAGACAGGAAGTTGTCTATCCTATTGTACGATGTCCTGGGTGCTTGCTTCAAACCAATTAAGGCTTTATTTAACTTGCAAACATATGACCCCCTGTCATGTGTCTCAAAACCAAGTGGCTGCTCCACATACACTTCCTCTTCGACTACACCATTCAAGAAAGTTGTCTTGACATCCATCTGGTGTATCTTCCACTTCATTACTACATCTAGAGAAAGTACTATTATGATGGAAGTGTATCTGGCTACAGGTGCAAAAGTCTCTTCATAATCTATCCCTTCTTTCTGGAAGAAGCCAGGAGCCCAAACCTTGCATTGTATTTCTCTATGCTAGCATTTGCATCATGCTTGATCTTGTAGATCCACTTGGAAGTCACAACAAACTTCCCTTTTGGTCTTGGGACCACATCCCAAACATCATTCTTCATGATCGACTGGTATTCCTTGACCATGGCATCCTTCCATTATTTTTTTTCTGTTGCTTCTTCATAACTGGAAGGTTCTTTTTTCATTATGTCACAGAGTAAGGAAACAGAGCTGGTGTGTGACCTTGTCCTGTTTCTTTCTTTGTGTTCTTCTTCCGGAATACCATACCTTTCTGCATCTTGGATGAGCTCTCTAGCCCATGCTAGTTTCCTCTTGTGAGAGTTCTTCTCACAGGGTGGATCTACAGGTTCTTGTGGATCTTCTATTTCATGATCCTCTTACGGAATTACTTTGTTCATGGTGGTGTCTTGTATTCTAGGCACTCTTGGTTCTTCATTGTCTTCAATAGGTGTCTTGATTTGATATATGCTGAGTCTTCATCGAAAGTCACATCCCTATTGATGTCAATCTTCTTGAACCCTGGAAAATAGTTTCTGTATGCCTTCGAGCTTTCACTGTAACCCACAAATATACCCTTCTTTCCTAAAAGATCTAGCTTTCTTCTCTTTTCTTTTGGAATGTGTGTGTATATTGGACAACCAAATATCCTGAGATATCTAACTTCTAGTTTCCTACCATAGAAAACTTCTTCTGGTGTCTTGTTGTCAAGTATCTTGTGTGGTGTTCTATTTTGAACATATACAGTTGTCCTTACTGCTTATGCCCGTAGATGCATGGGTAGATCTTAGTCATGGAGCATTTCCCATCCTACTTCCATGATTTTTCTATTCTTCCTTTCTGCAACCCCATTCTATTATGGATTGTAAGGAGTGGTAAACTCCCTCTTAATCCCTGAATCACTACATAACTTCTTGAAGTCTCCTGAAGTGAACTCTCCGCCATTATCGAATCTAAAGGTCTTGATCTTCTTATCAGTTTGGTTTTCTATGAAGGCATTGAATTCCTTGAACTTATCAAACACTTCATCTTTATTTTTCAAGAAATAAACCCAAGTCTTCCTAGAGAAATCATCAATGAATGAAACATAATATAAATACCCACTCAGAGAACTTGAAGACATTGGACCACGTACATCGGAGTGGATAATTTCCAAGATTCCTTTTTCTTTGCTTTCACTACTTGGAAATGCCTTCTTTGGATTTCAAGAAGACCTTCTACTCCTTTGCTTGCAATTGGTAGTGCTCTATAGTGCACATGTGCAAGCCTTCTATGCAAAAGTTCACTTGTCTCCATGGATTCATGTACCATGGTTTGTTCAGGTTGTCCCTTCAATTTGTACAATCCTCCCTCTTTCTCTCCAATCACTACTGCATCATCTATGGTCTTACCTTTTGGCCACATAAGTACTTGGTCATCCACAAATGCAACTCTCATCCCCATTGCATCCAAAGATGATATGGACAGAATATTCTTCTTGAGTCTAGGTACATATAGAAAATATTTCATCTTTAAAGACTTCACAGAGTATAATTTGTAGGAGGCTTCACCACTTCCTTTTATAGGGTATTTGTAGTCATCCCCAAGTTTCACCTTATGAGGTGACTCATATTCAGGTAGGTCCATAAGAGATTCTTTAAATCCCATCATATGTTTGGAAGCCCCACTATCAATAAGCCAATCATTACACCCATATGTAATAGTACCTATGAGAGAAGAGATTAGAACATACTCTTCGTCACTTGAAGAGTCTTCACTTTCTATCTTAGTCTTCTTCTTGGGAGGTTCATCATCTTCAAGAGCATGAGCATGATATCTCTTCTTGTTGCTCATCTTCTTCTTCTTGTTGAAGTATTTTCTTCTCTTGGGAAATTCTGAGGCAAAGTGTCCGTTCCCATTACAAGTGAAGCATCTCAGATCTTTATTCTCTCTTTGATGGTGGTGAGAAGATTTATTGTGATGATATTGCTCCCTCTTGAACTTACTTCTCTTGGTGTGTGCCGTGAGAGCTTGATCTTCATTTCCCATCTTTTCTTCTCGGGCCACAAGTCTAGCTTCTTCTTATGAACATTCCTCCCATAATCTACTGAAAGAGATCAATTTCTTGCTAACACAAATACCTTGGATGAAGGAGTCCCATGACCTGGGTAGGCCATTCAATGTGGTCATCACAATCTCTCCATTCTGCACTACTTCATCCACATATTCAAGTTGTTCTTTGATTTGAGAGACCTTGGTAAAGTAGGACTGGATGGTCTCTCCATTCTGGATCTTTACCCCTTTCAATTGGTTCCTTAGTGTCATCTCCCAATTTATATTCTTTCCTTCAAACAACTTGGTCAAGGAGTCAAAAATCTCCTTAGGTATCTTTACGGAAGACACATGGGGTATTAGATGGTCTTTTATAGAATCAATAATGATTCTCTTGGCCTTGACCAAGCTCTTATTTTGTAAGGCCTTAGCCTCATCTCCCTCTGGAATTGGAACCTCTTCGCTTATGTAGGTGTCCAATACATTCTCTTCTAGGAATAACCCAATCCTATACTTCCATGCTCAGAAGTTATCACCCCCTTCAAGCTTATCCTCAAGCTTGGTGTGATGAGACATATTAATTAGAAACTCAAATGGAAATAAAATATTTAGGTCTTACCACTTGATTTGCTGATACTAGATCTGAAGCTTGATTAAGGTTTGTTAGAGAAAACCTAAAAATTCAAACTTTGAATTTCAAACTTCTGATTGGATGAAAAGATGCGACTTGGTGGTTGATCAAGCTGGTATACTTCAATTTTGAAATCTACAAAATTTGACCCCTCAAAATTGAATTTGAAACTTTCGGATCTACACTTTCTGGTTTTCTAGTTTTCTGGTCAAAATCCTGACCTAGGGTTTGATAGTGCTCAGGGTTCTTTCCAGCGAAAAAGTTCGATCTTGGTCTCTAAACTTCGATTTTTCTGAGGAGCATCCAGCCGTGGTCTCAGATTCCAAAAATTCCAACTTTCTCTAAAATCCTAATTTCCCGCAGCTATGAGAGGCCAAAAATTGAAAATGCTCAGAACTGAATTCTGTCTCGATAGAAAAAAAGAACTCGTGCTAAGAGAGTCAATCTAGCCTCCTTACTTTGATGAACTGTGGAGAGAAACCCAAAAATTAAGAAGCCCTAGATTCTGCAGCTGCATAGTGTCTTCTTCTTAATACCACTCTAATACCATGCTAATTTTTCGATAATTTTATTCAATATTATTTAGGATCACTAAGAGAATAACAAACACAACATAAAAATCACAAGAGCCAATGGACACAAAGCATTTCACCAGGGAAAACCAAGAAGGTGAAAAACCCCACAACTTCCTCAGAGATAGAATGAGCACCAATACAAAGATCACAAAGATCAAACCCCAAAAGATAGATATCTCAAGCAGCTACTCCTCCTCCACTTGTGCGCACTTCTCTCTATCAACTATACAAGTTGGATGAGTGAGTGAATGAACAAATAGAGAGAGACACACTCTCTATTTATACAACAACTTAACCTGCCTTTAACCCTAACTGGGCCGACTTCCTAAGGAATCCTAATAACCCATCCTAATGACTCATGTAGGGTCGAACCCATTAAGGTGTTCTAATAACCCATCAAATATAAGTTGCGACACTTAAAATAATACTTGTGACACTTATGACACTTACAATAATACCTGCAACACTTGCGACACTTACAAATAAAGGTGATGACACTTCTGAATAGAGGAATAATACATCTCCAACGGGAATACAATAAATTACAAGTGTAATACATAGAAGAATATCTTTCGAAGTTACAAATACATCAATAGTCAATACTACGGATCCCCATGCCAATTCCACAGAAGATAGTTGTGTTGTTACTCATTATAATGTCCATTATTGATACTTTGTGCGGAGATAAGAATAGGATGAAGGTTTGGTGTGTTATTTCTACAAGTGGCATTTATGTCCATAGTGAAACGATTGAACCTGCAACAACAACAAAAATTTTATAATATGCTAGCTAAATAATACATTATTATATATGTTTGTGCCAATAATAAATCAGGTTTAGGTTTAGGTTTTATGTACCAATAGTGCATGGAGTAAAACGGTCTCATTCATAGTGTAATTCTCATCCATTGGCAATTGAATAATTGACAAAATACAAAACTACTTATTGGGACTTCAATGGTTGCCTCTTCATATTTTTCGCAAGGCTTATTGCACCGAGTGAAACGAGGTGCTCTACAGCCCAGTATGGGGGAGATGTTGTAACGTGTATGTAGCGTTACATCTAATAAAATGTAAAAGGTGATTTTCTTAATTAAAAAAATTCATGCCAGCTCATAAAATAAAAAATTATGGAAAGTATTTAAAAAAAATCCATGTTGGTTCATAAAATAAAATATTATGAAAAGTAATTAAAAAATAGATGTTCGTTTATAAAATAAAAACAAAAACTTAAACCCGGATCTATAAATCAAGAGAGATCAAATTTCTTGAGTTTAAATTTAAAAAAAGAAATACACCTCAAGAAATTGGATCCCTCTCGGTGCTTGATAGATAAGGGTTTAAGATGGATCTATGCTGGTATCAATATCCAATGGTCGTGGGAGAAAAAAACGGGGGTAGCGGAGGTAGAAGCACAATGAAAAATAGTGAGATACACCAAAGGGAAGAGAAGGCAAGGACGCAGAGAAGAGAGAGTGAGTGTGGATACACTGGTCTAGATAGGGAGTTGCAACAGGACCTCGAAACATGCACATAGTTGTGTGAGTGTGTTTTCCCTAAATGTGCTAATACTCAAAGATGAGTGCTATAGATATGGAAGCCTATAGTAAATATTTATGTTAATCAATACAATACAGTATCAATTCGAGTTAGTGAATGTATAATGTATATTATTCATTCTCTCCTTGTTTCCATTTATTATTCAATCTCTGGTTCGATGTCTACTATGTGTCTCTAATTGTAGCATATGGATACATTAGATTTCATCTTGGTAGCCTTAGATGTCCTTAGCTTTCCCATTCATGAGGCAGTTCATCCCAAAATCTATTTCTTCTAAAGAAAAAACCTCGTCTTCCATAAAAAGGGTTTGAATGTTGTCCCTCTGACCCTAACCTTCTTATAATGTTACCAACATTATAGTTTTAACACTATCTCCTTTTATTGTCGACTAGTTATTTTAATTTTACTTATTTTATTATCTATTAATTTGTTTATTTTTTAATTCATTATTAAGTGGCCTAGTCTCCTAATCCCCTTTATTCCTATGTTTAGTTTCAACATCCCTCTTTTTAAATCGAGTTTACAACTTCTTATTTTATTTTATTCTTTATTAGTTTATGTTTAATTGAATATTTTATGTTAATAACTATCATCATCATCAATTTTGGTCCCTTTTGACCCTAAAGTCCAAATCATTTTAATACTATTTATTTTATTGTCTATTAATTATGATCATTTTACTACTTCTATTATTTATTAATTGTTTCAAGTAGTCCTCCTAATACTCTTATTCCTATTATTAATTTTAAAGTTTGAAATAAAAAATTTAGCTTACAACTTCTTATTTTATTTTACTCTCAATTTAGTATTTCAAGTTTAAATGAAGTTTTGACTCATATCCTTCATTAATTATTATGTTTACTTTGGGGTGTTTTTCACTCCTAACCTCTTTATAATGTCAATAATATTTATTTTGTTGTATATTTATTACATTAATTTACTTCTTGTAATGTTTATTAATTGTTTGACCTACTCCTACTATACTCCTCTTATTATAGTAGTTTTGCTCCACCAACAGAATTAAAGATCAACATTCTAAATTTTATATTAATTGGTCTCCTTTTTTTTCGGTTAGAAATGTTTCTAACTTCACCTCTGAATGGGTGTCTTCTCTCTAGATTATGTCAAAATAAGGTTTTTCAACACTTTAAATGAATGAGCTAATGGAAATTAACATAATGATCTCATTATAATTTTAATATAATTTATTTTAATTTATTGTTTAATAATTATGTTAATTTTACTTTTTTATTATTTATTAATTGTTGGAAATAGTCCTCAAATTCCCTTATTCATGTTGTTATTTTAACCAACTATTAATCAAATACCAATTTACAAATACCAATTTACAAGTAATAATTACCAACCATTCATCAAAATCCAACTTTATTATATATCACATATAAAATAACTTAACTACATTAATTTATATTATCATTTTATAATTAATAACTTAAAACTAAATTTCTGTTAAATGCATCTATTTACAATATTATTTTATAATAATAACTTAAAACTATATTTCCAAAATTCCTTTCAATGAACAACTATTTTTTAGAAATAATAAATTTTAATAATACATAAAATTTTAAAAATATACATATAAAATTATATGAGTATAGCATTGTAACTATATATTAAAGCTATTTTAAAACCGTATATTTTATGGCACTATTGTGTATTTCAATCTTAATATAAAAAAAATTATATTCGTTACACTAAAAAATAGAGAAAACGGTCAATAATAATAATTTAAAACAAATACTAAATTAGCATATCATTCAGAATTTTAAATTAACAAATAAATATTAATAAAAAGTATTGAAATCCAAAAATATTAAACGATTCAACAAAATATATTTCTGTTACAAAATATAGAGTGCAAAAATATTAGAGAATTGTATGAAACTATAACCAAATAAACTATATTTCTACTAAATTCAAAAATACTACATATTCACATCAACCAACACACCAAAAAATTATTTCTCTTACAAAATGAACTCTACTTCAATTGAGTTCAAAAGTATTAGACAGTCAAATAAACTACTAACGGACGAGGGATACCTAAACTGAGTTCAAACGTATTGCATAGTCACACCGAACTAACAAACGAGGGATACCTAATAATATTCAAGCTAAGGCTGTGGAAAGCTTTAACTTCATATGAAAAACCAAGACGGAATTACCACTGGTAGTCACAGCTGTGGCAGTTGGGTTTGAAACGCTTCTCTTCCACTCCTTGCTATCCAAATTAAGAATCAACATCGATCCTGAAGACTGAATGAATGTCACGCTGCTCTCTCCGTCGTAGGCCGCCACAACCTCCATTGATGGAAATGGTAAACCTTCCATAGTCAAAAGATCCCACACACTTCCACTGGGATTTGACTTCCATACACCAACTAAAGCTGAGGGATTTGACTTCCAAAAGGTCCCGCTATTATCCTGGCCGAAGATGACAGTTAAGATATGTATTTCGCTCCTGTAAGCAATGATACCAAGGATCTGCACCCGATCCATAAACAGATAATCAATGATACCAAGGGTCTGCACCGGATACATGAACGTAGTATCATTGAAGGGGCATGACGTTCTTCGCTGAACGACGAACAAATCTGTGTCTATGTTGTAACTAGCCAACACAGAGTTAAACCGACACAGTGCGAAGAGGTAGATGGTGTTGCCATCTACAGTAGAAAAGGTGGGTGACCTAAATACTTGGTAGTCGACCTGATCAGAACACACCTTTGTTGTCCATGTATCTGTACTGGAATTGTAGACAAGAACATGTACCTCCCTTGTTCTCAGCTCTCCCCACACCACCACTTTAAATGTCTTCCCATCGACGGGGTCGCGAACTATGTTGATAGACAGCTGCATATGCGAGGAACCCCATACTTTTCTTTTTAGAGCTAACTGCAGACGAAGGCGCGAGGTTACCTGGGTATCGGGCAGTATTCGGATTTGCGTTGTCAATGGATTAACTACTGCGAGATTTCCTTCTCTGGTCACAAAAAGCATAAGACCGTCGGCAGCTCCCTGCGGAAGCCAGGCCCGATACAGACACTCCGCCTTCAGAAAGTACCACTTTCCTGTGTTGATGTGGAAGAGGCAAAAGGTGTGAGGATTGTTGGGAGGGCTGCAGAGAGCAATGCATGACTCCTCGCTTCTCTCGCTTCTCATGTCGTAGAGTTTTTGAAAAATCTTGCACGATGAAATCATGCGGTGCCAAGCGACACACGTTTTCGCAGCTCTCAAAAGGTCGAAGATGGATAGGCGAAACAGAATATGATGAAGAATGGCCTCTGGGAGGCGGTCGAAGAGGCATTCCCTTGATCGATCATGGCGCCGTTTCTTGAAATCCAGATCTGGCGGGTTTGGCGGTTCGTTGCAGCTGTCAACATGACTTCGGTCTTTGTTCATTTCTCTCGTACATAAGGTTTCGTCATTACTGAACTCTTGGGCTGTCAATTCGCCTTCGAAATCTTTCTCCATGGGCATGTTATGATAAATCTGAACCCCTAATTTTTTTTCAAATAATGAAACCCCAAACCAATAGAAGAGTTCTCACTCAAAGCTCCTCAATCAATCTGAATCCCAGGTCTCGTAGCCCATATAGCCCAAAAAAAGCTTTGCAAATAACCAATCCTCAAACCATCAATCTATATATAGACGAGTTCTTAAAGAAAAGCTCATTTAGTAAGAGAGAATGCCCATAAAGACAAGTGGGTAACTCGCACTCAAATCGCCCGTATTCCGGCTATTTGTTTTGGAATTTGGACGATCTCTCGCTGGTATTCGTGCATCTTTATTGGAATTTGGACGATCTTCATTGTCTTAAAATGAGCCAAAATCTCTAAGGGCACACCTTCATGACATAATTCCGGAGTAAATGGAGTGGAAATACGATTCCTCTCCTTTTTATAATGAGATCTAAGGAACAAAACCCCGAGACGATTTGAGTACTCGTTATCCCACCCCTATCCTTAATATTTAATATTTAAATTATTTTGTTATTAAATATGACTATGTCAATGGTGAACGGATTTTTTATTTTATTTTTATTTTATTATAATGCTTTTAATATTATATATATAATTTATTAACAAATTTAGTCAAATCTCTCACTTAAAATTTAAGTTCTTTTGTTATTAAATATTATTATGGCACTTGGTAAGCCGATTTTTAATTTCATTTTTATTTTTTATAATGTTTTTAATATTATATATAAAATTAACTAACAAATTTGATCAAATATCCCACTTAAAGTGTGAGCCTCATCATCAAGACTACTCGTTCAAAATTCTCCTTAAGTTGTGTTTTCCTCCCAAAATCCAATGAATTAAGAGTTGAACAAATTTTGTATTTAAAAATGAGTACAATTTTTTTTTAATTAAAAAATATACAACTTCCAATTTTAACACTTAACTTCTTTTTCGAATTCATGATTGATTATTTTATTTTTAATTTTTGATATCATTAATTTATTATGTAATTTTCAAGTTTTAAGGATATTTTAAAATAATTTGTTACTAAACATAAACACAATTTATTTAAAAGAACGAGAGATCCAATTTTTTGAAGTATATATTTTTTTTTAATTTTAATCTCAAGAAATTTGATCTCTCTCTATCTTGATAAATGAGTTTAAGTTAGGGGATGTCATTGTTAGAACAATGTTATACCTTAGTACCTTAATCATTAATTAATTAATGGTTATTAGGTGTTAAACTAGTTAATAATTACATCCCTAGGTTGTTAGGAAGTTGTTATAAGTTGGTTAGAACTTGTTTGGGCAAGTGTAAACTAGATAACAATGTATGGGCCAAAGTATGAGCCAAGGGTGATCAAACTAGTTGTTGGGCACTCTCCCACGTGCATTTATTACCACGAGCATGCCTAATGCGTCTTCATTCCATGTTTTATGGATCTAGGTTTGACCATAGGCACTCATGCATTGAACCTACTCATTTGCCCCTCTTTTGGCTATTTTTTCCTACCCTAGCCTACCTAACTTCCAACTAGACAACCTCCACATGTGTGAACATTATTTTGGTCTCCCATGCTCACCCAATGTCCACATGCACAATTTGGACATATTTGGGATATTTTGGAACCATTTCGTCAACCTAGTGGGGTTTAGGGCTAAATCTAAGCTATCTAAGTGTGGACACTCCAAATGCTTCCTATTTCTATATAAGGATGATCCAAACTCTTTGTAACCATGGACAGTTAATAAACTATGATATTTGATCATTTGTGTTTCCTAGTTTTTTATCATTTGTGCTGATATTTGATCATTTTATGCATGGTTTTTTATCATTTGTTTTCCAAAAATGTATATGCATTTGTTTCTTGCATAATAAGTTAAATATTTAAATTGTGACGTATCTATAGTTGTTAGATCCTACTATGATAGAGATTTTACATTGTATCAGAGCTCTTGGAGTTAATATTCGAACCATTAGACTATTTTAGTGGTGTGCGAGAAGGAGTGAAAAACTAAAGAAGTGCTTGGAAATATTGCATTGAAGCCATTGGAGGAATCCATTGGAATCTATCTAGTGTGTGATGATCTCTCGAATGCACCCACTATCAAGTAGGGTTTGAATCTATTAGTGTAGATCCCCTCCTTAGTGATTGAGAGTTTTTATTGCAGGTATTCAAGAGCACCATTGTCACCCAGTGCGCAAGCAGTAAAAGAATATGGAGCAATCTCATCCAAATTTGCTCACTCCTTTCAACTATTTCGATTGGAAGGATGAAATGGTGATTTTATTGAGATCCAAGGGTCTTTTTAGGATCACAATGGGCACAAATGTTGATCCAAACTATGATGTGGATAAATCAAAATGATTCAATAGAATGGATGAGGCATTTGGCCTCCTTTGTCTTAGTATTTCGAGAGACCTCTTATTTCATGTTAAAAGTCTATCTACTCCAAATTAAGTGTGGCTCAAGCTTGATTCTTTGTTTGGAAAGACTGATGAAATGAGGGGCCACCAACTTGAGAATGAGCTGATCTCACTAAGTCCAACCAATTTCGAATCCATCCAGGATTTCTTCTCAAAGTTCAAGAGCTTGGTATTGCGAATCAAACAATGTGGCATTGACAAGAAGTAAGAACAGTTGCTTTTGTCCATTCTTTCGAAATTGGGTCCTAAGTACTCAATTTTTCTTTCTACATTTCACTCCACAAAGATCATAGTTAGAAATTGGAAGATGCCATCTTTGGCTGATTGCATGGAGATGCTAACTCAAGATCAAAACAAGTTGGTCTTGATGGGTTCCATTAAGAAAAAATATCAAGTACTTTTAGCTAGAGATTTGAAGCAACCTAGAGGCAAGCAAAATCCCAAGTTGAAACCACAAGAGAAGAGGATGACGGAGAAGAAGCAGTTAGATGAGGAGAACTCAAGTTCAAGTGATGAAGATTCAAAAGTCAAGAAGATGGGAGAAAGTAAGAGAATCCCAAGTGTGGTTATTGCAAAGGTTCTCACAATGAAAAATCTTGTTTTAAAAAGAAGATAGACATTCTATATATATAGAAATAGTTTCTTGCAAAAATGTATATGCACTCATTTCTTGCATCATAAGTTCAATATTTCAATTGTGAGGTATCTATAGTAGCTAGATCCTACTGTGATAGATATTTTACAGTCATCTATGACCTGGGAGGAAAAATAGTCAATTCTTATGCGTGGGGACTCGGGGTGAATTCCAACAATGTAGTTGAACTGCTTAATTTACTTCATGGCATGGAAATAGTCTCTAAGTTAAACATCAGAAAGATCTTAGGTTTTGGAGATTCAAGGAAATTCATCCATAAAACGAGGATTGGTTATGCCAAATGATCCGCGTGATTCAAAAGGATTCATCAAAGAATCGGCTTACTAAACATCTCTCAAGAGGTCAATTACCTTCATATTATTAGAGGAAATAACATATCAGCAGACCACGTTGCAAACAAAGGTGTTAAACTTGGTATTGGAAAAATAATCTATGAGGACGGTCGCAAAGACTCATCTCGATCCCCTAGGACTCCAAGTCCCACCTACAAGTGTTCAACCCATCTGAACTTAATTCATAGTGGGAATGTGTCCTTTAGGATGACATCAATGCGTGTGTGGTGTTTTAGCAGCACCTTCCCTCATGATGACTGCATGGAAAATGCATTTATGGGGAGTCTTGTACAAGAATATCCCTCTCTCGGCTCACGCGTAAACAAGATGTTTCGTTTCAACAATGTAGATAAGGAAGAGGTGAAAGGGAAAGAAGGACTTCAGACGCAGCAACTCGGAAATATATTGAGAGGTATGTATCTCATTCCCCTCAACTATGAGGAAAACTGCAGGTGGGAGCATAACAGAGCCATCCTTCAGCATGTGGTAGCAGAGTCCGAACACATCTAGCTCGGAAATCTCGACGAATTTATAGGAAGTTTCCATCACCCCAAAGTAATGGTTGGAATGAGGGAGGCCATGTCTTATTTGAAGGCTAGTGTTGAAGACTTTAAAATGAATCTCACGAAGGTTTTCGAGGTTGGATATGTTGGTCTCAAGGAAAATAAGGAAACCGCAGAGGACATGAAATACATATCCCAACATCTCACGCGTGAAGAATCCAGAATAGATGACCTTGAGAGAAATTTGTTTGAGCTTATGGGAACCATGGATGTCATAAAGAATGAAGTGCTGAAAATTGCCAAAGTGACCCAATGTAGCCACTGCCAGGAGTACCCAAATGAAGACGTGCTGCCATAAGCTTTAACTATTTTTCCTCCAAGGTCATAGATGACTATAAAATATCTATCATAGTAGGATCTAGCTACTATAGATACCTCACTATTGAAATATTTAACTTATTATGCAAGAAACAAGTGCATATACATTTTTGCAAGAAACTATTTCTATATATATAGAATGTCTATCTTCTTTCTGAAACAAGATTTTCATTGTTGTGAGAAACTTTGCAATAACAACACTTAGGATTCTCTTTCTTACTCTCATCTTCTTGAATTTTGAATCTTCACCACTTGAACTTGAGTTCTCCTCATCTGACTGCTTCTTCTCCTTCATCTTCTTCTCTTTTGGTTTCGACTTGGGATTTTGCTTGCCTCTAGCTTGCTTCAAATCTCCAGCTACAAGTACTTGATATTTCTAGTACATTTGTTGGGAAATGTTTTTTCGCAAAATTTGTTTGTATCTTGTAATGGAATATTTCTTAAGTGGTTCATGCCTAGACACTGAATCAACGGCTCGAAACGGCCAAGTGATGGTGTTTCATCATGAAACAAAAGACTATAGCAATAGTCTGTATTTGCACCAATCAATGAAAGATATGTTTTTTTCTTTTTCAATGAACAAACTGAAACTGAAACATCAATTCACCTAGAAAAGCATTTGATACAAAAAATACCCCCCCACATCTATTTTTCACTATCTTTAGTTGGATGCGATGTAGACATTTTTTCATGTCCCCTCATTAATGATTAGTGGAAGGATCTCATAGGACAACAAATCCCTTGGGTTGAGGAGTAAATTTCATGCACATGGGGTTAATTCAGAAGTAAAGTAATTAATTAGTTAGGAAGTTTAATTTTATTTTTATCCTAAGTTTGAAATGTACTTGGTAGAAGTAATTTCCATGAATTAGATATTTTTATTTTGGAATAAAGTGGATAATGCTCCACAAGTGTGCCTTAGAGGATAAGGTTAACTAAGAGTTAACTAGCAAGACAAGAAAAGATAAAGCACTCAAAACAAGGAATGTAGGAAAAGGAGAAGAAAGCAAAAAATCATGACGAAAGCATAAAAGCAGGATAAAGTAGAAAAGCAAGAAAAGTATGGCAAAGGAAAAAAATAGGATAAGGTAGAAAAGCAGGACAAAACAGAAAAGTAGGATAAGGTAGAAAACCGGGAAAAAGAAGGATAGAATAGAAAAACCATCAAAAGAAAAAGCAAAAGAAAAAGAAAAAGTAGAAACCAAAAGCAAAAGCAGAAAGCAAGGAAAAAGCTAAAGTAGAAAGTAGAAAGAAAAGCAACCTTATCCACTCCACGAGGGTTCCTTAGCCTATCATACTTTCTCAACAAGTCACATAAATCTATAAAACAGGAATTACAACTCCGTTTCACATCTTTTGATCATTTGTGATTTGAATTGAGTGCAATTTTTCCTAATTGACCTAGGTGAGTTGCCCCTAGTCCTAGCTGGGAGATGTGCCCCATGATTCTACTGAAAGGATGATGGCATCCATTCTTCATCACTTATTCTATTGCAGGTGCTGAATCCTGATCCATTTGTTGGTGTTCTCATTGTGCGGCTCAACTCCTTCATTCAGTAGGAACAGTGTTGGAGGGACGAAATGGAGGTTCTATTTTATACCTCTATGATAATTTATGGACATTGATAGCTATTCCATTGCGTAAGTAGCAATTTTTCGAGTAGGAAACACATTTTTATCATCAAGAAAGGTGTTTGGATTAACAATTTATGGCCATTTTACTATATCTTGGGGTTCCAGGTGTGAAATACATGCCCTAATTCCTATGAGATGATGATGGTATTCATACATTTTCAATTATATAATTCCAGGTCGTGTAGTTGATTCAATGCTAGTTTGAATTTCAGAATAAGTTTCATGAATTCTATGGTTTGAATCTTCAAGCTTCCTATTGATTTCTAGTGCTAGTTTGTTGTATTGAGAAGAGTGGCATTCTTTTCCTATTATGAGAATCCTATTGGATTAAATATGACGTATTTGATGTTATTATGATCCTATGATATCATTCATAAACTTTTAGAATGCATAAGTCTGAAATATTCTGATTTTTCTACATCGCCTCTAGATTTGCATCGATTTGAGCTAGTTTCCATAATGCATTTCATAAATGAATTAGTCTTGATCCAAATGAAGTAATTATTGTTCCTATATTTTTTTAATATGTGATATGAATTATTCCAATTATTATATCATATTTTTTTGATACTTTATTGATTGTTTGGGAGTCCTGAATTCCAACTAGTTGTGCAATCCTAGTAGGCAATTTTTATTGTATCTTTCTGAGAATTTATCAGAACCTTATATAACTTTATGGAATGAAAAATGACTATATATTGACTATAAATAGATTTTATTTAGCCTCCTAAAGTTAGAATCCTTCACCAGTAGCTTCTAGTGAATGAATAGTGAAGTACTAGTTTGCATATGCTGGGGTTCCCAGGAACATTGTAGTAGATTTCAGCCTTGCTGATTTCGAACCATCAATGGTCCCAATTATTTTTGCAAAGGTATTAACATATATCATAGTCCTCCTCCCATCCAAAGTACTTGATTTTTCCTACATCCAGTAAAACTAGCCCACCGAGTCCATTGTTTTTAACTAAGTCTTGTAAAAGATTGAGTTAGTGTATAATCATCCCCAGTTGGTACATTAAATTGGTATCAAATCTATTTCCTCTACTCCCGTGGAAATAAGACTCTCAATTTGATGAATTTGTAGCCATGTCCATTTTCAGTAAAGAATATTCTTACTCTGATGATGATTTTGGTGAGCACTATGATGAGAAATATGAAGAGTACTGCAGATAGTATGAGGAATAAAATTTCAAAGAGGTACCTTATACAAGTATCTCCCATCAGATCATATTTGGAAGGAGAAAATTTGTTTTTTCTTATAGCCATATGTATGGAAACGTTGCATGTTCGACAATCAAAGATCAACCTACTTGTGAAAAGAGAAGGAAAATAGATAAATCTTCTTTGGATGCATCTGCTTCATACTTGATGAGAATTTTTGAATCCACTTCAAAAATAGTCTGCAAAGATCTTGATCCTAAAGGAACTAAAGAGAAAGAAAAAAAGGTACAAATCAGCCATATGAAGAAGATTAAGGTACAATCCTTACTAAGCAGGGTTGTAAGCATGAAGAAGCCACCACTGATTCTACTAAGGATCATCTAGTTCTTGATCACAAAGTCACTGTTGAATGGTGCCAAGAAGATGCATATACTATTGGTTGTTCAAGTTATGAATATGAATCTATTGATGGATGCTATGAAGAGGTAACTATTGATGGGTTCCTAAGTTTTGAGGAGACATCTACTGATGGATGTCCATTCCTCTATGTGGGTGACATAGAGATACCACTTGAGAAGGATACTACAAGTATAAAACCCAATAAAGTTGAATAATATGAAATCCTTTCATTCAATGAATATATCCAAGTATCAACCTCACTTTCACCACGAGAGCTTCATGAGGTTGATCCACTAATTGATGATGAGGAGGTTTGCTCTCAAGCTTCTCCTTTTTAGAGGACACTCAAGTTGAGTGAAAGAAATATCAAGGAGGCCTTACACATTCTCCATGACACACATGATCCAGTTTCATGGTCTTGTTGGAGAGATGCTTTATTGGAAGATTCATATTTTCTTGAAGACATGGAGAAGATCCATAAATCAATGACTAATATCCAAGGTAATTTTTCACATATGCTTTCTGACGGATATTATTTGTACGAGCTTGTTCACATGTTGCAGGGAGCATCCTTGAAGGATGATGAGAATATTTGAAAGCTCAATGATGAGTTAATGGCCACCCAATATTCTTTGATAAGGACTTAAATTTCCCTCCAAGAGTCCAAGATAGAGATAAAGCAACTTCACCGAAAGTTGCAAATATCACTTGTTCCAATCTCCCAATCACTTATGGTTGGTTTTACTTAGAATTTAATGGAGGAACCTCATGAGATGGTGGTTCATGAGGTGAAGGACATCATGCATGTGCTTGAGAAATTTTGGGATGTATATGGTGAGTTCCAAGCAAAATACTCTCTACTAGAGAGAAACTGAGATTCTTCATGGAGCGAATAATTCCTCCATTAAGGAGTCAGAAGAGATCCTATGTGATGTACCAACCTTTGATGGAGTTCATGCATCCATTAGTGTGATGGATGAGGGTTGCAGTAAGGAGATTTTTGTCCATGATACTACCCCTATGAATCCTTCACATGATAAAACTTTCATACTTTCTTATCATATGGGTGAGTTGGCTCATTCTCCTACATCCTACACTTCCACGTTTTGTAGCATTCATCCTAATGAAGTATGGGTGAAAGGTTTCTTTTTGATGGTGCCATGTGAGGAGTATGAAAATCATATCCCTCCTTTTGATCATGACATAACAATATCACCTTCTTATTTACATTTTTACCATAAACCTTTGTTACCTTATGATGATCCACATCTTCATGGATGCACATATGGTACTCATTTGAGTCCCTTGAAGGCTCATTGTTCCCTTTGTCCTTACTTAATGGGAGAGTTTCTTCATCCATTGTTTGGGTGAAATGACACATGGAATAATTACTTGACACCTTCCACACCTCCTTGAGGAATCATTCATTTCTCTCATTTGATGACTCTCACATTCATGTATGTATTGATGAGACTTCTTTGAGCCACTTGAAGTCTCCTTGCTTTCTTTGGTCCTTGGTTCAAATTCTGGTGGCGGTTCTTCATTCACTTCTTGGATGAAAGAAAACATGCTTGATTATTTTGAAGCATCTTACATTATTTTGGAGCAACATTACAGGGAATGGTATCGTTACCTATGTCATTGGTGAAGATATGATTGGTCACTTGATGCTTGTGTGCAATTTGCAAATGGTGGTCTACTTGCTTGGATCGACAAGCACTTGCATGATCCTTTGATGAGGCACCTTCTTGATGTACATTTGTATGATGTTTATATGTACTTTGATGATCTATCTTTTGTACTTATGATGTTTAGGAGGATTCTCATTAGAGAGTGGGATCCTAGCATCCTCCACCTTGAGGTAAATTTTTTTGTTAATTTGCTCATTGATGGAATGTGTGAGTTATGGGATCCCAGAATTCCACACTTTGTTCAAATAATTTGGAGGATATTGTACAACTCCTACTTTGAGGTATTTTTTTGGGAGACCTCATGCGTGATAGGAATACACAAGCATTGGGACATGGAAATCCCATATTCAAATTTATATGTATTCACACTATGTATTGTTGGGGTGTGCAAGTGTTGGGACCCTAGCATCCCATACTTTCTAGATTGGTTCTTGATGATATTGTGCACTAGGAGGGTGCAAAAGCAGTGGGATCTAGATATTGTTGATCATTGGCAACTCATTGGGGGCACATTTTGGTTGGTTGTATTGAGAAAGAAAGCCTCTTCTCTTCCCCATGGGTTCATCTTTGCAGTAGATGGTGATGGTTTCATATATGGGAAACATGTTTTTGGATGGAATTATTTTTTTCTTGCAAGGTGTTATGATGAATTCCATGTGATTCTTATGCATTGCATAGGAGAATATATATTGCACCTTGTATTGATGAGAATCACTTGGGATCCTGGTATCATTTTTATTAGTATCCACACTAAATGCATGGTTGGATGGTGATGGAACAATCTGTTCGTAGAGTTCATGAGTAGTTTATAATCAAAGTAGTGTAGCAGAAGCATGATGGTTCATGATGCTTAGTTGGGTTGGATTTGATTATTGTTTGAGGACAAGAAATTTTTGGGAGGGAGGACTGCGATTTACCCTCATTGATGATAAGTAGAAGGAGTTCGTAGGCCAACAAATCCCTTGGTTTGAGGAGGAAATTTCATGCACTTGGGGTTAATTCTGAAGTAAAGGAATTAATTAGTTAGTAATTTTAATTTTATTTTAATTTTAAGTTTGAAATGCACTTGGTAGAAGTAATTTCATTAATTATATATTTTTATTGTGGAATAAAGTGGATAATGCTCCACAAGTGTGCCTTAAAGGAAAAGGTTGACTAAGAGGTAACTTGCAAGACAAGAAAAGATAAAGCAGTCAAAGCAAGGAAAGTAGGAAAAGGAGAAGAAAGCAGAAAAGAGGGACAAAAGCGGGACAAAGCAGAAAATCAGGACAAAAGCATAAAAGCAAGAAAAATAAGGACAAAACATAAAAGCAAGATAAGGAATAAAAGAAGAAAAAAGAAGGACAAAGCAGAAAAGCAGGATAAGGTAGAAAAGCAGGAAAAAATAGGATATAAAATAAAAAGAAGGAAAAACAAATGCAAAATAAAAAGCAGAAAGCAAAATCAAAAGCAGAAAGAAAACACAAAAGCAAAAAAAAAAGCAAAGTAGAAAGCAAAGCAACCTTATCCACTCCATGAGGGAGACTTATCCTATCTTAATTTTTCAATAAGTCACCTAAATTTATAAAAGAAGGATTACAACTCCATTTCACATCTTTTGATCATTTGTCATTTGACTTGAGTGCAATTTTGCCTCAATGACATGGGAGATGTACCCCTAGTCCTAGTTGGGAGATGTGACCCATGCTTATAGTGAAAGGATGATGAGATCCAGTATTCATAATTGATTCTATTGTAGGTATTGAATCCTAATCCATTGGTTTTTGTTCTCATTGTGTGTCTCAACTCCTTCATTTAGTAACAACAGTGTTGGAGGTCCGAAATGGAGGACCTTTTTCAAAAATTTTGATACCTTTTGGAAATTGAGGCATATTCCGTTGTGTCTGTAGCATCGTTTCCAGTAAGAAACAATTTTTTTTCTCATCAATAAAGGTGTCTGGATAAGCTATTTATGGCCATTTAACTAGATGTGGGGGTTCTAGTTGTGAAGAACGTGCCCTACTTTATGTGAGAGGATTATGGAATTCAACCATTTTAAATGATCTTATTTTAGTTCATATATCTGATTTAATTCTGGTTTCAATTTCATAGGAAGTGTCATGAAGTCTATGGTTCGAATCTTCAAGCTTCCTATTGATTTCCAACATTAGTTTGTTGTATTGAGAGGAGTGAAGTTCTTGACCTATGATGAGAAGCCTATTGGATTCCATATGATTTATTTTTTGTTATCATTATCCTATGATGTCAATCATAAACTTTTATAATGCATAAGTCTTAAATATTCTGAGTTTTCTACACCCCCTCTAGATTTGCATAGATTTGAGCTAGTTTCCAGAATGCATTTGATAAATAAATGATTCTTGATACGAATAAAGTAATTCATGTTTTTGGAGTTTTTTAATATGTCATATGAATTATTCCAAGCCTTGCAACATAATTTTGTGAGCCTTCATTAACTGTTTGGGACTCTTGAATTCCAACTAGTTGTACAATCCTAATAGTAATTTTTTATTGTATCTTTGTGAGAGTTTATGAAAACCTTGTATAAATTTATGGAATTCAACCTGACTATATATTTACTTTAAATTGATGTTATATATCCTCCTAAATTCATAATCCTTCACCAATAGCTTCCTGTCAATGAATAGTGAAGTACTAGTTTTCATATGCTGGGGTGCCCAGGAGCATTGTAGTAGATTTCATCCTGGCTGATTTCAAACCATCAATGGTCCTAGTTCTTTGTTCAAATCTATTAACAACTATCATAGTTTGCCTCCCATCTAGAGTAGTTGATTTTTCCTACATCCAGTAAAACTAGTCCATCGAGTGCATTGTTTTTAACTAAGTCTTGTAGGAGATTGAGTTAGTGTATAATCATCCTTGGTTTGTGCATTACACATTTCCATTTGATGAATATATGTTTCCACATTTTTTACATGATGCAAATCCACCAGGAAATCAATAGTTAATTCTATTCGCATTGATTGAAGAGTTGTAGCATCATTGGCTTCCAAGGAAGCACAAAAATAGATCATAACCCATTCTCTTATCTATTCGAATATATATCAAAAATATAATAGCACGGAAAGGGCATCAAAAAGACAATTTCCTAGTTCATAGTAAAATTAATGCAAGCGAAGGAATTGGGAACTTGCTAATACACGATCAATCCCTTTAGCATTTGGACTAACTAAGAGGAAACAACTGGTTTTATCTAAATAAAATGGCATGTCACCAATTCCAAACTCTCCCCTATTACATATCATTATAGAATACACAAACTATTGAAGAAACATAATTGTCTACTAGTCTAGGTAATTGTACATGGTGTATCAATTCCAAATTGTTCTCGTAATTGCAATGTTGCATACAACCATAAGAATCAAATGTAGTAAAATAATGATACAACACAAAACAAAGTTTAAAAATCATAAGATGATCGAAGAAATATTATTGCGTTTCTACAATATAAATTCATTATCAACAACGGAAAAAAAATCTCAACAACTGCTACTGGTCTTAAACCATACCACTAAAACTGTTTCTTTAATATCTAGTGAGAAAACAAGAGGTTGCTACTCTACTTTAGCCTAATAATGGAAAGAGGAAAATGTTTCTGTACTAACAACAAAACATGTCTGACAAGTAGGAAAAAAAAAAGTCAAACCGAATGCAAAATTAATTTTGCAATCAAAGTAGAGTCAAGTAAGAAAAGGAGAATTAGTCTAGATAAATAATGGTTAACATTTCAAAAGCATATTAAAGCAATTTCCACAAATTCTAGTAATGATAGTAGCAATAGCATTACTAGTTTAAAGCAGTTCACATGTTTTATTTCTTCTTCTTTTTTTATCATAACAAATAGAATTAACTACTACGCAGATGGGCATAACAAATTAAACATACCAAGCAATTGATAAATCAACTGCAACACTCTTTTGATATTCAAAATAGCATCTATTAAGAAAAGGTGAACTAGTTGAGATAAGTATTTGCTAGAATTTTAAAAGACTGTAGAGCAATTGCCACTCATTCTAGTAAAAATAGCATGAAGAATATTGGAAGTTTTAAGCAAATTGGGAATAAACTTTGTCACAAAAAACACAAATTTTTATTGCAAATATAATGATATAAACTTTAACATGCCAAACAACTAGGGAAAAAATATAATTCTCAATAAGCGAAGTTTGTTAAAAATTCAAATCAAACAAAAGATTGATTTTTAGATCCACTAATATGTTAAAATAAATATTATAGCCATGGGGAAAGAAAGGAAAATTTCTAACATGAACAGTACATTGCGAATGAATTCGCAACATCCCTGACCTTAAAACAAATAGGGAGATAAGCAACAATACTTGGAGCAGTTGTTGAAAACAATAACCAACTTGCCTAACCATTAAGAAAGCAATCTTTCCTTCCATAATCAATAGAAAAAAATATAAAAAAATATTTGCATTGCCAACAAAAATATTGATAGTTTTAAATCAATAGAAAAAACAATTTCTGGAAAGGAATTTGTTAAAGCATTCAAAACAACAATGTCAAAATTCATTTCATCTATTACAGGGATTATCTATCAAAAGAACACATTAAAAAAAACAATAAAACAATATTTATATTCACACATTTATTACCATGAATCAAACTTAAATCATATTTTTATTTATAAAAAAATCAATAAATATTTCATAAAAAGTGTTCCTACCCTAACTTTAAACAAATAAAACTAATTGAAAAAACCAATTGCTATATGTCTCTTCTACATAGGGACACACAAATTACACATTTGCAAGATGGGGATAAAATCTCTATATTCATTGAAATACGAGAACTATCCAAAGAAAAGCATCTGGTTAAGTGCATATACCTCTCTCCTACAAAGGCCAATGCATTTTCCATCCAATGTCAGAAACTCATTATGGTTTATTCACAATACTATAACTAGAGAAAAGCATAAACATGCTAGCAAACCCTGTTGAAATTTTGTTGTCTTTGGTTATCATTGATTCCAAATGATGTAAAAGAGGATTCAATATTCCTTGTCCCATTTTGAAGAAATATATGAAAGCCACTTTGAAGAAGTATATGAAATCCAGATTGAAGAAGTATACGGAAGTACATAAGAAGTACATCCAGATTACAAAAGTATATCTAGAAGTGCTCCAATTCATTCATATTAAAGAAGTAAATAAGTTACACATGGAAGTCCTAAGTCCACCTAATCATGCTATCTCAAGGATAATTCAAATAAGTTAGTTGGACAAGGTTCAGGAGTTCCCAAGAGGATTGGGAACAAGAAGTAGTTGGACAGGTATGCAAGTCTCAGAAGTGTGCAAGACTTTTCAATTAGAAGGAGTATGCAATTTTTTGAAACACGCAGGATTATTGGAAGAAATTGGTGGCCGAAAAATTCAAGTGCGCAAGACCCACAAGGAAAAGGACCAAGTATGTTCAATACCCACAAGGGATGACACTTGAATTGCGAAGAACATGATAAGTGGTGGAAGAGTGAACTAAGAGGAACCGTGAATCAAGGAAGAAGGGACTCTATGACCAACTTGTGGATATGCTATCCATGTTTGACAAGTAAAAATAATAATCCAAGTTGGATAGTTGAAGTAAGGTTGTAAGCTCATGAATGGAAGATACATATTTGACAAGCTTCTTATTTTGGGACACTAAGGGCTCATGCAACCAGAACATCATGTTCTAGAAGAGAGCCAAGTGTGCACGAACATACGAACATAATTGATGATGGTGCACAAAGGATATAGTTTATATGTGAGAGTTACGTGAAGATAGAAATGCATAACTATAGAGGTTGTGCAAGTGTGTCAGAATGAATTTATTGCAGATAGTACATAGAAAGTCATAGATGATCTAAGATATATGTGTGAAGAAAACCTTATAGCACAATAAGGATGTGCAGCATGATGAGGGTAATATAAGACGATTTCGAAGAACAAATGGACATATCACAGATGATGCAGAAAAGGTCACAAATTATCTAAAGATAGATGCACCAAGGCAGATGTGTAATATTGTAGAAGGTGCGAAGATTGTTCTGATATAGATACATGAAATCAGAAGTAGCATAGCACATGAAGCACATAATCAGTTAAGTTTGTAGATGCATAGAATAAGAATGGTAACACATCACATAACATGTAGTAAATGTTTAGTGTGAAGAAACAAAGTGGTATGATGAAGAAGCACAACTTTTTTCAAGTATGAATTCAAGTATGTAATGTTGATGTTGTCATTTGTCAAGTGAATTTTGTGATATAGATCAATGATTGCAAGATATCAAGGATACATAAAGTGTGAATAGTAGAACAAACAACAATTAATTTGAAGAGTGCGTGAATTAATAGAATATTGAAGAAATATATTCTACAAACATATCAGGGAAGCAGGATGAGGAAACGAGCATGGGGCTGATGCCTCCTTCCAGTTGAAGCTAGTAAATCAAGGAATTGGTGATTCCTTCAGGTCGTAGCCTATAAAACCAGGGGGTCGGTGCCTCCCTCCAATTGATGCTGGACAAATTTGGAAGTTGGTGCTTCCATGAATGTAATATTTATATTATAAGAGAGAATTCTTTGGTTTTATCCCATTTGGGTTTCCACGTAAAAATATATGTGATCTGTGTTTTGCACATGTGATGGTGAATGTATTTATTCATGATAAATGCATAATTTAAGTCCCAATGGAATTTGATAAGAAGTAAAAATTGTTCATAACCATGCTAATTTTGATTCACCCCCCTCTTAGTATTAATAAGATTCCAAAAATTGGTATCAGAGTGGGTGTCTTCAGTAGCAACCTAAATCTAGAAGATAGATCTGTGCACAAATATGAAAAATCAAGAAGGACTCTCCATGAACATATCACCAATATTTGATGGTACCATTTACACCTTCTGGAGGATAAGAATGGATAGCACAAATTAATCTAGTTGATAAAAGACAGTATGAATGCAATGCAAGAGCCACAAATGCATTGTTATGTGGGTTAACAAACACTGAATTCACTAAATTCATGCATTGTGCCTCATCCAAGGATGTATGGGATAAACTCAGAAATTTCTATGAAGGTGACAAGAAAGTAAAGAAGGCAAAGTTGTAGAATTACTATGTATTGTATGAGGATTTGAAAATGAAATATGAAGAAAAATTTGCCTCATATTTTGTTCGAGTTGGTGAGTTAGTTAACACCATGAAAATTCTTGGAGTTACACTAGCTGAAGAATCAGTTGTGAAGAAGATACTATGAACTCTACCTCCAAGATTTGACTCAAAGGTATTTGTATTAGAAGATAGAGATAATATTGCATATTTAACCAAGGATGAGTTTTAAGGGATCCTGACTGCGTATGAGATTACATCTGAAAGGGAAAATCCTATCGGAAAGGAAGCATCCTTTAAAGATACCAGGAAAGAAAAGAAAGAGAATTATAAAGGCTCTTGTGATGAATCAGATCAGGAAGAATCAAACTTTGTGAGAAAGCTGAAAAGAGAACGTGGTAAGTATAAGGGAAAACTACCTTTAAAATGTTTTATATGTGGAAGAGTAGGCCACTTTGCTTCAAAGTGTCCATATAAGGAAGATGGAGATAGTGACATCCAGGAAGAGGTCATTCGCAATGAACGAAGGTTGGTGCACACCCAGGACATATCTTAGAACAGGAAGAAAGTTCCAAAACAAAGGAAGAGTCTATAAACTAAGGAAGACAACAATTTATATGAAGAAAGTGATTGCGACGATAAGCCAAAATAAGTATTATTCATGGAATTTTTGGAAGATGAAAGTACTGAATAAAATAAAAAGAGTTGTTTCTTTGACAAGAAAAACACACCAATTGTGCAAAGAAAACCAAGAGCACTAGATAAGTATTTATTTAGTGGATTGTTTAATACACCTCCAAATATTGTCACAGAGATTAAATTAGACAGTCAATCTAAAGTAGAAGAAGTTGCAGAGGTTGATTGGGAAGCTGAACTAGTGAGTGCCTGGGATGAATTAAAGAATTCAAGAAGGAAGAACAAACTATCTTAGGACCAAATATCAATGTATGAAGAACAATTCAACCAATCCAAGGTGATTCAAGAGTCTCTTGAAAAATAGGTGAGTGAAAAGGCAATGAATTTTGAGAAACAACTACATTGCGTAGTAGACACAATTAGAATGCTTGATGAAGAGAAATCGGTATTGCTAACAAGTGAGCTTGAATAGAAGGATAAAGAGGCCACTCACTTAGAATAAAAATTAACTAAGATAAAAGGGAATAAATAGGTTCAAGATCATATCGTGAGTGATACCCCGAACTGTGCACATTCACAAAGTGACAAGGCTTGTCTTGAAGATGAAATGAAGAATAAATTCAAAGGAAACACATCAATCCTAAATAATATTTTGAGCAATCAAAGATAACCAACATACAAGTCAGGACTATGATACAAAAGAACATCTAGGAAAGTCTGTGACAGTACGCAAGGTACAAATCAAATGAAGTCATTCAGGTATGATAATTCCTTTAGTGATTATAATTATTTTCGTTACACTGCCAGAAGATGGACTAATACAATCAAGTGCAGAATGTGCAATTACATTGTGTTAATATTTGGTTGAGATTTTGTCACGTCCCCTCCCATCAATCTGATGCAAGGGAGGAAACATGACTAACATTCCAGGCCTATTTGTGTAACTCAGCCCCATACATTACTAAGAAAATTCACAACAAATAAAAACTTATGTGTGTAGATTCATACTCAATATAAACACAACGGAAATAAACATTATCCATACACAACTGCATCATGCATTCAGCATACCAATAGCAGTCATCAAATTAAACATGGCAGAACACAGAATTAACATAATTCAAACCACAGAGAATACTTATCTTTAAGATGAAGCTATCCAACAACTGGCTATGTGAGAGCAACGTTACACTCAACTATATGTCTCTATCCAACTTGTATTCTTTCAGCTGAGAGACCACCCCCGAGATGGGATGTGTATCCACTAAGGAGGAACTAGACAGGCTCACTCACAACCATGATCTCACATGAATAGTCATGCTAAGCCAACACACGGTTGGGTTTATCAAGCATGCAAGAGGCACATGAGGAGGATGCTAAGCCAGTGAGCTCAACCACAAAACTACATACATCTCAACTAAACTCAAACAATCATGGAACCCACAATACCTACCATACCCAACACAAGGAAGGTCCCCTTCTCTACTACACAGTCCCTCAGGAATCCCTTCCCTCCAGTGCTCTTCAGGGTGGGAACAGAAAGGTCCAGCTGCTAATTTCTTGAGATTCTATCCTTCACTGGGTTTATTAAGCCATCCAATCCTCTGTTCAAACATTGACACTTGAATGTTCTCAATTTGATGGCCAACTCAATCCCGTAATTGGATTTCTATGCTATAAAAACTGGGTTTTCCAACGTATTTCGAGGTATCTAATACTCTCAATTTATCCCCAAGGTTCATATATATGAATCCCCCATTGGAGTTTACTTTCAATATCAAATCCTAGGCATCTATGGCACTTCAAAACGTGGGTTAATTCACAGTTGCGATTTTTGGTTTTTCTCACTGCTGGGCAGGTGTAATGGATGAAAACTGAAGCTTAGATGTTCCACCATGGAATGGGGATGAAGAAAAATGAATTTCCATCAGGTAGAGTGACTTGTGGATCAAGGAAATAGAGCCCATACTCTGCCATACGAATTTCTGTGCTGCCCATGCTCCATTGAAGCCATGGACTAATTTCTTCAACAACTTTCTTACACAGAATTAAATGTCAACAAGGAAAGTCAAATGGGTTCTCAAAATGATGTTTGGCAGCTTGTGGCTCAATCTCACAACCCCCTCACCACTCCCTAGTGGAATACACATGGCCCCTTCTCATTAGTTACGTCCATAGCCAGTTTTGGTATTTTATTGAAATATTAAATATTTACACCTATTACAATATTTCATGGCTTAATAGCTCATGGGTAATAAAATATCAAATACTTGCATTTTAAATCAAATACGAGCATACACTAGCGGGGCCTTGGCCTTGAGCTCCACACTAGGAAAACATACATCGCATGTACACAATATTTACATAAAAGCCAATATACCATAAGGGTCAAAATTGGGGTATTACATTCCCCTCCCCCTTAGAACAACACCATCCTTGGTGTTCTCAAAACTGAACAAAAATGGGAATGCCTCTCTCATGGCATCCTCTAACTCCCATGTAGCCTCATCGGGACTAAGGTGCTACCATTGGACCTTTACCTTCCTGATGGCTCTATTCCAGAGCAATGTGACCTTCTTGTAGAGGATGTGCATAGGCTCTACTTGGAACTCTCCCTCGGGTTCCACCTATATCACATTCCAATCAATCATATGATTAGGATCATGTAAATACTTATTAAGCACAGATACATTGAAAACATTGTGAGCTCTTATGTTAGCAGGTAATGCAAATCTATATGCAATTGGCCCTATCCTATCTAGGACTTCAAATGGCCCACAATACCATGGTTCCAACTTGGCACAACTCCCCAACTTGAGTGAACTTTTCCTTGGTTTCACTCTCAAATAAACATGATCCCCAATCTGAAATTCCTTATGCACTCTTTTCAAATCTACATAACTCTTTTGCTTGTCCTGAGCTTCCTTTAAATTCTTCCTGATCTTAGCAACTTCTTGTTCTATTTCCTTCATCATTTCTGGCCCAAGTAGTACCTCGTTCAACGGACTATCCCAATTCACTGGAGTCCTACATCCTTTTCCATACAATGCCTCAAATGGACTCATTCCCAATGATGCATGATGTCCATTATTGTATGTGAATTCCACCAAGTGTAGGTAGTCCTCCCACTTGGATGGTTTATCCATCACATACATTATCAGAATGTCTCCAAGAAACTGATTCACCCTCTGAGTTTGGCCATCTGTTTTTGGATGATATGTTGTACTAAAATTCAATTTAGTTCCCAATTTCTGAAATAATTCTTTCCAAAAATTGGAAGTGAACTTTGTATCACGATTATAAATTATTGCCTTGGGCAATCCATGCAATCGGAATATCTCTTTTATGAAGATATTTGCAATGTCATTAGCCTTGTGAGTAGACTTGACTAGAATAAAGTGAGCTACCTTTAATAGCTCGTCCACCACAACCATGATTGAATCGTGCTTCTTCATTGTCATGGGAAGACCTGCTATAAAATCCATAGAGATCACTTCCCACTTCCATTCTGGAATGGGTAAGGGCTGCAACAATCTTGTTCGATGTTGGTGCTCTACCTTGACTTGTTGGCACTTTTGACACATAGCAATGTACTCGTTTATGTCCTTCTTCATACCATGCCAAAAGTATTGCTTTCTTGTTGCTTTTATAGTTTTTTGATATCCTGGGTGTCCAAAATATGGCATTTGATGTATTTCATCCATCACAAGTTTCTTCGAATATGCACTATTTGGAATGTACAGTCTGGTACCATGATAAATGAGAACATCATCCTCACCCACCTAATATCTTGCACATGCTTCATCTGCACTACCTTGATGCAACTTCTCTTTAATTTGAAGGTAAGTTTCATCACTAGTTTGAGCTTCTAGAACTCTTGCCTTCAAATATGATTTGCACATACTTAATGCTGCAACATGAAATTTTCTACTAAGAGCATCTGCAACCTTATTCTCTTTTCCTTTTACATGCTTAATTTCAAAATCAAATTCACAAATAAATTCCATCCACCTAGATTTCTTAGCATCAAGTTTGGATGATCAAACAAATATTTCAAGCTCATGTGGTATGTCTTAAGCTCGAATCTTCTTCCCAACAGATAATGTCTCCACATCTTGAGAGCATGTACTATGGCTGCTAATTCTAAATCATGTGTGGCATAATTATTTTCATGCTCTTTCAATTTCCTTGACTCATAGCAAATCACCAATCCTTCTTGCATGAGAACTCCACCTATCCCTTCAATGCAAGCATCTGTGCACACTAAAAAATCCTTCCTTGGATCTGCTATCTTGAAAACAGGAGCACCGGTAAGTAGCTCCTTTAACTGCTTAAAGCTTTTCTCACACTTTCTAGACCATACAAACTTTATATTCTTCCTCTGCAATGAAGTGGTTGGATGAGCTATCTTGGAGAATCCTTCAATGAACCTTCTATAGTAACCAACAAGACCCATGAAAGATCTAACATCTGAAACATTCCTTGGGGTTGACCAATCCATGATGGCATTAATATTCTCTCGATCAACTGCAATACCCTCTTCAGAAATGACATGACCCAATTACTGCACCCTCTTTTGATAGAATTCACACTTGCTTAACTTGGTATACAACTGGTGTTCTCTAAGGACTTGCAATACCATCCTTAGATGTTCCTCATGCTCTTCTTCATTCCTTGAATAGACAAGAATGTCATCTAAGAACACAATCACAAACTTATCCAAATATTCGCTGAAGACACTATTCATGAGACACATGAATGTAGCAGGTGCATTGGTAAGACAAAATGGCACCACAGTGAACTCATAATGACCATATCTAGTTCTGAAAGCTATCTTGTGAATGACTTCTTCTTTTATCCTCACTTGATAATAACCAGACCTCAATTCAATCTTTGAAAACACGTTAGCTTCCTTCATTTGATCGAATAAGTCATCAATTCTTGGCAATGGATACTTATTCTTGAATGTCACTTTATTTAGCTGCCTGTAATCAATACACAGCCTTAAATTTCCATCCTTATTCTTGACAAATAACGCTAGTGCTCCCCAAGGAGACACACTAGGTATGATATACCTCTTGTCCATTAACTCTTGTAGTTGCATCTTTAAGTCTACCAAGTCTGGTGTACTCATTCTATAAGGAGCTTTGGAATTCATTGCTGCCCTTGGAACAAGATCGATGGTAAAATCAATATCTCTCTTTGGTGGTAGTCCCGGCACTTCATCTGGAAACACATCTTTGAACTCTTGCAACAATGGGAAGTATTCTATCCTTGGTCCTTTTTCCTCTGATGAATATGACATATGAACTGCATATAATTGACAACCTTTCTTATAAAACCTTTTCAACTCTAAGGCTGAAGTATGTCTTACTGAAACTTCCTTGGGAATTCCTCTTACCAATCTTGGCCTTCTCTCTTCATCAATGCATTCAAGTGCTTTCTCATAACAGTCCAACTTGGCTCTATGTCTTTATAACCAATCCATACCAATTAAGGAATCATAATATCCTAATGGTAGTACATTTAATTCTGCATGTGTGTGGAGTCCATTCAATTCTATGGGGCACTCCACCACTACTTCAAGTACTTTTATCTTGGTCCCTGTGGCTAATTGAACTAGCCAAGACTTATTATGCTTCACTTTGATAAGAGAACAACCTTCAACCAATTTTGGAGAAACATAACTACGAGTAGATCCTGGGTCAATCAAAACAGAAATAGATTGCTTAGCAATCTTACCTTCAACTTACACAACTGATGATTGATGGTATTCCTGATGATTATCCAATGTTGCATAAATTCGAGGCGTTGCCCTTTCCATGTCCTCCACTATTGCTGCTCCTTTTAAGTTGTGCAGCCTTCAAGGATTCTCCTTCCGATGTGGACAATCCTTTAGCATGTAGTTTTCTCCACATCCCCAACATAGAAGTGGCCTTTTTGATGCTTTATTTGCTGCTACTACTGGCTTGAATCCGCTCCTTGCTTGTTGGCCTTGTGGAAAGTTTCTTGGCTGATCTTTGAGTGGGGGATTGAATCCATTTTTCTCATGATCAAACCTCCCTGGTGGCTTCCCTTTCCATGCTGGGTGAACCTCCCTGGTGGCTTCTACTCATAGCAATGCATTGCCATTCTAATGGTTTCATCCAAGCTTGGTGGATTAACAAACTCAATTCTATCTTTGAAACCTGGAGGTAGGCTTCTAAGGAAGCATTGGATCTTTATCCTCTCATCTTTGATATAGTCCACATACCTCAACAATTCCAAAAATTTGTGGACATGTTCTTCCATATTTTTCTGTCCCAACCTGAGTTCATTAAACTCTTTTCTCTTACTATCATAATACCTAGTAGAAAGGTATTTTTCCTTGAAATAATTCTTAAATCTCTCCTAGCTAATCTACCTTTTATTGATCCCTTTAACATCCAAGAGGTTGTCCCACCAAATTGAAGCTCTATCATTTATATTGTAAATGGAGATTCTAGCCTTCTCATTTCCTGAGTAATCATGAATCCTGAAGCATTTCTTCATCTCAAGAAGTCATGCCTCTGCCTCTTGGCCTGTCTTTCCCTCTCCATCAAATCTGGGAGGTTTTTCCTTCCTCACCTCTCCCTATGGGATGCCTTTGAATTTATTCCTTCCCTCAAATCTACTAGAAGTATTCCTTGGACTTCTTTGAGAACCTATGGAGTCACATGACTTGCTGGAAGAAGATCTTGAGGAAGGTGTTCTATGCTTCTTGCTCACATAACTCTTCCTTGGGATTGGAGTCCTCTTCCTAGAATGACCTCTAGAGCGACTCACTGCATCTCTTCCTTCTTCACCTACATTGCTTGGCTTGGAACCAAGGTTTATCCTCTGGTTCATATCAGTGAGGCTTTGCAAAATAACAGCATTGAGCTGGTTCTATTCTTCTTGAGCCTTCATCAATCTCTCATTGTATCTTACCATAGTTTCAACCAAATTTTGAGGAGTTATTTTCTCCCTTCTCCCATTGGATTCAATCTTAGCATTCCCTTCTTGCACATTTGACCCTAGCACATGTTCCTCACGCTCATAAGGATCTTGAGCATCATTTCTGGCCACCATTCTTTCTTTGGAGACCCTTTCCCTGTATGCTACTTCTACAACAACTATTTAAATCGTATGAGCTGCAAGCACTATGCATTATGAAAATATTTATTAGAAATATTAGGAATGCATACAAAAGCATAAAACATCAATATTTAACACCATTAAACTCATGGAATAATTCACATAGCTATCAATTCTTCATTTCCTTGCCCCATCATGCAATTATGGAATTTACCAATATTGACAACAATTTGTCAAAACAGTCACTAGCACTTTTCTACTCTACATATCTATGATGTATGATAGCTTCATTCAAATTCTGGTTATGCACCATCATTCCCTGTTGGATACACTTTCCAATGCCTATCCACGTGTTTCATTCTAACTTCGGGTGTGTTAATTACATTACTTCAAAAATGACAATTTTTACCAAAATTCTGCACTTTTATACACAGTCGTATTCTAGTATGGAATGCCAACTTCAGCCACCTGTAGAAGCAAATCTAGAAAGAATCATGAAAAATTTTATACCGAGAGAAGTTATTCCATACAACAAGGAACACTTAACAACTTGTGGATCTTAGTTTCGATGCACCATTCATCTTCTATAAAATTCTGGGTTTGACTACTTTCCAATTTTAAGTTTTTCCAACATTTCAAATTTTGGGCCAAAAATGGCTATTTCCCAAACGGTGCACTTCTAGAAAATCTTTGTCTAACATGAATTGTTTGCTTTAATGAGAATCATAAATGTTGATTTTAGTAAATTTCTTGAATCCTTCATCTAAGGTCTCTTTCATACACTGCAAGATTTTCAAACTCTAAAAAGTGGCTCAGAATAGTGTTTTTTGGCCTTCTCACTCACCCCGTCTCCACATCCTTTGGAGTTTTGATTCAAAATTCAAAACTTAACACTGTGCCTGCTCCATGGCTACTCCATATCAGTTTCATCTTGATCCGACCTTCTGTCAACCATCAGGACACCGATTTGTAAAAGCCATTAATTCCAAATTTATGCCAAATTTGAGCATAATGGTGTCGGGATCTTAACTGGACCTTCCATCACCTTCGTTAATGGCCTCAGAACAACACAGGAATGTTGGCAGGTGATTTGGATGAGTCAGCATCGTAGCATCATGGATGCTGCGAAGGGTCAAAGATACTGTGCAAGAAGGAAAACAATGCGCAAGTCGATTAGTTTATGTAGTTTTGACCACATCATGTAGTTTTGGGTCATTTGGACTGCATTATGTGGGTTTTGGGTCATCTTTTTGTAGAGTTTGTTAATAATTAGTTAGGAGGTTGCCTAAGTGGAGTGTAAATGTAAAGGAGCAAGCCTATAAATAGACATAGGATTGTAAGTGTTGATATACAGATGGAGATATACATGAGATGATGAAGGATTATCTTGTTGTATCTGGGTTTTTGCGGCATTGAATATGATGCGACAGATTTTTGAGCAAGATCATTGTTTCTTTCCTATTTCTTTGTGATGAATGCATTATGCGATATGAATCTGTGAATGATGCGATGTTTCCTTGCTACAATTAATGTTTTACTGTTATATCTGTTGCGCATTTATGGTTCTATCAATGATGTGATATGTTGAATGATGTTGCGATTATGTTTAATGCCTAAGTTGAATGCTTAGATCTGTTATGCAATGTCACGATAAGTCAATCAGTTGATGCACAAAATCCTCCTTCATTCGGTGGAAACTTGGTTCCGTCAACTCTCCCTTGAACATCTTGGGTGAAACCTCATCTGCTCTGTAGGTGTTGATGGATAGGGTAAAACCTGTCTAGGCCAGTGCTCAAGGAGATCGTGGTTGTTCGGGTGTTGACAGTGTGAGGAACCCCTGTCGACTGGGTTTGTGTCAACAAATGGTTCCGTTTCCATGACCATAGCACAAAGTGAAAGGAGGATATGTTGTGGCATCCGACGAGACCGGAGATTCAAGATTGGTTCGACCTAAAGTTGCAAGAGTTTGATGAGAAAGAAATTAAGAACTCGGGGTTTTCGATAGACTGGTGGTTGGAAAATTACATACACGACGGTCCACATGAATATTTTTTCTGTGAGTTCCCAATCATCATGTATGAGTGGTTAGAAAAATTGACCTATTAGAAGAGGAACTTCCAAGGTGGTGAGCCAACAGCTTGAACCCCATAACTGATCTAGGAGCTGCAAGAAGTAGATGACAAAGCATCGCAGGCTGTTGAGGTCTGGGTCGACAGTATACTAGAAGGATATATCACTGAGTTTGCGATTGATACGACAAAATATTATAGTGAATCCGAAAGGGAATTCTTCAACGGACCAAGAGGTAGGTTTCTGTTGTCACTATAGTTGTCTATTAAGATGCTCATTTGCACCTAGACCAGTAGAACCCTGGTGGGCGGAGGCTGTGGATACCGGGACACCAGGGGGGGTGGTAAATGGAATGATATAGGGTAGATGGGTGCAAGTTATGATGAGACTATGAAGGAAGACGGGGAAGAGAGTGGTCTTACGAGGGGAGGAGTAGGGTTTCGATAGGAAAAAAGGGAGAGGATAGGAGAAGGTCCTGCTGCAATTGAAATGCAAAACCGCGAGGAAAGAATAGACAGGATGAAGTGATCTCATAATGCCGACAAGGACAATGAGGATACGCCTAGGATAGAGGAAGGACCAACCCCCAGCATCAACGTACCCACACCTCTGCTCACTATCTCTCAACTAGGAAGAAATACAACTTTGACACCACCGTGTTCATCGTGTCAATAGAACTTGATTGCTAGTAGCTCGGTGACTATATGAAGGAGTCCCAGGATGGCAGGTGAAGATGCAAAGTTGTCGTTGTTCCATAGAAATGGAATAGATAACCCCGAGCAATACTAGTTCTTATGTGAAGCAGTATGGACTATTAAGCAAATCACTAATGATGATGTTGAGAAAGGACAATTGGTGACAACTCTTCGAGGTCACCTATTGGACTAGTTTATGAAGTTTGTTCAAGTTCCCACAGGAACCCCAGAGAAGACGTTGGAAGAAGTCAGGAAAGGATTGATTGAAGAGTTCAGAAAATCGAAGTCCGAAGCATGGTATATTACAGAACTAAAAGAAATTAAGCAGTATCCCAATGAAACTGTGTGGGATTTTGACCAATGGTTCGAAATGCTGATGGAAAGGGTCAAATATGATATGAGCGAGGTCCATCACAAAGAATGGTTCATTGTGGAATTGATCCCTCACATTCAACTAATGCTGATGCAACAGAACATTCCAACACCAAGTGAGGCATTGGAGATTGCAATGCGATTAGAAGCTTCATTGATTGGTGAGAACGTAGCGGGCATGTCGCAGATTCAGTCATAGCTGGCCAACTTGACAATACAGTTGCAAGACCTTAAGAAGGGTAAGGAACATCATGAAGAGGCTTGGTGTACGCGATGTCGTGGAGAGGGGCACACTAAGGATAGCTTCCCAGATTTCTGTAATTATCTAGTATCTGGAGTGCCGAACAGATTGAGCGGTGGAGGTATGTCGTGGTGCCGCATCTGTTAGGTATATGGGAATCGACATAAGGAGTGTCAATACATGGACAAGATGGTCACAAAATCAATGAATTTGTATTGTACAATCTACAAGTCTGTGGGACATGAAGATAAGTATTGTCACGTGTATGGATTACTTCAGGAAAGAACATATGATGCATTCTATGTGAAGGATGACTAGTGTGCTGTACAAAAACCGCAAGCACAGCCATAGGTAGCCTAGCCGCTACCTCAACCACAGATGCAATTTGTACCGCATCTGCAACCACAACAGTTTATGCCACAATATACTCTGATGGCTCCGTAGCAGCCATAATACGTTCAGCAGCCATAGTATGTTCATCTAGCACCATGCGTTCAACAAGGATAGTGTGTGTGTAGTTGCAACCAAATCCCATGCAGTAGCAGTTTCGTCAACCACAATATTAGCAACAAGGGGGATTCCGTGGAGGATTCCTGGGAGGACACGGTGGAGGCTTTGGTCGCAGAGGAGGACAAGGTCACTGACCTATCCAATGCTATAATTGTGGAGTGTTGGGACACTACCAGAGAGATTTCCCACAATTTCAAACATAATGCACATTTTGTTTTGTTACTGATCACACTATTGAAAATTGTCCGCAGTTGATTGTGCGATGGCAGGCAGGAAATATACCACAGTTACAGAATCGGAACCAGTTTCCAAATCAAAATCCGCCACAGAATTAGAACCAACGTCCGAATCAAAACACCAACCAGAATGTGAACCAACCTGCGAACCTGTCACCGAACCAGAATCAAGGATCAATTGTTGCGACAATTTTAGCAGAGTCGAGGACACAAGATGCTGTTGTTGGTGTTATCACTCATGGAGGTGCGATGACCAGTGACGATGGTTTGCATCCTTTGATCAAGCTAGATGGGAAGAAGAAGCCACATTTTAATATTGATGCTGAACGTGACACGTTCCTTCAAGCGCGTAGTGCAATGGAAAAAGATCGCGGTAAGTCAACGTTTTAGGACATGCCCACGGATTTCGACTCAACGTCGGAAGCAGGACTGTCACATCAGTATGGCACCTTATAGCACTTATTGGAAATTTTTTTATTGCTAGCAAGAGATCCTGATGCTCTTGTTGAGATCAAGAGTCTCTTGTGTCAACCAACTCAGGGACAGAGGGAGTCCATGGTGAATTCCTTGCAAAGGAAGAAGATGGGCAAAGAAATGTGCAGAGATGTCTAGATTGGGGACTACGAGGTTGATTCATTTATTCTGTATCTAGGCTCTAATGTTAACATATTGACAAAACAAGCATGGAAAACAATGGGGAGCCCAACGCTGAGCTCCAAAGATGGGATCATGCGTATAACATTTCAAAAGATTACATTCATCCGACTGCTAGTGGAGAACTTGGTTGGCGCAGCTCCAGTTGTGCGTCTTCCGACTCGGATGATGCTTTAGAGAATTGGGAGAACCGTCTGCATGAGGTATCATTCCGAAAGTGTGGGTTGATCACACAGTCACTGCGGCATGTTGCAACTGAGACTGTTGATTTGCCGGTACATGAAGGACTCCCTGGATTGTCTGAGTTTCTAGTTGCATTTGAAGCTAAGGTGTCAAAACCGCAGCAGTTGCTGGAATTATAGGAGGTGCTGAAGGCTACTCCAACATGGTGGTGGGAGACTCATAAGAATTCGATTATTGGTTGGTCGTAGTGTAGAAGGTTGATGATGGTTTGCTTTGGTGTCATAGAGATCTACCACACCAGAAGCTATGATGGGAAGAATGACCCTGGCAGTCATCTTATGGAATTTCAGACCTTGTGGGCCTTGCGACCAAGGGATGAATGGGTCCATAGTTTTATCCATACTTTGGATGAAATGCCGCGATCATGGTATGCTTCAGCTGAGTTGTGAGGGGAGATCACCACTTGGTTAGAGTTAATAGTTTTCTTTAGTCATACCTTCAGCTTCGCGTATACCAATATAGATGTTCACAATGCCCTGCATCTCATCCGCAATGTTGTTCTGAAGGTAGTTCCAGTGGCATATCCTATGGATCTACATATGCATTGTAATATGCAATCAATGATGGAATGTTATAATATCACTGGAGGACCATAGGATGGTGATGATACGTGGAATGTCAATAATCCATAATCAGAAGGTAGTTGCGATGTTGTAGCTCCTGATGCACCGACGGATCCGATTAGTCATCTGCTAAAGCTCAGTAATGTCAACATTGGGATGGAGGAGAACCCAAAGTTTGTGAATGTCAGGGAGTATTGGGATTATGAGATGATGGTGAAGGTCACAGACCTGTTGCATGAGTTCCAAGATTTGTTCCCTATGAAGTTTTCTGAGATGAAGGGAATCTTGGGGGATTTAGGGGAGATGAAGATTCCATTGAAACCAGATGCAAAACCAATTAGGTAGTGACTGCATTGATTAAATCCACAACATAAGGAGCAGTTCAAATTTGAAATTGATCGCATGTTGGATGTTGGCATCATTGAACCAGTTGAAGAATCAGAATGGATTAGTCCCATCATGGTACAATACAAGAAGACCGGTGAGGTCTGGATTTGTGTCGAACTAAGGAAGCTGAATGATGTGTGCATGCATAATCCATTTCCAACACCGTTTACTAATGAAGTAGTGCAGGGAGTGGGAGGCCAAGAGATGCATTCCTTCACGGATGGCTTCTCTGGTTATCACCAGATCAAGATTGTGAAAGAAGACCGCCACAAGACAACATTTGTGACTGAGTGGGGTTGTTTCCAGTACAAGGTGATGCTGTTTCGGCTGAAGAACGCACCTACGATATTCTCTCGGGTTGTTGTTGTTGCGTTCAGGTATTTTATTTAGAAGTTTTGGCAATTTTACATGGACGATTGGATAGTTCATGGCTTGATCAGTGATGATCTAGAAAATCTGTGACTCATGTTGGAGCACTGTCGATAGCATCAAATATCGCTGAACTTGAAGAAGTGCATTTTCTGTGCACCATTTGGGATATTTTTGGGTCACATCGTTTACAAACAGGGATTATTGGTTGACTAGGAAAATATTGTGCTCATTTTGAGCTTAACACCGCCTACCAATTTCAAGCAGTTAAGAGCGATGTTGTGTTGGAGAAAGCTCGCTATGGCTTGGGAATACCACAACAGAGAGATGACTACTAGAAATCAACTCAATTCTCAAAACAATGTTATTATAAATGACAATGTTAAGATAATGGAGAAATTTAACCAACCTCGATCCAAATGTTTGATGTAGATCCTCGTTGGATCTTTCAATCCATGCACATGAAATCTACAAATTAGTCTTGACAGCCAATATCCAACAAGTACATATAATATATAAATGACATTAACATTATCAATAACAATGGTCCATAATATCACAAGCAAATGTAACCCAATGTATAATGAACAACATTTACAACATGATGGATGAGAATATGAGTATTTCCATTAATTAATAAGAAGAAGTACAAAGTGATATGACCTCTTTTCGGCAACCAATCTGAACCAAGATCTGGATCAATCCACTTGTTCCTCCAGCACTTCAATCCTCCATGAATGCCAAACTCAAACTAGATAGGAGTTTGGAAGGTGAACATAAAGGGTTCACAAGTACAAGGATCAATGAGTGCAGACTCAAGATAGGGAAAAAATCCACTAGAGTTCTCTTTCTATTCCCTTCTCCTCCCGTCCATAAGCCATATGTGATCAATATATAGTCCTCTCAAAGGTAGGTGAAAGGTCACATCGAGGCATTACTTGGGAAGATGGAGAGCCAAAGGTCACCCAATGACCGCTTTCTAGGAGTAAAAAGTAATAAATTAGTGATTTTTACAATTTTACTTGATACCTGCGGGCTATAGTGATGCAACTCGCAGGTATGCATTCTATAATGATGAAACATGCGGGTAGGAATAAAAATAGGGCAAAATAGTGTCTGAAGGATATAAGTGGATCTGAGTCACTGAAATGGATCCTAGAGGCCAAAGAATGCTGATGCTCACAAGGTGGAAGATTACGATGTAACAGATGCCCCCTAATGTGTGAGGTCATAGACTGAAGCCACGATGGCCGAAATAGATTATAAAACTCAGAAGTGGAGTGATGGAGACACAAGTGGAAAGAGCAGGTCACTCGTCATAATACAATAGTATCTCAGAATACATGTCGGTATAGTACAACAATCTGATACAATGGCCATGACTAGGCAGTAGATAATAGATACATGTCATAAGTGATCATACCATGATCCCTCTACAGTAAGATATGGTCTTCTACTGAAAAGAAGACAACTAGTGCAAAATGGAGGTACAAACTGCTGAAATCTGAGAGATGATATCTCAAATGTAAAGTCAAATTCATATGCAGCATACTGAATGCCACAATCATTTGGGGTCTTCTACACAAGTCTTCAATGGTGCAAGTCCCATCAAGTGAATAAACGAGTTGGGGTCGAACTTGATGAGTCATCGTCTGATTACCGATCAATGATGTATACCGTTAACAGATGCGAGATAACCCACCAATAATGAAAATGGGCATCAAGGCATAGAGAACAATCATCAGAGTGTGAATAAATGGGTTGAAGTCGAACACTAGGATGAATCCATCGATCAGGGGCCATTGATGTATTCCCAAAACTGTCGATGGAGAGAGAACTTGCTACTAATGACTGCAAGCCTCAAGGTACTCAACCGAACTCTAAGCCTCAAGTCCCGGAATAAATGGGTTGAAGTCGACGTAATGAGACTCGCTGGAAGGAGGGCATTAAGGCATCCCCCATCAACCAGCACAAGGTACCAGCAATGCTGAGAGATTTGAAAGATCTCAGGTGAAATGGACTGACTCAATAAGGATGGCCGACATGCAATAGTCAAGAGATCAGAGGAGCGACCGACATTGGTTTCAGGACTTCCTTTGAACAAGAGCATGAGCAGATGGACAGACTCAGGCAGCATAGAATTGACATAAACTGTGCAATGCATGAGGCATTACAGAGGGCTCCATAACGACTGGAAGCTTAACCAATTGGTGGAGTAAACTAAGAAACAAGTACAGCTTCTAAGGCCCAACTATAGTCTCGACTCATAATATACAGAGTGGAATGAATGCTCTATTCAAAGGCGACACAACAGCTACCAACAAGAAATAGTGACCATAATCCCCTCCGGCTTTTTGGAATATTTGTTTTTTTGGTCTTTTTCATATTTGGGAAAAGCTTGAAAAAGAATAAAATTTCTTATAGTACAACAGGTGAGGGAACGAGTGTCAAAGAGCTAGCAGACTAGTCCCAAGCTGTGGAACACACCTATGCTCAATGCAAGGAAGTGCATGCAAGAGGTGGACACTCGGGGGTATGTTCCCTTAGGGTCAAAAGGTCATCAAATTGTGAAGGGAAAATATATAATCTATGCAGGGCTCAACAGGGAAAGAGTGCTCAGGCACCAGGCTAACAATTGAGTAAGCAGAAGCCGACACGGCAAGCAGGATGATGCAATGCAATCAGAACATGATATAACTGAGGGGAGTCCTTAAGGGAGATGGCCAGCATAAGACAAAGTAGAGTATGAGTTTTTATCGCAATGTCATGGCGTAACTACAAAGGACTCCCAATCCTAAGGACAAACAACAGCATAGGCACCAAAATGCATAAAGGGGTTCTAACTAGGGTACCTATGTTCAAAAAATCCCTACCGCTGCATAACGACACTTCTATAGCAGTGTGAAGGTTCCGTGTCAATTACAAAGTGGGGTCACACCTAGGGTTTATGAAAATGGTCAATAGGTCAAATGCATAATGCATGCGAGAATGGCCTCTAACCTATATGCCAGATGTGAAACATACCTGCCGTAGGTGTGAAATGGTTCAGAACAACTTTCACCGAGGAAATTTGATTAAAAAAACACTACTCCATAACATGATATTAGTTCATAATGGCTCGAAATGGCAAAAACTATAGAGAAGTGGGTCCAGAAAATTATAAATAGTAATAAAATTTTCCAAATTACAGTTTATTTGCACTATTCACCAATTTGGAGTTGGTTGGTTAGTTTTCACTTGAAAATACAGTTGCCGATCTTGGGAGCTATAAGCGACCATTCATCAAACCATCCGGAGCAGGTTGGTAGTTACTTCCATACCTTTCATTTCAATGCTTTTATTTCAGTTTTTATTGGTGGGTTTTTGAGTTTGCCCAAGCCCTAGATGGCTTCAGCAGTACCTGCGGGCTATAACTATGCGGGTCACGGGTAGGGCACCAAACATGCAGTGAAAAAATAAATTGAACGCATGTACCCGCCACTATATACAAATTAGCCCATAGGTACGGCTGTGAAGAAATTTTTAATCATGAAACTAACCAAAACTTGTTTTTTTTCCACTCCCAGATGGTTCTAGAGTGGAGGGAGAGAGAGCATGACCAAGTTGATGAGGCCGTGCGCAATGATGTGTAAGCACAACAGGCATTACAAGCATGTGGGTTGTACAAGTTCTGGAGTATAGGGGGTTTAAGGGCCCAAAACCTATTACTCCATCGCCTGATAGACTACTGGGATGTGGATGCAAAAAAAATCATCCTCAACGGGAAAACCCTTACAATGGAAGTGGAAGATATCTACTTCATCACCGGTTTGTCCCGTAGAGGGGAGGTGGTCAGTCTTCGGTCTCGGACCATGGGTGGTGGGATAACTGTTCAGGAATACATAGCATGGTATTGTCCCGCAAACACACGAGCGGTGGGAAGCCAAGTGCCCATCAACACCATAGTAGATCTGAGAACGAAGATCATTGTGGCTACCCTGGTGCGGATCATTGGATCCAAAGCTCTGCACCAGGCATCCAGGCCAGTGATGTTCTATGCATCACAATGCATGCAACCTGTGATATTCTATTGGTGTACTACTCTGCTGGTGTCTATGAAGACATAATTGATGGAATGCAAAGATAGGAAGGCCAAAAACTTTGAGTATGGTAGCATCCTATGTAGCTTCTTCTTTGAGAGGGTTCTGGGGCTTAGTCCGAGGGTGGATGTCCCTCCTCACAGCCTCCATGATCTAGCCCTGACCCAGTGGGTTGAGATCTTGACACGACAGGGTGGTGGTCATCTAGCGTAACCATATACTAAGGAGTTCTTCTGCTGGTGGAACCGGTAGGTGATTGCTATAGAGGACTATCCCTATGCGGGGATAGACTTCAGACAGGATCAGGACATGCCGCTGCCACCAGGTGCAGCTTTCAGAGACATCGGTGAGCACTCTTTTGGTTTTGTGATTATTAAATTTTTATGGATTTTTTTATTATAGTTGAAATGCAAAAAATATTTTTGGTGGTAGTATCAAGTGCTAAAGTTTGACTGTTTGCTTGCAGACAAAGGCCCAGTGAGACCCAAGGGCTTCCCGAGACATGGTCGTTGGGGTAGACGTGATGAGGCAAGAGATGCTACAGCAGGGCGCACACTTCAAACATTGCGGTGCAACATATCACGGATGGTTTCCCGAGTACCATAGATAGAGGTAGGCCGACTACCTGAGGCCATGCAACGCCAAGTAGTGGGTGTTCCTGGTGAGTGGGTGCGGCTACTGTAGCGGGTAGCCAATGCAGTATAGTACTTCTATGAGACACATCCCATCGAGGCGACAGCTAGGCCTCCCCGGAGGGAATAGATATCCCAGCTTCTCACTTTTGTATCGATATGTATATTTAGAGGCCTACGGGCTCTAGTTTTGTATGGCACTACCATTTTTTGGACATATTTATATATATATAAAACTTTGGTTCTCAGTTCTACTATGTGTGTGTATGTACAAATGTATGAATGTATTTGTATTTATGTGCTTCATGGTGAATGTGAATATAGTTAGCGTATGCATCAGATATATAATTAAGACTTCTCGGAATGTGAATATATGTAATTGAATCAAAATGTATCTCCAAGAGTCATTCCTTAAGGAATTTCCGTAGTAATGTAGGGTCTCGTACACGGTACTACCCATTTAACTGAGACACAACTAGTTGTGAATCCAGACGGACTTCTAAATACTGGATGTCATGTGAAATAACATCCCGAAGTAGCTCAATAATGGCACTATACTCAGCCACATTATTAGATGTAGGACCGAGACAAGCACCTCCTAAGGACACAACTATGTGGTCAAGTGAGAAGATAACCCAGGCTGCAGAAGCAAGCTACTGCGTATGTCAGCTAGCACCATCCGCAAAACCTAAGAATGTAGGAAACTTTGCTGACATCTATCAATCAAACGGAAGCTAATCAGTAGACCCAAAAACCAAAAGAAATCTAAACTATGTACAGAAAAACTATACAATAGTGTACAAAAGTATCAGCCTAAACCAAAGGTTCAAGCGTAATGCCACTTGAGGTTGAGCCCATTTCTAGGCTCCTTCAAGAAAGTCCCCTTATAGTCTTCTAACTCATAAGCTCCTTTTTCGAGGACATGCCTCACAATGTAAGGACCATGCCACATGGGATTGAACTTGCCTGCTCCCAGGGGTTCTTTAGCTTGGTCATATAAGAGGACCAAGTCACCTTCAACATACTTCTGGGGACGAACAGACCTATCATATTGAACCTTGATACGACGCTTGTTAACATCAATGGCCACAGCGGCATCTCGACATTGCTCATCAAGTTGCTCGAGGTGTACTAAACGTTGCTCAATATCTTTCATATCAGGGAGGAGCTCTATGGCTAGCTTGAGCGAAGGGATTTCCCATTCAATCGGTAAAAGTGAATCCACACCATGAACTAACTAAAATGGTGAGAACCCAGTGGCAATCTTAACTGCGGTTTGATATTCCCACAAAGCAGGATATAACATGATATGCCAATTAGTCTTGCTTTGTTGGATGGTACGTTGGAGAATGGTCTTCCAAGACTTATTTACTGCTTCAACCTGACCATTCGCTTGAGGATAGTAGGAAGACGAGTGTTCCTAGCAGAACCCAAGCTTGAGAGACAAATCCTCCATCATCTTGTTTTGAAAGTGACTACCATGGTCAGTGACAATCTCTTTCGGGATACCGAACCGAGTGATAATCTGGTTGAACATGAAATGGGTTGCACTAGCACCGTCGGCTTTTACAGTAGGCACAGCGTCATCCCACTTGGAAAAATAATCCACGGCCACGATAATATGGTGATGCCCCCCAGCTGAAGCTAGTTTGCAATCCATGAAATCTACCCCCCACTTAGTGAAGGGACCGACAATGATGACCGGATGGAGGGGCGCTGGATGCGAGTGTATGTTCCGAGAAAACACCTGGCAAGGGTGACATCTCTTCACAGCATTAATACAATCTTTAAAGATGGTAGGCCAAAAATAACCATCTCGCATGATACCCTGGGCTGTAGCAAGCCCGGATAAGTGACCACCACATGCCCCTGCATGGAAATCATTAAGTACCCTTTTCGCTTCTTCGTGAGTTAAGTAAGGACAAAGAATGGAATCCTTTCCTCGGCGATACAAAGTATCACCGACGATATTATAATATTTAGCATGATGTCTCACACACCGTCACTCATCTTGTGAATAATGCGGAGGAAACTTCAAAGTTTGGAGATATACAATGACATCCCCATACCAAGGGTCCTCAGATGAGATAAGAAAAAAGTGTTCATCCACAAAGGAATCTTCATGAATGACATCCTCATCAAGTCATGGAAGGTCCGACATAAGCTCAGCGAACACCAATGATTTCACTGATTTTGTCAAAGCAAAATCAAGGTCAAATTCCTAAAGGATTACAATCCATTTATTATACTTACCCCCGATAAGGCGTCGTGATAGCATGAACTGAAATGGATTGATGTGAGCTACAATTGTGGTTGTTCGAAGCAAAATTTAATGTCATAACTACTGGACTGCATGGACAGTCGCAAGTGCCAGCTTTTCTACGTGAGTGTACCTTAGCTCAATGTCTACTAAATTTTGACTTAGATAATAGATAACATGCTCGACGAGTGCATCATCTACCTAAACCAAGACCATGCCAATAGTCTCTCGGGACGCAACCACATAAAGAATGAAATCTCGTGTGAAATCCAGTGGACTAAGCACAGGGGCTAATACCAAAGCTTTCTTAAGGGTGTCAAAAGACTGTTGGGCTCACTCATCCCAGATAAAAGGGGTGTCTTTCTTCAATAAGCGTGCGAAACCTTTGGTAATATTAGCATAGTTAGCTATAAACCGACGTAGAAAAGTAGCTCTCCCTTAGAGGCTTTGAAGTTGTAACAAATTACGTGGAGGAGGCAACTGAAGTATTGCCTCAACTTTGAGAGGATCGACTCTAATACCCTCTCTCGAAACTATAAATCCTAGAAGGCGACCAGTCCTAATAGCGAAGATGCATTTGTTTGGATTCAATCAAATTTTATAGTGGATACATCATTCGAGAATCATACGGAGGTGCTTGGGGTGGTCTACTCTCTTGCGAGAATGGCCAGCAAGATCATCCAAGAAAACTTCCATAATCATCCTAAGATCGTGAAAGGCATAGGTCATGGCTTGCTAAAAAGTAGCTCCGACATTTTTAAGGCCAAAGAGAATTTTGCGATATGCAAATGTTCCCCATGGACAAATAAATGCCGTCTTATGTTGGTCCACATGTTTGATTTGAATCTGATTATAAACTGAAAAGCCGTCCATGAATGAAATAAACTCACTCCCCACACAAGCATCCAATATTTGGTCAATGAATGGCATGGGGAAGTTGTCTTTCAGACATGCACGGTTCAAATCTCTAAAATCAGTGCATACACGGATCGTTCTCTACTTCTTATCCACAGGAATGGGGTTTGACACCCATTCGGTAAGGGGAACGAGGTAGATAAAACCAGCCTTGAGCATTTTCTCCACCTCTGTCTTAATAGCATCTTGCTTCATAGGGTTCACAGCACGTAAGCATTGTCGAACCGATTTTTCATCAGGATATATTCTAATCTCGTGTTCAACAATGCGAGGGTCTATTCCTAGCATCTCCTCGTATGACTAGGCGAAAGCTTCTCGGAGTTCTGTAAACAAGTCAGTGTAAATAGAAATCTCCCCAGGAGTGCAATTGGCACCGATGTAAACGTTCTCTATCTTTCCGGGAGTGTGGGAGATGTTGATCGAAGTGGTTGGGGAAATATTGGCCATATTCCCCTCCGCAAAAACATCACATGACTCCAAAAGAGCCACAGGGTGACCAACCATCTCTGCTAGACTCATCCTAAACTCCTCTTGCTCAACGAGCTCGAGGTTGGGAAGGAAATAAGAGTGATGGTACATATCTTCCCAAGGCCTCTCACTACCACACATGGCCTCCATGATAGCTTCATCAGATGGTAAAGTATCATCAAGGCAATCATGGGAGCAAGATGAGTTGGCTGCCCAAACTAGCAGCATAACGGGATCTTCTTCGACTGTCTGGGTAGAAGAGAGATCCAGATCTGTAGTGGTCTGTTGGATATGATTGTAAACGAGCTCCACTATAAATAAAGGCATAGACATCTTGACATGCGCAATGTCTCCAGACGTGGAACTCGTGGATAGTAAAGCCCACGGATCATCTAAATAAGTGGTCTAGAATAACATATTATTCGAAGGAGGAGACGCATTGTCGGTAATGGTTACAATAAAATTCACAGGTGCAGAAAGATTATAAGTTCCCATCAATGAGGGGTACATTCCAACACTGATGTTCCCAGTTTCCGGCTACAAATTAGAAACTTGGGAGACTACAGATCCCGTGGATGCTGCGGAAGGAGTGCCAACAAAATCCAGCTAATCGATCGTCACAATCTTGCCTTCATGGGGAAAGCAAATAACTCTAAATATAGTACACGTGACAGCCTTCATAGCATACATCCAGTTCTGACCTAGTAAAAGGTTGTAGTCGATGGGCACATCAACCACTTCAACTTCAATAGGCACAGACTTACCTCCCAAGGAGACAACAAGGGGAGGGATAATTCCATGCAGCGTAAAAGATATACCATCGAATGTACTGAGTGTAGTTCTAGACGCGAGTAGAGGAGGAGAGCCAAGAGCTTTCCAACAGGTTAATGACATTATTGATGCAGAAGCACCTTCATCAACCATTGTACGTTTGACGAAGCTCTGAAGGAAAACCACCTGGATTTGAAAAGCCACGTGGTAAGGTAAGCGAGGCTTGACATCAGTAGTATTGAACTTGATAACACTAGGATTTCTCCCATACTCAACTCCTAACGCACTCTAAAGGGAATGCTTCTGAGAAGGATAGGCTTGCAAAATTTCAAGAGCCGACATGGCACACAGAGTTTGTCCCAAATCTTCTACGATGGAGTAGTTCTGGGTGGCTTGAGCATTGGGATTATGCGTAGAGTGCTTGAGAACACCTTTCATTATCCGCGGCATAATGGTGGGCTTCTCTATATGCAATGAATTGTCAGGAGGAGGGGGAGGGTCACTCCCCAAATTAGGTTGTGGTGCACCATAATCGTGCTGACAAGTAGCAACACAAAACTCTGACTGAGCCATATTCAGACATCCATAACCACTAGTATTGGAAGAAGATGTTGTTGTTTCATTAGTACCATACCCAGTGGTGGGAGCATGTGAAGCCATGTTTTGATGATGAGGAAGGGGATCTTTCAACACAACTAGGCTCTGTGCCAAATGCTTCGATGCTTCTTCAATTCGAGGACATAAGTGAGTAAGATGATCCTCCCCACAAAGCTTGCAAGGGAATTTCACCTTACGCCTAGGTTTACGATCCTCGCCAGCATTACTGCCTTCCCGAGGAGGGTTGGCATTATCTTTACGAGGAGTATTATGATTACTATTGTTATTCCTTCCATTGTTTCCACCCCTACGATTGTTTCTCCCCTTTTTCTTACCACCAAGTTGCGGGTTACCCGACGGTTTCATTGATTGCACACTGTGTACATCAAACGACGGAGTGGAAGTGGACATGGTGTGAACCTGTCCGGGAGTAGACTGGTTTAGAGATAAATTTTGTATTTGATTAGCCACCAAGTCTATAGGGTGAGTGCATGCGGACCCCACGATGCCATCGACATGTGGTCCAGGAACTAACGTAGGCTCATGTCTTGTTCTTGGTGCATCAGGAATATGTCATACAAAATGCCAGACTGAGAATAAAGTAGATCTAACTGGTGGACTTTCAAGATAGCTTGTTCCTTAGTCACAATGCTGGACATCGAAACATCCTTAGCAATGTATGGGAGTAGAGACTTGAGGAACCATTCCAACATGAAATCTGGAGGAATGTTGGCCTTCACTAATCTTTTCCGCAAACGCCACTCTTGAACGTGGTCAGAAATATGTGTGGCCTTATTCTTATGGAAGGTGGACAACAACTCAGTACCAGTATCATAATGAATCGGCAACTGGAAATGGTCTAAGAAAACCAAAGCAATCTCGTTGAATCCCCTATAGGTGTTCCTAGGAAACTCGGCATACCAGTTCACGGCTGCCCTTGTGAGGGTGTGTTGAAATAGTCGTAATCTAATGGAATCATGATTCAAAGAGTTGGAGGAGCACCAAAGGTGAAACGTTGTGACATGATCGCTCGGATCCTCACCGCCTTTCCCTTCAAAATTTGGAATGTCTGAAGGAAGCTTGGTAGGAAGTGGGGGCCAACTAGGGTCGTGACACACCGGATCATTTGTGAGCTTTGAAATATCCGGGAGATTCAAGAGTGCAAGGAACGGGAGCTGCGGCTGGAAAGCTGGATTATAAGCTCCCATAAAAGGTTGGTTAAATGGAACCACGTTATAAGATGGACCAAAAGCTTGACCATGAGGATTAAACTGCTGATGATAAGGACCTGACGGACCATAAGCTTTCCCATGGCCATAGGATTGATAACCTCCTCCTGCCTGACCCATTTGAGAGTAAGCAGGTATATGCGTATTTTGGGCACCATATTGGGGTGGTGGGTTGCACTAGTGGCCAGCACCGATTGTGTTGTAGAAGGGTTGCCACCATGAGGATGGGGCATATATGTACTATTCATAGTGAAACTGTATTGTAATGACCATAATGGTATGGTATGTTCCCACCCCCAGCATTAGGATTAGCTTGATCAGTCATGTGATGACCATAAGTATGAGAAGTATTCCCGACCCCAACATTGGTGTGACTAGTAGCAGGGATGGTGGCATGATGTCCATGTGGATAGGAGATATCCCCGCCCCCTACATTAGCATTACTAGTGGCAGCAGTGGATGCAAAAGTGTGTAGTATATGTCCACCCCCATGGTTGGGAGGAGCATTAACATCCGTAAAAGTGATCCTAGGTTGACGAGTAGCGACATGTGTGTTAGGTGGTGGATGGCGAGTCGAGTTCTGAACAACATTCCTATTAGGTTGGGAAATCTGAGGAGGTGGTCTTCTTCCAAAATTAGCATGGTTAGGAGGAACATGACCAGTCCCCATACTATGTGTGTGAGTGGACAACGTAGTGCCCCTAGTGGGTATAGTATGGATAACACCATGACTGGTGCCAGCATGACTACCAAACATAGCGGAAGGTTCGACAGTACTAAGACTAGGCATACCAAAAGAGAGTGCGGTGGGGTTGATCGTAGGACCAGTGTTGTCATGTAACTCAAGCATTCCGTGTCTATAACTACGTGGAAATGAAGGAATGAAAGGATCGTCCTGTTCTTCATTCTCGGGTAAGTTGGGCATTCCGTAAAGATAATTATCTGGATTTGAAGGATCAAATGGATCTCGTTTAAGTTGATTAGGTCAAATAGAACCAGGTTGAGTCTCAGGTGGATCACCTCCCCACACCTCACAAGGGATATGGGGATCGGAAATGTGTTCAACTTCACCCGATGGAACTAAAGGGTTTTCCTTAGTATCGGAATGTGTAGCAGTCATAATGTCTTGGACGTAAGTATCGTAAGAATTTGAAGACTCAGAGGGATCCCTCTGGTGTCCTCTAGCAACACGGCGTGAAACCTCGGTTGGCTTTAAACCAGCCAACCGATGGGACCAACAGAGAGTAGGGCTCCATACCACGATATCTCCGGAGAGAATATATAATCAAAACGTCCCCTAAAGGCCAACTGTCGATCAAAAATAGTAAATCAAAAGCACACACCTAGAGAAACTACAGCCAAGAGTAGACAAACAGAGTGGCTAAATGAGCTCCTGACACTAGAGCCGGTATGTCTCACCTAGAAGAGGCTTGAGATTCCCAAACGATAGCCAGAGGTAACAGAATCAATTATAGAGACACCCAGGCTTCACTGCGTGTATAGGGTCAAGTCCACTGCACAAACACAGTTGTGCTGTCCAATCCCTATCTGACTCAGGACACAAACAACATAACCCCTGCAAGTACCCTGTGCGATACCTAGGTAAGGCAACTATGGTCACCGCAATATAACCAATGCTCAAGGGGATAGTCACAAGTGGGACCCATCATATGGGAAGGGTAGCTAAGCCCGAAGCACAAGAGTACGAACCTCCGGTACCCCCAGATACGAACAAATCCTGGATATATCTCCCACGTTCAGCCGGTATCAGAGGGATATATCCTAAACCAACCTCCCATGACCTCGTGCTTAACTCTGGCTTGAGTAGAGCTTCCTGAGAACACCGATCTATACTGTGGATTCCTCCACTCCCTGCTCAGACACCTAATGTTTCGTCTATTAGTCTTGGATTGTTTACTCACAATGATCTATTCCAAGACTCTAAACCTATGCTAGTTGGTGTACCCTATAAATAAAATCGGTCTAATCAATTTTAAGATTAAGCGTTAATTTAAGTGGTTGTGATTACTCAAGGGATATGATCGTGAAACTAGTGACGTGTAAACTCAATAGTATGCAAAACCGTCCACCTAGACTCATCTATCCAATAAAACAATGTCACTAGTATGCAAAATCAACCAACAATTCCGAAATAAAGATGCAATCTTTTATCTTTTCGATGCACAAGAAGAACCTAAATGAAGGCAACAAGCACTCAAAGCAAGATGTAGTACATGAAAGTAAAATATTTTTGTATTTTCGCTTATAAACAATAAGGAAAATGCAAAAAACTAGATGTATATTTTTGTATTTTTTCAATATAGATGGAATGAAAAAATGCAAGCAAAATCCTACTATTCAGTCACTGAAGTGTCGAGAAGATCACTAAGACAACCCAACAGAGCCTAAAAAGGAAGACTCAGCCAAAGGAAAGAGCTCAAAAGGGAAAAACCAAGAGGCTAAATCCAAATATTGGTAAAAAACCAAGAAGGCTCAACCAAGAGAAACGAAGAGTTCTGGTCACAACCAAGGCATGAAACAGTCAAGAAAGAGGCCAACAAAGACTCAGGAACAACCAAATCCAACCCAGCAACAACCAATAGCCATAAACGAACAAAATCCGTAGTTGTACGCTACTGTCGAAGGAATACTTGTGGGTACCTGCGAGCAGTAGAGTAAACAGAGGCGGGTATATGCGAGCTGAGCTAAGCTAACCCGCGGGTGAGGAAAGGAAAATGAGCAAATAAAGAGTCCAAGGGCTCAGAAAAAGCAATTTTTCTATGGTGTATCTTAATGTCCAATCAGTGACACAAAGCTTTGATAAACAACAACTCTAATTAAGGACTAATGCTCAAAAAATTTCCCAAACATGGATGTTTTCCCCAGTGGAGTCGCCATTTCTATGTTGGAGAAAACTCACTATGGCTTTGGAATACCACAATAGACAGATAACTACCAGAAATCAACTCAATTCTCAAAACAATGGTATTATAAATGACAATGTTAAGATAATGGAGAAATGTAACCAACCTCGATCCAAACATTTGATGTAGATCCCCGTTGGAGATTTCAATCCATGCACTTGAAATCTACAAATTAGTCTTGACGGCCAATATCCAACAAGTACATATAATATATAAATGACATTAACATTATCAATAACAATGGTCCATAATATCACAAGCAAATGTATCCCAATGTATAATAAACAACATTTACAACATGATGGACGAGAATATGAGTATTTCCATTAATTAATAAGAAGAAGTACAAAGTGATACGACCTCTTGGAGGCAACCAATCTGAACCAAGATCTGGATCAATGCACTTGTGCCTCCACCACTTCAATCCTCCATGAATGAAAAACTCAAACTAGATAGGAGTTTGGAAGGTGAACATAAAGGGTTCACAACTGCAAGGATCAATGAGTGCAGACTCAAGATAGGGAAAAAATCCACTAGAGTTCTCTTGCTATTCCCTTCTCCTCCCATCCATAAGCCATATGTGCTCAATATATAGTCCTCTCAAAGGTAGGTGAAAGGACACATTGAGGCATTACTCGGGAAGATGGAGAGCCAAAGGTCACCCAATGACCGCTTTCTGGGAGTAAAAACTAATAAATTAGTGATTTTTACCATTTTACTTGATACCCACGGGCTATAGTGATGAAACTCATGGGTATGCATGCTATAATGATGCAGCATGCGGGTAGGAATAAAAATAGGGAAAAATAGTGTTTGAAGAATATAAGTGGATCTGAGTCACTGAAATGGATCCTACAGGCCAAAGAATGTTGATGCTCACAGGGTGGAAGATTATGATGTAACAGACATTGGGCCACACTGGGTACTATCACAAGTTTATCCGGGGTTATACAGCGATCAACACCCCTATGGAAAAGTTTTTAAAGAAGGACACGGTATTTTTCTAGAGTCCCGAATGTCAAGTCAGTTTCGAGATACTAAAGGCTAAGATGGCTTCTGCACCGATATTGATATTTCCTGACTCGAGTAAGGAATTCCATGTCCATGTAGATGCATCATTGATTGTGCTGGGAGTAGTGCTCGCGCAACCAGAGGAAGGTAATCTAGATCACACAATTATTTTGTGAGTTGAAAGTTATCGTCTATGGAGAGGAATTATACCACTATAGAGAGGGAAGGCTTGGCGATGGTCTATGCGCTGCAGAAGTTCAAGCATTACCTGTTGGGGGATCACTTCAAAATGTTCATAGACCATTCTACTCTAAAATATCTGGTCAATAAGCCTGTGTTGGGGGGGGAAGATATGTCATTGGTTACTTCTCTTTCAGGCGTTTGATTTTGAGGTGATCGTGAAGCTAGGATGATTGAATGCGTGGCCAGATCATCTATCGTAGATTGAGATAGGGGAGGAACAAACCAACATTGAAGATGGTTTTCCAGATGCACAACTATTCAAGGTTGAAGTAGCTGATGACTACTATGATGAAATAATTCAGTTTCTGGTGACAGGAACCACACCAGAGGGGTTCAACACTAGTTAGAAGAAGCAGCTGGTGGTTAAGGCTGCAGAGTTCTAGTTGATTGTAGGCTAGTTGTACAAACTAGGCTCAAATGAGGTATTGAGGCGCTGTGTCCTGCCTCACGACCAAGGGAATATATTGTTGGAAGCACATGCAGGAGTTTCTAGTGGGCACTATGGCAGTCATGTGACTGCCAGGAAGGTGCTTCTTGTAGGGCTTTGGTGGACTACTCTTCACAATGATGCGACAGATTATGTGCGAACTTGCGATGTTTGTCAACGAACTAGAATACCCTACAGGAAGGATGAGATGCCGCTAATACCTCAAGTGACACTGCGGCCATTTGATAAATGGGCAGTGGATTTCGTGGGACCTATCAACCCACCTGGTAAGCGCACTGGTGCAAGATACATAATCACAGCAACAAATTTTTTAATAAGATGGGCAGAGGCAGCACCAGTGGTAGATTGCACCACTGTAATAGCCACGTGTTTCTTGTTTGACAACATTGTCACTTGGTTTGGTTTCCTAAAGATATTGATGAGTGATCAGGGGAATCACTTCATTAATCGCACAATCAACGCATTGACAACAGAACTTCAGATAAAGCATAAGAAGAGTACGCCTTATCATCCTCAGGGAAATGGCATGGTGGAGGCCTTCAACAAGGTGTTAGAGCATGTGCTTACCAAGGTTTGTAATGCGAACCACGATTACTGGGATTTGAAGATTCCAGCAGTATTGTGGGCATATCAAACCACTTGTAAAATATTGATGGGACAGACACCGTTCAAATTGGTGTATGGGCAAGAGGCAATTATGCTTATGGAGTATATTGTTCTGAGTCTGTGCATAGCGACCACGACAGGTATGCTTGACGAACCAGCATTGGCCGATTGATTGGAGCAACTGGTATAGCTTGAGGAAGACTGCATTATCGCAGGGTTTCACCAACGTGTGTAGAAGGATCGGCAAAAATCGTGGCATGATCACAATATCAAGAACACACAGTTTCAGTACGGGGACTTGGTGGTGTTGTATGACAGCAAGTTCATGAAGCATCCAGGGAAGTTACAGATGCACTGGCTCAGTCCATATCGCATCAATTGCATAACTTTAGGGGGCGTAGTACAACTGCAGCAGCTAAATGGAGTAATGCTACCAAAGCTCGTAAATTGTAGCAGGTTGAAGCCCTATAGGATTGGCTCTGAGCAGCGGGATGCTTGAACAACATCGGGAAAAAAACAAAAAAACAAAAAAAAACAAAAACAAAAAGTGTAGGAGGCTGGGTGGCAGGATGGTGCACTAGCAGGGACAGAATGTGAAAGCAGGAGTGATTGTATCCCAGTTTGGGGTCTATGCCCATGATAGCTGCAAGGTCACAAACCCGTCAAATTAGCAATAAATGTAGGACGTTAAAGGCAGTAAATTAACGATGCGTGATGAAATGATCGAAATTAATGGTGGATCTGGTCGTTGGATTGACAGTGGATTCGGGTAGTTAAGGCTTGATTTGGTCATGATGAGCGGTTTGATTTCGTAATGATGATTAAGGAAATGTCTTGGCACTATAAGAAGAGGTTGACCCTGCTCGGAAGGGACCATTGTGTTTAGTGCGAAGTATAGCTCAGTGCTGCATTGTTGAGTCGAGCTGCTGAGTTCAGTATAATGTGTTTGATAAACAAGTTGTGGATGTTGCCCAATGTTGGAGGGTGAGGAACTGTTGAGCCGAGAGGGGCCCTGGTGGGTCATGTCTAGTGAAACAGTGGCCACCAGCTTGGCCAGTGAGCATTGAAGAAGAAGTCGCCAGTATTCCAGGTGAATCAGCGTTCACGTTCATCCCAAAGAAGCAGAGGGGGGTCCAGCAGTCGGACTCCCTCTAAAGAAAAAGGAAGCTAAGATCATCCATGACCGCTCTAGAGGAGGTGCAAGTGGAGGTGGGCCAGTCGATCTAAGGAATTAAAGATTTGGCCGCTTGGGAAAGGATATCTGCTGTAGATATCCATGGGTATGTACCGCCATGATAGCTTGGGGTGCATACCTGAAATCCTATGAAGAACTAGTGGTATCAAGTGAAGATACCAGCGATACTGTCTGAAATGGCATGCTCTGTAGATATTGTGTTGGCCTTGATGCGCATGTGGTATGAGGACCACGACATGTTGGCATATAAGGAAATTACCATCAATCCCTATGTGCCGGGGATTCAACTTGGAGGCCAACCGATTCCGTAGGCTTGGGTGTGTGGGATAGACAAAGCAGGATTGCTCGGGATCATCAACATGCCACACTTTGGGAAATTACCAGAGGTCAATGTATGTGTGAAGCAGTTGCTAGCCTGCTTCCATGGAGGAACATTATGGCTGGACAACTTAGTTATAGTCACGGTCGATCTGATTTCTGACAACACCGGGTTGCCGAAGGATGGACTGAACCCTTCGCAATACTTCAGAGGGAAGGAAAATGATAAAAAGCGGGCAACAAAGTTGGCACATCGTTACGATTTAGAACGCGACAACCATGCCTATTGCATTGCTAGTATTAATTATAGGGAGGTCTACACTGGGGTGGGGATTCTATGTTGCAAAGTCGTATGGAAAAATCACCCCAACCAGTGCAATTCGGGGGTCGTGGTGTGTGCAGAGCAGTGCACAGAAGGCGTACAGATTAATTGGTCACTTTTTCTGTTGAACCCATTCACAGAGGATGTTGTAGCTGTCGAAGATGGGAAGGGAGCATTCGCATACAGATGGCACTTGATATTGATCGCGCTTGTAGCGTGGAAGGAGACTAACACTTACCAGGCAATGGAAGTTGATGCCGCAAAAGACTGTAAGGGTGCATGCTATTAGAATTTGTGGTGGGTACAAGAACTCAAGCACCTTAAGGATTGTGCAACACAGTTTGGGTCTACTGGGAGACACTACAAGCAGCAGCGATAAGAGTGCCTCGCTTATCTGAAGCCATGGCGACAAAATATAAACAGGTTGCTCAGTTTGCGATTGGACCTCACGCGATTCATGTGCAAGCATGCCATGACCCAGTGAAGCAATGGCTGCTGACACAATATAAACTGTCTGACGAGGAGCTGGACATCATCGCCAATTATTGGCCTATAGAATGGCGGGAACAAGTTAGTATGGCAGAGATCATGGCAAGACCACCACCGGTTGGCCCAGTTGATCCCCCACCCGTGCAGGACCAATAGTGTCGCCATGACTCAGATCAGGAATCAATGTAAACACCCACAGGCGATGAGATAGACCGTGAGCTTGAGGACGGCAGAATGAAGGCGTGCTATGAGCATGGTACGATCAGTAGGGCCTCTCCAGGGATGAAAGCACAGTTGGGATGACTTATAATAGCTGTAACAAATGTAACAAATGTGGCAGATCAAGCAATGATGACACAGACGAAAGCAAGTTTCAAAGAGGTAAACGCTCGCCTTGATTCTTTATGTGATATTGTTTCACAGAAGCCACTAGAGGCTGCACCTATGTAGGTAGTTGGTGCACTCAACACTATGCCGTAGGTTCAGAATGTGCAATTTCCCCCGACTATGGTTGTGACCGACGATGAGGAAGTCCAGGTTTCGTTACAGTATCTACACGGCTTGTCCATCAACATCAACACGCTATCGTCAAAGATGTCGGTGCAGATACAGGTGATTGCCAGCAAGGAAATGGCGGACCGAGAGTAGGATGTTAGTGATCACCTCTTGTGGTCGTAGGAAAATGAAGCAGTGGCTCAGAAGGAGATGGAAGAGTTAACGGCAAAGTTGGTAGCAGTGAGAGAGGTGGGACAAGTTAGAGTAGATGATTACTGATAAATCTTGGGCAATTGAGGAGTTGAAGAAGGAGCAGGATCGGTTGATAGTGGAGAAAGCCACCATTTGGGGCAGCAGTGTGTGGTTGGAGGAGGCTATCTTTGAAGCATGTCAGCACGTTCCAAAGCCCACCGCGCAGTTGGATCCGGTCGAGCGTGCATAGTGGATTGGGGCTATCATTGCTCAGTTACAGCATGACAATGATGACCTGACAGCTCTACTACACCCAGGCACACCACAAGAGTAAGTAGATGAATGGAATCGTGCCATCGAGGAGCTGGTGACCCAGCAGGGAGAGCTTGAGCAGGAGGAAAAAAAAATCATAGCAGAGACTACGCAGTTGGACCAGCTGACCAAGCTGCGGCAAGAAGTGGAAAGGCAGCTGGCCACACTGAATATGTCACTAAGAACGCTACCACTAGTTGCTCAAGTCACCAAATCGGAAGCACTAAAAGAATTGCAGCAGCATGTCGCAAAGGTAGAGGAGTGTTAGAAGAAGCACAACACACAACTGGATGAGTTCCAAGAGGTTGGAGCACAGTTTTTGCTCAAAGAAAGTTCCGCACTACAGGCGGTGCAGGAGGGTCGTCGACAAGTTGCTGAAAAGATGAGTGAGAATCCATCTACACAGGATGTGACAACGAGTCAGGTTGTGGCTGCGGTAGTGAAGGAGCAGGTCAAGGAGGTCGATCAGCAGTACAAGCACTTCAAGCTGAAGACCACTAAGTACACCATGTCCAACTGACGTGGCTCGAGGGCAAGCCACAAGATTGTATTGGGGGCTTGTTGGCAGGCGGTTTGGATGAGTCAGCATTGCAACATCGCAGATGCTGCGAAGGGTCAAAGATACCATGCAAGAAGGAAAACAATGCGCAAGTCAATTAGTTTATTTAGTTTTGACCGTATCATGTAGTTTTGGATCATTTGGACCGCATTATGTGGGTTTTGGATCATCTTTTTGTAGAGTTTGTTAAGAAGTAGTTAGGCAGTTTCCTAAGTGGATCGTAAATGTAAAGGGGCAAGCCTATAAATAGACATAGGATTGTAAGTGTTGATATACCGATGGAGATATACATGAGCTGATGAGGAATCTCTTGTTGTATCTAGGTTTTTTGTGGAGATGAATATGATACGACAGATTTTTTAGCAGGATCATTGTGTCTCTCCGGTTTGAATCTTTGTGATGAATGCATTATGCGATATGAATCCATGAATGATGTGATGTTTCCTTGCCGCAATTAATGGTTTACTGTTATATTTTTTGTGCATTTATGGTTCTATCAATGATGTGATCTATTGAATGATGTTGCGATTATGTTTAATGCCTACGTTGAATGCTTAGATCTGTTATGGAATGTCGCGATAAGTTAATTGGTTGATGCACAAAATCCTCCTTCATTCGACAGAAACTTGGTTCTGTCAACTCTCCCTTGAACATCTCGGGTGAGACCTCATCTACTCCGCAAGTGTTGCTAAACAAGGTAAAACTTGTCTGGGCCAGTGCTCGGGGAGATCATGATGGTTTGGGTGTTGACACTATGCAGAACCCCTGTCGACTTGGTTTGTGTCAACAAGGAATCATCCAATTCTGATTCCACATGCTCCTGCAATCCAAAAATCAATTTTCGGGCTCTATACTCTTTTTTTTCCGCAATTCGCAGGTCCCACAATCCCGCAATTGCCGGTGTGGAATTGCGGAAGTCCAAAATGGAAAATTTGGAAATCCTTGTTTCCACAACTTGCGGGGCTCATATCTCCTTTGTCCCTTAACCAAATGAGATGAGTCTGGTACCGTTGGAAAGATGTTGGAAATATCTATGCAATGATGTGATCCTAGGCCACACCTAAGAACTCTGATCCTGACAATTTTCTAATCACAATTCTGCCCAAAAATTCACCAATACCACGCTAAAAGAATTCTGATATCTGCCTGTAACTCACTGTTTGGCCCAAGCAGCCCTGGTGCTACAACATGAGCTCTAATACCACTTTGTCACATCTCCTCCCATCAATCCGATGCAAGGGAGGAAACATGATTAACATTCCGGGCCTATTTGTGTAACTCAGCCCCATACATTACTAAGAAAATTCACAATAAATAAAAACTTCTGTGTGCATATTCATACTAAATATAAACACAGTGGAAATAAACATTATCCATGCACATATGCATCATGCATTCGGCATACCAATAGCCGTCATCAAATTAAGCATGGCAGAACACATAATTAACATAATTCAAACCGTAGAGAATACTTATCTTTAAGATGAATCTATCCAACAACTGGCTATGTGAGAGCAACATTCCACTTAACCATACGGAATGGATGTACCAGTGGTTGAACTAGGAATCCTTCGATTGTGCTTTCCAAACACCCATGTCCACTCTCATTCTTGCAAATTCCACTTGTTGTGACTGAACTATCAAGTGAGACAATCAAATGAGTCACGGAATATCTTGAAGAAGGAAGAAATGATGGAAGAAGTAGCAAGACGTAGAACAAGCTAGATAGAGATGTTGAGTATTAATAACATTCATGTTCCTACGATTCAAAGCTACTTATGGAAATGTCAAAATTTATTGCATGAGTTACTGAATTCAGGAAAGAGTACAAAAAGTGGAAATCTAATTCAATGTTCCATGTGATCGGAATGATGTTTCCCAAAAGGATCGAGTACAAAAGTGACACATCGAAGTTTCCAAGTGATTTATTCATCACATCACCTTATTTCCATGTTGGCTGATGGATGGAAATATGTGCAAAGAATATTTAAGTGTCATGGAAAGATATGTGGATTCAGAAGATGTAATTAAAAATGGTCATAGTGAAGCAAATGCGACAAAAGGAACAGTTGGATGATGGAAAAAGTCAAGATGGAAGACAATGAAAACTAGGAGCAGATGGAACTCTGCAACACGCAATGAATATGACAGGAAGATGGCATGGAAGATTGTGCAAGAGATGAAGAAGTTGAGTATGAAAGAAACATAAAATCATGGTAGAAGGAATTTAGTAACTATATAGGGGGAGTATATCCGAGATATCTACAGAAACAACGTTGAATGTAAAGATTGCAATTTGATTGAGCTCTGTGCAACAACCCCAGTGAAGGAAAAGAGAAGAAAGCATAAAGATAGGGACAATACCCAAAGAAAGCATATGTATTGAGCTCAGCACAAAATTGAAGAAAGGAGAATCTATAATTGTGCATTGAATGCACCTCTTTTCCATTGATGTCAAATGGGGAGAAAGATCATGAAGCATGTGATTAGCGCAGAAAGATCATGAAGCATGTGATCAAAGCATAAAGATCATGAAGAGGGACAGAAAGATCATAATGCATGCCATCATTGCAGAGATGAAAATAAGCAAAGAAGTATTGATCCGTGTAGCGCAAATAAATAAAGGAGGAAAGATAGTGGAAGCATGCATGAGTGGAAGAGATCCACACATAAATAAAATATAGAAGAAAATCATTGATAGAGGGTTACGCATATGAGAAAAGGCTCAAACTGGAAATAACACAAGGGTATTACTGCAACCAGGACAGATGAAGCATGCAACTTCATGATTGTTAACATGCATAACTTCATGAGGTGTTGAAGCCAATTCCAAAGGGGGAGATTGTTGAATTTTGGTTGTGTTTGGTTGTCATTGAGTTCAACTGATGTCAAAGAGGATTTAGTATTCTTTGTGCTATTTTGAATAAATATATGAAATCCACTTTGAAGAAGTATATGAAATCCAATTTGAAGAAGTATATGGAAGTACATAAGAAGTACATACATATTACAAAAGTATATCCAAAAGTGCTTCGGTTCATTCTAGGGTATTTTTTAAGGATTATAATATTATAATTAAGTATAGCATTTCAGGCGATTATTTTGGATTGAAAAAATATATATATAGATTGGTAGGAAAATATTAAATATGAAACATACAATTTACTATTAGAAATTTGTAAATTTTGGCGAATATTATGATAAAGAAAATATTATATACAAATATAGGTGATATTAGAGACTAAAAATGACCAAATGGTGAATTTATTTTTAGAAAAAAATCCCAAAAAATACTCAATTGGTGAAATTTCTCCCTTAGAAATTTCCCTGGTTCATTCAACTTAAAGAAGCACATAAGGTACATATGCAAGTCCTAATTCCACCTAGTCATGCTATCTCAAGGCTAAGTTATAGGATTTGGTTGGACAAGGTTTAAGAGTGTTCAAGAGGCTTGAGAAGAAGAAGTGGTTGGATAGGTATGTAAGTCCCAGAAGTGCACAAAAATCTTCAATCAAAAGGAGTATGCAAGTTGTTGAAACATGTAGAATTACTGCAAGAATGCGGCGGTTGGAAAATTCAAGTGCTCAAGACCCACAAGAGATGGTACATAAAGGGTGTAAGACCATTCATGATATCATAAAGGGTGTAAGAATGTGGCGGTTGGAAAATTCAAGTGCTCAAGACCCACAAGCGATGGTACATAAAGGGTGTAAGACCATTCATGATGGCACAAATGTTGAGCCAAACTATGATGTGGATAAATCAAAATGATTCAATAGAATGGATGAGGCATTTGGCCTCCTTTGTCTCATTATTTTGAGAGACCTCCTGTTTCATGTTAAAAGTCTATCTACTCCAAATTAAGTGTGGCTCAAGCTTGATTCTTTGTTTGGAAAGACTGATGAAATGAGAGGCCATCAACTTGAGAATGAGGTGATCTCATTGAGTCCAACCAATTTCGAATCCATCTAGGATTTCTTCTCAAAGTTCAAGAGCTTGGTATTGCGAATCAAACAATGTGGCATTGACAAGAAGTAAGAACAATTGCTTTTGTCCATTCTTTCGAAATTGGGTCCTGAGTACTCAGTTTTTGTTTCTACATTTCACTCCACAAAGATCATAGTTAGAAATTGGAAGATGCCATCTTTGGCTGATTTCATGGAGATGCTAACTCAAGATCAAAACAAGTTGGTCTTGATGGGTTCCATTAAGAAAAAATATCAAGTACTTTTAGCTGGAGATTTGAAGCAACCTAGAGGCAAGCAAAATCCCAAGTTGAAACCACAAGAGAAGAGGATGATGGAGAAGAAGCAGTCAGATGAGGAGAACTGAAGTTCAAGTGATGAAGATTCAAAAGTCAAGAAGATGGGAGAAAGTAAGAGAATCCCGAGTGTGGTTATTGCAAAGGTTCTCAAAATGAAAAATCTTGTTTTAAAAAGAAGATAGACATTATATATATATATAGAAATAGTTTCTTGCAAAAATGTATATGCACTCATTTCTTGCATCATAAGTTAAATATTTCAATTGTGAGGTATCTATAGTAGCTAGATCCTACTGTGATAGATATTTTACAGTCATCTATGACCTGAGAGCAAAAATAGTCAATTCTTATGCGTGGGGACTCGGGGTGAATTCCAACAATGTAGCTGAATGGCTTAATTTACTTCATGGCATGGAAATAGTCTTCAAGTTAAACATCAGAAAGATCTTAGGTTTTGGAGATTCAAGGAAATTCATCCATAAAATGAGGATTGGTTATGACAAAGGATCCGTGTGATTCAGAAGGATTCATCAAAGAATCGGCTTATTAAGCATCTCTCAAGAGGTCAATTACCTTCATACTCTTAGAGGAAATAATGTTTCAACAGACCACGTTGCAAAAAACGGTGTTAAACTTGGTATTGGAAAAATAATCTATGAGGATGGTCGCAAAGACTCATCCTGATCCCCTAGGACTCCAAGTCCCACTTACAAGTGTTCAACCCATCTGAACTTAATTCATAGTGGGAATGCATCCTTTAGGATGACATCAATGCGTGTGTGGTGTTTTAGCAGCACCATCCCTCACGATGACTGCATGGAAAATGCATTTATGGGGAGTCTTGTACAAGAATATACCTCTCTCGTGTCATGCGTAAAAAAGATGTTTTGTTTCAACAATTTAGATAAGGAAGAGGTGAAAGGGAAAGAAGGACTTCAGACACAGCAACTCGGGAATATATTGAGAGGTATGTATCTCATTCCCTTGAACTATGAGGAAAACTGCAAGTGGGAGCATAATAGAGCCATCCTTCAGCAGGTGGGAGCAGAGTCCAAACACATCCAGCTCGGAAATCTTGATGAATTTATAGGAAGTTTCCATCAACCCAAAGTAATGGTTGGAATGAGGGAGGCCATGTCTTATTTGAAGGCTAGTGTTGAAGACTTTAAAATGAATCTCACGAAGGTTTTCGAGGTTGGATATGTTGGTCTCAAGGAAAATAAGGAAACCACAGAGGACATGAAATACATATCCCAACATCTCACATGTGAAGAATCCAGAATAGATGACCTTGAAAGAAATTTGTTTGAGCTTATGGGAACCATGGATGTCATAAAGGATGAAGTGCTGAAAATTGCCAAAGTGACCCAATGTAGCCACTGCCAGGAGTACCCAGATGAAGACGTGTTGCCATAAGCTTTAACTATTTTTCCTCCAAGGTCATAGATGACTATAAAATATCTGTCATAGTAGCATCTAGCTACTATAGATACCTCACTGTTGAAATATTTAACTTATTATGCAAGAAACAAGTGCATATACATTTTTGCAAGAAACTATTTCTATATATATATAATGTCTATCTTCTTTTTGAAACAAGATTTTCATTGTTGTGAGAAAATTTGCAATAACAACACTTGGGATTCTCTTTCTTACTCTCATCTTCTTGAATTTTGAATCTTCACCACTTGAACTTGAGTTCTCCTCATCTGACTGCTTCCTCTCCTTCATCCTCTTCTCTTGTGGTTTTGACATGGGATTTTACTTGCCTCTAGCTTGCTTCAAATCTCCAGCTACAAGTACTTGATATTTCTAGTACATTTGTTGGGAAATGTTTTTTCGCAAAATTTGTTTGGATCTTGTAATGGAATATTTCTTAAGTGGTTCATGCCTAGACACTGAATCAACGGCTCGAAACGGCCAAGTGATGGTGTTTCATCATGAAACAAAATACTATAGCAATAGTCTGTATTTGCACCAATCAATGAAAGATACGTTTTTTTCTTTTTCAATGAACAAACTGAAACTGAAACATCAATCTACCTAGAAAAGCATTTGATACAAAAAATACCCCCCCGCATCTATTTTTCATTATCTTTAGTTGGATGTGATGTAGACATTTTTTCATGTCCCGTCATTAATGATTAGTGGAAGGAGCTCATAGGACAACAAATCCCTTGGGTTGAGGAGTAAATTTCATGCACTTGGGGTTAATTCATAAGTAAAGTAATTAATTAGTTAGGAAGTTTAATTTTATTTTTATTCTAAGTTTGAAATGTACTTGGTAGAAGTAATTTCCATTAATTAGATATTTTTATTTTGGAATAAAGTGGATAATGCTCCACAAGTGTGCCTTAGAGGATAAGGTTGACTAAGAGTTAACTAGCAAGACAAGAAAATATAAAGCACTCAAAACAAGGAATGTAGATAAAGGAGAAGAAAGCAGAAAATCATGATGAAAGCATAAAAGCAGGATAAGGCAAAAAAGCAAGAAAAAGTATGGCAAAGGAAAAAAACAGGATAAGTTAGAAAAGCAGGACAAAACATAAAAGCAGGATAAGGTAGAAATGCAGGAAAAAGAAGGATAGAAAAGAAAAACTATCAAAAGAAAAAGCAAAAGTAAAAGAAAAAGCAGAAACCAAAAGCAAAAGAAGAAAGCAAGGAAAAAGCTAAAGCAGAAAGTAGAAAGAAAAGCAACCTTATCCACTCCACGAGGGTTCCTTATCCTATCATACTTTCTCAACAAGTCACATAAATCTATAAAACAGGAATTACAACTCCATTTCACATCTTTTGATCATTTGTGATTTGAATTGAGTGCAATTTTTCCTAATTGACCTAGGTGATGTGCCCCTAGTCCTAGCTGGAAGATGTGCCCCATGATTCTATTGAAAGGATGATGGCATCCATTCTTCATCACTTATTCTATTGCAGGTGCTGAATCCTGATCCATTTGTTGGTGTTCTCATTGTGCGGCTCAACTCCTTCATTCAGTAGGAACAGTGTTGGAGGGACGAAATGGAGGTTCTATATTATACCTCTATGATAATTTATGGACATTGATAGCTATTCCATTGCATAAGTAGCAATTTTTCCAGTAGGAAACACATTTTTATCATCAAGAAAGGTGTTTGGATTAGCAATTTATGGCCATTTTACTATATCTTGGGGTTCCAGGTGTGAAATACATGCCCTACTTCCTATGAGATGATGATGGTATTCATACATTTTCAATTATATTATTCCAGGTCATGTAGTTGATTCAATGCTAGTTTGAATTTCAGAATAAGTTTCATGAATTCTATGGTTTGAATCTTCAAGCTTCCTATTGATTTCCAGTGCTAGTTTGTTGTATTGAGAACAGTGGCATTCTTTTCCTATTATGAGAGTCCTATTGGATTAAATATGTCGTATTTGATGTTATTATGATCCTATGATATCATTCATAAACTTTTAGAATGCATAAGTTTGAAATATTCTGAGTTTTCTACATCGATTTGAGCTAGTTTCCAGAATGCATTTCATAAATGAATTAGTCTTGATCCAAATGAAATAATTATTGTTCCTAGAGTTTTTTAATATGTGATATGAATTATTCCAATTCTTATATCATATTTTTTTGATACTTTATTGATTGTTTGGGAGTTCTGAATTCCAACTAGTTGTGCAATCCTACTAGGCAATTTTTATTGTATCTTTGTGAGAATTTATCAAAACCTTATATAAATTTATGGAATGAAAACTAACTGTATATTGACTATAAATAGATCTCATTTAGCCTCCTAAAGTTATAATCCTTCACCAGTAGCTTCTAGTCAATGAATAGTGAAGTACTAGTTTGCATATGCTGGGGTTCCCAGGAACATTGTAGTAGATTTCAGCCTTGCTAATTTCGAACCATTAATGGTCCCAATTCTTTTTGCAAAGGTATTAACATATATCATAGTCCTCCTCCCATCCATAGTACTTTATTTTTCCTACATCTAGTAAAACTAGCCCACTGAGTCCATTGTTTTTTAACTAAGTCTTGTAAAAGATTGATTTAGTGTATAATCATCCCCGATTGGTACATTAAATTGGTATCAAATCTATTTCCTCTACTCCCGTGGAAATAAGATTCTCAATTTGATGAATTTGTAGCCATGTCCATTTTTAGTAAAGAAGATTCTTACTCTGATGATGATTTTGGAGAGCACTATGATGAGAAATATGAAGAGTACTGCAGATAGTATGAGGAATAAAATTTCAAAGAGGTACCTTATACAAGTATCTCCCATCAGATCATATTTGGAAGGAGAAAATTTGTTTTTTCTTATAGCCATATGTATGGAAACGTTGCATGTTCGACAATCAAAGATCAACCTACTTGTGAAAAGAGAAGGAAAATAGATAAATCTTCTTTGGATGCATCTGCTTCATACTTGATGAGAATTTTTGAATCCACTTCAAAAATAGCCTGAAAAGATCTTGATCCTAAAGGAACTAAAGAGAAAGAAAAAAAGGTACAAATCAGCCATATGAAGAAGATGAAGGTACAATCCTTACTAAGGAGGGTTGTAAGCATGAAGAAGCCACCACTGATTCTACTAAGGATCATCTAGTTCTTGATCACAAAGTCATTGTTGAATGGTGCCAAGAAGATGCATATACTATTGGTTGTTCAAGTTATGAATATGAATCTATTGATGGATGCTATGAAGAGGTAACTATTGATGGGTTCCTAAGTTTTGAGGAGACATCTACTGATGGATGTCCATTCCTATATGTGGGTGACATAGAGATACCACTTGAGAAGGATACTACAAGTATAAAACCCAATAAAGATGAATAATATGAAATCCTTTCATTCAACGAATATATCCAAGTATCAACCTCACTTTCACCACAAGAGATTCATGAGGTTGATCCACTAATTGATGATGAGGAGGTTTGCTCTCAACCTTCTCCTTTTTAGAGGACACTCAAGCTGAGTGAAAGAAATATCAAGGAGGCCTTACACATTCTCCATGACACACATGATCCAGTTTCATGGTCTTGTTAGAGATATGTTTTATTGGAAGATTCATATTTTCTTGAAGACATGGAGAAGATCCTTAAATCAATGACTAATATCCAAGGTAATTTTTCACATATGCTTTCTGACGGATATTATTTGTACGAGCTTGTTCACATGTTGCAGGGAGCATCCTTGAAGGATGATGAGAATATTTGAAATCTCAATGATGATTTAATGGCCACCCAAGATTCTTTGATAAGGACTTAAAGTTCCCTCCAAGAGTCCAAGATAGAGATAAAGCAACTTCACCGAAAGTTGCAAATATCACTTGTTCCAATCTCCCAATCACTTATGGTTGGTTTTACTTAGAATTTAATGGAGGAACCTCATGAGACGGTGGTTCATGAGGTGAAGGACGTCATGCATGTGCTTGAGAAATTTTGGGATGTATATGGTGAGTTCCAATAAAATACTCTCTACTAGAGAGAAACTGAGATTCTTCATGGAGCGAATCATTCCTCCATTAAGGAGTCGGAAGAGATCCTATGTGATGTACCAACCTTTGATGGAGTTCATGCATCCATTAGTGTGATGGATGAGGGTTGCAGTAAGGATATTTTTGTCCATGATACTACCCCTATGAATCCTTCACACGATGAAACTTTCATACTTTCTTATCATATGGGTGAGTTGGCTCATTCTCCTACATCCTACACTTCCACATTTTGTAGCATTCATCCTAATGAAGTATGGGTGAAAGGTTTCTTTTTGATGGTACCACGTGAGGAGTATGAAAATCATATCCCTCCTTTTGATCATGACATAACAATATCACCTTCTTATTTAAATTTTCACCATAAACCTTTGTTACCTTATGATGATCCACATCTTCATGGATGCACATATGGTACTCATTTGAGTCCCTTGAAGGCTCATTGTTCCCTTTGTCCTTACTTAATGGGAGAGTTTCTTCATCCATTGTTTGGGTGAAATGACACATGGAATTATTACTTGACACCTTCCACACCTCCTTGGGGAAGCATTCATTTCTCTCATTTGATGACTCTCACATTCATGTATGTATTGATGAGACTTCTTTGAGCCACTTGAAGTCTCCTTGCTTTCTTTGGTCCTTGGTTCAAATTCTGCTGGCGGTTCTTCATTCACTTCTTGGATGAAAGAAAACATGCCTGATTATTTTGAAGCATCTTACATTATTTTGGAGCAACATTACAGGGAATGGTATCGTTACCTATGTCATTGGAGAAGATATGATTGGTCACTTGATGCTTGTGTGCACTTTGCAAATGGTGGTCTACTTGCTTGGATCGACAAGCACTTGCATGATCCTTTGATGAGGCACCTTCTTGATGTACATTTGTATGATGTTTATATGTACTTTGATGATCTATCTTTTGTACTTATGATGTTTAGGAGGATTCTCATTAGAGAGTGGGATCCTGGCATCCTCCACCTTGAGGTAAATTTTTTTGTTAATTTGCTCATTGATGGAATGTGTGAGTTATGGGATCCTGGAATTCCACACTTTGTTCAAATAATTTGGAGGATATTGTACAACTCCTACTTTGAGGTATTTTTTTGGGAGACCTCATGTGTGATAGGAATACACAAGCATTGGGACATGGAAATCCCATATTCAAATTTATATGTATTCACACTATTTATTGTTGGGGTGTGGAAGTGTTGGGACCCTAACATCCCATACTTTCTAGATTCGTTCTTGATGATATTGTGCACTAGGAGGGTGCAAAAGCAGTGGGATCTAGATATTGTTGATCATTGGCAACTCATTGGGGGCACATTTTGGTTGGTTGTATTGAGAAATAAAGCCTCTTCTCTTCCCCATGGGTTCATCTTTGCAGTAGATGGTGATGGTTTCATACATGGGAAACATGTTTTTGGATGGAATTATTTTTTTCTTGTAGGGTGTTATGATGAATTCCATGTGATTCTTATGCATTGCATAGGAGAATATATATTGCACCTTGTATTGATGAGAATCACTTGGGATCTTGGTATCATTTTTATTAGTATCCACACTAAGTTCATGGTTGGATGGTGATGGAACAATCTGTTCGTAGAGTTCATGAGTAGTTTATAATCAAAGTAGTGTAGCAGAAGCATGATGGCTCATGATGCTTAGTTTGGTTGGATTTGATTATTGCTTGAGGACAAGAAATTTTTGGGAGGGAGGACTGCGATTTACCCTCATTGATGATAAGTGGAAGGAGTTCGTAGGCCAACAAATCCCTTGGTTTGAGGAGGAAATTTCATGCACTTGGGGTTAATTCTGAAGTAAAGGAATTAATTAGTTAGTAATTTTAATTTTATTTTCATTCTAAGTTTGAAATGCACTTGGTAGAAGTAATTTCATTAATTATATATTTTTATTGTGGAATAAAGTGGATAATGCTCAACAAGTGTTCCTTAAAGGAAAAGGTTGACTAAGAGGTACTTGCAAGACAAGAAAAGGTAAAGCAGTCAAAGCAAGGAAAGTAGGAAAAGGAGAAGAAAGCAGAAAAGAGGGACAAAAGCAGGACAAAGCAGAAAATCAGGACAAAAGCATAAAAGCAAGAAAAATAAGGACAAAACATAAAAGCAAGATAAGGCATAAAAGCAGAAACAAGAAGGACAAAGCAGAAAAGCAAGATAAGGTAGAAAAGCAGGAAAAAATAGGATATAAAATAAAAAGAAGGAAAAACAAATGCAAAATAAAAAGCAGAAAGCAAAATCAAAAGAATAAAGCAAAATCAAAAGCAGAAAAAAAAATGCAAAAGCAAAAAAAAAAGCAAAGCAGAAAGCAAGGAAAAAGCTAAAGCAGAAAGCAAAGCAACCTTATCCACTCCATGAGGGAGACTTATCCTATCTTAATTTTTCAATAAGTCACCTAAATTTATAAAAGAAGGATTACAACTCCATTTCACATCTTTTGATCATTTGTCATTTGACTTGAGTGCAATTTTGCCTCAATGACATGGGAGATGTGCCCCTAGTCCTAGTTGGGAGATGTGACCCATGCTTATACTGAAAGGATGATGACATCCAGTATTCATAATCGATTCTATTGTAGGTATTGAATCCTAATCCATTGGTTTTTGTTCTCATTGTGCGTCTCAACTCCTTCATTTAGTAACAACAGTGTTGGAGGGCCGAAATGGAGGACCTTTTTTCAAAAATTTTGATACCTTTTGGACATTGAGGCATATTCCGTTGTGTCTATAGCATCGTTTCCAGTAAGAAACAATTTTTTTCTCATCAATAAAGGTGTCTGGATGAGCTATTTATGACCATTTAACTAGATGTGGGGGTTCAGTTGTGAAGAACGTGCCCTACTTTCTGTGAGAGGATTATGGAATTCAACCATTTTAAATGATCTTATTTTAGTTCGTATATCTTATTCAAGTCTGGTTTCAATTTCATAGGAAGTGTCATGAAGTCTATGGTTCGAATCTTCAAGCTTCCTATTGATTTCCAATGTTAGTTTGTTGTATTGAGAGGAGTGAAGTTCTTGACCTATTATGAGAAGCCTATTGGATTCCATATGATTTATTTTTTGTTATAATTATCCTATGATGTCAATCATAAACTTTTATAATGCATAGGTCTTAAATATTCTGAGTTTTCTACACCCCCTCTAGATTTGCATAGATTTGAGCTAGTTTCCAGAATGCATTTGATAAATAAATGATTCTTGATACGAATAAAGTAATTCATGTTTTTGGAGTTTTTTAATATGTCATATGAATTATTCCAATCCTTGCAACATAATTTTGTGAGCCTTCATTAACTGTTTGGGACTCTTGAATTCCAACTAGTTGAACAATCCTAATAGGAATTTTTTATTGTATCTTTGTGAGAATTTATGAAAACCTTGTATAAATTTATGGAATTCAACCTGACTATATATTTACTGTAAATTGATGTTATATATCCTCCTAAATTCATAATCCTTCACCAATAGCTTCCTGTCAATGAATAGTGAAGTACTAGTTTTCATATGCTGGGGTGCCCAGGAGCATTGTAGTAGATTTCATCCTGGCTGATTTCAAACCATCAATGGTCCCAGTTCTTTGTTCAAATCTATTAACAACTATCATAGTTTGCCTCCCATCTAGAGTAGTTGATTTTTCCTACATCCAGTAAAACTAGCCCATCGAGTGCATTGTTTTTAACTAAGTCTTGTAGGAGATTGAGTTAGTGTATCATCATCCTTGGTTTGTTCATTACACATTTCCATTTGATGAATATATGTTTCCACATTTTTTACATGATGCAAATACACCAGGAAATCAATAGCTAATTCTATTCGCATTGATTGAAGAGTTGTAGCATCATTGGCTTCCAAGGAACCACAAAAATAGATCATAACCCATTCTCTTATCTATTCGAATATATATCAAAAATATAATAGCACGGAAAGGGCATCAAAAAGACAATTTCCTAGTTCATAGTAAAATTAATGCAAGCAAAGGAATTGGGAACTTGCTAATAGACGATCAATCCCTTTAGCATTTGGACTAACTAAGAGGAAACAACTGGTTTTATCTAAATAAAATGGCATGTCACCAATTCCAAACTCTCCCCTATTACATATCATTATAGAATACACAAACTATTGAAGAAACATAATTGTCTACTAGTCTAGGTAATTGTACATGGTGTATCAATTCCAAATTGTTCTCGTAATTGCAATGTTGCATACAACCATAAGAATCAAATGTAGTAAAATAATGATACAACACAAAACAAAGTGTAAAAATCATAAGATGATCGAAGAAATATTATTGCGTTTCTACAATATAAATTCATTATCAACAACGGAAAAAAAATCTCAACAACTGCTACTGGTCTTAAACCATACCACTAAAACTTTTTCTTTAATATCTAGTGAAAAAACAAGAGGTTGCTACTCTACTTTAGCCTAATAATGGAAATAGGAAAATGTTTCTGTACTAACAACAAAACATGTCTGACAAGTAGGAAAAAAAAAAGTCAAACCGACTGCAAAATTAATTTTGCAATCAAAGTAGAATCAAGTAAGAAAAGGAGAATTAGTCTAGATAAATAATGGTTAACATTTCAAAAGCATATTAAAGCAATTGCCACAAATTCTAGTAATGATAGTAGCAATAGCATTACTAGTTTAAAGCAGTTCACATGTTTTATTTCTTCTTTTTTTATCATAACAAATAGAATTAACTACTACGCAGATGGGCATAACAAATTAAACATACCAAGCAATTGATAAATCAACTGCAACACTCTTTTGATATTCAAAATAGCATCGATTAAGAAAAGGTGAACTAGTTGAGATAAGTATTTGCTAGAATTTTAAAAGACTGTAGAGCAATTGCCACTCATTCTAGTAAAAATAGCATGAAGAATATTGGAAGTTTTAAGCAAATTGGGAATAAACTTTGTCACAAAAAACACAATTTTTTATTGCAAATATAATGATATAAACTTTAACATGCCAAACAACTAGGGAACAAATATAATTCTCAATAAGCGAAGTTTGTTAAAAATTCAAATCAAAAAAAAGATTGATTTTTAGATCCACTAATATGTTAAAATAATTATTATACCCATGGGGAAAGAAAGGAAAATTTCTAACATGAACAGTACATTGCGAATGAATTCGCAACATCCCTGACCTTAAAACAAATAGGGAGATAAGCAACAATACTTGGAGCAGTTGTTGAAAACAATAACCAACTTGCCTAACCATTAAGAAAGCAATCTTTCCTTCCATAATCAATAGAAAAAAATATAAAAAAATATTTACATTGCCAACAAAAATATTGATAGTTTTAAATCAATAGAAAAAACAATTTCTGGAAAGGAATTTGTTAAAGCATTCAAAACAACAATGTCAAAATTCATTTAATCTATTACAGGGATTAGCTATCAAAAGAACACATTAAAAAAAACAATAAAACAATATTTATATTCACACATTTATTACCATGAATCAAACTTAAATCATATTTTTATTTATAAAAATAATCAATAAATATTTCATAAAAAGTGTTCCTACCCTAACTTTAAACAAATACAACTAATTGAAAAAACCAATTGCTATATGTCTCTTCTACATAGGGACACACAAATTACACATTTGCAAGATGGGGAGAAAATCTCTATATTCATTGAAATACAAGAACTATCCAAAGAAAAGCATCTAGTTAAGTGCATATACCTCTCTCCTACAAAGGCCAATGCATTTTCCATCCAATGTCAGAAACTCATTATGGTTTACTCACAATACTATAACTAGAGAAAAGCATAAACATGCTAGCAAACCCTGTTGAAATTTTGTTGTCTTTGGTTATCATTTATTCCAAATGATGTAAAAGAGGATTCAATATTCCTTGTCCCATTTTGAAGAAATATATGAAAGCCACTTTGAAGAAGTATATGAAATCCAGATTGAAGAAGTATATGGAAGTACATAAGAAGTACATCCAGATTACAAAAGTATATCTAGAAGTGCTCCAATTCATTCATATTAAAGAAGTAAATAAGGTACACATGGAAGTCCTAAGTCCACCTAATCATGCTATCTCAAGCATAATTCAAATAAGTTAGTTGGACAAGGTTCGGGAGTTCCCAAGAGGATTGGGAACAAGAAGTAATTGGACAGGTATGCAAGTCTCAGAAGTGCGCAAGACTTTTCAATTAGAAGGAGTATGCAATTTTTTGAAACACACAGGATTATTGGAAGAAAGTGGCGGCCGAAAAATTCAAGTGCGCAAGACCCACAAGTTATGGTACACCAAGGGCATCATACCACTCATCAAAAGCGCAAGACCCACAAGGAAAAGGATCAAGTATGTTCAATACCCACAAGGGATGACACTTGAATTGCGAAGAACATGATAAGTGGTGGAAGCGTGAACTAAGAGGAACCGTGAATCAAGGAACAAGGGACTCTATGACCAACTTGTGTATATGCTATCCATGTTTGACAAGTAAAAATAATAATCCAAGTTGGATAGTTGAAGTAAGGTTGTAAGCTCATGAATGGAAGATACATATTTGACAAGCTTCTTATTTTGGGACACTAAGGGCTCATGCAACTAGAACATCATGTTCTAAAAGAGAGCCAAGTGTGCACGAACATACAAACATAATTGATGATGGTGCACAAAAGGATATAGTTTATATGTGAGAGTTACGTGAAGATAGAAATGCAGAACTATAGAGGTTGTGCAAGTGTGTCAGAATGAATTTATTACAGACAGTACATAGAAAGTCATAGATTATCTAAGATATATGTGTGAAGAAAACCTTATAGCACAATAAGGATGTGTAGCATGATGAGGGTAATATAAGATGATTTCAAAGAACAAATGGACATATCACAGATGATGCAGAAAAGGTCACAAATTATCTAAAGATAGATGCACGAAGGAAGATGTGTAATATTGTAGAAGGTGCGAAGATTGTTCTGATATAGATACATGAAATCAGAATTAGCATAGCACATGAAGCGCATAATCAGTTAAGTTTGTAGATGCATAGAATAAGAATGGTAACACATCACATAATATGTAGTATATGTTTAGTGTGAAGAAACAAAGTGGTATGATGAAGAAGTACAACTTTTTTTAAGTATGAATTCAAGTATGTAATGTTGATGTTGTCATTTGTCAAGTGAATTTTGTGATATAGATCAATGATTGCAAGATATCAAGGATACATAAAGTGTGCATAGTAGAACAAACAACAGTTAATTTGAAGAGTGCGTGAATCAATAGAAGATTGAAGAAATATATTCTACAAACATATCAGGGAAGCAGGATGCGGAAACGAGCATGGGGCTGATGCCTCCTTCCAGTTGAAGCTAGTAAATCAAGGAATTGGTGATTCCTTCAGGTCGTAGCCTATAAAACCGGGGGGTCGGTGCCTCCCTCCAATTGATGCTGGACAAATTTGGAAGTTGGTGCTTCCATGAATGTAATATTTATATTATAAGAGAGAATTCTTTGGTTTTATCCCATTTTGGTTTCCACGTAAAAATATATGTGATCTGTGTTTTTCACATGTGATGGTGAATGTATTTATTCATGATAAATGCATAATTTAAGTCCCAATGGAATTTGATAAGAATTAAAAATTGTTCATAACCGTGCTAATTTTGATTCACCCCCCTCTTAGTATTAATAAGATTCCAAAAATTGGTATCAGAGTGGGTGTCTTCAGTAGCAACTTAAATCTAGAAGATAGATCTGTGCACAAATATGAAAAATCAAGAAGGACTCTCCACGAACATATCACCAATATTTGATGGTACCAATTACACCTTCTGGAGGATAAGAATGGATAGCACAAGTTAATCTAGTTGATAAAAGACAGTATGAATGCAATGCAAGAGCCACAAATGCATTCTTATGTGGGTTAACAAACACTGAATTCACTAAATTCATGCATTGTGCCTCATCCAAGGATGTATGGGATAAACTCAGAAATTTCTATGAAGGTGACAAGAAAGTAAAGAAGGCAAAGTTGTAGAATTACTTTGTATTGTATGAGGATTTGAAAATGAAATATGAAGAAAATTTTGCCTCATATTTTGTTCGAGTTGATGAGTTAGTTAACACCATGAAAATTCTTGGAGTTACACTAGCTGAAGAATCAGTTGTGAAGAAGATACTATGAACTCTACCTCCAAGATTTGACTCAAAGGTATTTGTATTAGAATATAGAGATAATATTTCATATTTAACAAAGGATGAGTTTTAAGGGATCCTGACTGCATATGAGATTACATCTGAAAGGCAAAATCCTATCAGAAAGGAAGCATCCTTTAAAGATACCAGGAAAGAAAAGAAAGAGAATTATAAAGGCTCTTATGATGAATCAGATCAGGAAGAATCAAACTTTGTGAGAAAGCTGGAAAGAGAACGTGGTAAGTATAAGGGAAAACTACCTTTAAAATGTTTTATATGTGGAAGAGTAGGTCACTTTGCTTCAAAGTGTCCATATAAGGAAGATGGAGATAGTGACATCCAGGAAGAGGTCATTCGCAATGAATGAAGGTTGGTGCACACCCAGGACATATCTTAGAACAGGAAGAAAGTTCCAAAACAAAGGAAGAGTCTGTAAACTAAGGAAGACAACAATTTATATGAAGAAAGTGATTGCGACGATAAGCCAAAATAAGTATTATTCATGGCATTTTTGGAAGATGAAAGTACTGAATAAAATAAAAAGAGTTGTCTCTCTGACAAGAAAAACACACCAATTGTGCAAAGAAAACCAAGAGCACTAGATAAGTATTTATTTAGTGGATTGTTTAATACACCTCCAAATATTGTCACAGAGATTAAATTAGACAGTCAATCTAAAGTAGAAGAAGTTGCAGAGGTTGATTGTGAAGCTGAACTAGTGAGTGCCTAGGATGAATTAAAGAATTAAAGAAGGAAGAACAAACTATTGTAGGACCAAATATCAATGTATGAAGAACAATTCAACCAATCCAAGGTGATTCAAGAGTCTCTTGAAAAATAGGTGAGTGAAAAGGCAATGAATTTTGAGAAACAACTACATTGCGTAGTAGACACAATTAGAATGCTTAATGAAGAGAAATCGATATTGCTAACAAGTGAGCTTGAATAGAAGGATAAAGAGGCCACTCACTTAGAAGAAAAATTAACTAAGATAAAAGGGAATAAATAGGTTCAAGATCATATCGTGAGTGATACCCCGAACTGTGCACATTCACAAAGTGACAAGGCTTGTCTTGAAGATGAAATGAAGAATAAATTCAAAGGAAACACATCAATCCTAAATAATATTTTGAGCAATCAAAGATAACCAACATACAAGTCAGGACTATGATACAAAAGAACATCTAGGAAAGTCTGTGACAGTAAGCAAGGTACAAATCAAATGAAGTCATTCAGGTATGATAATTCCTTTAGTGATTATAATTATTTTCGTTACACTACCAGAAGAGGGACTAATACAATGAAGTGCAGAATGTGCAATTACATTGTGTTAATATTTGGTTGATATTTTGTCACGTCCCCTCCCATCAATCCGATGCAAGGGAGGAAACATGACTAACATTCTAGGCCTATTTGTGTAACTCATCCCCATACATTACTAAGAAAATTCACAACAAATAAAAACTTATGTGTGCAGATTCATACTCAATATAAACACAACAGAAATAAACATTATCCATACACAACTGCATCATGCATTCATCATACCAATAGCAGTCATCAAATTAAACATGGCAGAACACAGAATTAACATAATTCAAACCACATAGAATACTTATCTTTAAGATGAAGCTATCCAACAACTGGCTATGTGAGAGCAACGTTCCACTCAACTATATGTCTCTGTCCAACCTGTATTCTTGCAGCTGAAAGACCACCCCCAAGATGGGATGTGTATCCACTAAGGAGGAACTAGACAAGCTCACTCACAACCATGATCTCACATGAATAGTCATGCTAAGCCAACACACGGTTGGGTTTATCAAGCATGCAAGAGGCACATGAGGAGGATGCTAAGCCAGTGAGCTCAACCACAAAACTACATACATCTCAACTAAACTCAAACAATCATGGAACCCACAATACCTACCATACCCAACACAAGGAAGGTCCCCCTCTCTACTACACAGTCCCTCAGGCATCCCTTCCCTCCAGTGCTCTTCAGGGTGGGCACAGAAAGGTCCAGCTGCTAATTTCTTGAGATTCTATCCTTCACTGGGTTTATTAAGCCATCCAATCCTCTATTCAAACATTGACACTTGAATGTTCTCAATTTGATGGCCAACTCAATCCCGTAATTGGATTTCTGTGCTATAAAAACCGGGTTTTCCAACGGATTTTGAGGTATCTAATAATCTCAATTTATCCCCCAGGTTCATATATATGAATCCCCCATTGGAGTTTACTTTCAATATCAAATCCTGGGCATCTATGGCACTTCAAAACGTGGGTTAATTCAAAGTTGCGATTTTTGGTTTTTCTCACTGCTGGGCATGTGTAATGGATGAAAACTGAAGCTTAGATGTTCCACCATGAAATGGGGATGAGGAAAAATGAATTTCCATCAGGTAGAGTGACTTGTGGATCAAGGAAACAGAGCCCATACTCTTCCATACGAATTTCTGGGCTGCCCATGCTCCATTGAAGCCATGGACTAATTTCTTCAACAACTTTCTTACATAGAATTAAATGTCAACAAGGAAAGTCAAATGGGTTCTCAAAATGATGTTTGGCAGCTTGTGGCTCAATCTCACAACCCCCTCACCACTCCCTAGTGGAATACACATGGCCCCTTCTCATTAGTTGCGTCCATAGCCAGTTTTGGTATTTTATTGAAATATTAAATATTTACATCTACTACAATATTTCACGGCTGAATAGCTCATGGGTAATAAAATATCAAATACTTGCATTTTAAATAAAATATGAGCATACACTAGCGTGGCCTTGGCCTTCAGCTCCACACTAGGAAAACATACATCGCATGTACACAATATTTACATAAAAGCCAATATACCATAAGTGTCAAAATTGGGGTATTACATTCCCCTCCCCCTTAGAACAACACCATCCTCGGTGTTCTCAAAACTGAACAAAAATGGGAATGCCTCTCTCATGGCATCCTCTAACTCCCATGTAGCCTCATCGGGACTAAGGTGCTACCATTAAACCTTTACCTTCCCGATGGCTCTGTTCCAGAGCAATGTGACCTTCCTGTCGAGGATGTGCATAGGCTCTACTTGGAACTCTCCCACAAGTTCCACCTGTATCACATTCCAACCAATCATATGATTAGGATCATGTACATACTTATTAAGCACAGATACATGGAAAACATTGTGAGCTCTTATGTTAGCAGGCAATGCATATCTATATGCAATTGGCCCTATCCTATCTAGGACTTCAAATGGCCCACAAGACCATGGTTCCAACTTGGCACAACTCCCCAACTTGAGTGAACTTTTCCTTGGTTTCACTTTCAAATAAACATGATCCCCAATCGGAAATTCCTTATGCACTATTTTCAAATCTACATAACTCTTTTGCTTGTCCTAAGCTTCCTTTAAATTCTTCCCGATCTTAGCAAATTCTTGTTCTATTTCCTTCATCATTTCTGGCCCAAGTAGTACCTCGTTCAACGGACTATCCCATTTCACTGGAGTCCTGCATCCTTTTCCATACAATGCCTCAAATGGACTCATTCCCAATGATGCATGATGTCCATTATTGTATGTGAATTCCACCAAGTGTAGGTAGTCCTCCCACTTGGATGGTTTATCCATCACATACATTCTCAGCATGTCTTCAAGAACCTGATTCACCCTCTGAGTTTGGCCATCTATTTTTGGATGATATGTTGTACTGAAATTCAATTTAGTTCCCAATTTCTGAAATAATCCTTTCCAAAAATTGGAAGTGAACTTTGTATCATGATCATAAATTATTGCCTTGGGTAATCCATGCAATCGGAATATCTCTCTTATGAAGATATTTGCAATGTCATTAGCCTTGTGAGTAGAATTGACTGGAATAAAGTGAGCTACCTTTAATAGCTCGTCCACCACAACCATGATTGAATCGTGCTTCTTCACTGTCATGGGAAGACCTGCTATAAAATCCATAGAGATCACTTCCCACTTCCATTCTGGAATGGGTAAGGGCTGCAACAATCTTGTTCGATGTTGGTGCTCTACCTTGAATTGTTGGCACTTTTGACATGTAGCAATGTACTCGTTTATGTCCTTCTTCATACCATGCCAAAAGTATTGCTTTCTTGCTGTTGTTATAGTTTTTTGATATCCTAGGTGTCCAGAATATGGCATTTGATGTATTTCATCCATCACAAGTTTCTTCGAATATGCACTATTTGGAATGTACAGTCTAGTACCATGATAAATGAGAACATCATCCTCACCCACCTAATATCTTGCACATGCTTCATCTGCACTACCTTGTTGCAACTTCTCTTTAATTTGAAGGTAAGTTTCATCACTAGTTTGAGCTTCTAGAACTCTTACCTTCAAATATGATTTGCACATACTTAATGCTGCAACATGAAATTTTCTACAAAGAGCATCTGCAACCTTATTCTCTTTCCCTTTTACATGCTTAATTTCAAAATCAAATTCACAAAGAAATTCCATCCACCTAGCTTTCTTAGCATCAAGTTTGGATGATCAAACAAATATTTCAAGCTCATGTGGTATGTCTTAAGCTCGAATCTTCTTCCCAACAGATAATGTCTCCACATCTTGAGAGCATGTACTATAGCTGCTAATTCTAAATCATGTGTGGCCTAATTATTTTCATGCTCTTTCAATTTCCTTGACTCATAGCAAATCACCAATCCTTCTTGCATGAGCACTCCACCTAGCCCTTCAATGCAAGCATCTGTGCACACTAAAAAATCCTTCCTTGGATCTGCTATCTTGAAAACAGGAGCACTGGTAAGTAGCTCCTTTAACTACTTAAAGCTTTTCTCACACTTTCTAGACCATACAAACCTTATATTCTTCCTCTACAATGAAGTGATTGGATGAGCTATCTTGGAGAATCCTTCAATGAACCTTCTATAGTAACCAACAAAACCCATGAAAGATCTAACATCCGAAACATTCCTTGGGGTTGACCAATCCATGATGGCATTAATCTTCTCTCGATCAACTGCAACACCCTCTTCAGAAATGACATGACCCAAGTACTGCACCCTCTTTTGATAGAATTCACTCTTGCTTAACTTGGTATACAACTGGTGTTCTCTAAGGACTTGCAACAGCATCCTTAGATGTTCCTCGTGCTCTTCTTCATTCCTTGAATAGACAAGAATGTCATCTAAGAACACAATCACAAACTTATCCAAATATTCACTGAAGACACTATTCATGAGACACATGAATGTAGCAGGTGCATTGGTAAGACAAAATGGCACCACAGTGAACTCATAATGACCATATCTAGTTCTGAAAGCTATCTTGTGAATGCCTTCTTCTTTTATCCTCACTTGATGATAACCAGAACTCAAGTCAACCTTTGAAAACACTTTAGCTTCCTTCATTTGATCGAATAAGTCATCAATTCTTGGCAATGGATACTTATTCTTGAATGTCACTTTATTTAGCTGCCTGTAATCAATACACAGCCTTAAATTTCCATCCTTCTTCTTGACAAATAACGCTAGTGCTCCCCAAGGAGACACACTAGGTATGATATACCTCTTGTCCATTAACTCTTGTAGCTGCATCTTTAACTCTACCAAGTCTAGTGTACTCATTCTATAAGGATCTTTGGAATTCGGTGCTGCCCCTGGAACAAGATCGATGGTAAAATCAATATCTCTCTTTGGTGGTAGTCCCAGCACTTCATCCGGAAACACATCTTTGAACTCTTGCAACAATGGGAAGTCTCTATCCTTGGTCCTTTTCCCTCTGATGAATATGACATATGAACTACATATAATTGACAACCTTTCTTATAAAACCTTTTCAACTGTAAGGCTGAAGTATGTCTTACTGAAACTTCCTTGGGAATTCCTCTTACCAATCTTGGCCTTCGCTCTTCATCAATGCATTCAAGTGCTTTCTCATAACAGTCCAACTTGGTTCTATGTCTTTCTAACCAATCCATACCAATTAAGGCATCATAAGATCCTAATGGTAGTACATTTAATTCTGCATGTGTGTGGAGTCCATTCAATTCTATGGGGCACTCCACCACTACTTCACGTACTTTTATCTTGGTCCCTGTGGCTAATTGAACTAGCCAAGACTTATTATGCTTCACTTTGATAAGAGAACAACCTTCAACCACTTTTGGAGAAACATAACTATGAGTAGATCCTGGGTCAATCAAAACAAAAATAGATTGCTTAGCAATCTTACCTTCAACTTCCTCAACTGATGATTGATGGTATTCCCGATGATTATCCAATGTTGCATAAATTCGAGGCGTTTCCCTTTCCATGTCCTCCACTATTGCTGCTCCTTTTAAGTTGTGCAACCTTCGGGGATTCTCCTTCCGATGTGGACAATCCTTTAGCATGTGGTTTTCTCCACATCCCCAACATAGAAGTGGCCTTTTTGATGCTTTATTTGCTGCTACTACTGGCTTGAATCTGCTCCTTGCTTGTTTTCCCTGTGGAAAGTTTCTTGGCTGATCTTTGAATGGTGGATTGAATCCATTTTTCTCATGATCAAACCTCCCTGGTGGCTTCCCTTTCCATGCTGGGTGAACCTCTGATTTTCCTTTATTCTACTCATAGCAATGCATTGCCATTCTAATGGTTTCATCCAAGCTTGGTGGATTAACAAACTCAATTCTATCTTTGAAACCTGGAGGTAGGCTTCCAAGGAAGCATTGGATCTTTATCCTCTCATCTTTGATATTGTCCACATACCTCAACAATTCCAAAAATTTGTGGACATGTTCTTCCATAGTTTTCTGTCCCAACCTGAGTTCATTAAACTCTTTTCTCTTACTATCATAATACCTAGTAGAAAGGCATTTTTCCTTGAAATAATTCTTAAATCTCTCCTAGCTAATCTTCCTTTTATTGATCCCTTTAAATTCCAAGAGGTTGTCCCACCAAATTGAAGCTCTATCATTTAGATTGTAAATGGAGATTCTAGCCTTGTCATTTCCTGAGTAATCATGAATCCTGAAGCATTTCTTCATCTCAAGAAGTCATGCCTCTGCCTTTTGGCCTATCTTTCCCTCTCCATCAAATCTGGGAGGTTTTTCTTTCCTGACCTCTCCCTGTGGGATGCCTTTGAATTTATTACTTCCCTCAAATCTACTAGAAGTATTCCTTGGACTTCTTTGAGAACTTATGGATTCACATGACTTGCTGGAAGAAGATCTTGAGGAAGGTGTTCTATGCTTCTTGCTCACATAACTCTTCCTTGGGATTGGAGTCCTCTTCCTAGAATGACCTCTAGAGCGACTCACTGCATCTCTTCCTTCTTGACCTACATTGCTTGGCTTGGAACCAAGGTTTATCCTCTATTGCATATCAGTGAGGCTTTGCAAAATAGCAGCATTGAGCTGGTTCTGTTCTTCTTCAGCCTTCATCAATCTCTCATTGAAGCTTACCATAGTTTCCAGCAAATTTTGAGGAGTTATTTTCTCCCTTCTCCCATTGGATTCAATCTCAGCATTCCCTTCTTGCACATTTTACCCTAGCACATCTTCCTCACACTCGTAAGGATCTTGAGCATCATTTCTGGCCACCATTCTTTCTTTGGACACCCTTTCCCTGTATGCTACTTCTACAACAACTATTTAGATCTTATGAGCTGCAAGCATTGTGCATTATGAAAATATTTAGTAGAAATATTAGGAATGCATACAAAAACATAAAACATCAATATTTAACAGCATTAAACTCATGGAATAATTCACATAGCTATCAATTCTTCATTTCCTTGCCCCATCATGCAATTCTGGAATTTACCAATATTGACAACAATTTGTCAAAACAGTCACTAGCACTTTTCTACTCTACATATCTATGATGTATGATAGCTTCATTCAAATTCTGGTTATGCACCATCATTCCCTGCTGGATACACTTTCCAATGCCTATCCACGTGTTTCATTCTGACTTCGGGTGTGTTAATTACATTACTTCAAAAATGACAATTTTTACCAAAATTCTGCACTTTTATACACAGTCATATTCTAGTATGGAATGCCAACTTCAGCCACCTGTAGAAGCAAATCTAGAAAGAATCATGAAAAATTTTATACCGGGAGAAGTTAGTCCATACAACAAGGAACACTTAGCAACTTGTGGATCTTAGTTCCGATGCACCATTCATTTTCTATAAAATTCTGGGTTTGACTACTTTCCACTTTTAAGTTTTTCCAAAATTTCAAATTTTGGGCCAAAAATGGCTATTTCCCAAACGGTGCACTTCTAGAAAATCTTTGTCTAACATGAATTGTTTGCTTTAATGAGAATCATAAATGTTGAGTTTAGTAAATTTCTTGAATCCTTCATCTAAGGTCTCTTTCATACACTGCAAGATTTTCAAACTCTAAAAAGTGGCTCAGAATAGTGTTTTTTGGCCTTCTCACTCACCCCGTCTCCACATCCTTTGGAGTTTGGATTCAAAATTCCAAACTTAACACTGTGCCTGCTCCATGGCTACTCCATATCAGTTTCATCTTGATCCGAACTTCTGTCAGCCATCAGGACACCGATTTGTAAAAGCCATTAATTCCAAATTTATGCCAAATTTGAGCATAATGGTGTCGGGATCTTAACTGGACCTTCCATGGCCTTCGTTAATGGCCTCAGAAAAACACAGGAATGTTGGCAGGCGATTTGGATGATTCAGCATCGTAGCATCATGGAGGCTGCGAAGGGTCAAAGATACTGCACAAGAAGGAAAACAACGCGCAATTCGATTAGTTTATGTAGTTTTGACCACATCATCTAGTTTTGGGTCATTTGGACTGCATTATGTGGGTTTTGGGTCATCTTTTTGTAGAGTTTGTTAATAAGTAGTTAGGAGGTTTCCTAAGTGGAGTGTAAATGTAAAGTAGCAAGCCTATAAATAGACATAGGATTGTAAGTGTTGATATACCGATGGAGATATACATGATATGATGAAGGATTATCTTGTTGTATCTGGGTTTTTGGGCATTGAATATGATGCGACAGATTTTTGAGCAGGATCATTGTTTCTTTCCTATTTCTTTGTGATGAATGCATCATGCAATATGAATCTGTGAATGATGTGATGTTTCCTTGCTACAATTAATGTTTTACTGTTATATCTATTGCGCATTTATGGTTTTATCAATGATGTGATATGTTGAATGATGTTGCGATTATGTTTAATGCCTAAGTTGAATGCTTAGATATGTTATGCAATGTCATGATAAGTTAATCAGTTGATGCAAAAAATCCTCCTTCATTCGGTGGAAACTTGGTTCCATCAACTCTCCCTTGAACATCTTGGGTGAGACCTCATCTGCTCTGCAGGTGTTGATGGACAGGGTAAAACCTGTCTAGGCTAGTGCTCAAGGAGATCGTGGTGGTTCGGGTGTTGAAAGTGTGAGGAACCCCTGTTGATTGGGTTTGTGTCAACAAATGGTTCCGTTTCCATGACCATAGCACAAAGTGAAAGAAGGATATGTTGTGGCATCCGATGAGACCGGAGATTCAAGATTGGTTCGACCTAAAGTTGCAAGAGTTCGATGAGAAAGAAAATAAGAACTCGGGGTTTTCGATAGACTGGTGGTTGGAAAAGTACATACACGACGGTCCACATGAATATTTTTTCTGTGAGTTCCCAATCATCATGTATGAGTGGTTAGAAAAATTGACCTATTAGAAGAGGAACTTCCAAGGTGGTGAGCCGACAGCTTGAACCCCAAAACTGATCTAGGAGCTGCAAGAAGTAGACAACAAAGCATCGCGGGTTGTTGAGGTCTGGGTCGACAGTATACTAGAAGGCTATATCATTGAGTTTGCGATTGATACGACAAAATCTTATAGTGAAGCCGAAAGGGAATTCTTCAATGGACCAAGAGGTAGGTTTCTATTGTCGCTACAGTTGTCTATTAAGATGCTCATTTGCACCTAGACTAGTAGAACCCTGGTCGACGGAGGCTATGGATACCGCGACACCAGGGGTGGTGGTAAATGGAATGATACAGGGTAGATGGGTGCAAGTTATGAAGAGACTATGAAGGAAGACGAGGAAGAGAGTGCTCTTACGAGGGGAGGAGCAAGGTTTCGATAGGAAAAAAGGGAGAGGATAGGAGAAGGTCCTGCTGCGATCGAAATGCAAAACCGCGAGGAAAGAATAGATGGGATGAAGTGACCTCATAATGCCGACAAGGACAATGAGGCTACACATAGGATAGAGGTAGGACCAACCCCTAGCATCAACGTACCCACACCTCCGCTCACTATCTCTCAACTAGGAAGAAATACAACTTTGACACCACCATGTTCATCATGTCAATAGAACTTGATTGCTAGTAGCTCGGAGACTATATGAAAGAGTCCCAGAATGGCAGGTGAAGATGCAAAGTTGTCGTTGTTCTATAGAAATGGAATAGATAACCCCGAGCAATACTAGTTCTTATGTGAAGCAGTAATGACTATTAAGAAAATCACTAATGATGATGCTGAGAAAGGACAATTGGTGACAACTCTTCGAGGTCGCCTATTGGACTGGTTTATGAAGTTTGTTCAAGTTCCCACAAGAACCCCAGAGAAGACGTTGGAAGAAGTCAGGAAAGGATTGATTGAAGAGTTCAGAAAACTGAAGTCCAAAGCATGGTATATTACAGAACTAAAAGAAATTAAGCAGTATCCCAATGAAACTGTGTGGTATTTTTACCAATGGTTCGAAACGCTGATGGAAAGGGTCAAATTTGATATGAGCAAGGTCCATCACAAAGAATGGTTCATTGTGGCATTGATCCCTCATTCGACTACCGCTGATGCAACAGAACATTCCAACACCAAGTGAGGCACTGGAGATTGCAATGCGATTAGAAGCTTCATTGATTGGTGAGAATGTAGCGGGCATGTTGCAGATTCAGTCATAGCTGGCCAACTTGACAATACAATTGAAAGACCTTAAGAAGGGTAAGGAACATCATGAAGAGGCTTGGTGTACGCGATGTCGTGCAAAGGGGCACACTAAGGATAGCTTCCCGGATTTCCGTAATTATCTAGTATCCGAAGTGCCGAACACATTGAGCAGTGGAGGTATGTCCTGGTGCCGCATCTGTTAGGTATATGGGCATCGACATGATGAGTGTCAATACATGCAGAAGATGGTCACAAAATCAATGAATTTGTATTGTACATTCTACAAGTCCGTGGGACATGAAGATAAGTATTGTCGCGTGTATGGCTTACTTCAAGAAAGAACATACGATGCATTCTATGTGAAGGACGACTAGTGTGCTATACAACAACCGCAACCACAGCCATAGGTAGCCCAGCTGCTACTTCAACTGCAGATGCAATTTGTACCACATCTGCAACCACAACAGTTTATGCCACAATATACTCCGATGGCTCTGTAGCAGCCATAATACGTTCAATAGCCACAGTATGTTCATCCAGCACCATGCGTACAACAAGGACAGTGTGTGTGTAGCTGCAACCGAATCCCATGCAGTAGTAGTTTCGTCAACCACAATATAAGCAACAAGGGGAATTTCGTGGAGGATTCCTGGGAGGACACGGTGGAGGCTTTGGTTGTGGAGGAGGACGAGGTCACTGACCTATCCAATGCTATAATTGTCGAGTGTTGGGACACTACCAGAGAGATTTCCCACAATTGCAAACACAATGCACATTTTGTTTTGTTACTGATCACACTGTTGAAAATTATCCGCAGTTGATTGCGCGATGGCAGGCAGGAAATATACCACAGTTACAGAATCGGAACCAGTTTCCAAATCAAAATCCGCCGCAGAATCAGAACCAACGACCGAATCAAAACGCCAACCAGAATGTGAACCAACCTGCGAACCCGTCGCCGAACCAGAATCAGGGATCAATTGTTGCGACAATTTTAGCAGAGTCGAGGACACAAGATGTTGTTGTTGTTGTTATCAGTCATGGAGGTGCGATTACCAGTGACGATGGTTTGCATCCTTTGATCAAGATGGATGGGAAGAAGAAGCCACATTTTCATATTGATGCCGAACGTGACATGTTCCTTCAAACGCGTAGTGTAATGGAAAAAGACCGCGGTAAGTCAACTTTTTATGACATGCCCACGCATTTTGACTCAACGTGGGAAGCAGGACTGTCGCATCACTATGGCACCTTATAGCACTTATTGGAATTTTTTTTATTGCTAGCAAGAGATCCTGATGCTCTTGCTGAGATTGAGAGTCTGTTGCGTCGACCGACTCAGGGACAGAGGGAGTCCGCGGTGAATTCCTTGCAAAGGAAGAAGACGAGCAAAGAAATGTGCATAGATGTCCAGATTGGGGACTACGAGGTTGATTCATTTATTCTGGATCTAGGCTCTAATATTAACATATTGACAAAACAAGCATGGAAAAATATGGGGAGCCCAACGCTGAGCTCCAAAGATGGGATCATGTGTATAACATTTCAAAAGATTACATTCATCCGACTGCTAGTGGAGAACTTGGTTGGTGCAGCTCCAGCTGTGCGTCTTCCGACTCGGATGATGCTTTAGAGAATTGGGAGAATCGTCTGCATGAGGTATCATTCTGAAAGTGTGGGTTGATCACATAGTCACTGCGCCATGTTGCAACTGATACTGTTGAGTTGCCAGTACACGAAGGACTGCCTGGATTGTCTGAGTTTCTAGTTGCATTTGAGGCTAAGGTGTCAGAACCGCAGCAGTTGCTGGAATTACAGGAGGTGCTGAAGGCTACTCCAACATGGTGGTGGGTGACTCATAAGAATTCGATTATTGGTTGGTCGCAGTGTAGAAGGTTGATGATGGTTTGCTTTGGTGTCATAGAGATCTACCACACCGGAACCTATGATGGGAAGAATGACCCTGGCAGTCATCTTATGGAATGTCAGACCTTGTGGGCCTTTCGACGAAGGGATGAATGGGTCCATAATTTTATCCATACTTTGGATGAAATGCCACGATCATGGTATGCTTCAGCTGAGTTGTGAGGGGAGATCACCAATTGGTTAGATTTAATAGTTTGATTTAGTCATACCTTCAGCTTCACGGATACCAATATAGATGTTCACAATGCCCCGCAGCTCATCCGCAATGTTGTTCTGAAGGTAGTTCTAGTGGCATATCCTATGGATCTGCATACGCATTGTAAGATGCAATCAATGATGGAATGTTATAATATCACTGGAGGACCATAGGATGGTGATGATACGCAGAATGTCAATATTCCAGAATCAGAAGGCAGTTGCGATGTTGTAGCTCCTGATGCATCGATGGATCCGATTAGTCAGCCGCTAAAGCTCAGTAAAGTCAACATTGGGATGGAGGAGAACCCAAAGTTTGTGAATGTCAGGGAGTATTGGGATTATGAGATGATGGTGAAGGTCACAGACCTGTTGCATGAGTTCCAAGATTTGTTTCCTATGAAGTTTTCTAAGATGAAGGGAATCTTGGGGGATTTAGGGGAGATGAAGATTCCATTGAAACCAGATACAAAACCAATTAGGTAGCGACCACATCGATTAAATCCACAACATAAGGAGCAGTTCAAAGTTGAAATTGATCGCATGTTGGATGCTGGCATCATTGAACCAGTTGAAGAATCAGAATGGATTAGTCCCATCATGGTACAATACAAGAAGACCGGTGAGGTCTGGATTTGTGTCGAACTAAGGAATCTGAATGATGCGTGCATGCGTAATCCATTTCCGACACCATTTACTGATGAAGTAGTGCAGGGAGTGGGAGGCCAAGAGATGCATTCCTTCATGGATGGCTTCTCTGGTTATCACTAGATTAGGATTGTGAAAGAAGACCACCACAAGATAACATTTGTGACTGAGTGGGGTTGTTTCCAGTACAAGGTGATGCTGTTTCGGCTGAAGAACGCACCTACGATATTCTCTCGGGTTGTTGTTGTTGCGTTCAGGTATTTTATTCAGAAGTTTCGACAAGTTTACATGGACGACTGGATAGTTTATGGCTTGATCAGTGATGATCTAGAAAATCTGTGACTCATGTTGGAGCATTGTTGACACAATCAGATATCGATGAACTTGAAGAAGTGAATTTTCTCTGCACCATTTAGGATATTTTTGCGTCACATCGTTTACAAACAGGGATTATTGGTTAACCAGGAAAATATTGTGCTCATTTTGAGCTTAACACCGCCTACCAATTTCAAGCAGTTGAGAGCGATGTTGTGTTGGAGAAAACTCGCTATGGTTTGGGAATACCACAACAGAGAGATGACTACCAGAAATCAACTCAATTCTCAAAATAATGCTATTATAAATGACAATGTTAAGATAATGGAGAAATGTAACCAACCTCGATCCAAACGTTTGATGTAGATCCTCGTTGGATCTTTCAATCCATGCACTTGAAATCTACAAATTAGTCTTAACAGCCAATATCCAACAAATACATATAATATATAAATGACATTAACATTATCAATAACAATGGTCCATAATATCACAAGCAAATGTAACCCAATGTATAATGAACAACATTTAAAACATGATGGACGAGAATATGAGTATTTCCATTAATTAATAAGAAGAAGTACAAAGTGATATGACCTCTTTCCGGAAACCAATCTGAACCAAGATCTGGATCAATCCACTTGTTCCTCCAGCACTTCAATCCTCCATCAATGGCAAACTCAAACTATATAGGAGTTTGGAAGGTGAACATAAAGGGTTCACAACTACAAGGATCAATGAGTTCAGACTCAAGATAGGGAAAAAATCCACTAGATTTCTCTTTCTATTCCCTTCTCCTCCCATCCATAAGCCATATGTGCTCAATATATAGTCCTCTCAAAGGTAGGTGAAAGGACACATCGAGGCATTACTTGGGAAGATGGAGAGCCAAAGGTCACCCAATGACCTCTTTCTGGGAGTAAAAAGTAATAAATTAGTGATTTTTACAATTTTACTTGATACCCGTGGGCTATAGTGATGCAACTTGGGGGTATGCATTCTATAATGATGCAACATGCGGGTAGGAATAAAAATAGGGAAAAATAGTGTCTGAAGGATATAAGTGGATCTGAGTCACTGAAATGGATCCTAGAGGCCAAAGAATGCTGATGCTCACATGGTGGAAGATTATGATGTAACAGATGCCCCCTAATGTGTGAGGTCATAGACTGATGCTACGATGGCCGAAATAGATTATAAAACCCAGAAGTGGAGTGATGGAGACACAAGTGGAAAGAGCAGGTCACTCGTCATAATACAATAGTATCTCAGAATACATGTCGGTATAGTACAACAATCTGATACAATGGCCATGACTAGGCAGTAGATAATAGATACATGTCATAAGTGATCATAGCCATGATCCCTCTACAATAAGATATGGTCTTCTACTGAAAAGAAGACAACTGGTGCAAAATGGAGGTACAAACTGCTAAAATCTGAGAGATGATATCTCAAATGTAAAGTCAAATTCATATGCAGCATACTGAATGCCACAATCATTTGGGGTCTTCTACACAAGTCTTCAATGGTGCAAGTCCCATCAAGTGAATAAACGAGTTGGGGTCGAACTTGATGAGTCATCATCTGATTACCGATCAATGATGTATACCGTTAATAGACGTGAGATAACCCACCAATAATGAAAATGGGCATCAAGGCATAGAGCACAATCATCGGAGTGTGAATAAATGGGTTGAAGTCGAACACTAGGATGAATCCATCAATCAGGGGACATTGATGTATTCCCAAAACTGTCGATGGCGATAGAACCTGCTACTAATGACTACAAGCCTCAAGGTACTCAACCGAACTCTAAGCCTCAAGTCCCGGAATAAATGGGTTGAAGTCGACGTAATGAGACTCGCTGGAAGGAGGGCATTAAGGCATCCGCCATCAACCAGCACGAGGTACCAGCAATGCTGAAAGATTTGGAAGATCTCAGGTGAAATGGACTGACTCAATAAGGATGGCCGACATGCAATAGTCAAGAGATCTGAGGAGCGGCCGACACTGGTTTCAGGACTTCCTTTGAACAAGAGCACGAGCAGATGGATAGACTCAGGCAGCATAGAATTGACTTAAACTGTGCAATGCAGGAGCCATTACAGAGGACTCCATAACGACTAGAAGCTTAACCAATTGGTGGAGTAAACTAAGAAACAAGTACAGCTCCTAAGGCCCAACTATAGTCCCGACTCATAATATACGAAGTGGAATGAATGCTCTGTTCAAAGGAGACACAATAGCTACCAACAAGAAATATTGACCATAATCCCTTCTGGATTTTTCGAATATTTGATTTTTTTGGTCTTTTTCATATTTGGGAAAAGATTGAAAAAGAATAAAATTGCTTATAGTACAACAGGTGAGGGAACGAGTGTCAAATAGCTAGCAGACTAGTCCCAAGCTATGGAACACACCTATGCTCAATGCAAGGAAGTGCATGCAAGAGGTGGACACTCGGGGGTATGTTTCCTTAGGGTCAAAAGGTCATCAAATTGTGAAGGGAAAATATATAATCTCTGCAGGGCTCAACAGGGAAAGAGTGCTTAGGCACCAGGCTAACAATTGAGTAAGCGGAAGCCGGCACAAGGCTCAAGCGGCAAGCAGGATGATGCAATGCAATCAAAACATGATATAACTAAGGGGAGTCCTTAAGGGAGATGGCCAGCATAAGACAAAGTAGAGTATAAGTTTTTATCGCAATGTCATGGCATAACTACAAAGGACTCCCAATCCTAAGGACAAACAACGACATGGGCACCAAAATGCATAAAGGGGTTCTAACTAGTGTACCTATGTTCGGAAAAGCCCTACCGCTGCATAACGACACTTCTATAGTAGTGTGAAGGTTTCGTGTCAATTACGAAGCAGGGTCACACCTAGGGTTTATGAAAATGGTCAATAGGTCAAATGCATAATGCATGCGAGAATGGCCTCTAACCTATATGCCAGATGTGAAACATACCTGCCGTAGGTGTGAAATGGTTCAGAACAACTTTCACCGAGGAAATTTGATTAAAAAAACACTACTCCATGACATGATATTAGTTCATAATGGCTCAAAATGGCAAAAACTATAGAGAAGTGGGTCCAGAAAATTATAAATAGTAATAAAATTTTCCAAATTACAATTCATTTGCACTATTCACCAATTTGGAGTTGGTTGGTTAGTTTTCACCTGAAAATTCAGTTGTCGATCCTAGGAGCTATAAGCGACCGTTCAGCGAACCATCCGGAGCAGATTGGTAGTTACTTCCATACCTTTCATTTCAATGCTTTAATTTCAGTTTTATCGGTGGGTTTTTGAGTTTGGCCAATCCCTAGATGGCTTCGGCAGTACCTGCAGGCTATAACTATGCAGGTCACGGGTAGGCCACCAAACGTGCAGTCAAAAAATAAACCGAACGCAGGTACCCGCCACTATATACAAATTAGCCCACAGGTACAGCTGTGAAGAAATTTTTAATCATGAAACTGACCAAAACTTGTTTTTTTTCCACTCCCAGATGGTTCTAGAGTGGAGGGAGAGAGAGCATGACCAAGTTGATGAGGCCGTGCACAATGATGTGTAAGCACAACAGGCATTACAAGCATGTGGGTTGTACAAGTTCTAGAGTATAGGGGGTTTAAGGGCCCAAAACCTATTACTCCGTCGCCTGATAGACTACTGGGATGTGGATGCAAAAAAATTCATCCTCAACGGGAAAACCCTTACAATCGAAGTGGAAGATATCTACTTCATCACCAGTTTGTCCCGTAGAGGGGAGGTGGTCAGTCTTGGGTCTCGGACCATGGGTGGTGGGATAACTATTCAGGAATACATAGCGTGATATTGTCCCGCAAACACACAAGCGGTGGGAAGCCAAGTGCCCATCAACACCATAGTAGATATGAGCACAAAGATCATTGTGGCTACCGTGGTGCGGATCACTGGATCCAAAACTCTGCACCAGGCATCCAGGCTAGTGATGTTCTATGCATCACAATGCATGCAACCTGTGATATTCTATTGGTGTACTACTCTGTTGGTGTCTATGAAGACACAATTGATGGAATGCAAAGACGGGAAGGCCAAAAACTTTGAGTATGGTAGCATCCTATGTAGCTTCTTCTTTGACAGGGTTCTGGGGCTTAGTCCGAGGGTGGATGTCCCTCCTCACAGCCTCCGTGATCCAGCCCTGACCCAGTGGGCTGAGATCTTGACACGACAAGGTGGTGGCCATCTGGCGTAACCATATACTGAGGAGTTCTTCTGCTGGTGGAACCGGTAGGTGATCGCTATAGAGGACTATCCCTATGTGAGGATAGACTTCAGACAGGATCAGGACATGCCGCTCCCACCAGGCGCAACTTTCGGAGACATCGGTGAGCACTCTTTTGGTTTTGTGATTATTAAATTTTTATGGATTTTTTTATTATAGTTGAAATGCAAAAAATCTTTTTGGTGGTAGTATCAAGTGCTAAAGTTTGACTGTTTGCTTGCAGACAAAGGCCCAGTGAAACCCGAGGGCTTCCCGAGACATGGTCGTCGGGGTAGAGGTGATGAGGCAAGAGATGCTACAGTAGGGTGCACACTTCAAACATTGCGGCGCAACATATCACGGATGGTTGCCCGAGTACCATAGATAGAGGTAGGCCGACTACCTGAGGCCATGCAGCACCAAGTAGTGGGTGTTCCTGGTGAGTGGGTGCGGCTACTGTAGCGGGTAGCCAATGCAGTATAGTACTTCTATGAGACACATCCCGTCGAGGCGACAGCTAGGCCTCCTCGGAGGGAATAGATATCCCAGCTTCTCACTTTTGTATCGATATGTATATTTAGAGGCCTACGGGCTCTAGTTTTGTATGGCACTACCATTTTTTGGACATATTTATATATATATAAAACTTTGGTTCTCGGTTCTACTATGTGTGTGTATGTACAAATGTATGAATGTATTTGTATTTATGTGCTTCATGATGAATGTGAATATAGTTAGCGTATGCATCAGATATATAATTAAGACTTCTCGGAACGTGAATATATGTAATTGAATCAAAATGTATCTCCAAGAGTCGTTCCTTAAGGAATTTCCGTAGTAATGTAGGGTCTCGTACACGGTACTACCCATTTAGCTGAGACACAACTAGTTGTGAATCCAGGCAGACTTCTAAATACTGGATGTCATGTGAAATAACATCCCGAAGTAGCTCAATAATGGCACTATACTCAGCCACATTATTAGATGTAGGACCGAGACAAGCACCTCCTGAGGACACAACTAGGTGGTCAAGTGAGAAGATAACCCAGGCAGCAGAAGCAAGCTACTGCGTATGTCAGCTAGCACCATCCGCGAAACCTAAGAATGTAGGAAACTTTGCTGACATCTATCAATCAAACGGAAGCTAATCAGTAGACCCAAAAACCAAAATAAATCTAAACTATGTACAGAAAAACTATACAATAGTGTACAAAAGTATCAGCCTGAACCAAAGGTTCAAGCGTAATGCCACTTAAGGTTGAGCCCATTTCTAGGCTCCTTCAAGACAGTCCCCTCATAGTCTTCTAACTCATAAGCTCCTTTTTCAAGGACACGCCTCACAATGTAAGGACCATGCCACATGGGATTGAACTTGCCTGCCCCCAGGGGTTCTTTAGCTTGGTCATATAAGAGGACCAAGTCACCTTCAGCATACTTCTGGAGACGAACAGACCTATCATATTGAACCTTGACACGACGCTTGTTAACATCAATGGACACAGCGGCATCTCGACGTTTCTCATCAAGTTGCTCGAGGTGTACTAAACGTTGCTCAATATCTTTCGTATCAGGGAGGAGCTCTATGGCTAGCTTGAGCGAAGGGATTTCGCATTCAATCCGTAAAAGTGAATACACACCATGAACTAACTAAAATGGTGAGAATCCAGTGGCAATCTTAACTGCGGTTTGATATGCCCACAAAGCAGGATATAACATGATATGCCAATTAGTCTTGCTTTGTTGGATGGTACGTTGGAGAATGGTCTTCCAAGACTTATTTACTGCTTCAACCTGACCATTCGCTTGAGGATAGTAGGAAGATGAGTGTTCCTAGCAGAACCCAAGCTTGAGCGACAAAACCTCCATCATCTTGTTTTGAAAGTGACTACCATGGTCAGTGACAATCTCTTTCGGGATAGCGAACCGATTGATAATCTGGTTGAACATGAAATGGGTTACAGTAGCACCATCGGCTTTTACAGTAGGCACAGCATCATCCCACTTGGAAAAATAATCCATGGCCACGATAATATGGTGATGCCCCCCAGCCGAAGCTAGTTTGCAATCCATGAAATCTACCCCCCACTTAGTGAAGGGACCGACAATGATGACCGGATGGAGGGGCGCTGGATGCGAGTGTATGTTTCGAGAAAACACCTGGCAAGGGTGACATCTCTTCACAGCATTAATACAATCTTTAAAGATGGTAGGCCAAAAATAACCATCTCACATGATACGTTGGGCTGTAGCAAGCCCGGATAAGTGACTGCCACATGCCCCCACATGGAAATCATTAAGTACCCTTTTCGCTTCTTCGTGACTTAAGCAACGACGGAGAATGGAATCCTTTCCTCGGTGATACTTTGTATCACCGAGGATAGTATAATAGTTAGCGTGATGTCTCACACGCCATCGCTCATCTCGTGAATAATACGGAGGAAACTTCAAAGTTTGGAGATATACAATGACATCCCCATACCAAGGGTCCTCGGACGAGATAAGAAAAAAGTGTTCATCCACAAAGGAATCTTCATGAATGACATCCTCATCAAGTCATGGAAGGTCTGACATAAGCTCAGCAAACACCAATAATTTCACTGATTTTGTCAAAGCAAAATCAAGATCAAAGTCCTGAAGGATTACAATCCATTTATTATACTTACCCTCGATAAGGCATCGTGATAGCATGAACTGAAATGGATTGATGTGAGCTACAACTGTGGTTGTTCGAAGCAAAATGTAATGTCATAACTGCTGGATTGCATGGACAGTCGCAAGTGCCAGCTTTTCTACATGAGTGTACCTTAGCTCAATGTCTACTAAATTTTGACTTAGATAATAGATAACATGCTCGACGAGCGCATCAACTACCTGAACCAAGACCATGCCAATAGTCTATTGGGACGCAACCACATAAAGAATGAAATCTCGTGTGAAATCCAGTGGACTAAGCATAGGGGCCGATACCAAAGCTTTCTTAAGGGCGTCAAAAGACTGTTGGGTTCGCTCATCCCAGATAAAAGGCGTGTCTTTCTTCAATAAGCGTGCAAAACCTTTGGTAATATTATCATAGTTAGCTATAAACCGATGCAGAAAAGTAGCTCTCCCTTAAAGGCTCTGAATTTGTAACAAATTACGTGGAGGAGGCAACTGAAGTATTGCCTCAACTTTGAGAGGATCGACTCTAATACCCTCTCTCGAAACTATGAATCCTAGAAGTCGACCAGTCCTAATAGCGAAGATGCATTTGTTTGGATTCAATCAAAATTTATAGTGGATACATCGTTTGAGAATCATACAGAGGTACTTGGGGTGGTCTACTCTCTTGCGAGAATGGCCAGCAAGATCATCCAAGAAAACTTCCATAATCATCTTAAGATCATGAAAGGCATAGGTCATGGCTCGCTAAAAAGTAGCTCTGGAATTTTTAAGGCCGAAGAGAATTTTGCGATATGCAAATGTTCCCCATGGACAAATAAATGCCGTCTTATGTTGGTCCACAGGTTTGATTTGAATCTGATTATAACTCGAAAAGTCGTCCATGAATGAAATAAACTCACTCCCCACACAAGCATCCAATATTTGGTCAATGAATGGCATGGGGAAGTTGTCTTTCGGACATGCACGGTTCAAATCTCTAAAATCAGTGCATACACGAATCGTTCTCTGCTTCTTATCCACAGGAATGGGGTTTGACAACCATTCGGTAAGGGGAACGGAGTAGATAAAACCAGCCTTGAGCAGTTTCTCCACCTCTGCCTTAATAGCGGCTTGCTTCATAGGGTTCACAGCACGTAAGCATTGTCGAATCAGTTTTGCATCAGGATACATTCTAATCTTGTGTTCAACAATGCGGGGGTCTATTACTAGCATCTCCTCGTATGACTAGGAGAAAGCTTCCCGGAGTTCTGTAAACAAGTAAGTGTAAATAGAAATCTCCTCAGGAGTGCAATTGGCACCGATGTAAACGTTCTCTATCTTTCCGGGAGTGTGGGAGATGTTGATTGAAGTGGTTGGGGAAATATTGGCCATATTCCCCTCCACAAAAACGTCACGTGACTCCAAAAGAGCCACAGGGTGACCAACCATCTCTGCTAGAGTCATCCTAAACTCCTCTTGCTCAACGAGCTCGAGGTTGGGAAGGAAATAAGAGCGATGGTGCATATATTCCCAAGGCCTCTCACTACCACACATGGCCTCCATGATAGCTTCATCATATGGTAAAGTATCATCAAGGCAATCATGGGAGCAAGATGAGTTGGCTGCCCAAACTAGCACCATAACGGGATCTTCTTCGACTGTCTGGGAAGAAGAGAGATCTAGATCTGCAGTGGTCTATTGGATATGATCATAAGCGAGCTCCACTATAGATAAAGGCATAGACATCTCGACATGCGCAATGTCTCCAGACGTGGAACTCGTGGATGGTAAAGCCCACGGATCATCTAAATAAGTGGTCCAGAATAACATATTATTCGAAGGAGGAGACGCATTATCGGTAATGGTTACAATAAAATTCACAGGTGTAGAAAGATTATAAGTTCCCATCAATGAGGGGTACATTCCAACACCGATGTTCCCAGTTGCCGGCTGCAAATTAGAAACTTGGGAGACTACAGATCCCGTGGACGCTACGGAAGGAGTGCCACCAAAATCCAGCTGATCGATCATCACAATCTTGCCTTCATGGGGAAAGCAAATGACTCTAAATATAGTAGAGATGACAGCCTTCATAGCATACATCCAGTTCCGACCTAGTAAAAGGTTGTATTCGATGGGCACATCAACCACTTCAACTTCAATAGGCACAGACTTACCTCCCAAGGAGACAACAAGGGGAGGGATAATTCCATGCAACATAAAAGATCTACCATCGAATGCAGTGAGTGTAGTTCTAGATGCGAGTAGAGGAGGAGATCCAAGAGCTTTCCAACAAGTTAATGACATTACTGACGCAGAAGCACCTTCATCAACCATAGTACGTTTGACGAATCTCTGAAGGCAAACCACCTGGATTTGAAAAGCCACATGGTAAGGTAAGCGAGGCTTGACATCAGTAGTATCGAACTTGATAACACTAGGATTTCTCCCATCCTAAACACCTAACGCACTCAAAAGGGAATGCTTCTGAGAAGGATAGGCTTGCAAAAATTCAAGAGCCAACATGGCACACAGATTTTGGCCCAAATCTTCTACGATGGAGTAGTTCTGGGTGGCTCGAGCATTGGGATTATGTGTAGAGCACTTGAGAACACCTTTCAGTATCCGCGGCATAATGGTGGGCTTCTCTATATGCAAGGAATTGTCGGGAGGAGGGGGAGGGTCACTCCCCAAATTGGGTTGTGGTGCACCATAATCGTGTTGATGAGTAGCAACACAAAACTGCGACTGAGCCATATTCACACATCCATAACCACTAGTATTGGAAGAAGATGTTGTTGTTTCATTAGTACCATAACCAGTGGTGGGAGCATGTGAAGCCATGTTTTGATGATGAGGAAGGGGATCTTTCAACATAGCTAGGCTCTGTGCCAAATGCTTCGATGCTTCTTCAATTCGAGGACATAAGTGAGTAAGATGATCCTCCCCACAAAGCTTGCAAGGGAATTTCACCTTACGCCTAGGTTTATGATCCTCGCCAGCATTACCGCCTTCCCGAGGAGGGTTGGCATTCTCTTTACAAGGAGTACTATGATTACTATTGTTATTACTTCCATTGTTTCCACCCCTATGATTGTTTCTCCCCTTTTTCTTACCACCAAGTTGCGGGTTACCCGACGGTTTCATTGATTGCACACTGTGTACATCAAACGACGGAGTGGAAGTGGACATGGTGTGAACCTGTTCGGGAGTAGACTAGTTTAGCAAGAAATTTTGCATTTGATTAGCTACCAAGTTTATAAGGCGAGTGCATGCGGACCCCACGATTCCATCAGCATGTGGTCTAGGAACTAACGTAGGCTCATGTCTTGTTCTCGGTGCATCAGGAATAATGTCATACAAAATGCCAGACTGAGAATAAAGTAGATCTAACTGCTGGACTTTCAAGATAGCTTGTTCCTTAGTCACAATGCTGGACATAGAAATAGCCTTAGGAATGTATGGGAGTAGAGACTTGAGGAACCATTCCAACAAGAACTCTGGAGGAATGTTGGCCTTCACTAATCTTTTCCGCAAATGCCACTCTTGAACATGGTTAGAAATATGTGTGGCATTATTCTGACGGAAGGTGGACAACAACTCAGTACCAGTATCATAACGAACCGGCAACTGGAAATGGTCTAAGAAAACCAAAGCAATCTCATTGAATCCCCTATAGGTGTTCCCAGGAAAATCGGCATACCACTTCATGGCTGCCCCTGTGAGGGTGTGTTGAAATAGTCGTAATCTAATGGAATCATGATTCAAAGAGTTCGAGGAGCACCAAAGGTGAAGCGTTGTGACATGATCGCTCGGATCCTCACCGCCTTTCCCTTAAAAATTTGGAATGTTTGAAGGAAGCTTGGTAGGAACTGGGGGCCAACTATGATCATGAAACACCGGATCATTTGTGAGCTTCGAAATATCTGGGAGATTCAAGCGTGCAAGGAACGGGAGCTACGGCTGGAAAACTGGATTATAAGCTCCCATAAAAGGTTGGTTAAATGGAACCGCATTATAAGATGGACCAAAAGCTTGACCATGAGGATTAAACTACTGATGATAAAGACCTGACGGACCATAAGCTTTCCCATGGCCATAGGATTGATAACCTCCTCCTGCCTGACCCATTTGAGAGTAAGCAGGTATATGCGTGTTTTGGGCACCATATTGGGGTGGTGGGTTGTACTAGTGGCCAGCACCGACTGTGTTGTAGCAAGGGTTGCCACCATGAGTATGGGGCATATATGTACTATTCATAGCGAAACTGTATTGTAATGACCATAATGGTATGGTATGTTCCCACCCCCAGCATTAGGATTAGCTTGATCAGTCATGTGATGACCATAAGTATGAGAAGTATTCTCGACCCCAGCATTGGTGTGACTAGTAGCAGGGATGGTGGCATGATGTCCATGTGGATAGGAGATATTCCTGCCCCCTACATTAGCATTACTAGTGGCAGTAGTGGATGCAAAAGTGTGCAGTATATGTCCACCCCCATGGTTGGGAGGAGCATTAACATCTGTAAAAGTGATCCTAGGTTGACGAGTAGTGACATGTGTGTTAGGTGGTGGATGGCAAGTCGAGTTCCGAACAACATTCCTATTAGGTTGGGAAATCTGAGGAGGTGGTCTTCTTCCAACATTAGCATGGTTAGGAGGAACATGACCAGTCCCCATACTATGTGTGTGAGTGCACAACGTAGTGCCCCCAATGGGTATAGTATGGATAACACCATGACTGGTGCCAGCGTGACTGCCAAACATAGCGGAAGGTTCGATAGTACTATGACTAGGCATACCAAAAGAGAGTGCGGTGGGGTTGATCGTAGGACCAGTGTTGTCATGTAACTCAGGCATTCCGTGTCTATAACTACGTGGAAACGAAGGAACCAAAGGATCGTCCTGTTCTTCATCCTCGGGTAAGTTGGGCATTCCATAAAGATAATTATCTAGATTTGAAGGATCAAATGGATCTCGTTTAAGTGGATTAGGCCAAATAGAACCAGGTTGAGTCTCAGGTGGATCACCTCCCCACACCTCACGAGGGGTATGGGGATCGGAAATGTGTTCAACTTCACTCGATGGAACTAAAGGGTTTTCCTTAGTATCAGAATGTGTAGCAGTCATAATGTCTTGGACGTAAGTCTCATAAGAATTCGAAGAATCAGAGGGATCCCTTCGGTGTCCTCTAGCAACACGGCGTGAAACCTCGGCTGGCTTTAAACCAGCCAACCGATGGGACCAGTGGAGAGTAGGGCTCTACGCCACAATATCTCCGAAGAGAATATATAATCAAAACGTCCCCTAAAGGCCAACTATCAATCAAAAACAGTAAATCAAAAGCACACACCTAGAGAAACTACAACCAAGTGTACACAAACATAGTGGCTATATGAGCTCCTAACACTAGAGCTGGTATGTCTCACCTAGAAGAGGCTTGAGATTCCCAAACTATAGCCAGAGGTAACATAATCAGTTATAGAGACAACCAGGCTTCACTGCGTGTATAGGGTCAAGTCCACTGCACAAACACAGTTGTGCTGTCCAATCCCTATCTGACTCAGGACACAAACAACATAACCCCTGCAAGTACCCTGTGTGATACCCAGGTAAGGAAACTATGGTCACCGCAATATAACCAATGCTCAGGGGGATAGTCACAGGTGGGACCCATCGTATGGGAAGGGTAGCTAAGCCCGAAGCACAAGAGTATGAACCTCCGGTACCCCCAGATACGAACAAATCCTGGATATATCTCCCACGTTCAGCCGGTATCAGAGGGATATCTCCTCAACCAACCTCCCGTGACCTCGTGCTTAACTTTGGCTTGAGTAGAGCTTCCTGAGAACACTGATCTATACCGTGGATTCCTCCACTCCCTGGTCAGACACCTAATGTTTCATCTATTAGTCTTGGATTGTTTACTCATAATGATCTATTCCAAGACTCTAAACCTATGCTAGTTGGTGTACCCTATAAATAAAATCGGTCTAATCAATTTTAAGATTAAGCATTAATTTAAGTGGCTGTGATTACTCAAGGGATATGATCGTGAAACTAGTGATGTGTAAACTCAATAGTATGCAAAACCGTCCACCTAGACTCATCTATCCAATAAAACAATGTGACTAGTATGCAAAATCAACCAACAATTCTGAAATAAAGATGCAATCTTTTATCTTTTCGATGCACAAGAAGAACCTAAATGAAGGCAACAAGCACTCAATGCAAGATGTAGTACATGAAAGTAAAATATTTTTGTATTTTTGCTTATAAACAAGAAGGAAAATGCAAAAAACTAGATGTATATTTTTGTATTTTTTCAATATAGATGGAATGAAAAAATGCAAGCAAAATCCTACTATTCAGTCACTGAAGTGTCGAGAAGATCACTAAGACAACCCAACAGATCCTAAATAGCAAGACTCAGCCAAAGGAAAGAGCTCAAAAGGAAAAAACCAAGAGGCTAAATCCAAATATTGGTAAAAAACCAAGAAGGCTCAACCAAGAGAAACGAAGAGTTCTGGTCACAACCAAGGCATGAAATAGTCAAGAAAGAGGCCAACAAAGACTCAAGAACAACCAAAGCCAACCCAGCAACAACCAATAGCCATAAACGAACAAAATCCGTAGTTCTACGCTACTGTCGAAGGAATACTTGCGGGTACCTGCGAGCAATAGAGTAAACAGAGGCGGGTATACGCGAGCTGAGCTAAGCTAGCCCGCGGGTGAGGAAAGGAAAATGGGCAAATAAAGAGTCCAAGGGATCAGAAAAAGCAAGTTTTCTATGGTGTATCTTAATGTCCAATCAGTGACACAAAGCTTCGATAAACAACAAATCTAATTAAGGACTAATACTCAAAAAATTTTCCAAACATGGATGTTTTCCCCAGCGGAGTCGCCATTTCTATGTTGGAGAAAACTCACTATGGCTTGGGAATACCACAACAGACAGATGACTACCAGAAATCAACTCAATTCTCAAAACAATGCTATTATAAATGACAATGTTAAGATAATGGAGAAATGTAACCAACCTCGATCCAAACGTTTGATGTAGATCCCCGTTGGAGCTTTCAATCCATGCACTTGAAATCTACAAATTAGTCTTGACAGCCAATATCCAACAAGTACATATAATATATAAATGACATTAACATTATCAATAACAATGGTCCATAATATCACAAGCAAATGTAACCCAATGTATAATAAACAACATTTGCAACATGATGGACGAGAATATGAGTATTTCCATTAATTAATAAGAAGAAGTACAAAGTGATACGACCTCTTGGCGGCAACCAATTTGAACCAAGATCTGCATCAATCCACTTGTGCCTCCACCACTTCAATCCTCCATGAATGAAAAACTCAAACTAGATAGGAGTTTGGAAGGTGAACATAAAGGGTTCACAACTGCAAGGATCAATGAGTGCAGACTCAAGATAGGGCAAAAATCCACTAGATTTCTCTTGCTATTCCCTTCTCCTCCCGTCCATAAGCCATATGTGCTCAATATATAGTCCTCTCAAAGGTAGGTGAAAGGACACATTGAGGCATTACTTGGGAAGATGGAGAGCCAAAGGTCACCCAATGACCACTTTCTGGGAGTAAAAAGTAATAAATTAGTGATTTTTACCATTTTACTTGATACCCACAGTCTATAGTGATGAAACTCATGGTTATGCATGCTATAATGATGCAGCATGCGGGTAGGAATAAAAATAGGGAAAAATAGTGTCTGAAGAATATAAGTGGATCTAAGTCACTGAAATGGATCCTACAGGCCAAAGAATGTTGATGCTCACAGGGTGGAAGATTATGATGTAACAGACGTTGGGGCACACCGGGTACTATCGCAAGTTTATCCGGGGTTATACAGCGATCAAAACCCCTATGGAAAAGTTGTTAAAGAAGGACACAGTATTTTCCTAGAGTCCCGAATGTCACGTCAGTTTTGAGATACTAAAGGCTAAGATGGCTTCTGCACTGATATTGATATTTCCTGACTCGAGTACGGAATTCCATGTCCATGTAGATGCATCATCGAGTGTGCTGGGAGCAGTGCTTGCGCAACCAGAGGAAGGTGATCTGGATCACACAATTATTTTGTGAGACGGAAGTTATCGTCTATGGAGAGGAATTATACCACTATAGAGAGGGAAGGCTTGGCGATGGTCTATGCGCTGCAGAAGTTCAAGCATTACCTGTTGGGGGATCACTTCAAAATGTTCATAGACCATTCTACGCTAAAATATCTGGTCAATAAGCATGTGTTGGGGGGGAAGATATGTCACTGGTTACTTCTCTTTCAGGCGTTTGATTTTGAGGTGATCGTGAAGCTAGGACGATTGAATGCGTGGCCAGATCATCTATCGCAGATTGAGATAGGGGAGGAACAAACCAACATTGAAGATGGGTTTCCAGATGCGAAACTATTCAAGGTTGAAGTAGCTGATGACTACTATGATGAAATAATTTAGTTTCTGGTGACAGGAACCAAACCAGAGGGGTTCACCACCAGTTAGAAGAAGCAGTTGGTGGTTAAGGCTACAGATTTCCAGTTGATTGCAGGCCAGTTGTACAAACTAGGCTCAAACGAGGTCTTGAGGCGCTGTGTCCTGCCTCACGAGCAAGGGCATATATTGTCGAAAGCACATGCAAGAGTGGCTAGTGGGCACTATGGAAGTCATGTGATTGCCAGGAAGGTGCTTCTTGCAGGGCTTTGGTGGACTACTCTTCACAATGATGCGACAGATTATGCGCGAACTTGCGATGTTTGTCAATGGACTAGAATACCCTGCAGGAAGGATGAGATGTCGCTAATACCTCAAGTGACACTACGGCCATTTGATAAATGGGTAGTGGATTTCATGGGACCCATCAACCCACCTGCTAAGCGCACTGGTGCAAGATACATAATCACAGCAACAAATTTTTTAACAAGATGGGCAGAGGCCGCACTAGTGGTAGATTGCACCACTGTAATAGCCACGTGTTTCTTGTTTGACAACATTGTCACTCGGTTTGGTTTCCTAAAGATTTTGATCAGTGATCAGGGGAATCACTTCATTAATCCCACAATTAGCGCATTGACAGTAGAACTTCAGATAAAGCATAAGAAGAGTACGCCTTATCATCCTCAGGAAAATGGCATGGTGGAGGCCTTCAACAAGGTGTTAGAGCATGTGCTTACCAAGGTTTGTAATGCGAACCACGATTACTAGGATTTGAAGATTCCAGCAGTCTTGTGGGCATATCGCACCACTTGTAAAATATTGATGGAACAGACATCGTTCAAATTGGTGTATGGGCAAGAGGCAGTTATACCTATGGAGTATATTGTTCCGAGTCTGTGCATAGCAGCCACGACAAGTATGCTTGACGAACCAGCATTGGCCGATTGACTGGAGCAACTGGTATAGATTGAGGAAGACTACATTATCGCAGGGTTTCACCAACTTGTGTAGAAGGATCAGCAAAAATCGTGGCATGATCGCAATATCAAGAACACGCAGTTTCAGTAGGGGGACATGGTGTTGTTGTATGACAGCAAGTTCATGAAGCATCTAGGGAAGTTACAGATGCACTGGCTCATTCCATATCGCATCAATTGCATAACTTTAGGGGGTGTAGTACAACTGCAGCAGCTAGACGGAGTAATGCTACAAAAGCTCGTAAATTGTAGCAGGTTGAAGCCATATAGGATTGGCTCGGAGCAGCAGGATGCTTGAACAACATCGGGAAAAAAACAAAAAAAAAAACAAAACAAAAACAAAAAGTGTAGGAGGCTGGGTGGTAGGATGGTGCACCAACAGGGACAGAATGTGAAAGCAGGGATGATTGTATCCCAGTTTGGGGTCTATGCCCATGATAGCTGCAAGGTCACAAACCCATCAAATTAGCAATAAATGTAGGACGTTAAAGGAAGTTAATTAACGATGCGTGATGAAATGATCGAAATTAATGGTGGATCTGGTCGTTGGATTGACAATGGATTCGGGTAGTTAAGGCTTGATTTGGTCATAATGAGTGGTTTGATTTGGTAATGATGATTAAGGAAATGTCTCGGCACTATAAGAAGAGGTTGACCCTGGTCGGAAGGGACCATTGTGTTTAGTAAGAAGTATAGCTCAGTGCTGCATTGTTGAGTCGAGCTGCTGAGTTCAGTATAATGTGTTTGATAAACGAGTTGTGGATGTTGCCCAATGTTGGAGGGTGAGGAACTGTTGAGCTGAGAGGGGCCCTGGTGCGGCATGTTGAGTGAAATAGTGGCCACCAGCTTGGCCAGTGAGCATTGAAGAAGAAGTCGCCAGTATGCCAGGTGAATCGGCGTTCACGTTCATCCCAAAGAAGCAGAGGGGGGGCCAGCAGTCGGACTCCCCCTAAAGAAAAAGGAAGCTAAGATCATCCACGACCGCTCTGGAGGAGGTGCAAGTGGAGGTGGGCCAGTCGATCTAAGGAATTAAATATTTGGCTACTTGGGAAAGGATATCTGCTGTAGATATCCATGGGTATGTACCGCCATGATAGCTTGGGGTGCATACGTGAAAGCCTACGAAGAACCAACAGTATCAAGTTAAGATACCAGCGATACTATCTAAAATGGCATGCTCTGTAGATATTGTGTTGGCCCTGATGCGCATGTGGTATGAGGACCACGACATGTTGGCATATAAGGAAATTACCATCGATCCCTATGTGTCGGGGATGCAACTTGGAGGCCAACCGATTCCGCATGCTTGGGTGTGTGGGTTGGACAAAGAGGGATTGCTCGGGATCATCAACATGCCACACTTTGGGAAATTGCCAGAGGTCAATGCATGTGTGAAGCAGTTGCTAGCCTGCTTCCATGGAGGAACATTATGGCTGGACACCTTAGTTACAGTCACGGTCGATCTGATTTCTGACAACACTGGGTTGCCGAAGGATGGACTGAACCCTTTGCAATACTTCAGAGGGAAGGAAAATGATAAAAAGCGGGCAACACAGTTGGTACATCGTTACGATTTAGAACGCGGCAACCATGCCTATCACATTTCTAGTATTAATGATAGGGATGTCTACACTAGGGTGGGGATTCTATGTTGCAAAGTCATATGGAAAAATCGCCCCAACCAGTGCAATTCGGGGGTCGTGGTGTGTACAGAGCAGTGCACGGAAGGCATACAGATTAATTGGTCACTTTTTCTGTTGAACCCATTCGCAGAGGATGTCGTAGCTGTCGAAGATGGGAAGGGAGCATTCACATACAGATGGCACTTGATATTGATCGTGCTTGTAGCATGGAAGGAGACTGACACTTACCAAGCAATGGAAGTTGATGCCGCAAAAGACTGTAAGGGTGCATGCTATCAGAATTTGTGGTGGGTAGAAGAACTCAAGCACCTTAAGGATTGTGCGACACAGTTTTGGGTCTACTGGGAGACACTACAAGCAGCAGCGATAAGAGTGCCTTTCTTATATGAAGCCGTGGCGACAAAATATAAACAGGTTGCTCAGTTTGCGATTGGACCTCATGCGATTCATGTGCAAGCATGACACGACCCAATGAAGCAATGGCTGCTGACACAATATAAACAATCTAATGAGGAGCTGGACAGCATCGCCAATTATTGGCCTATCGAATGGCGGGAACAAGTTAGTATGGCGGAGATCATGGAAAGACCACCAATGGTTGGCCCAGTTGATCCCCCACCTGTGCACGACCAACAGTCTCGCCATGACTCAGATCAGGAATCAACGTAAACACCCATGGACGATGAGATAGACCGTGAGCTTGAGGACGGTAGAACGAAGGCGTGCTATGAGCATGGTACGATCAGTGGGGCCTCTCCAGGGATGAAAGAACAGTTGGGACGACTTATAACAGCTGTAACAAATGCAAAAAATGTGGCAGATCAAGCAATGATGACACAGATGAAAGCAAGTTTCAAAGAGGTAAACGCTCGCCCTGATTCTCTATGTGATATTTTTTCACAGAAGCCACTAGAGGCTGCACCTGTGTAGGTAGTTGGCACACTCAACACTACGCCATAGGTTTAGAATGTGCAACTTCCCCTGACTATGGTTGTGACCGACGATGAGGAAGTCCAGGTTTCGTTACAGTATCTACACGGCTTGTCCATCAACATCAACATGCTATCGTCAAAGATGTTGGTGCCGATATAGGCAATTTCCAGCAAGGAAATGGCGGACCGAGAGTAGGATGTTAGTGATCACGTCTTGTGGTCATAGGAAAATGAAGCAGTGGCTCAGAAGGAGGTGGAAGAGTTAACGGCAAAGGTGGTAGTATTGAGAGAGGTGGGACAAGTTAGAGTAGATGATTACTGATAAATCTTGGGCAATTGAGGAGTTGAAGGAGCAGGATCGGTTGATAGTGGAGAAAGCCACCATTTGGGACAGCAGTGTGTGGTTGGAGGAGGCTATCTCTGAAGCATGTCAGCACGTGCCAAAGCCCACTGCGCAGTTGGATCCGGTCGAGCGTGCACAGTGGCTTGGGGCTATCATTGCTCAGTTACAGCACAACAATGATGACCTGATAGCTCTACTACACCCAGGCACACCACAAGAGCAAGTAGATGAATGGAATCGTGCCATCGAGGAGCTGGCGACCCAGCTGGGAGAGCTTGAGCAGGAGGCAAAAAAAATCATAGCAGAGACTGTGTAGTTTTGGGGAAGCATAGTCCAAGATGATCAGTTGGACCAGCTGACCAAGCTGTGGCAAGAAGTAGAAAGGCAGCTGGCCACACTGAAGATGTCGCTAAGAACGCTACCACTAGTTTCTCAGGTCACCAAATCACAAGCACTAAAAGAATTGCAGCAGCATGTCACAAAGGTAGAGGAGTGTTAGAAGAAGCGCAACACACAACTGGATGAGTTCCAAGAGGTTGGAGCACATTTTTTGCTCAAAGAAAGTTCCACACTATAGGCGGTGCAGGAGGGTCAGCGACAAGTTGCTGAGAAGATGAGTGAGAATCCATCTACGCAGGATGTGACAATGAGTCAGGTTGTGGGTGCGGTAGTGAAGGAGCAGGTCAAGGAGGTCGATCAACAGTACGAGCACTTCAGGCTGAAGACCACTAAGTACACCATGTCCAACTGACGTGGCTCGAGGGCAAGCCACAAGATTGTGTTGGGGGCTTGTTGGCAGGTAGTTTGGATGAGTCAGCATTGCAACACTGCAGATGCTGCGAAGGGTCAAAGATACCATGCAAGAAGGAAAACAACGTGCAAGTCGATTAGTTTATTTAGTTTTGACCGTATCATGTAGTTTTGGATCATTTGGACCGCATTATGTGGGTTTTGGGTCATCTTTTTGTAGAGTTTGTTAAAAAGTAGTTAGGCGATTGCCTAAGTGGATCGTAAATGTAAAGGGGCAAGCCTATAAATAGACATAGGATTGTAAGTGTTGATATACCGATGGAGATATACATGAGCTGATGAGGATTATCTTGTTGTATCTAGGTTTTTTGTGGAGATGAATATGATACGACAGATTTTTTAGCAGGATCATTGTGTCTCTCTTGTTTATTTGTGATGAATGCATTATGCGATATGAATCCATGAATGATGTGATGTTTCCTTGCCGCAATTAATGGTTTACTATTATATTTTTTGTGCATTTATGGTTCTATCAATGATGTCATCTATTGAATGATGTTGCGATTATGTTTAATGCCTAAGTTGAATGCTTAGATTTGTTATGGAATGTCACGATAAGTTAATTAGTTGATGCACAAAATCCTCCTTCATTCGGTAGAAACTTAGTTCTGTCAACTCTCCCTTGAACATCTCGGGTGAGACCTCATCTACTCCGCAGGTGTTGCTAAACATGGTAAAACTTGTCTGGGCCAGTGCTCAGGGAGATCATGGTGGTTTGGGTGTCGACACTGTGCAGAACCCCTGTCGACTAGGTTTGTGTCAACAAGGAATCATCCAATTCTAATTCCACATGCTCCTGCAATCCAAAAATCAATTTCCAGGCTCTATACTCTTTTTTTTTCCCACAGTTCACAGGTCCCACAATCCCGCAATTGTCGGTGCGGAATTGCGGAAGTCCAAAACAAAAAATTTGGAAATCCTTGTTTCCGCAACTTGCGGGGCTCATATCTCCTCCGTCCCTTAACCAAATGAGATGAGTCTGGTACCATTGGAAAGATGTTGGAAATATCTATGCAATGGTGTGATCCTAGGCCACACCTAAAAACTCTAATCCTGACAATTTTCCAATCACAATTCTGCCCAAAAATTCACCAATACCACGCTAAAAGAATTCTGATATCTGCTTGTAACTCACTGTTTGGCCCAAGCAGCCCCAGTGCTACAACATGAGCTTTGATACCACTCTGTCACATCTCCTCCCATCAATCCGATGCAAGGGAGGAAACATGATTAACATTCCAGACCTATTTGTGTAACTCAGCCCCATACATTACTAAGAAAATTAACAATAAATAAAAACTTATGTGTGCAGATTCATACTCAATATAAACACAGTGGAAATAAACATTATCCATCACATATGCATCATGCATTCGGCATACCAATAGCCGTCATCAAATTAAGCATGGCAGAACACATAATTAACATAATTCAAACCGTAGAGAATACTTATCTTTAAGATGAATCTATCCAACAACTGACTATGTGAGAGCAATGTTCCACTTAACCATACGTCTCTGTCCATCCTATATTCTTTTAGCTAAGAGACCACCCCCAAGCTGGGATGTGTATCTACTTAGGAGAAACTAGACAGGCTCATTCACAGCCATGATCTCACACGAATAGTCATGCTAAGCCAACACACGGTTGGGTCTATCAAGCATGCAAGAGGCACATGAGGAGGATGCTAAGCCAATGAGCTCAACTACAGAGCTACATACATCTCAACTAAACTCAAACACTCATGGTACCCACAATACCCACCACACCCAAAACAAGGAAGGTCCCCTTCTCTGCTACACAGTCCCTAGACGTCCCTTCCCTCCAGTGTTCTTTAAGGTGGGAATAGAAAGGCCCAGCTGCTAATTTCTTGAGATTCTATCCTTCACTGGGTTTATCAAGCCATCCAATCCTCTGTTCAAACATTCACAATTGAATGTTCTCAATTTGATGGCCAAATAACTCAATCCCGTAATTGGATTTCTCGGCTACAATGACTGGGTTTTCCAATGAATTTCGGGGTATCTAATACTCTCAATTTCTCCCCAATGTTCATATCTATGGATCCTCCACTGAATTTTACTGTCAATATCAAATTCTGGGCATTTATGGCACTTCAAAATGTGGGTTAATTCACAGTTGCGATTTCTGTTTTTTCTCAATGTTGGGCATGTGTAATGGATTGAAACTGAAGCTTAGATGTTCCACCATGGAATGGAGATGAAGAAAAATGAATTCCCATGAGGTAGAGTGACTTGTGGATGAAGGAAACAGAGCCCATACTCTACCATACGAATTTCTGGGCTGCCCATGCTCCATTGAAGCCATGGACTGATTTCTTCAACAACTTTCTTACACATAGTTAAATGTTAGCAAGGAAAGTCAAATAGGTTCTCAAAATGACATTTGGAAGCCTATGGTTCAATCCCACAACCCCCTCACCACTCCCAAGTGGAATACACATGGCCCCTTCTCATTACTTGCTTCCATAGCTAGTTTTGGTATTTTATTGAAATATTAAATATTTACATCAATTACAATATTTCATGGCTTAATAGCTCATAGGTAATAAAATATCAAATACTTATCTTTTAAATAAAATCCGAGCATACAATAGTGGGGCCTTGGCCTTGAGCTCCATGCTAGGAAAACATACATCACATGTACACAATATTTACATAAAAGCCAATATACCATAAAAGTCAAAATTGGGGTATTACAGCTTGATCTTTAATTATTTTAGATGTAGAGACTTGAAGCAATGAGACAATTCAATCCATGAAATTCATACAACCATAACACAAGATATACCCTAAGTAAAATCCTCAAAATTATGAGAACAAAAACACCAACAATTCTTCTCAGATTAATATAATGGAAAGCAAATAATGCTTTATTTTACAGCATAACAGATTTGCTTTCAGAAGATAAGATCACCAAACACCCTTGATGAAGATACAAAATCAATAGAGAAGAGAGATCAATCGGATGTGTTCCCAACACAACAATAACAAGTACAAACAATACACTACACACAGAAAACTGCATTTCCTTCAATGGAGAAGAGAATATGCTTTACACTAGATTCATCGATCCTGTATAACATATTTATACATTCTTCTCTTATATTTTTAACTTCTAAATTTAGGATGAACGCACCTTCAAAATGGATGTTTTAATCTTGCATGTAGAGGTGCGCCTGACTTCTCATGTAGTGATTTATCTCACTGAGTTGTCACTTAAGATAAACTCCCTTCTTAACTGAAATATTTCCCACTTAGGTAGGTGGAAAACTTAAGTGTCGACATGCAAGTGTCACAACTCTCGTGTCATATTTTAGTTTAACATAAGTGTCGTCATGCAATAACACTTAGTTAACTAGATATTCTTTGTTGTCACTTAGTTAAATCTCTTTAACTGATGTGTCATCTTTTAGTTTAACTAAAGTGAAAACACATTAGTTAACTAGCTGTCCTTTTTATTTAACACTTCGTTAATTGAAATCACGTTGATTGATTTACTTGAAGTGACCACTCTGAGTTCTTTAGTTAACTGAGGCATATCTTTAACTGATGCTTTAACTAAAGCATTGATACTTAACTGAAGCTTTAATAATTCGAGTTCTTTTTAATTAGTTGAATTGTCTGCATGGAAAATTTTGAATTCTCTTGATATCTATGCTTTATATTTTATTTCTTTATCTCTTACAACATTGTCAATATGTGCTAAATTTAATTATCCATCACATTACATTATACTAAGAATAATTATCGGATGATGTGATCATATTATATTATTGCAAACCAAATGATCATATTCTAAAGTAATTCATTTTAGAGTTGATCAATATCTAAGGGAGACTTAATAGCAATCTCGTGATCATGGTTAATAATATATCACACAATATTAAATGCTTTTAACAAGTAAAGCATGACCTTCATACAGAAGGTCCACCTCTATATGATAGGTCCATATCATGGAAACCTTCATACAGAAGTTTCACATGATAATCATGACTTGACACACACAATTCTGGATCCTTGTCCAGAAATACTTTACAACATCATTAGTTTGATCAATTACCACTATACGGGAGGAATAAACTTTACATGGAAGGCAATCAAAGTGCTCACCTCTATACATGAGGATCAATCTTGACTTCACAATATTGGTTTGGATAATGTCTCATGATGTTGTTTATTTAACACACTGTTCATATTGTGAATTATTGTCAAACTTTGAGATGTTATGCATGTGATGGATTTGTACACAAGTCTCAATATTGTTGAAGAACAATGAATTTTCCATGTAGAGATACTCTACATAAAATCAATCGCAATACTAGGAAGTAAGGGAAGACATTCAGGAACCGTATCAAAATGGAAGCAGGAACATGAAGATATGGATAAGGAAAACTTCTCAAGCATGCGCAAAAGAAGCTAACAACCCAAGTGCGTCTCAAGAAGCAAGTAATTGCTTCCCATGTTGCTAACCTCTAAGAGATTTAGTAAGACCCTTGAATTCAACACGATGTTCATTTGCAATTCAAGGAATGCATTAGTTAGTGTTGTAGTTAGAATATATTTGAATATGGTTGTCACATTAGTGTAATGTTGCAAAGGAAATGTGTATTTATTCAGTTATGTGCAAGTCTGTGTTGAATTTTTGCATACATGAAACAGTAAAAGGAAAGAAAAAATACATGTAGATACATAAACAAGGTTTGTATTATATTCAAAATTTTGTCGTTACGAAATTGCATGACTCCTTTATCGCAAAAAACATAGTGAAGTACAAAAGAGGTAGCATGCCAAGGGAAAAATACAATTGAAGCATAAAAACAACAATGGAAGTCGTATCAAGAGAAAATGAGAACTACAAAGAAAATTTCAAAGACGCAGCTCAAGGTTTAATTCTGCATCATGATTGTTTAGTGGATGTGCAAGACGAAGCTTGCGATCTATTGGAATTAGCTCGATGAATTCAGAGGATGGTTGCAGTGGACACAACTATAGAGTTGAAGATGATGTATTAGAAGTGGATTGATCTGTCTAAATCAAGTTCAAGAGGTCCATAATATGTTGTTATCACCACTCCAAGGAGTCGACTCTTCTGTTCAATATGTATAACTACTCAGTAGTTCTTTGATTAACCTGCGAATGGAAGTACCAGTGGTTGAACTAGGAATCCTTTGATTGTGCTTTCCAAACACCCATGTCCACTCTCATTCTTGCAAATTCCACTTGTTGTGACTGAACTATCAAGTGAGACAGTCAAATGAGTCATGGAATATCTTGAAGAAGGAAGAAATGATGGAAGAAGTAGCAAGACGTAGAGCAAGCTGGGTAGTGAATGAACAAGCTAGATAGAGACATTGAGTATTAATAACATTCATGTTCCTACGATTCGAAGCTGCTTATGGAAATGTCAATTTATTGCATGAGTTACTGAATTCAGGAAAGAGTACAAAAAGTGGAAATCTAATTCAATGTTCCATGCGATCGGAATGATGTTTCCCAAAAGGATCGAGTACAAAAGTGACACATCGAAGTTTCCAAGTGATTTATTCATCACATCACCTTATTTCCATGTTGGCTGACGGATGGAAATATGTGCAAAGAATATTTAAGAGTCATGGAAAGATATTTGGATTCAGAAGATGTAATGAAAAATGGTCACAGTGAAGCAAATGCGACAAAAGGAACAGTTGGATGATGGAAAAAGTCAACATGGAAGACAATGAAAACTAGGAGCAGATGGAACTCTGCAACGCGCAATGAATATGACAGGAAGATGGCATGGAAGATTGTGCAAGAGATGAAGAAGTTGAGTATGAAAGGAACATAAAATCACGGTAGAAGGAATTCAGTAACTATATAGGGGGAGCATATCCGAGATATCTACAAAAACAACGTTGAATGTGAAGATTGCAATTTGATTGAGCTCTGTGCAGCAACCCTAGTGAAGGAAAAGAGAAGAAAGCATGAAGATAGGGACAATACCCAAAGAAAGCATATGTATTGAGGTCAGCACAAAATTGAAGAAAGGAGAATCTGTAATTGTGCATTGAATGCACCTCTTTTCCATTGATGTCAAATGGGGAGAAAGATCATGAAGCATGTGATCAAAGCATAAAGATCATGAAGAGGGATAGAAAGATCATAATGCATGCCATCATTACAGAGATGAAAATAAGCAAAGTATTGATCCGTGTAGCGCAAATAAATAAAGGAGGAAAGATAGTGGAAGCATGCATGAGTGGAAGAGATCCACACATAAATAAAATATAGAAGAAAATCATTGATAGAGGGATGCACATATGAGAAAAGGCTCAAACTGAAAATAACACAAGGGTATTACTGCAACCAAGACAGATGAAGCATGCAACTTCATGATTGTTAACATGCATAACTTCATGAGGTGTTGAAGTCAATTCCAAAGGGGGAGATTGTTGAATTTTGGTTGTGTTTGGTTGTCATTGAGTTCAACTGATGTCAAAGAGGATTTAGTATTCTTTGTGCTATTTTGAATAAATATATGAAATCCACTTTGAAGAAGTATATGAAATCCAATTTGAAGAAGTATATGGAAGTACATAAGAAGTACATACATATTACAAAAGTATATCCAAAAGTGCTTCGGTTCATTCTAGGGTATTTTTTAAGGATTATAATACTATAATTAAGTATAGTATTTCAAGCGATTATTTTGGATTGAGAAAATATATATATAGATTGGTAGGCAAATATTAAATATGAAACATACAATTTACTACTAAAAATTTGTAAATTTTGGTGAATATTATGATAAAAAAAATATTATATACAAATATAGGTGATATTAGAGACTAAAAATGACCAAATGGTGAATTTATTTTTAGAAAAAAATCCCAAAAAATACTCAATTGGTGAAATTTCTCCCTTACAAATTTCCCTGGTTCATTCAGCTTAAAGAAGTACATAAGGTACATATGCAAGTCCTAATTCCACCTAGTCATGCTATCTCAAGGCTAAGTTATAGGATTTGGTTGGACAAGGTTTAGGAGTGTTCAAGAGGCTTGAGAAGAAGAAGCGGTTGGATAGGTATGTAAGTCCCAGAAGTGCACAAAAATCTTCAATCAAAAGGAGTATGCAAGTTGTTGAAACATGTAGAATTACTGCAAGAATGTGGCGGTTGGAAAATTCAAGTGCTTAAGACCCACAAGCAATGGTACATAAAGGGTGTAAGACCATTCATGATCTCATTATAATTTTAATATAATTTATTGTTTAATAATTATGTTAATTTTACTTTTTATTATTTATTAATTATTGAAAATAGTCGTCAAATACCCTTATTCATATTATTATTTTAACCAACTATTAATCAAATACCAATTTACAAGTAATAATTACCAACCATTCATCAAAATCCAACTTTATTATATATCACATATAAATAAACTTAACTACATTAATTTATATTATGATTTTATAATTAATAACTTAAAACTAAATTTATGTTAAATGCATTTATTTACAATATTATTTTATAATAATAACTTAAAACTATATTTCCAAAATTCCTTTCAATGAACAACTATTTTTTAAAAATAATAAATTTTAATAATACATAAAATTTTAAAAATATACATATAAAATTATATGAGTATAGCATTGTAACTATATATTAAAGCTATTTTAAAACCGTATATTTTATGGCACTATTGTGTATTTCAATCTTAATATAAAAAAAATTATATTCGTTAAACAAAAAATAGAGAAAACGGTCAATAATAATAATTTAAAACAAATACTAAATTAGCATATCATTCAGAATTTTAAATTAACAAATAAATAATAATAAAAAGTATTGAAATCCAAAAATATTAAACAATTCAACAAAATATATTTCTGTTACAAAATATAGAGTCCAAAAATATTAGAGAATTGTATGAAACTATAACCAAATAAATTATATTTCTACTAAATTCAAAAATACTACATAATCACATCAACCAACACACCAAAAAATTATTTCTCTTACAAAATGAACTCTACTTCAATTGAGTTCAAAAGTATTAGACAGACAAATAAACTACTAACGGACGAGGGATACCTAAACTGAGTTCAAACGTATTGCATAGTCACACCGAACTAACAAACGAGGGATACCTAATAATATTCAAGCTAAGGCTGTGGAAAACTTTAACTTCATATGAAAAGCCAAGATGGAATTACCACGGGTAGTCACAGCTGTGGCAGTTGGGTCTGAAACGCTTCTCTTCCACTCCTTGCTATCCATATTAAGAATCAACATCGATCCTGAAGACTGAATGAATGTCACGCTGCTCTCTCCGTCGTAGGCCGCCACAACCTCCATTGATGGAAATGGTAAACCTTCCATAGTCAAAAGATCCCACACACTTCCACTGGGATTTGACTTCCATACACCAACTAAAGCTGAGGGATTTGACTTCCAAAAGGTCCCGCTATTATCATGGCCGAAGATGACAGTTAAGATATGTATTTCGCTCCTGTAAGCAATGATACCAAGGATCTGCACCCGATCCATAAACAGATAATCAATGATACCAAGGGTCTGCACCGGATACATGAACGTAGTATCATTGAAGGGGCATGACGTTCTTCGCTGAACGACGAACAAATCTGTGTCTATGTTGTAACTAGCCAACACAGAGTTAAACCGACACAGTGCGAAGAGGTAGATGGTGTTGCCATCTACAGTAGAAAAGGTGGGTGACCTAAATACTTGGTAGTCGACCTGATCAGAACACACCTTTGTTGTCCATGTATCTGTACTGGAATTGTAGACAAGAACATGTACCTCCCTTGTTCTCAGCTCTCCCCACACCACCACTTTAAATGTCTTCCCATCGACGGGGTCGCGAACTATGTTGATAGACAGTTGCATATGCGAGGAACCCCATACTTTTCTTTTTAGAGCTAACTGCAGACGAAGGCGCGAGGTTACCTGGGTATCGGGCAGTATTCGGATTTGCGTTGTCAATGGATTAACTACTGCGAGATTTCCTTCTCTGGTCACAAAAAGCATAAGACCGTCGGCAGCTCCCTGCGGAAGCCAGGCCCGATACAGACACTCCGCCTTCAGAAAGTACCACTTTCCTGTGTTGATGTGGAAGAGGCAAAAGGTGTGAGGATTGTTGGGAGGGCTGCAGAGAGCAATGCATGACTCCTCGCTTCTCTCGCTTCTCATGTCGTAGAGTTTTTGAAAAATCTTGCACGATGAAATCATGCGGTGCCAAGCGACACACGTTTTCGCAGCTCTAGTCAAAAGGTCGAAGATGGATAGGCGTAACAGAATATGATGAAGAATGGCCTCTGGGAGGCGGTCGAAGAGGCATTCCCTTGATCGATCATGGCGCCGTTTCTTGAGATCCAGATCTGGCGGGTTTGGCGGTTCGTTGCAGCTATCAACATGACTTCGGTCTTTGTTCATTTCTCTCGTACATAAGGTTTCGTCATTACTGAACTCTTGGGCTGTCAATTCGCCTCCGAAATCTTTCTCCATGGGCATGTTATGATAAATCTGAACCCCTCAGATGGTACTATTGGCTTCTGCTATATAACCCAAATTTTTTTTCAAATAATGAAACCCCAAACCAATAGAAGAGTTCTCACTCAAAGCTCCTCAATCAATCCGAACCCCAGGTCTCATCATTCAGATGGTATTAGCTTAGCCCATATAGCCCAAAAAAAGCTTTGCAAATAATCAATCCTCAAACCATCAATCTATATATAGACGAGTTCTTAAAGAAAGCTCATTTAGTAAGAGAGAATGCCCATAAAGACAAGTTGGTAATTGGCACTCAAATCGTCCGGGTATTCTGGCTATTTTTTTGGGAATTTGGACGATTTCTGGCTGGTATTCCAGTATTTTTTTGGAAATTGGACGATCTTCATTGTCTTAAAATGGGCCAAAATCCCTAGGAGCACACCTCCATGACATAATTCCAAAGTAAATGGAGTGGAACTACGATTATGCCGTTTTTTATAATAAAATCTAAGAAATAAAGCCCCAACAAAAAAGGACGATATGAGTGCTAATTGTCCCACCCCTATCCTTAATATTTAATATTTAAATTATTTTATTATTAAATATGACTATGTCAATGGTGAATGGATTTTTTATTTTATTTTTATTTTATTATAATGCTTTTAATATTATATAAAATTAATTAACAAATTTAGTCAAATCTCTCACTTAAAATTTAAGTTCTTTGCTTATTAAATATTATTATGGCAATGGTAAACCGATTTTTAATTTCATTTTTATTTTATTATAATGTTTTTAATATTATATATAAAATTAACTAACAAATTTGGTCAAATCTCCCACTTAAAGTGTGAGCCTCATCATCAAGACTACTCGTTCAAAATTCTCCTTAAGTTGTGTTTTCCTCCCAAAATCCAATGAATTAAGAGTTGAACAAATTTTGTATTTAAAAATGAGTACAATTTTTTTTTAATTAAAAAATATACAACTTCCAATTTTAATACTTAACTTCTTTTTCGAATTCATGATTGATTATTTTATTTTTAATTTTTGATATCATTAATTTATTATGTAATTTTCAAGTTTTAAGGATATTTTAAAATAATTTGTTATTAAACATAAACATAATTTATTTAAAAGAACGAGAGATCCAATTTTTTGAAGTATATATATTTTTTTAATTTTAATCTCAAGAAATTTGATCCCTCTCTATCTTGATAAATGAGTTTAAGTTGGGGGAGGTCATTGTTAGAACAATGTTATACCTTAGTACCTTAATCATTAATTTTAATTAATGGTTATTAGGTGCTAAACTAGTTAATAATTACATCCCTAGGTTGTTAGGAAGTTGTTATAAGTTGGTTAGAACTTGTTTAAGCAAGTGTGAACTAGATAACAATGTATGGGCCAAAGTATGAGCCAAGGGTGATCAAACTAGTTGTTGGGCGCTCTCCCACGTGCATTTATTACCACGAACATGCCTAATGTGTCTTCATTCCATGTTTTATGGATCTTGGTTTGACCATAGGCACTCATGCATTGAACCTACTCATTTGCTGCTCTTTTGGCTATTTTTGCCTACCCTAGCCTACCTAACTTCCAACTAGACAACCTCCACATGTGTGAACACTATTCTAGTCTCCCATGCTCACCCAACATCTAGATGCACAATTTGGACATATTTGGGATATTTTGGAACCATTTCGTCAACCTAGGGGGGTTTGGGGCTAAATCTAAGCTATCTAAGTGTGGACACTCCAAATGCATCCTATTTCTTCCTATTTCTATATAAGGATGATCCAAACTCTTTGTAACCATGGACAGTTAATAAACTATGATATTTGATCATTTGTGTTTCCTAGTTTTTGATCATTTGTGCTGCTATTTGCTCATTTATGCATGGTTTTTTATCATTTGTTTTCCAAAAATGTATATGCATGTGTTTCTTGCATAATAAGTTAAACATTTCAATTGTGAGGTATCTATAGTTGCTAGATCCTACTATGATAGAGATTTTACATGGTATCAGAGCTCTTGGAGTTATTATTCGAACCATTAGACTGTTTTAGTGGTGTGCGAGAAGGAGTGGAAAAACTACAGAAGTCCTTGGAAATATTGCATTGAAGCCATTGGAGAAATCCATTGGAGTCTATCTAGTGTGTGATGATCTCTCGAATGCACCCACTATCAAGCAGGGTTTGAATCTATTAGTGTAGATCCCCTCCTTAGTGATTGAGAGTTTTTATTGCAGGTATTCAAGAGCACCATTGTCACCCAATGCACAAGCAGTAAAAGAATATGGAGCAATCTCATCCAAATTTTCTCACTCCTTTCAACTATTTTGATTGGAAGGATGAAATGGTGATTTTATTGAGATCCAAGGGTCTTTTTAGGATCACAATGGGCACAAATGTTGAGCCAAACTATGATGTGGATAAATCAAAATGATTCAATAGAATGGATGAGGCATTTGGCCTCCTTTGTCTCAGTATTTCGAGAGACCTCATGTTTCATGTTAAAAGTCTATCTACTCCAAATTAAGTGTGGCTCAAGCTTGATTCTTTGTTTGGAAAGACTGATGAAATGAGGGACCATCAACTTGAGAATGAGCTGATCTCACTGAGTCCAACCAATTTCGAATCCATCCAAGATTTCTTCTCAAAGTTCAAGAGCTTGGTTTTGCGAATCAAACAATGTGGTATTGATAAGAAGTAACAACAATTGCTTTTGTCCATTCTTTCGAAATTGGGTCCTGAGTACTCAGTTTTTGTTTCTACATTTCACTCCACAAAGATCATAGTTAGAAATTGGAAGATGCCATCTTTGGTTGATTTCATGGAGATGCTAACTCAAGATCAAAACAAGTTGGTCTTGATGGGTTCCATTAAGAAAAAATATCAAGTACTTTTAGCTAGAGATTTGAAGCAACCTAGAGGCACACAAAATCCCAAGTTGAAACCACAAGAGAAGAGGATAACAGAGAAGAAGTAGTCAGATGAGGAGAACTCAAGTTCAAGTGATGAAGATTCAAAAGTCAAGAAGATGGGAGAAAGTAAGAGAATCCCAAGTGTGGTTGTTGCAAAGGTTCTCACAACGAAAAATCTTGTTTTAAAAGGAAGATAGACATTCTATATATATAGAAATAGTTTGTTGCAAAAATGTATATGCACTCATTTCTTGCATCATAAGTTAAATATTTCAATTGTGAGGTATCTATAGTAGTTAGATCCTACTGTGATAGATATTTTACAGTCATCTATGACCTGGGAGGAAAAATAGTCAATTTTTATGCGTGGGGACTCGGGGTGAATTCCAACAATGTAGCTGAATGGATTAATTTACTTCATGGCATGGAAATAGTCTCCAAGTTAAACATCAGAGAGATCTTAGGTTTTGGAGATTCAAGGAAATTCATCCATAAAACGAGGATTGGTTATGCCAAAGGATCCGCGTGATTCAGAAGGATTCATCGAAGAATCGGCTTACTAAACATCTCTCAAGAGGTCAATTACCTTCATATTCTTAGAAGAAATAATGTTTCAGTAGACCACGTTGCAAACAAAGGTGTTAAACTTGGTATTGGAAAAATAATCTATGAGGACGGTCGCAAAGACTCATCCCAATCCCCTAGGACTCCAAGTCCCACCTACAAGTGTTCAACCCATCTGAACTTAATTCATAGTGGGAATGCATCCTTTAGGATGACATCAATGCATGTGTGGTGTCCTAGCAGCACCTTCCCGCACGATGACTGCATGGAAAATGCATTTATGGGGAGTCTTGTACAAGAATATCCCTCTCTCGGCTCACGCATAAACAAGATGTTTCGTTTCAACAATGTAGATAAGGAAGAGGTGAAAGGGAAAGAAGGATTTCAGATGCAGCAACTCGGAAATGTATTGAGAGGTATGTATCTCATTCCCATGAACTATGAGGAAAACTGTAGGTGGGAGCATAACAGAGCCATCCTTCAACAGGTGGGAGCAAAGTCCGAACACATCTAGCTCGGAAATCTCGATGAATTTATAGGAAGTTTCCATCACCCCAAAGTAATGGTTGGAATGAGGGAGGCCATCTCTTATTTGAAGGCTAGTGTTGAAGACTTTAAAATGAATCTCACGAAGGTTTTCGAGGTTGGATATGTTGGTTTCAAGGAAAATAAGGAAACCGCAGAGGACATGAAATACATATCCCAACATCTCACGTGTGAAGAATCCAGAATAGATGACCTTGAGAGAAATTTGTTTGAGCTTATGGGAACCATGGATGTCATAAAGGATGAAGTGCTGAAAATTGCCAAAGTGACCCAATGTAGCCACTGCCAGGAATACCCAGATGAAGGCGTGCTGCCATAAGCTTTAACTATTTTTCCTCCAAGGTCATAGATGACTATAAAATATCTATCATAGTAGGATCTAGCTAATATAGATACCTCACTATTGAAATATTTAACTTATTATGCAAGAAACAAGTGCATATACATTTTTGCAAGAAACTATTTCTATATATATAGAATGTCTATCTTCTTTCTGAAACAAGATTTTCATTGTTGTGAGAAACTTTGCAATAACAACACTTGGGATTCTCTTTCTTACTCTCATCTTCTTGAATTTTTAATCTTCACCACTTGAACTTGAGTTCTCCTCATCTGACTGCTTCTTCTCCTTCATCCTCTTCTCTTGTGGTTTCGACTTGGGATTTTGCTTGCCTCTAGCTTGCTTCAAATCTCCAGCTACAAGTACTTGATATTTCTAGTACATTTGTTGGGAAATGTTTTTTCGCAAAATTTGTTTGGATCTTGTAATGGAATATTTCTTAAGTGGTTCATGCCTAGACACTGAATCAACGGCTCGAAATGGCCAAGTGATGGTGTTTCATCATGAAACAAAAGACTATAGAAATAGTCTGTATTTGCACCAATCAATGAAAGATATGTTTTTTTCTTTTTCAGTGAACAAACTGAAACTGAAACATCAATCCACCCAGAAAAGCATTTGATACAAAAAATACCCCCCCACATCTATTTTTCATTATCTTTAGTTGGATGCGATGTAGAAATTTTTTCATGTCCCCTCATTAATGATTAGTGGAAGGAGCTCATAGGACAACAAATCCCTTGGGTTGAGGAGTAAATTTTATGCACTTGGGGTTAATTGATAAGTAAAGTAATTAATTAGTTAGGAAGTTTAATTTATTTTTATCCTAAGTTTGAAATGTACTTGGTAGAAGTAATTTCCATTAATTAGATATTTTTATTTTGGAATAAAGTGGATAATGCTCCACAAGTGTTCCTTAGAGGATAAGGTTGACTAAGAGTTAACTAGCAAGACAAGAAAAGATAAAGCACTCAAAACAAGGAATGTAGGAAAAGGAGAAGAAAGCAGAAAATCATGACTAAAGCATAAAAGCAGGATAAAGCAGAAAAGCAAGAAAAAGTATGGCAAAGGAAAAAAACAGGATAAGGTAGAAAAGCAGGACAAAACAGAAAAGCAAGATAAGGTAGAAAAGCAAGAAAAAGAAGGATAGAAAAGAAAAACCATCAAAAGAAAAAGCAAAAGAAAAAGAAAAAGCAGAAACCAAAAGCAAAAGCAGAAATCAAGGAAAAAACTAAAGCAGAAAGTAGAAAGAAAAGCAACCTTATCCACTCCACGAGGGTTCCGTAGACTATCATACTTTCTCAACAAGTCACATAAATCTATAAAAGAGGAATTACAACTCCATTTCACATCTTTTGATCATTTGTGATTTGAATTGAGTGCAATTTTTCCTAATTGACCTAGGTGATGTGCCCCTAATCCTAGCTGGGAGATGTGCCCCATGATTCTACTGAAAGGATGATGGCATCCATTCTTCATCACTTATTCTATTGCAGGTGCTGAATCCTGATCCATTTGTTGGTGTTCTCATTGTGCGACTCAACTCCTTCATTCAGTAGGAACAGTGTTGGAGGGACAAAATGGAGGTTCTATTTTATACCTCTATGATAATTTATGGACATTGATAGCTATTCCATTGTGTAAGTAGCAATTTTTCCAGTAGGAAACACATTTTTATCATCAAGAAAGGTGTTTGGATTAGCAATTTATGGCCATTTTACTATATCTTGGGGTTCCAGGTGTGAAATACATGCCCTACTTCCTTTGAGATGATGATGGTATTCATACATTTTCAATTATATTATTCCAGATCGTGTAGTTGATTCAATGCTGGTTTGAATTTCAGAATAAGTTTTATGAATTCTATGGTTTGAATCTTCAAGCTTCCTATTGATTTCTACTGCTAGTTTGTTGTATTGAGAAGAGTGGAATTGTTTTCCTATTATGAGAATCCTATTGGATTAAATATGATGTATTTGATGTTATTATGATCCTATGATATCATTCATAAACTTTTAGAATGCATAAGTCTGAAATATTCTGAGTTTTCTACATCGCCTCTAGATTTGCATCGATTTGAGCTAGTTTCTAGAATGCATTTCATAAATGAATTAGTCTTGATCCAAATGAAGTAATTATTGTTCCTATATTTGTTTAATATGTGATATGAATTATTCCAATTCTTATATCATATTTGTTTGATACTTTATTGATTGTTTAGGAGTCTTGAATTCCAACTAGTTGTGCAATCCTACTAGGCAATTTTTATTGTATCTTTGTGAGAATTTATCAGAACCTTATATAAATTTATGGAATAAAAAATGAATTTATATTGACTATAAATAGATTTTATTTAGCTTCCTAAAGTTAGAATCCTTCACCAATAGCTTCTAGTCAATGAATAGTGAAGTACTAGTTTGCATATGCTGGGGTTCCCGGGAACATTGTAGTAGATTTCAGCCTTGCTGATTTCGAACCATCAATGGTCCCAATTCTTTTTGCAAATGTATTAGCATATATCATAGTCCTCCTCCCATCCATAGTACTTGATTTTTCCTACATCCAGTAAAACTAGCCCACCGAGTCCATTGTTTTTAACTAAGTCTTGTAAAAGATTGAGTTAGTGTATAATCATCCCCAGTTGGTACATTAAATTGGTATCAAATCTATTTCCTCTACTCCCGTGGAAATAAGACTCTCAATTTGATGAATTTGTAGCCATGTCCATTTTCAGTAAAGAAGATTCTTACTCTGATGATGATTTTGGTGAGCACTATGATGAGAAATATGAAGAGCACTGCAGATAGTATGAGGAATAAAATTTCAAAGTGGTACCTTATACAAGTATCTCCCATCATATCATATTTGGAAGGAGAAAATTTGGTTTTTCTTATAGCCATATGTATGGAAACGTTGCATGTTCGACAATCAAAGATCAATCTACTTGTGAAAAGAGAAGGAAAATAGATAAATATTCTTTGGATGCATATGCTTCATACTTGATGAGAATTTTTGAATCCACTTCAAAAAGAGTCTACAAAGATCTTGATCCTAAAGGAACTAAAGAGAAAAAAAAAGGGTACAAATCAGCCATATGAAGAAGATGAAGGTACAATCCTTACTAAGGAGGATTGTAAGCATGAAGAAGCCACCACTGATTCTACTAAGGATCATCTAGTTCTTGATCACAAAGTCACTGTTGAATGGTGCCACGAAGATGCATATACTATTGGTTGTTCAAGTTATGAATATGAATCTATCTATGGATGCTATGAAGAGGTAACTATTGATGGGTTCCTAAGTTTTTAGGAGACATCTACTGATGGATGTCCATTCCTCTATGTGGGTGACATAGAGATACCACTTGAGAAGGTGACTACAAGTATAAAACCCAATAAAGTTGAATAATATGAAATCCTTTCATTCAACGAATATATCCAAGTATCAACCTCACTTTCACCACAAGAGCTTCATGAGGTTGATCCACTAATTGATGATGAGGAGGTTTGCTCTCAACCTTCTCCTTTTTAGAGGACACTCAAGCTGAGCGAAATAAATATCAAGGAGGCCTTACACATTCTCCATGACACACATGATCTAGTTTCATGGTCTTGTTGGAGAGATGCTTTATTGGAAGATTCATATTTTCTTGAATACATGGAGAAGATCCATAAATCAATGACTAATATCCAAGGTAATTTTTCACATATGCTTTCTGACAGATATTATTTGTACGAGCTTGTTCACATGTTGCAGGGAGCATCCTTGAAGGATGATGAGAATATTTGAAATCTCAATGATGAGTTAATGGCCACCCAAGATTCTTTGATAAGGACTTAAAGTTCCCTCCAAGAGTCCAAGATAGAGATAAAGCAACTTCACCGAAAGTTGCAAATATCACTTGTTCCAATCTCCCAATCACTTATGGTTGGTTGTACTTAGAATTTAATGGAGGAACCTCATGAGACGGTGGTTCATCAGGTGAAGCACGTCATGCATGTGCTTGAGAAATTTTTGGATGTATATGTTGAGTTCCAAGAAAATACTCTCTACTAGAGAGAAACTGAGATTCTTCATGGAGCAAATCATTCCTCCATTAAGGAGTCAGAAGAGATCCTATGTGATGTGCCAACATTTGATGGAGTTCATGCATCCATTAGTGTGATGGATGAGGGTTGCAGTAAGGATATTTTTGTCCATGATACTACCCCTGTGAATCCTTCACATGATGAAACTTTCATAGTTTCTTATCATATGGGTGAGTTGGCTCATTCTCCTACATCCTACACTTCCACATTTTGTAGCATTCATCCTAATGAAGTATGGGTGAAAGGTTTCTTTTTGATGGTGCCACGTGAGGAGTATGAAAATCATATCCCTCCTTTTGATCATGACATAACAAGATCACCTTCTTATTTACATTTTCACCATAAACCTGTGTTACCTTATGATGATCCACATCTTCATGGATGCACATATGGTACTCATTTGAGTCCCTTGAAGGCTTATTGTTCCCTTTGTCCTTACTTAATGGGAGAGTTTCTTCATCCATTGTTTGGGTGAAATGACACATGGAATAATTACTTGACACCTTCCACACCTCCTTGGGGAAGCATTCATTTCTATCATTTGATGACTCTCACATTCATGTATGCATTGATGATACTTCTTTGAGCCACTTGAAGTCTCCTTGCTTTCTTTGGTCCTTGGTTCAAATTTTGGTGGCGGTTCTTCATTCACTTCTTGGATGAAAGAAAACATGCCTGATTATTTTGAAGCATCTTACATTATTTTGGAGCAACATTATATGGAATGGTATCGTTACCTATGTCATTGGAGAAGATATGATTGGTCACTTGATGCTTGTGTCCACTTTGCAAATGGTGGTCTACTTGCTTGGATCGACAAGCACTTGCATGATCCTTTGATGAGGCACCTTATTGATGTACATTTGTATGATGTTTATATGCACTTTGATGATCTATCTTTTGTACTTATGATGTTTAGGAGGATTCTCATTAGAGAGTGGGATCCTGGCATCCTCCACCTTGAGGTAAAATTTTTTGTTACTTTGCTTATTGATGGAATGTGTGAGTTAAGGGATCCTGGAATTCCACACTTTGTTCAAATAATTTGGAGGATATTGTACAACTCCTACTTTGAGGTATTTTTTTGGGAGACCTCATGCGTGATAGGAATACACAAGCATTGGGACATGGAAATCCCACATTCAAATTTATATGTATTTACACTATGTATTGTTGGGGTGTGCAAGTGTTGGGACCCTAGCATCCCATACTTTTTAGATTTGTTCTTAATGATATTGTGCACTAGGAGGGTGCAAAAGCAGTGGGATCCAGATATTGTTGATCATTGGAAACTCATTGGGGGCACATTTTGGTTGGTTGTATTGAGAAAGAAATCCTCTTCTCTTCACCATGGGTTCATCTTTGCAGTAGATGGTGATGGTTTCCTACATGGGAAACATGTTTTTGGATGGAATTATTTTTTTCTTGCAGGGTGTTATGATGAATTCCATGTGATTCTTATGCATTGCATAGGAGAATATATATTGCACCTTGTATTGTTGAGAATCACTTGGGATCCTGGTATCATTTTTATTAGTATCCACACTAAGTGCATGGTTGGATGGTGATGGAACAATCTGTTCATAGATTTCATGAGTATTTTATAATCAAAGTAGTGCAGCAAAAGAATGATGGCTCATGATGCTTAGTTGGGTTGGATTTGATTATTGCTTAAGGACAAGAAATTTTTGGGAGGGAGGACTAGGATTTACCCTCATTGATGATAAGTGGAAGGAGTTCATAGGCCAACAAATCCCTTGGTTTGAGGAGGAAATTTCATGCACTTGGGGTTAATTCTGAAGTAAAGGAATAAATTAGTTAGTAATTTTAATTTTATTTTCATTCTAAGTTTGAAATGCACTTGGTAGAAGTAATTTCATTAATTATATATTTTTATTGTGGAATAAAGTGGATAATGCTCCACAAGTGTGCCTTAAAGGACAAGGTTGACTAAGAGGTAACTTGCAAGACAAGAAAAGACAAAGCAGTCAAAGCAAGGAAAGTAGGAAAAGGAGAAGAAAGCAGAAAAGCGCGACAAAAGCAAGACAAAGCAGAAAATCAGGACAAAAGCATAAAAGCAAGAAAAAGAAGGACAAAACATCAAAGCAAGATAAGGCATAAAAGCAGAAAAAAGAAGGACAAAGCAGAAAAGAAGGATAAGGTAGAAAAGCAGGAAAAAATAGAATATAAAATAAAAAGAAGGAAAAACAAACGCAAAATAAAAAGCAGAAAGCAAAATCAAAAGAAGAAAGAAAAATCAAAAGCATAAAGAAAACGCAAAAGCAAAAAAAAGAAGCATAGCAGAAAGCAAGGAAAAAGCTAAAGCAAAAAGCAAAGCAACCTTATCCACTCAGTGAGGGAGACTTATCCTATCTTAATTTTTCAATAAGTCACCTAAATTTATAAAAGAAGGATTACAACTCCATTTCACATCTTTTGATCATTTGTCATTTGACTTGAGTGCAATTTTGCCTCAATGACATAGGAGATGTGCCCCTAGTCCTAGTTGGGAGATGTGACCCATGCTTATAATGAAAGGATGATGACATCCAGTATTCATAATTGATTCTATTGTAGGTATTGAATCCTAATCCATTGGTTTTTGTTCTCATTGTGCGTCTCAACTCCTTCATTCAGCAACAATAGTGTTGGAGGGCCAAAATGGAGGACCTTTTTTCAAAAATTTTGATACCTTTTGGACATTGAGGCATATTCCGTTGTGTCTGTAGCATCGTTTCTAGTAAGAAACAATTTTTTTCTCATCAATAAAGGTGTCTAGATGAGCTATTTATGGCCATTTTACTAGATGTGGGGGTTATAGTTGTGAAGAATGTGCCCTACTTCCTGTGAGAGGATTATGGAATTCAACCATTTTAAATGATCTTATTTTAGTTCATATATCTGATTCAAGTCTGGTTTCAATTTCATAGGAAGTGTCATGAAGTCTATGGTTCGAATCTTCAAGCTTCCTATTGATTTCCAACATTAGTTTGTTGTATTGAGAGGAGTGGAGTTCTTGACCTATTATGAGAAGCCTATTGGATTCCATATGATTTATTTTTTGTTATTATTATCCTATGATGTCAATCATAAACTTTTATAATGCATAAGTCTTAAATATTCTGAGTTTTCTACACCCCTCTAGATTTGCATAGACTTGAGCTAGTTTCCAGAATGCATTTGATAAATAAATGATTCTTGATACGAATAAAGTAATTCATGTTTTTGGAGTTTTTTAATATATCATATGAATTATTCCAATCCTTGCAACATAATTTTGTGAGCCTTCATTAACTGTTTGGGACTCTTGAATTCCAACTAGTTGTACAATCCTAATAGGAAATTTTTATTGTATCTTTGTGAGAATTTATCAAAACCTTGTATAAATTTATGGAATTCAACCTGACTATATATTTACTGTAAATTTATGTTATATATCCTCCTAAATTCATAATCCTTCACCAATAGCTTCCTGTCAATGAATAGTGAAGTACTAGTTTTCATATGCTGGGGTGCCCAGGAGCATTGTAGTAGATTTCATCCTGGATGATTTCAAACCATTAATGGTCCCAGTTCTTTGTTCAAATCTATTAACAACTATCATAGTCTACCTCCCATCTAGAGTAGTTGATTTTTCCTACATCCAGTAAAACTAGCCCATCGAGTCCATTGTTTTTAACTAAGTCTTGTAGGAGATTGAGTTAGTGTATCATCATCCCTGTTTTGTACATTACACATTTCCATTTGATGAATATATGTTTCCACATTTGTTACATGATGAAAATCCACCATGAAATCAAGAGCTAATTCTATTCGCATTGATTGAAGAGTTGTAGCATCATTGGCTTCCAAGGAAGCACAAAAATAGATCATAACCCATTCTCTTATCTATTCGAATATATATCAAAAATATAATAGCACGGAAAGGGCATCAAAAAGACAATTTCCTAGTTCATAGTAAAATTGATGCAAGCGAAGGAATTGGGAACTTGCTAATACACGATCAATCCCTTTAGCATTTGGACTGACTAAGAGGAAACAACTGGTTTTATCTAAATAAAATGGCATGTCACCAATTCCAAACTCTCCCCTATTACATATCATTGTAGAATACACAAACTATTGAAGAAACATAATTGTCTACTAGTCTAGGTAATTGTACATGGTGTATCAATTCCAAATTGTTCTCGTAATTGCAATGTTGCATACAACCATAAGAATCAAATGTAGTAAAATAATGATACAACAGAAAACAGAGTGTAAAAATCACAAGACGATGGAAGAAATATTATTGCATTTCTACAATATAAATTCATTATCAACAACGGAAAAAATATCTCAACAACTGCTACTGGTCTTAAACCATACCACTAAAACTGTTTCTTTAATATCTAGTGAGAAAACAAGAGGTTGTTACTCTACTTTAGCCTAATAATGGAAAGAGGAAAATGTTTCTGTACTAACAACAAAACATGTCTGACAAGTAGGAAAAAAAAAAGTCAAACCAAATGCAAAATTAATTTTGCAATCAAAGTAGAGTTAAGTAAGAAAAGGAGAATTAGTCTAGATAAATAATGGTTAACATTTCAAAAGCATATTAAAGCAATTGCCACAAATTCTAGTAATGATAGTAGCAATAGCATTACTAGTTTGAAGCAGTTCACATGTTTTATTTCTTCTTGTTTTTTTATCATAACAAATAGAATTAACTACTATGTAGATGGGCATAACAAATTAAACAAACCAAGCAATTGATAAATCAGCTGCAACACTCTTTTGATATTCAAAATAGCATCGATTAAGAAAAGGTGAACTAGTTGAGATAAGTATTTGCTAGAATTTTAAAAGACTGTAGAGCAATTGCCACTCATTCTAGTAAAAATAGCATGAAGAATATTGGAAGTTTTAAGCAAATTGGGAATAAACTTTGTCAAAAAAAAACACAAATTTTTATTGCAAATATAATGATATAAACTTTAACATGCCAAACAACTAGGGAACAAATATAATTCTCAATAAGCGAAGTTTGTTAAAAATTCAAATCAAACAAAAGATTGATTTTTAGATCCACTAATATGTTAAAATAAATATTATAGCCATGGGGAAAGAAAGGAAATTTTCTAACATGAACAGTACATTGCAAATGAATTCGCAACATCCCTAACCTTAAAACAAATAGGGAGATAAGCAACAATACTTGGAGCAATTGTTGAAAATAATAACCAACTTGCCTAACTTGCCCAACCATTAAGAAAGCAATCTTTCCTTCCATAATCAATAGAAAAAAATATAAAAAAATATTTGCATTGCCAACAAAAATATTGATAGTTTTAAATCAATAGAAAAAACAATTTCTGGAAAGGAATTTGTTAAAGCATTCAAAACAACAATGTCAAAATTCATTTCATCTATTACAGGGATTATCTATCAAAAGAACACATTAAAAAAAACAATAAAAAATATTTATATTCACACATTTATTACCATGAATCAAACTTAAATCATATTTTTATTTATAAAAATAATCAATAAATATTTCATAAAAAGTGTTCCTACCCTAACTTTAAACAAATACAACTAATTGAAAAAACCAATTGCTATATGTCTCTTCTACATAGGGACACACAAATTACACATTTTCAAGAACGGGAGAAAATCTCTATATTCATTGAAATACAAGAACTATCCAAAGAAAAGCATTTGGTTAAGTGCATATGCCTCTCTCCTACAAAGGCCAATGCATTTTCCATCCAATGTCAGAAACTCATTATGGTTTATTCACAATACTATAACTAGAGAAAAACATAAACATGCTAGCAAACCCTGTTGAAATTTTGTTGTCTTTGGTTATCATTGATGCCAAATGATGTAAAAGAGGATTCAATATTAAAGAAGTAAATAAGGTACACATGGAAGTCCTAAGTCCACCTAATCATGCTATCTCAAGGATAATTCAAATAAGTTAGTTGGACAAGGTTCGGAAGTTCCCAAGAGGATTGGGAACAAGAAGTAGTTGGACAGGTATGCAAGTCTCAGAAGTGCGCAAAACTTTTCAATTAGAAGGAGTATGCAATTTTTTGAAACACATAGGATTATTGGAAGAAAGTGGTGGCCGAAAAATTCAAGTGCACAAGACACACAAGTTATGGTACATCAAGGGCGTCATACCACTCATCAAAGGCGCAAGACCCACAAGGAAAAGGACCAAGTATATTCAATACCCATAGGAGATGACACTTGAATTGCGAAGAACATGATAAGTGGTGGAAGCGTGAACTAAGATGAACCGTGATTCAAGGAAGAAGGGAATATGTGACCAACTTGTGGATATGCTATCCATGTTTGACAAGTAAAAATAATAATCCAAGTTGGAGAGTTGAAGTAAGGTTGCAAGCTCATTAATGGAAGATACATATTTGACAAGCTTCTTATTTTGGGACACTAAGGGCTCATGCAACTAGAACATCATGTTCTAGAAGAGAGCCAAGTGTGCACGAACATACGAACATAATTGATGATGGTGCACAAAAGGATATAGTTTATATGTGAGAGTTACGTGAAGATAGAAATGCAGAACTACAGAGGTTGTGCAAGTGTTTCAGAATGAATTTATTGCATACAGTACATAGAAAGTCATAGATGATCTAAGATATATGCGTGAAGAAAACCTTATAGCACAATAAGGATGTCCAGCATGATGAGGGTAATATAAGATGATTTCGAAGAACAAATAGACATATCACAGATGATGCAGAAAAGGTCACAAATTATCTAAAGATAGATGCACCAAGGTAGATGTGTAATATTGTAGAAGGTGCAAAGATTGTTCTGATATAGATACATGAAATCAGAAGTAGCATAGCACATGAAGCACATAATCAGCTAAGTTTGTAGATGCATAGAATAAGAATGGTAACACATCACATAATATGCAGTATATGTTTAGTGTGAAGAAACAAAGTGGTATGATGAAGAAGCACAACTTTTTTCAAGTATGTAATGTTGATGTTGTCATTTGTCAAGTGAATTTTGTGATATAGATCAATGATTGCAAGATATCACGGATACATAAAGTGTGCATAGTAGAACAAACAAAAGTTAATTTGAAGAGTACATGAATCAATAGAAGATTGAAGAAATATATTCTACAAACATATCAGGGAAGTAGGATGAGGAAATGAGCATGGGGATGATGCCTCCTTCCAGTTGAAGCTGGTAAATCAAGGAATTGGTGATTCCTTCAGGTTGTAGCCTATAAAACCAGGGGGTCAGTGCCTCCCTCCAATTGATGCAGGACAAATTTGGAAGTTGGTGCTTCCATGAATGTAATATTTATATTATAAGAGAGAATTCTTTAGTTTTATCCCATTTGGGTTTCCACGTAAAAATATATGTGATATGTGTTTTTCACATGTGATGGTGAATGTATTTATTCATGATAAATGCATAATTTAAGTCCCAATGGAATTTGATAAGAAGTAAAAATTGTTCATAACCGTGCTAATTTTGATTCACCCCCCTCTTAGTATTAATAAGATTCCAAAAATTAGTATCAGAGTGGATGTCTTCAGTAACAACCTAAATCTAGAAGATAAATTTGTGCACAAATATGAAAAATCAAGAAGGACTCTCCACGAACATATCACCAATATTTGATGGTACCAATTACACCTTCTGGAGGATAAGAATGGATAGCACAAGTTAATCTAGTTGAGAAAAGACAGTATGAATGCAATGCAAGAGCCACAAATGCATTGTTATGTGAGTTAACAAACACCGAATTCACTAAATTCATGCATTGTGCCTCATCCAAGGATGTATGGGATAAACTCAGAAATTCTATGAAGGTGACAAGAAAGTAAAGAAGGCAAAGTTGTAGAATTACTATGTATTGTATGAGGATTTGAAAATGAAATATGAAGAAAATTTTGCCTCATATTTTGTTCGAGTTGATGAGTTAGTTAACACCATGAAAATTCTTGGAGTTACACTCGCTGAAGCATCAGTTGTGAAGAAGATACTATGAACTCTACCTGCAAGATTTGACTCAAAGGTATTTGTATTAGAAGATAGAGATAATATTGCATATTTAACAAAGGATGAGTTTTAAGGGATCCTGACTGCATATGAGATTACATCTGAAAGGGAAAATCCTATCAGAAAGGAAGCATCATTTAAAGATAGCAGGAAAGAAAAGAAAGAGAATTATAAAGGCTCTTGTGATGAATCAGATCAGGAAGAATCAAACTTTGTGAGAAAGATGAAAAGAGAACGTGGTAAGTATAAGGGAAAACTACCTTTAAAATGTTTTATATGTGGAAGAGTAGGCCACTTTGCTTCAAAGTGTCCATATAAGGAAGATGGAGATAGTGACATCCAAGAAGAGGTCATTCGCAATGAACGAAGGTTGGTGCACACCTAGGACATCTCTTAGAATAGGAAGAAAGTTCCAAAACAAAGGAAGAGTCTGTAAACTAAGGAAGACAACAATTTATATGAAGAAAGTGATTACGACAATAAGCCAAAATAAGTATTATTCATGGCATTTTTGGAAGATGAAAGTACTGAATAAAATAAAAAGAGTTGTGTCTCTGACAAGAAAAACACATCAATTGTGCAAAGAAAACCAAGAGCACTAGATAAGTATTTATTTAGTGGATTGTTTAATACACCTCCAAATATTGTCGTAGAGATTAAATTAGACAGTCAATCTAAAGTAGAAGAAGTTGCAGAGATTGATTGGGAAGCTAAACTGGTGAGTGCCTGGGATGAATTAAATAATTCAAGAAGGAAGAGTAAACTATTGTAGGACCAAATATCAATGTATGAAGAACAATTCAACAAATCCAAGGTGATTCAAGAGTCTCTTGAAAAATAGGTGAGTGAAAAGGCAATGAATTTTGAGAAACAACTACATTGCGTAGTAAACACAATTAGAATGCTTGATGAAGAGAAATCGGTATTGCTAACAAGTGAGCTTGAATAGAAGGATAAGAAGAAAATTTAACTAAGATAAAAGGGAATAAATAGGTTCAAGATCATATCGTGAGTGATACCCCGAATTGTGCACATTCACAAAGTGACAAGGCTTGTCTTGAATATGAAATGAAGAATAAATTCAAAGGAAACACATCAATCCTAAATAATATTTTGAGCAATCAAAGATAACAAACATACAAGTCAGGACTATGATACAAAAGAACATCTAGGAATTTCTGCGATAGTAAGCAAGGTACAAATCAAATGAAGTCATTCAGGTATGATAATTCCTTTAGTGATTATAATTATTTTCATTACACTACCAGGAGAGGGACCAATACAATGAAGTGCGGAATGTGCAATTACATTGTGTTAATATTTGGTTGAGATTTTGTCACGTCCCCTCCCATCAATCCGATGCAAGGGAGGAAACATGACTAACATTCCAGACCTATTTGTGTAACTCAACCCCATACATTACTAAGAAAATTCACAATAAATAAAAACTTATGTGTGCAGATTCATACTCAATATAAACACAACGAAAATAAACATTATCCATACACAACTGCATCAAGCATTCAGCATACCAATAACAGTCATCAAATTAAACATGGCAGAACACAGAATTAACATAATTCAAACCACAGAGAATTCTTATCTTTAAGATGAAGCTATCCAACAACTGGCTATGTGAGAGCAACGTTCCACTCAACCATATGTCTCTATCCAACCTGTATTCTTTCAGCTGAGAGACCACCCCGGAGATGGGATGTGTATCCACTAAGGAGGAACTAGATAGGCTCACTCACAACCATGATCTCACATGAATAGTCATGCTAAGCCAACACACGGTTGGGTTTATCAAGCATGCAAGAGGCACATGAGGAAGATGCTAATCCAGTGAGCTCAACCACAAAGCTACATACATCTCAACTAAACTCAAACAATCATGGAACCCACAATACCTACAACACCCAACACAAGGAAGGTCCCCTTCTCTATTACCCAGTCCCTCAGGCATCCCTTCCCTCCAGTGCTCTTCAGGGTGGGCACATAAAGGTCCAGCTACTAATTTCTTGAGATTCTAGCCTTCACTGGGTTTATTAAGCCATCCAATCCTTTGTTCAAACATTGACACTTGAATGTTTTCAATTTGATGGCCAACTCAATCACGTAATTGGATTTTTGTGCTATAAAAACCAGGTTTTCCAACGGATTTTGAGGTATCTAATACTCTTAATTTATCCCCAAGGTTCATATATATGAATCCCCCATTGGAGTTTACTTTCAATATCAAATCCTGGGCATCTATGGCACTTCAAAACATGGGTTAATTCACAGTTGTGATTTTGGTTTTTCTCACTGTTGGGCATGTGTAATGGATGAAAACTGAAGCTTAGATGTTCCACCATGGAATGGGGATGAGGAAAAATGAATTCTCATCAGGTAGAGGGACTTGTGGATCAAGGAAACAGAGCCCATACTCTGCCATATGAATTTCTGGGCTACCCATGCTCCATTGAAGCCATGGACTAATTTCTTCAACAACTTTCTTACACAGAATTAAATGTTAGCAAGGAAAGTCAAATGGGTTCTCAAAATGATGTTTGGCAGCTTATGGCTCAAACTCACAACCCCCTCACCACTCCCTAATGGAATACACATGGCCCCTTTTCATTAGTTGCGTCCATCGCCAGTTTTGGTATTTTATTGAAATATTAAATATTTACACCTATTACAATATTTCATGGCTTAATAGCTCATGGGTAATAAAATATCAAATACTTGCATTTTAAATAAAATAAGAGCATACACTAGCGGGGCCTTGGCCTTTAGCTCCACACTAGGAAAACATACATCACATATACACAATATTTACATAAAAGCCAATATACCATAAGGGTCAAAATTGGGGTATTACATTCCCCTCCCCCTTAGAACAACACCGTCCTCGGTGTTCTCAAAACTGAACAAAAATGGGAATGCCTCTCTCATGGCATCCTCTAACTCCCATGTAGCCTCATCGGGACTAAGGTGCTCCCATTGGACCTTTACCTTCCCGATGGCTCTGTTCCAGAGCAATGTGACCTTCTTGTCTAGGATGTGCATAGGCTCTACTTGGAACTCTCCCTTGGGTTCTACCTGTATCACATTCCAATCAATCATATGATTAGGATCATGTACATACTTATTAAGCACAGATACATGGAAAACATTGTGATCTCTTATGTTAGCAGACAATGCAAATATTTATGCAATTGGCCCTATCCTATCTAGGACTTCAAATGGCCCACAATACCGTGGTTCCAACTTGGCACAACTCCCCAACTTGAGTGAACTTTTCCTTGGTTTCACTCTCAAATAAACATGATCCCCAATCTGAAATTCCTTATGCACTCTTTTCAAATCTACATAACTCTTTTGCTTGTCCTGAGCTACCTGTAAATTCTTCCTGATCTTAGCAACTTCTTGTTCTATTTCCTTCATCATTTTTGGCCCAAGTAGTACCTTGTTCAACGGACTATCCCAATTCACTGGAGTCCTGAATCCTTTGCCATACAATGCCTCAAATGGACTCATTCCCAATGATGCATGATGTCCATTATTGCATGTGAATTCCACCAAGTGTAGGTAATCCTCCCACTTGGATGGTTTATCCATCACATACATTCTCAGTATGTCTTCAAGAACCTGATTCACCCTCTAAGTTTGGCCATCTGTTTTTAGATGATATGTTGTACTGAAATTCAATTTAGTTCCCAATTTCTGAAATAATCCTTTCGAGAAACTGGAAGTGAACTTTGTATCACAATCATAAATTATTGCCTTGGGCAATCCATGCAATTGGAATATCTCTCTCATGAAGATATTTACAATGTCATTAGCATTGTGAGTGGACTTGACTGGAATAAAGTGAGCTACCTTTAATAGCTTGTCCACCACAACCATGATTGAATCGTGCTTCTTCACTGTCATGGGAAGACCTGTTATAAAATCCATAGAGATCACTTCCCACTTCCATTCTGGAATGGGTAAGGGATACAACAATCTTGTTGGATGTTGGTGCTTTACCTTGACTTGTTGTCACTTTTGACACCTAGCAACGTACTCGTTTATGTCCTTCTTCATACCATGCCAAAAGTATTGCTTTCTTGATGCTGTTATAGTTTTTTGATATCCTGGGTATCCAGAATATGGCATTTGATGTATTTCATCCATCACAAGTTTCTTCGAATATGCACTATTTGGAATGTACAGTCTGGTACCATGATAGATGAGAACATCATCCTCACCCAGCTCATATATTGCACATGCTTCATCTTCACTACCTTGCTGCAACTTCTCTTTAATTTGAAGGTAAGTTTCATCACTAGTTTGAGCTTCTAGAACTCTTGCCTTCAAATCTGATTTGCACATACTTAATGCTACAACATGAAATTTTCTACTAAGAGCATGTGCAACCTTATTCTCTTTCCCTTTTACATGCTTAATTTCAAAATCAAATTCACAAAGGAATTCCATCCACCTATCTTTTTTAGCATCAAGTTTGGATGATCAAACAAATATTTCAAGCTCGTGTGGTATGTCTTAAGCTCGAATCTTCTTCCCAACAGATAATGTCTCCACATCTTGAGAGCATGTACTATGGCTGCTAATTCTAAATCATGTGTGGCATAATTCTTTTCATGCTCTTTCAATTTCCTTGACTCATAGAAAATCACCAATCCTTCTTGCATGAGCACTCCACCCAGCCCTTCAATGCAAGCATCTGTGCACACTACAAAATCCTTCCTTGGATCTGCTATCTTCAAAACAAGAGCACTAGTAAGTAGCTCCTTTAACTGCTTAAAGCTTTTCTCACACTTTTTAGACCATACAAACTTTATATTCTTCCTCTGCAATGAAGTGATTGGATGAGCTATCTTGGAGAATCCTTCAATGAACCTTCTATAGTAACCAACAAGACCCATGAAAGATCTAACATCTGAAACATTCCTTGGGGTTTACCAATCCATGATGGCATTAATCTTCTCTCGATCAACTGCAATGCCCTCTTCAGAAATGACATGACCCAAGTACTGCACTCTCTTTTGATAGAATTCACACTTGCTTAACTTGGTATACAATTGGTGTTCTCTAAGGACTTGCAACACCATCCTTATATGTTCCTCATGCTCTTCTTCATTCCTTGAATAGACAAGAATGTCATCCAAGAACACAATCACAAACTTATCCAAATATTTGCTGAAGACACTATTCATGAGACACATGAATGTAGCAGGTGCATTGGTAAGACAAAATGGCACCACGGTGAACTCATAATGACCATATCTAGTTCTGAAATCTATCTTGTGAATGCCTTCTTCTTTTATCCTCACTTGATGATAACCAGACCTCAAGTCAATCTTTGAAAACAATTTAGCTTCCTTCATTTGATCGAATAAGTCATCAATTCTTGGAAATGGATACTTATTCTTGAATGTCACTTTATTTAGCTGCCTGTAATCAATACACAGCCTTAAATTCCCATCCTTCTTCTTGACAAATAACACTAGTGCTCCCCAAGAAGACACACTAGGTATGATATACCTCTTGTCCATTAACTCTTGTAGCTGCATATTTAACTCTACCAAGTTTGGTGTACTCATTCTATAAAGAGATTTGGAATTCGGTGCTGCCCCTGGAACAAGATCGATGGTAAAATCAATATCTCTCTTTGGTGGTAGTCCTGACACTTCATCCGGAAACATATCTTTGAACTCTTGCAACAATGGGAAGTCTTCTATCCTTGGTCCTTTTCCCTCTGATGAATATGACATATGAACTGCATATAATTGACAACCTTTCTTATAAAAACTTTTCAACTATAAGGCTGAAGTATGTCTTACTGAAACTTCCTTGGGAATTCCTCTTACCAATCTTGGCCTTCTCTCTTCATCAATGCATTCAAGTGTTTTCTCATAACACTTGAACTTGGCTCTATGTCTTTCTAAGCAATCCATGCCAATTAAGGCATCATAAGATCCTAATGGTAGTACATTTAATTATGCATGTGTGTGGAGTCCATTCAATTCTATGGGGCACTCCACCACTACTTCACGTACTTTTATCTTGGTCCCTTTGGATAATTGAACTATACAAGACTTATTATGCCTCACTTTGATAAGAGAACAACTTTCAAGCACTTTTGGAGAAACATAACTATGAGTAGATCCTGGGTCAATCAAAACAGAAATAGATTGCTTAGCAATCTTACCTTCAACTTCCACCACTGATGATTGATGGTATTCTTGATGATTATCCAATGTTGCATAAATTCGAGGCATTTCCATTTCCATGTCCTCCACTATTGCTACTCCCTTTAAGTTGTGCAGCCTTCGGGGATTCTCCTTCCGATGTGGATAATCCTTTAGCATGTGGTTTTCTCCACATCCCCAACACGAAAGTGGCCTTTTTGATGCTTTATCTGCTGCTACTACTGGCTTGAATCCACTCCTTGCTTGTTGGCCCTATGGAAAGTTTCTTAGATGATCTTTGAATGGTGGATTGAATCCATTTTTCTCATGATCAAACCTCCCTGGTGGCTTCCCTTTCCATGCTGGGTGAACCTTTGATTTTCCTTTATTCTACTCATAGCAATGCATTGCCATTCTAATGGCTTCATACAATCTTGGTGGATTAACAAACTCAATTCTACCTTTGAAACCTGGAGGTAGGCTTCCAAGCAAGCATTGGATCTTTATCCTCTCATCTTTGATATAGTCCATATACCTCAACAATTCCAAAAATTTGTGGACATGTTCTTCCATAGTTTTCTGTCCCAACTTGAGTTCATTAAACTCTTTTCTCTTACTATCATAATACCTAGTAGAAAGGTATTTTTCCTTGAAATAATTCTTAAATCTCTCCTAGCTAATCTTCCTTTTATTGATCCCTTTAACTTCCAAGAGGTTGTCCCACCAAATTGAAGCTCTATCATTTAGATTGTAAATGGAGATTCTATCCTTCTCATTTCCTAAGTAATAATGAATCCTGAAGCATTTCTTCATATCAAGAAGTCATGCCTCTGCCTCTTGGCTTGTCTTTCCCTCTCCATAAAATCTGGGAGGTATTTCCTTCTGGAACTCTCCCTGTGGGATGCCTTTGAATTTATTCCTTCCCTCAAATCTACTAGAAGTATTCCTTGGACTTCTTTTAGAACCTATGGAGTCACATGACTTGCTGGAAGAAGATATTGAGAAAGGTGTTCTATGATTCTTGCTCACATAACTCTTCCTTGGGCTTGGAGTCCTCTTCCTAGAATGACCTCTAGAGTGACTCACTGCATCTTTTCCTTCTTCACCTACATTGCTTGGGTTGGAACCAAGGTTTATCCTCTATTGCATATCAGTGAGGCTCTAAAAAATAGCAGCATTGAGCTGGTTCTGTTCTTCTTGAGCCTTCATCAATCTCTCATTGAAGCTTACCATGGTTTCAACCAAATTTTGAGGAGTTATTTTCTCCCTTCTCCCATTGGATTCAATCTCAGCATTCCCTTCTTGCACATTTTACCCTAGCACATCTTCCTCATGCTCATAAGGATCTTGAGCATCATTTCTGGCCACCATTATTTCTTTGGAGACCCTTTCCCTGTATGCTACTTCTACAACAACTATTTAAATCTTATGAGCTGCAAGCACTGTGGATTATGAAAATATTTATTAGAAATATTAGGAATGCATACAAAAACATAAAACATCAATATTTAACAACATTAAACTCATGGAATAATTCACATAGCTATCAATTCTTCATTTCCTTGCCCCATCATGAAATTCTGGAATTTACCAATATTGACAACAATTTGTCAAAACAGTCACCAACACTTTTCTACTCTACATATCTATGATGTATGATAGCTTCATTCAAATTCTGGTTATGCACCATCATTCCCTGCTGGATACACATTCCAATGCCTATCCATGTGTTTCATTCTGACTTCGGGTGTGTTTGATCCAGGTGGATATTGGTGGCCACCCACCTTTCCAACTAGCTCAAAACAGTTTTATGGCAATTTTGGTATTGTACTATTTTTAGCAGTTTTTCGGGTCCTAAACTTCTAGGGCCGTTTTGAGGCCCTAAACGACCTTTTTTGAAAATTTGGGGGGCCAAATGGTTGCCTTCAAGTATGTTTATCTTTAGTCAAAAGTTTTAAATCTCGGATAGACCTTTCCAACAGGCTACCGAGCGCCCCAAATGGAGATCGTATGCAAAAGTTACGACCCCGGGAAGTTGATGTACTAACTTACCCAAACGGGGCCCACATGGCTTTTGGCGCTTCATCTCCTAGGGTTAGGTTTTTGGATGTCTAGTGTTTTTGACATTCATGTTTATTGTAAAAGTCCTTGAGAGCCTCATTGTAACCATCTTCTTGTGAAATGAGCACAGCCATCACATCTCTTCTCAGAGATAAGCCGCCACCATTCCAGCAAGCTTGTTTTCCGCTGCATTTTACAGTTCAAGCTTATTTCCTTATTGAATAGAAAACCAGTTTTACTGTATCTCTGTTATTTTGTGTTAAGCATCTGATAATAATCTGTATTCATTTCATTCTGCTCATAAAATCTAGATCAGTGGTATCAGAGCAGTCTGCTCCTTGTCGTCTTAATGCATGTCCCCAACGAGGTCAGGGTACAAAGAATTGGGTCTCGAGCTTGTTTCTCTTGAGGACAAAAGCTCTCGCACGCCCAAGCGACCTCTCATGGCAGGAAAAAAGAAAGATGATGGGACAAGAGATCCTATCAAAATGTTGCTTGAGGAAGCCCTCACGCAGTAGAGGAACGAGATGATGGATAATTTCGCACAAATCCTTCGGCGATTACCAACAAGCAACGCATCTTCCTCGAGCGGAGGCGCCGCCCCCTTCAAGGTACAAATCAACTTCGATATCCCTATATTTGAAGGACAGATAGATGCAGATGTTGTAGATAAGTGGTTGAATCTACTAGAAGGGTCTTTTTTTGTTGATAACTTTTTGAATAAAGAAAAGATTACTTTTGCGCTCCTCAAAGCTGTTCCCCATGTCAAAGATTGGTGGGAAACATTCTGAGAGTGGAAGGACACAGAAGAAGCCTCATTATTTTTAGTCACGACCACCTGGGAATCCTTCAGGGATGCTATTAAGGAACAATACTACCCTATTGGAAGTTATGACGACTTGTATACCAAATGGACCACGCTGCGACAAGAAAGAGACCAAGCAGTGCCAGAGTTCACAAATATCTTCCATACCTTGCACACCAAGCTGGGTATCAAAGATTCAGAGCGACATCTGGTGCTCAAGTATCACGGTGGTTTGCATAGATACATCCAGACCAAAATGGGGCGCGGCCTACCAATATGTCGTCAAAATCAAGCAGAAGCTCAAACAAAAGACGCGGCAATTTGGGCATGGGAACCCTTCACAGCAAAAGACAGGAAAGGGCAGCCCCAACCCACAGAATAAACGATAGAGCAAAGATGGAAAGTATTAGGACAACCAGTCCAAGCCGCAATCAAAGAAGGACACCGAAAAAACAAAGAAAGATACCGGGAAGTGGTGCGACTTCCATAAGAGCCCTTGGCATAACACTATTGATTGACGCTCAAAGCAGTCGCTGGTGGCCGAAGTGAAAGCATCTGAATCAGATGCGGGTTCTGACTCTAAGTCCGAACCAGAAAGGGGAAGACGGATCATTGACGCGGAACCCAGTTCCACCATTGCTACCACCAAGCTCCAGCCTGATGAACCAGACGAGCCAGAAGAAGGAGAACGCGTCTTCCATTCACAGATGTGGGTAAAAGGCACCCCGCTGCACTTCATCGTTGATAGCAGTAGCCAGAAGAATCTCATCTTAGCAAAGGTCGTCAAGCGCTTGGACCTGCCAAAAGCGCCACACCCACAACCCTACACCATTGGATCACTCCGTAAGGGAAGCGATCTCTGCATCAGCCAACAGTGCCGACTGCCATACGGCATCAAGCCCTTCAAGGACGAGGTATTGTGTGATGTTTCTCCTCTCGAAGTTTCAGATGTTCTTTTGGGCCAACCTTATTTATGGAAATGTCATGCTGTATATGAGTCTAGGACTCGTAGTGTTATTATTTATTTGAACAGGAAATTGTACAGGATACCCAAGGCAGTCCCTCCTAGTGCTATTTCTTTCATCTCTGCCAACCAATGCAGGAAGGTCATCTCTCAGACTGGGAAATTTGTCTTCTTCGTGATTCTCTCTCAGAGTGAAAGAAAGATTGCAGCCACATATCGGGCCTCCATGACCGATCTATCCACACAACAGAAGCAAGTGGATAAGGTGGTGGAAGGATACTCAGATATCTTCTCCTCTCCAACCGGGGTACCTCTGCACTGCTAGGTCAAGCATCCCATCGATCTGACCCCAGGCGCACCACTACCTAATGGGCCAGTTTATCACCGCTCTCTGTTGGAAAACGAGGAGATCAAGAGGTAGATCCAAGAATTGCTCCACAAAGGGCACATCCGTCCCATTTCATCACCTTGTGGGAGTCTGATCGTGCTGGTGAAGAAGAAAGATGGGACCCGGTGACTCTGCATTGATTACCAGGCCCTGAATAAAATCACAATCCGCAACCGGTACCCGATTCCCTGAATCGACGACCTCCTTGATCAGCTCACAGGGGCCAAATACTTTAGTAAGATTGATCTGAATTCTGGCTACCACCAGGTCCCAATAGAATAGACAGATGTATGGAAGACTGCCTTCAAGTCAAAAGAAGGTCTTTTTGAATGGCTGGTCATGCCTTTTGGTTTGACAAATGCTCCAGCAACTTTTATGAGGATGATGGACGATATCCTATGACCTTTCACCAACAATTTTGTAGTGGTGTATCTGGATGACATCTTCATCTATAGCAAGACTTGGGAGGAACACTTGCAGCATATTTAGCAGGTTCTGCAAACCCTGGGGAAGCACAAACTATATGCAAACTTGGAAAAATGCTCCTTCGGCATGGACAGGGTAAATTACTTAGGCTACATCATTGAATGACATGGTGTGCATGTGGATCCAGCCAAGATCCAGGTCATCCGTGACTGACCAGCCCCAACCACACTCACTAAACTTCGGAGCTTCTTGGGCCTCACCAATTTCTATCACCGGTTCGTGCTGGGATTCTCTTATATCGCATGGGCCCTCAACCAAGTGACCAGGGGTGGTGGTAAGGCAAAATTTGTGTGGGGCCTGTCCCAACAAAAATCCTTCGATGACTTGAAGAAGCGTTTGTGCTCATTGCCGATACTCTCATTACCGAACCTGCAACATCCCTTTGAGATCGAGACAGATGCTTCAGATTATGCTTTGGGCACCATTCTCTCTCAACACGGCCACCCCATGGCATATCATAGTGAGACACTCTCATATGCTATCCGCAAGTACCCTACCTACGACAAAGAAATGTACTCCATTGTACAAGCCTGCCGCCAGTGGAGACATTACATTCTTGGGAAGGAGACAGTCATCCAAACTGATCACAAGCCACTACAGTTCATGCAGACCCAAGGAAAGTTGTAGAATGACCGCCATCAGAAGTGGTCAACATATTTACAGCAGTTCCACCTCAACATCAAATATAAAACAGGGAGTACCAACCGAGTTGCTGACTGCGTCAGTCGACCTCCAGTCACGACACTTACAATGGTGTTAGACTCTTGTGGCCACAAGACCTCCGGATGGCCCCACCTCTACGAGACAGACCCTGACTTCTCCGCCACCTATCAAATGTTGGGCACCAACTCAGTGGTTGCTAATTTCCATCTTCAGGACAGGTTGTTGTTTCGTTTGGGACATCTCTGCATTCCATCAAGCGAGCGCGCGAAGCTGATTCAGGAAGCTCACTACAGTCAGGTGGCAGGACACTTTGGCGTCGATAAGACAGTGGCAGTGTTGTAGAAACATTTCTACTGGCCAAAACTTCGACAGGATGTCGGCAAGTATATCAGGTCCTGCATCGCTTGCGCTATTGCCAAACCAACCACTAAGAAATAGGGCCTATACACCCCTCTACCTACTCCTAACAGGCCATGGGAATCCATCTCAATGGACTACATTTCGGGCCTCCCATCCACCAAGCGGGGAAATGATTGTGTTTTCGTGGTTGTTGATCGCTTTTCCAAGATGGCGATTCTAGCCGCTTGCAAGAAGAACATCACAGCAGAAGCCACTACCAAGATCTTCTTTGAACGAGTATGGGTACATTTTGGGATCCCACAGACCATTATCTCAGACCATGACAGTCGGTTCCTCAGCTCATTCTAGTCAAGCATCGGGTCACTGCTAGATACCAAGCTCACCAAATCCACTGCCTTCCACCCCCAGACCGATGGACAAACGGAGGTTGTCAACTAGATGGTAGTACATATCCTGTGCATGTACAATTCAACACACCCCCGCACATGGGATGAGAGTCTCCCCTATTTCCAACATTGCTACAACCGAGCCCTTCATATCTCAACTAGCCACAGCCCCTTTTAGGTGGGGTTGGGATTCCAACCATTGGGCCCCATGGATGTTGCACTTCCCCTTGCGACCACCTCGGTCGACTCATCCCCAGAAGCTGACAAAGCCGCCCGGTTCATTGAACGGATCCAGCATATCTGCCAACAGGTTCAGGATATTCTACAGAAGTCTAATGCCAAGTATAAGCAGCGCCATGATCAACATCGGGTGCCACATAAGTTTCAGGTGGGCGACAAAGTTTGGTTGCATTTGCAGAAATAACGCCTTACAAGGTGTCATCGAAAGCTTCTCCCACTCCGTTATGGGCCGTACACCATCACCAATGCGGTGGGTGACAATGCTTTTGAGCTCAACATTCCCCCCTTCCTTGGTTTGCATCCAGTCTTCAACATGGCTCTCCTTCGGCCATATTTCCCACCACTATTAGACACCTCAGAGATAGCAGAGAAGTTGACACCAACAGAGCTCAACCCTGAATGCCTACAACAAGAATCCAGTGATCATATTGCAGACACACAGATCAAGGGCACTCGACATCAAAGGATCCAGCTTTATCGAGTTGTCAAAGCAGGGCAGCTCCTGCACCAAGGCAAGTGGCTCACCCGAGGCCAAATTTAGCAGAAATTTCCTCATCTGATGGGGGAACTCAACGCAATGGAGACCATTGCTTCCTAAGGAGGGAGGATTGATCCAGGTGGATATTGGTGGCCACCCACCTTTCCAACCGGCTCAAAATAATTTTATGGCAATTTTGGTATTGTACTATTTTTAGCAGTTTTTCAGGTCCTGAACTTCCGGGGCCGTTTTGAGGCCCTAAACGACCTTTTTTGGAAATTTGGGGGGCCAAATGGTCGTCGTAGGCATGCATTTGGCCCTAGTCAAAAGTTTTAAATCTCGGATAGACCTTTCCAACGGGCTACCGAGCGCCCCAAACGTAGATCGTATGCAAAAGTTACGACCCCGGGAAGTTGATGTACTAACTTACCCAAACGGCGCCCACACGACTTTTGGTGCTTCATCTCCTAGGGTTAGGTTTTTGGATGTCTAGGGCTTTTGACATTCATGTTTATTGTAAAAGGCCTTGAGAGCCTCATTGTAACCATCTTCTTGTGAAATGAGCGGAGCCGTCACATCTCTTCTCAAAGATAAGCCGCCACCATTTCAGCAAGCTTGTTTTCCACTGCATATTACAGTTCTAGCTTATTTCCTTATTGAATAGAAAACTAGTTTTACTGTATCTCTATTATTTTGTGTTAAGCATCTGATAATAATCTATATTCATTTCATTCTGCTCATAAAATCCGGATCAGTGTTAATTACATTACTTCAAAAATGACAATGTTTACCAAAATTCTGCACTTTTATACACAGCCGTATTCTAGTATGGAATGCCAACTTCAGCCACCTGTAGAAGCAAATCTAGAAAGAATCATGAAAATTTTTATGCCGGGAGAATTTAGTCCATATAACAAGGAACACTTAGCAACTTGCAGATCTTAGTTCCGATGCACCATTCATCTTCTATAAAATTCTGGGTTTGACTACTTTTTACTTTTAAGTTTTTCCAAATTTTCAAATTTTGGGCCAAAAATGGCTATTTCCCAAACGGTGCACTTCTAGAAAATATTTGTCTAACATGAATTTTTTGCTTTAATGAGAATCAGAAATGTTGAGTTCAGTAAATTTCTTGAATCCTTCATCTAAGGTCTCTTTCAAACACTACAATATTTTCAAACTCTAAAAAGTGGCTTAGAATAGTGTTTTTTGGCCTTCTCACTCACCCCGTCTCCACATCCTTTAGAGTTTGGATTCAAAATTCCAAACTTAACACTGTGCCTGCTCCATGGCTGCTCCATATCAGTTTCAGCTCGATCCGACCTTCTGTCAACTGTCGGGACACCGATTTGTAAAATCCATTAATTCCAAATTTATGCCAAATTTGAGCATAATGGGGTTGGGATCTTAACTGGACCTTCCATAGCCTTCGTTAATGGCCTCAGAACAACACAGGAATGTTGGCAGGCGATTTGGATGAGTCAGCACCATAGCATTGCGGATGCTGCGAAGGGTCAAAGATATTGCACAAGAAGGAAAACAACGCGCAAGTCAATTAGTTTATGTAGTTTTGACCTCATCATGTAGTTTTGGGTCATTTGGACTGCATTATGTGGGTTTTGGGTCATCTTTTTGTAGAGTTTGTTAATAAGTAGTTAGGAGGTTTCCTAAGTGGAGTGTAAATGTAAAGGAGCAAGCCTATAGATAGACATAGGATTGTAAGTGTTGATATATCGATGGAGATATACATGAGATGATGAAGGATTATCTTGTTGTATCTGGGTTTTTGCGGCGATGAATATGATGCGACAGAGTTTTGAGCTGGATCATTGTGTCTTTCCTATTTCTTTGTGATGAATGCATTATGCGATATGAATCTGTGAATGATGCAATGTTTCCTTGCTGCAATTAATGTTTTACTGTTATATATGTTGCGCATTTATGGTTCTGTCAATGATGCGATCTGTTGAATGATGTTGTGATTATGTTTAATGCCTAAGTTGAATGCTTAGATATGTTATGCAATGTCATAATAAGTTAATCAATTGATGCAAAAAATCTTCCTTCATTCGGTGGAAACTTGGTTCCGTCAACTCTCCCTTGAACATCTTGGGTGAGAGCTCATCTGCTCCGCAGGTGTTGTTGGACGGGGTAAAACCTATCTAGGCCAGTGCTTAAGGAGATTGTGGTGGTTCAAGTGTTGACAGTGTGAGGAACCCCTGTTGACTGGGTTTGTGTCAACAAATGGTTCTGTTTCCATGACCATAGCACAAAGTGAAAGGAGGATATGTTGTGGCATCCGACGAGACCGGAGATTCAAGATTGGTTCGAACTAAAGTTGCAAGAGTTCGATGAGAAAGAAAATAAGAACTTGGGGTTTTCGACAAAATGGTGGTTGAAAACGTACATACACGATGGTCCGCACGAATATTTTTTCCGTGAGTTCCCAATCATCATGTATGAGTGGTTAGAAAAATTGACCTATCATAAGAGGAACTTCCAAGGTGGTGAGCCGATAGCTTGAACCCCAGAACTGATCTAGGAGCTGCAAGAAGTAGACAACAAAGCATCACGGGCTATTGAGGTCTGGGTCGACAGTATACTAGAAGGCTATATCACTGAGTTTGCGATTGATACGACAAAATCTTATAGTGAATCCAAAAGGGAATTCTTCAACGGACCAAGAGGTAGGTTTCTGTTGTTGCTACAGTTGTCTATTAAGATGCTCATTTGCACCTAGACTAGTAGAACCCTGGTGGGTGGAGGCTGTGGATACTGCGACACCAGGGGGGGTGTTAAATGGAATGATACAGGGTATATGGGTGCAATTTATGACAGTACTATGAAGGAAGACGAGGAAGAGAGTGGTCTTACGAGGGGAGGAGCAAGGATTCAATAGGAAAAAAGGCAGAGGATAGGAGAAGGTCCTGCTACGATCGAAATGCAAAACCACGAGGAAAGAACACACGGGATGAAGCGACCTCATAATGCCGACAATGAAAATGAGGCTACGCCTAGCATAGAGGTAGGACCAACCCCCAAAAGCAACGTACCCACACCTCCACTCACTATCTCTCAACTAGGAAGAAATACAACTTTGACACCACCGTGTTCATTGTGTCAATAGAACTTGATTGCTAGTAGCTCGGCAACTGTACGAAGGAGTCCCGGGATGGCGGGTGAAGATGAAAAGTTGTCATTGTTCCATAGAAATGGAATAGATAACCCCGAGCAATACTAGTTCTTATGTGAAGCAGTATGGACTATTAAGCAAATCACTAATGATGATGCCGAGAAAGGACAATTGGTGACAACTCTTCGAGGTCGTGCATTCGACTGGTTTATGAAGTTTGTTCAAGTTCCCACAGGAACCCTAGAGAAGACGCTGGAAGAAGTCAGGAAAGGATTGATTGAAGAGTTCAGAAAACCCAAGTCTGAAGCATGGTATATTACATAACTAAAAGAAATTAAGTAGTATCCCGATGAAAATGTGTGGGATTTTGACCAATGGTTTGAAACGCTGATGGAAAGGGTCAAATTTGATATGAGCTAGGTCCAGCACAAAGAATGGTTCATTGCGGCATTGATCCCTCACATTCGACTACTATTGATGCAATAGAACATTCCAACACCGAGTGAGGCACTAGAGATTGCAATGCGATTAGAAGCTTCATCGATTGGTGAGAATGCAGTGGGCATGTCGCAGATTCAGTCACAGCTAGCCAACTTGACAATACAGCTGCAAGACCTTAAGAAGGGTAAGTAACATCGTGAAGAGGCTTGGTGTACACGATGTCATGCAGAGGGGCACACTAAGGATAGCTTCCCAGATTTCCGTAATTATCTAGTATCCAGAGTGCTGAACACATTGAGCAGTGGAGGTATGTCATGGTGCCGCATCTGTTAGGTATATGGGCATCGACATTAGGAGTGTCAATACATGTAGAAGATGGTCACAAAATCAATGAATTTGTATTGTACATTCTACAAGTCCGTGGGACATGAAGATAAGTATTGTCGCGTGTATGGCTTACTTCAGGAAAGAACATATGATGCATTCTATGTGAAGGACGACCAGTGTGCAGTACAACAACCGCAACCATAGCCATATGTAGCCCAGCCGCTACCTCAACCGCAGATGCAATTTGTACCGCATTTGCAACCACAACAGTTTATGCCACAATATACTCTAATGGCTCCGTAGCAGCCATAATACGTTGAGCAGCCACAGTATGTTCATCCAGCACCATGCGTTCAACAAGGGCAGTGTGTGTGCAGCTGCAACCGAATCCCATGCAGCAGTAGTTTTGTCAACCACAATATTAGCAACAAGGGGGATTCCGTGGAGGATTACTGGGAGGACACGGTGGACGCTTTGGTCGCGGAGGAGGACGAGGTCACTGACCTATCCAATGCTATAATTGTGGAGTGTTGGGACACTACCAGAGAGATTTCCCACAATTGCAAACACAATGCACATTTTGTTTTGTTACTAATCACACTGTTGAAAATTGTCTGCAGTTGATTGTGCGATGGCAGGCAGGAAATATACCATAGTTACAGAATCAGAACTAGTTTCCAAATCAAAATATGCCGCATAATTAGAACCAACGTCCGAATCAAAACGCCAACTAGAATGTGAACCAACCTGTAAACTCGTTGCCGAACCAGAATCAGGGATAAATTGTTGAGACAATTTTAGCAGAGTTGAGGACATAAGATGTTGCTATTGTTGTTATCACTCGTGGAGGTGCGACGATCGATGACGATGGTTTTCATCCTTTGATCAAGCTGGCTGGGAAGAAGAAGCCGCATTTTCATATTGATGCCGAACGTGACGCATTCCTTCAAGCGCGTAGTGCAATGGAAAAAGATCGTGGTAAGTCAACTATTTATGACATGCCCACGGCTTTCGACTCAACGTTGGAAGCAGGACTGTCGCGTCAGTATGGCACCTTATAGCACTTATTGGAAAGTTGTTTATTGCTAGCAAGAGATCCCGATGCTCTTGCTGAGATCGAGAGTCTGTTGCGTCGACTGACTCAGGGACAGAGGGAGTCCGTGGTGAATTCCTTGCAAAGGAAGAAGATGGGTAAAGAAATCTGCATAGATGTCCAGATTGGGGACTACGAGGTTGATTCAGTTATTTTGGATCTAGGCTCTGATGTTAACATATGACAAAGCAAGCATGGAAAAAGATGGGGAGCCCAATGCTGAGCTCCAAGGATGGGATCATGCATATAACATTTCAAAAGATTACATTCATCCGACTGCTGGTGGAGAACTTGGTTGGCACAGCCCCAGCTCTACGTCTTCCGACTCGGATGATGCTTTAGAGAATTGGCAGAATCGTCTGCATGAGGTATCATTCCAAAAGTGTGGGTTGATCACACAGTCGCTGCGGTGTGTTGCAACTGAGACTGTTGAGTTTCCAGTACACGAAGGATTGCCTGGATTGTCTGAGTTTCTAGTTGCATTTGAAGCTAAGGTGTCAGAACCGTAGCAGTTGCTAGAATTAGAGGAGGCGTTGAAGGCTACTCCAACATGGTGGTGGGCGACTCATAAGAATTCGATTACTGGTTGGTCGCAGTGTAGAAGGTTGATGATGGTTTGCTTTGGTGTCATAGAGATCTACCACACCGGAAGCTATGATGGGAAGAATGACCCTGGCAGTCATCTCATGGAATGTCAGACCTTGTGGGCCTTGCGACCAAATCTTCTACGATGGAGTAGTTCTGGGAGGCTCAAGCATTGGGATTATGTGTAGAGCGCTTGAGAACACCTTTCAGTATCCGCAGCATAATGGAGGGCTTCTCTATATGCAAGGAATTGTCAGGAGGAGGGGGAGGCTCACTCCCCAATTTAGGTTGTGGCGAACCATAATCGTGCTGACGAGTAGCAACACAAACCTCCGACTAATCCATATTCACACATCCATAACCACTAGTATTTAAAGAAGATGTTGTTGTTTCATTAGTACCATAACCAGTGGTGGGAGCATGCAAAGCCATGTTTTGATGATGAGGAAGGGGATCTTTCAACACAGCTGGGCTCTGTGCCAAATGCTTCGATGCTTCTTCAATTCAAGGACATAAGTGAGTAAGATGATCATCCCCACAAAGCTTGTAAGGGAATTTCACCTTACACCTAGGTTTACGATCCTCACCAGCATTACCGCCTTCCCGAGGAGGGTTGGCATTCTCTTTACGAGGAGTATTACGATTACTATTGTTATTACTTCCATTGTTTCCACCCCTGTGATTGTTTCTCCCCTTTTTCTTACCACCAGGTTGCGGGTTACCCGACGGTTTCGTTGATTGCACACTGTGTACATCAAATGACGGAGTGGAAGTGGACATGGTGTGAACCTGTCCAGGAGTAGACTAGTTTAGCGACAAATTTTGCATTTGATTAGCTACCAAGTCTATAGGGCGATTGCATGTGGACCCCACAATGCCATCGTCATGTGGTCCAGGAACTAATGTAGGCTCATGTCTTTTTCTCGGTGCATCAGGAATAATGTCATACAAAATGCTAGACTGAGAATAAAGTAGATCTAACTGCTGGACTTTCAAGATAGCTTGTTCCTCAGTCACAATGCCGGTCATTGAAACATCCTTAGCAATGTATGGGAGTAGAGACTTGAGGAACCATTCCAATAGGAACTCTAGAGGAATGTCGGCCTTCACTAATCTCTTCCGCAAACGCCACTCTTGAACGTGGTCAGAAATATGTGTGGCCTTATTCTTACGGAAGGTGGACAACAACTCAGTACCAATATCATAACGAGGCGGCAACTGGAAATGGTCTAAGAAAACCAAAGCAATCTCGTTTAATCCCCTATAGGTGTTCCCAGGAAACTCAGCATACCACTTCACGGCTTCCCCCGTGAGGGTGCGTTGAAATAGTCGTAATATAATGGAATCATGATTCAAAGAGTTGGAGGAGCACCAAAGGTGAAATGTTGTGACATGATTGCTCGGATCCTCACCGCCTTTCCTGTAGCTAGGGTTTTCACCCCACCTTGTGCAAATGAGCACATACTAAGGAGAAGGGACTCCTTAGTAGCAGTTCAATAAACAGTAAATAAAAACAGCAAAACATAATGAAATTTAACCTAGCATGAGCCTTAACATAAATAATAAAACATGAAAATATGGCAAAAGATTTCTCTCTTTTGTATTAAAGATTATCTCAAGTGTAGAAGTTTGGTGAAGTCCTTGCAACAGTCTGAGAGGGTTGCTTCCAAGCTTCCATTTTTGCACCTTTCTCTTTCTCCAAAGGGTTGGAAATGGGCCAAAGGGGCACTCAAATGTGAAAGTATCTCAAGGGTGAGCTAGGGTTTCAAAAGTGATTTTGGTAGAGTAAGGGTATGTTTGACTGTGGATATGAAATGAGGGGCTTCCATCACCTATTTATAGGTTTTGAGTGGTGGAGTGTTGGCCCATGGTTTTTGGAACCATATGGTTTAGGTCAGTTGTATAGGGTTTTTGCCTCCTTTTTCCCTCTTTTTCCTCTTTTTTTGTATTTTTATTCCCTTTTTAGAGGGTTTTTGCTATTTTGGAGGAATTTTGGATCATTTTGGGGGAAAAAAGGGGTTTTTTTGGCCTTTTGGAGGCTTTTTTAGTGGTTTTGTGGCCTTTTGCAGGCTTTTTAATGGGATTTTAAGATATTGGAGGAAAATATGGTAGGAAATATGAAAAAATGAGTCATGTAATGGGGTAGTTGAGGTAGTGAGCACTTTTTGGGTGTTAACAGATTTCCCCCTGATGTGTGAGGGAAGGAGCTCATCGTATGGCCGATAGACATCATAAGTCTTTTATCGGTTTCCTGGGATGTGGAGAAGAGAGGAAATGAACTAGAGCCCAGAACAACAGTCCTGAACAAACTGTAAAAACTGAAAGTACATGACCTCAATAATGAATGAGGAATAATCTGAACATATGGGCGAGGCAGGCATTCCCATGCTCATATCAAGATCTAGAATAATAATAACAATGGGGTCCAAAATATGGGGACCTGAAATATACATGGCCTTAAATAATGAATGAGGAATAATCTCAATATATGGACGAGGTGGGCATACCCATGCTCGTATCAAGATACATAAAAAATAACAGTGAGGCCCGAAAAGGGGGACCTATAGGATACATAGAGAACCACTGTGTACATCATAAGGGTCCAGAGGGGACATCAATCTGGGACATACTGCTGGGTTGACCATGTCGGAGCTAAAGAACTGATACACTGGAATAAAAATAGTGCTGCTGAGTGTGGTACTAGAGGAACTGATGAGCTGGTTGAGCATAGTGACGAGGAGTCATGTCATCAATGGCACACTGAACTGGAACTGAACTGGGTACTCAAGGAAGCATATAACTGGATGGCTTCTGAATACAATCACAACCACAACCCAGACATCCATGGGAACATATAACTGGGTGTTCCGAAGTGACTCACCAATGTGCTAGAGTTGGGGGAAATCCGGGTCTTCAACCAATAACTGAAGGGATATAAACCCTTTGCGATTCTCAACGATGCGATCAAGGTGTTGAAGTTGACCATGTGAGAAACAACCACTCGGAGAGGCAATGATGACTCCTCTTAGAATGGTCCATAGGCACTCACCACAGATGGTGATGGGTCCAAGGCGCAGGGACCTCTGGGTCTATCTTCTGGAATAGAGGGGCTGTTGTCGACAGAGGGAGACCTACAACTATCAAGGCAATGATGTTTCCTTGACAAGAGCGCGAGGTGGAGAATCGAAGTGTGAGAGTACTGATGGTAGGACTGACATACTGTGGGGGATAACTGGGCAAGTAGAGTGGGTGGACTCAAACTTCCTTTGTTCAGAGTATGATAATGGGGACGATCAGGCAACATATGAAACTAACTAGTGGGAAAGGGATCATAGCTGTACTGGATCGAGGATACTGACTGGGATGAGGGATACTCTAGCTGGTGTAAAATGGCAGGAGACTGCAGACTACTCTGAACAAAGGCGACCTGATTGGGGGTGCTGCCGAGAGGATTGATCATAGTGCTAAGAGGCACGGGGGGGACTTCTTCATGGGTTAAGGAACTAGAAGAAGTGTGTGTAAAATGGTACCATCATGTGGATTTATAGGAGCCCAGGACAGTTCATGCTTGTGATTTCTTTCAATTTTAAGGAGTCTGAAAGCAATAAGAAGACTCTGAAATAATGGAATGGTGCTGTCGTGTGGATTTATCCGAGCCTAAGACAGTTCATACTCATTGTTGCTTTCAATTTTAGAGAGTCTGAAAGCGATAAGAAGACTCCGGGGGGTTTCTTTTTCATGTGTTAGTCTCCAAGGCCCGAAGAAGCATAAAAGGATGCAATGAAGAACTCTTCTAGCCGGTGTGACTAGAGTATTCCTTTTTCGTAATTAGTCTACTAGGTCTGGAAAAGGGTTAAACTTATACCAGATAGACGCTCTTTCAGGTACTTTAACAAGCATGAAAGGAAGCAAGATTGCTCAGTGATATTTTCATTGTTTTAGGAGTCAAAAAAGAGCTTAACAAAAACTCCCTAAGTGCCTTTTTCATAAAGGACTTGTCCGACCCAAAAAAGGGATAAAATTATACTGAACAAAAGGAATGGTTAGGCAAGGAGGAAGTGCTCAATCAAGGAACATTAATGATGACCAAGAACGACGGTAGGGGGGAACACTGTTGGGCCTCCTTGCGGGGTAATGAATGGTGGCAAAAGAACGAAATAAGTGCAGTATGACAGGAATGAAGGGCTCATGTCAAAATGTGGAACAATCCGATGGCAGCCGATGTGGCACTCAAACCGAGGCAGCAAGGTGTCGGGACACAATGGTGAAATTGTACCTGGTGAGAGCAAGAAATGATTTCAATCATCATCACAAGATCGAAAAAATGAATCTGACGATATAAAAAGTGTCAAAAATGGATAACGGCCGATGTGGCATGCAAACCAAGGTGACGGGGGGCGTTTTGGAAAAAATACCCAAAACATCTGGGGGTGAGAGTGAGAAATGATCTCAAGAATCATCATGGGCTCGAAAAAATGAATCTGTCGGCGCAAATGGTGCGAAAAACGAAGGTCATAAGGACTCCGAAATGTTCAAAGGAAATAACGAGGTTAAAAAATGGTTGCAAATAAAGGTGAGTCCACTAAGCCAAGGATGCAATGGTGGGGAGAAATGATGGCCCGCAGGGGCGAAATACTAGGCGTATCAAATAAAATCAAATATACAAGTGACATGTGACCTAAAAAATGGTTGAGATCACGCATGTGAAAAAGTGAGTAGGGTTAATGACTTGCCCCCATGCTATGTGCATGGGGTTTATGATTGTGGATCACATATGTGTTGGTTTGAACAAGGGGGTCATGGACATGCTGAGATAGATGTGATGGGGAAGGTTCAAAATGGTTGATCATGCCCCCTATCCCAGGGTCGAGGTAATCTATTATGCCCCCTAACTCAGAGGTGTTAATGTGGTGCTCGATGATAGCAGGGTCAAGACCAGTCATTTCGGTGTAGGACCATGCAAAGACATCGCGAAACTCTTCGAAAAGTTTTTTGTTTTCTCCGATCTCATTCTCGATGCAAGAGGCTCCCAAAGTAATGATTTCAGGGGCACCACTGGGGGAAGAGATATCAATATGGATTGTGGGTGATATGTTGGCCATGTTACCTTCCTCAAAAGCATCAGGAGTGGGAATGGGATCCTTAAACCAGTCGACTTTGGAAGGAAGGAAATCTTTGGACTTAACCACTAATTGAGTAGTTGTGGTAGAGGAGGATTCTTCTTGGAGGAAATAGGAACGATGGTGCATGTTGTCCCAGGGATAATCGGGGGTAGTGAGAGCCTCTAGAATCTCCTCATCATTGCGGAAACTTTGATATGTCAAATCAGTTGATGAGGGAGTGGTAGTCGAAGAGATCATATAAATGGTGTTAATCTCTCCATATGAGGGTGATACTGGGGGGTGGATCTCCTCAATTGTGGGGGGTACTGTCTCAAGGTCCAAATTATTCATCTCATAGAGAGTTGCTCTGTAATATGGGAGATCAGGACAGTGACGTGAGTAATGGCCGTAAATACCGCATATTGCACAAGGGTGGTTGGTACGCAGTGATTTATCACGAGGCTTAAGGGTTGGATCGAGTTTGACAACCGGGATGTTGGGGTCGTCGTCAAGCATTTGCATGTGTTCCTATAATGTAGGTAATTGTGGACATTGATGAGTCGAATGGCCTAACTCATCACACAACGAGCATTTGGGAGGAGCACGAAACACAGGGGGGGTTTAACTACTTTGGGCGGGGGTATAGCAGTGTATGGTTGTGGGCCTCTACCCCCAGTGTGCTTGATAAGAGGGGGGGGGGGTTCGTAGATGACGAAGGGGTAGTGACACGGGGAGGTGGTTGACTAGTAGTGGAAATGGGTTGCACTTGTTGTAGGATGACATTTGGTGTCGACGGGGGAATGGGAGGCGAAATACACCACACGGGTAATCCCAAGGTTAACCCGGGGAGGCTAAGAGTAGCCATAATCGGGGCGCTTACTACACCCAAGGGAGGGAATAGGAAGGGGATTGTGTGGATGGGTGTAAAACCAATGTGACTAGGTACCAATGGTAGTTTGGGTAACAAGGGCGATTGATTGTTGGGTGTTTTTGTATTGTGGGAAAGGGTACATAGGTCAGATACTTCGGTCGCGGGTGATGGGGGTGGAATGGATTGGAATGTTGAGGTCATCGACGTAACTGAGTAAAATCTGGGTCCCACGGAGGAAACAAACAAGGTAGTTCCACCACGAACAGGTTGTTCAACCATGAGGAGAACATTTTCGGGTGCAGCGGGTGCATTGCGATCGTAATAGGTGAGTTGGTCGACCTTGACCACGTGTCCGTCATGGGAAAACATCATGGTACGAAAAACGGATGAGGCAACCGCCCGCATGGCAAGCATGTAGCTGCGACCAAGTAAGAGGCTATAATCAAGTTGGCCATTGATGACCTCTATGTCAATGAGCACGGTTTTTCCAGCCAACTAGACGGGGACATGAGCTAAGAGACCTTGGGGTTGAGCCCAATGGCCATCATAGGCTCGCAACGCAGTGGTGGACTGCTGAAGAGTAGGGGATCCCAACTTCTGCCAAACGAATGTGGACATAACACATGTAGAGGCACCTTCATCAATAATGCACCGATAGATGACAAGATTCCGAACGGAAACAGAAACTTGGACGCTAAAGTGGAAGGCAGGCGTGGTTCGGACTGGTCCAAATCGAAGGCCATCAGTAGTGAATCATTTGGGTTAATAGAACCAATGGCAGAGAGCAAAGTATTGCGCTGTGAAGGACAATTTTTTAAGACTTCTAACACAGACATGGCTGCAGGAGACTGGGCTAAGTCATCTACAATGTTGTAATTTGACGCAACACGAGAATTGGGATTATTGTTGATGCGATGAAGTGGGAAGCGAGGAGCTTTCGAGGTGCCATCTAGTGGAGCCGGAGGTATACCTAACATCTGATTAGTGGGATGAGCGTTAGTGCTTTTGTCGGTGGGAGAGGCTTCAGGGGTGGAGCCATACTGGTTCCGACGGGTTTGGAGGTTGACATCAGCGGATGACATCATTAACAAGTGGTGGGTACCTGAATCTAACATGGGTTGATCAAGAGCAGCATAAGTGATCTGTTGTTGTGGTGGCGCGTTGCCTTGAGGGGGAGCCAACGGCTGATTGTTCACTACGCCTTGGGTTGGTAAGGGGTTTTGAAGCACCGAAGGTTGATGCTGAGGTGGTGGGGGGTTGGGTGGCGCCTGAGGAGCCGCATGCCCTTGGCGATGGGAATCATCAGTCCAGAGTTTCTGAGCTCACTCCAAATGTGGGCAAGCATGTGTGTAGTGGCCATAGACCCCACAAATAGAACAAGGGTGGTTTGTTCGCAAATTAGGATTTTTGGCCTACTTGGGCGACCTATCAGGGTTCTAGTTGGCAAGGGCCGCGTTATTGTTGTTTGGGGGATTGGGAGGTTGACCACCTTGGTCTGGAGGGGGGTTGTTCCCATGGTTATGTACTTTGCCACAGTTTTGCTGGTCCTGTTGGCGCTGGTTATTTTGGTTCTGCTGCGGATTCTATTGGGCGTATACTTTCTCTTGGGCAGCAGTTGGGTTCTAGGGTTGTGCAGGTGTGGGAGCAGGTTGCGGTGGATAATAGTAGGTGGAGGCTGCGCAGGTGTTGAACCTTGTGGGGGTTGCTGATATGTCTACAGAACGGGTTGGGGGTTTGCCGCAGGGGCTTCCTGTGGTGGGTAATAAGCAGGTGGAGCTTGAGAGGACACAGGAGTTGGTGCAGCCTGTGGGAGGTAATATAGCTGAGGTGCAACTGGGGGGGCGTAAGCGGGGGATGCATGACCAAAGCATTGGGGGGCACATGAGGGTCCGTGGGAATGGTGATGATGTGTCATGGGAGTATACGAACTGGTTGCTCCGGATTGAGATGTAGCCCGGGAAAGGTCGGGGCCATGGCTAGGATGTGCTATGGAAAAGGGTTGGGGATGCGAGGCAACACGGCTAATGATGCCGTTTGCGGCATGGGATGCCCCCGGTGCATCGTGTTGGGAGGAATCGCTGCGAGGGGTGTCAAGTATGATGGTATATAGATAGCCCGACTGGGCGTAAATGAGGTCAAATTGTTGGGCTTTGAGGATGGCCTCTTCTTCGAACTGGGGTCGTTCGGATGCCACATCCTTGGTAATGACAGGAAGGAGGGATTTTTGAAACCAATCTAAGAAGATACGCTCGTCTAACTTCAGTTTGCAAAGGATGCGGCATCAACGCCACTCATGAATGTGGTCAGTGATGTGGGTAGCTGTGATCTGTCTGCAAGATAGTAGGATCTCAACTCCTGCATCATAGTGGATAGGTAACTGGAATAACTGCAAGAAAGTCGAGGAAAGGGAAGTAAAGGTGGCATGGGTCCCATGGGGCTGCTCGATGTACCACTTAGCTGCAGAGCTAGTGAGGGTGTGCTGTAATAGGCGGAGGCAGACAGAGTCGTCCACTATGGAGTTGGAGGAACACCATAGATGGAAGGACATAATGTGGTTCTGGTGGTCCTCAGCTGCCTTGCCCTCAAACTTAGGGATGTTGGAGGGAAGCTTGGTGGGCATGTGAGGCCACACAGGGTCGTGTCTAATGGGATCGTTAGTCAGTCTAGCTAGGTCAGGCTGGTTGATACTAGCCATGAATGGCAAACTAGTAGAAGGATGTGACATACTAGTGGGTGTGACCATGTTGGGGCCAATGCCCCCAAGTGGAGGGGCTGGGTTTGGGATGTTGCCCCCAAGTGGAGGAGCGAAAGTGGTATGGGACAGTCCTGCACCGCCAAGGGTAGTGTGAGTCACTGATGGAGTGGCGATAGGTATGCCATCTACTGGGATGGGTACAGTGATCGGAATGGTAGATGTGGGCCCCATCGAGGGCATACCCAAAGCAGGTGTGGTAGCTGGTGTGGTGGTGGATGCTTCACCAATGGTCCCTACAAAGAAAGGGATGGAAGTCATGCTAGCCATGGGGCTGGTTGGTGCAGTGTAAATGGGGTTCTCGGACTCTACCTCAGAATCAGAGGTAAAATAAGGGGCATCTAGATCGGGTGATGGAGTTCTATGTCGTTGACGAGTGGAGTCAAGTGACAAGGCTTGAGATCTATGATGAGTGGGATCAAGTGATGAAGATCTATGTCTATGACGAGTGGTGTCAAGTGAACCGTGCTATGGGGGCTCGCCCCGGAGGCGTCGAGAATGTCTCGAGGACTCAATGGTGACAGATGGTGTCAAATATCTAGGGGTTGTGTTGAGTGAAAAACAGCTCAAAAAACCCTAATGCAACCGAGTGTGCAGAAGGAGAGCTCAAAAAATATGGCACTCAATCCAATAACCAACTCAAAACACTGACTGTAATAGTTGTGCTACAATAAGTGGAGTATCAACAGAAATGGTAAGAATACCAACAAGCAGTAGGCTTCCTAAAAAATAAAAATAGTTGAGTCGCTAGACCAAAAGGAGGTAAGGGAGCATGCAAACACCTATCTAAATAGTATTCTGACTCAACTAGACATATCCTCTGTAAGTTGATGAAATCCAAGTCAGACAATATGGATAGTAGAGCCAAGTGGATAAAGATATCCCCCTACTGGGAGGGACACCAGGTAGTCAATCCTAGAAGAAAAGCAACTAAGATACCCCGTTCATGACACATTCGGTTGGGTGAATCTGCCGTTTGGTTCTATGGACACTATATCCCCATACAGGTGATACACCGAGAACTATGAAAGGTATCCTTCGGTTACTGAATGGATTGCGGTATTCCACTTAGGCTTCCAAAACCAGTCTGGCGACTTCAACCCTCCTAGGGGAGAGGCCTTCTCGATAAATTGGTTTTAAACCATGTCAAAAAATACTAGGGGATTTTGGTTTTCTAATGGACAATAACTATGTCTCAAGTGTAAGCAACCGAGGGGTGTTATTTGGATGCCTATCCCCCCGATCCTACCTAACTACAAAAATTCTTATGTGTTCCCCAAGTGGGGTTAGAATGTTGGTTGTGTTAAGTAGTATTTTAGGGCTCACTTGAATTAGGTGACAGAGTCAGTGCATGTGAGATGATGAACCCAAGTAAAAGTGCCATGGGTGGGCAACTTTCTAACTAAAAATAACAATACATAATTTAAACTTTGAAATGCAAAATTTTCTCTTTTCAATTAAAATGCTGAAATTTAAAAAATATTATGTAAATGGAACAAAAATAATATTGTAGGAAAAAGGCTGAAAGTAGCAAGCGGGGCGCGAGAAAAAGGTCAAAAGACGCAGTCGGACCACGGGAAACAGCTCAACAGTCGCGGACGGGTTGCGGGATTTTGGCCGAAAGACACAGTCGAACCACGGGAAAAAGGTTGAAATTCACAGGCGGGTTGCAGGAAAATGGCTGAAAGCCACAAGCAAGGTGCGGGAAAAGGCCGAAAGACGTAGGCGGGTTGTAGCAAAATGGCTGAAAGCCATAAGAGGGACACGGGAAAATGGCCGAATGTTGCAGGAAAAAGGCTGAAAGCCGCAAGAAGCACGCGGAAAAACGGGTTAACAGCCGCTATCGGACCACACGAAACAAGCTAATAGCAGCGGTCGAATCGCAGGTAACAGACTGGAAACCGCCGGTAGGTCGTCGGAAATAGTCTGGGAGCCGTGGTCAGATCGCAGGCAAATGCCTAAAAGATGCGGTCAGAACAAAACTGCAGGGGGTAAAAGGCACGGTTTATGGCAGTGAAAGGGATAGCCGAAAGGAAAAAACAAGAAAATATTGCAGAAAATTGAAAACGTTTAAAACTTTAAAACGATAACCAGAAATTCAAAGGAACACAAGGGGAGTCGCCAAAACTGTAGCTAGGGTTTTCACCCTAGCTTATGCAAATGAGCACCTACTAAGGAGAAGGGACTCCTTAGTAGCAGTTCAATAAATAGTAAATAAAAACAGTAAAACATAATGAAATTTAACCTAGCATGAGCATTAACATAAATAATAAAACATGAAAATATGGCAAAAGATTTCTCTTTTTTGTATTCAAGATTACCTCAAGTGTAGAAGTTTGGTGAAGTCCTTGCAGCAGTCCAAGAGGGTTGCTTGCAAGCTTCTAGTTTTGCTCCTTTCTCTTTCTCCAAAGGGTTGGAAATGGGCCAAAGGGGCACTCAAATGTGAAAGTAGCTCAAGGGTGATCTAGGGTTTCAAGAGTGATTTTGGTAGAGTAATGGTGTGTTTGGCTGTGGATATGAAATGAGGGGCTTCCATCACCTATTTATAGGTTTTGAGTGGTGGAGTGCTGGCCCATGGTTTTTGGCACCATATGGTTTAGGTCAGCTGTATAGGGTTTTTGCCTCCTTTTTCCGTCTTTTTCCTCTTTTTTTGTATTTTTATTCCCTTTTTAGAGGGATTTTGCTATTTTGGATTATTTTCGGGGAAAAAAGGGTTTTTTTGGCCTTTTGGAGTCTTTTTTAGTGGTTTCGTGGCCTTTTGGAGGCCTTTTTAGTGGTTTTGTGGCCTTCTGGAGGCTTTTTAATGGGATTTTAAGGTATTGGAGGCAAATATGGTAGGAAATATGGACAAATGAGTCATGTAATGGGGTAGATGAGGTAGTGAGCACTTTTTGGGTGTTAACATTTCCCTTCAAAATTTGGAATGTCGGAAGGAAGCTTGGTAGGAACCGGGGGCCAACTACGATCGTGACACACCGGATCATTCATGACCTTCAAAATATCTGGGAGATTCAAGCATGCAAGGAACGGGAGCTGCGGCTGGAAAGATGGATTATAATCTCCCTTAAAAGGTTGGTTAAATGGAACCGCGCTATAAGATGGACCAAAAGCTTGACCATGAGGATTAAACTACTGATGATAAGGACCTGACGGACTATAAGCTTTCCCATGGCCATAGGATTGATAATGTCCTCCTACCTGACCCATTTGAGAGTAAGCAAGTATATGCATCTTTTGGGTACCATATTGGGGTGGTGGGTTGTACTGGTGGCCAGCACCGACTGTGTTGTAGTAAGGGTTGCCACCATGAGTACGGGGCATATATGTACTTTTCATAGTGGAACTGTATTCTAATGACCATAATGGTATGGTATGTTCCCACCCCCAGCATTAGGATTAGCTTGATCAGTCGTGTGATGACCATAAGTATGAGAAGTATTCTCAACCCCAGCATTGGTGTCACTAGTAGCAAGGATGGTGGCATGATGTCCATATGGATAGGAGATATTCCCGCCCCCTACATTAGCATTACTAGTGGCAGCAGTGGACACAAAAGTGTGCGGTATATGTCCACCCCCATGGTTGGGAGGAGCATTAACATCCATAAAAGTGATCCTAGGTTGACGAGTAGCGATATGCGTGCTAGGTGGTGGATGGTGAGTCGAGTTCCGAACAACATTCCTATTAGGTTGGGAAATATGAGGAGGTGGTCTTCTTCCAACATTAGCATGGTTAGGAGGAACATGAATAGTCCCCATACTATGTGTGTGAGTGGACAACGAAGTGCCCCTAGTGGGTATAGTATGGATAACACCATGACTGGTGCCAGCGTGATTTCCAAACATAGTGGAAAGTTTGACAGTACTATGACTAGGCATACCAAAAGAGAGTGCGGTGGGGTTGATTGTAGGACCAGTGTTGTCATGTAACTCAGGCATTCCGTGTCTATAACTATGTGGAAACGAAGGAATGAAAGGATCATCCTGTTCTTCATCCTCGGGTAAGTTGGGCATTCCGTAATGATAAATATCCGGATTCAAAGGATCAAACGGATCTCCTTCAAGTGGATTAGGACAAATAGAACCAGGTTGAGTCTCAAGTGGATCACCTCCCCACACCTCACAAGGGGCATGGGGATCGGAAATGTGTTCAACTTCACCCGATGGAACAAAAGGGTTTTCCTCAGTATCAGAATGTGTAGCATTCATAATGTCTTGGATGTAAGTCTCGTAAGAATTCGAAGACTCAGAGGGATCCCTCCGGCGTCCTCTAGCAACATGGCGTGAAGCCTCGGTTGGATTTAAACCAGCCAACCAACGGGACTAGCGGAGAGTAGGGCTCCACACCACGATATCTTCGGAGAGAATATATAATCAAAACGTCCCCTAAAGGCCAACTATCGATCAAAAATAGTAAATCAAAAGCACACACCTAGAGAAACTACAGCCAAGAGTAGACAAACAGAGTGGCTAAATGAGCTCCCGACACTAGAGTCGGTATGTCTCACCTAGAAGAGGCTTGAGATTCCCAAACTATAGCCAAAGGTAATAGAATCAGTTATAGAGACACCCAGTCTTCACTGCGTGTATAGGGTCAAGTCCACTGCACAAACACAGCTGTGATGTCCAATCCCTATCTGGCTTAGGACACAAACAGCATAACCGCTACAAGTACCCTGTGCGATACCTAGGTAAGGCAACTGTGGTCACTGCAATATAACCAATGCTCAAGGGGATAGTCGCAGGTGGGACCCATCATATGGGCAGGGTAGCTAAGCCCGAAGCACAAGAGGACGAACCTTTGGTACCCCCAGATACGAACAAATCCTGGATATATCTCCCACGTTCAGTCGGTATCAGAGGGATATCTCCTCAACCAACCTCCCTTGACCTCGTGCTTAACTCTGGCTTGAGTAGAGCTTCATGAGAACACTAATCTATACCGTGGATTCATCCACTCCCTGGTCAGACACCTAATGTTTTGTCTATTAGTCTTGGATTGTTTACTCACAATAATCTATTCCAAGACTCTAAACCTATGCTAGTTGTTGTACCCTATAAATAAAATTGGTCTAATCAATTTTAAGATTAAGCGTTAATTTTAGTGGCTATGATTACTCAAGGGATATGATTGTGAAAATAGTGATGTGTAGACTCAATAGTATGCAAAACCGTCCAATCCTAGACTCATCTATCCAACAAAACAATGTCACTAGTATGCAAAATCAACCAACAATTCTGAAATAAAGATGCAATCTTTTATCTTTTCGATGCACAAGAAGAACCTAAATGAAGGCAACAAGCACTCAATGCAAGATGTAGTACATGAAAGTAAAATATTTTTGTATTTTCGCTTATAAACAAGAAGGAAAATGCAAAAAAATAGATGTATATTTTTGTATTTTTTCAATATAGATGGAATGAAAAAATGCAAGCAAAATCCTACTATTCAGTCACTGAAGTGTTGAGAAGATCACTAAGACAACCTAGCAGATCCTAAACAGCAAGACTCAGCCAAAGGAAAGAGCTCAAAAGGAAAAAACCAAGAGGCTAAATCCAAATATTGGTAAAAAACCAAGAAGGCTCAACCAAGAGAAACGAAGAGTTCTGGTCACAACCAAGGCATGAAACAGTCAAGAAAGAGGCCAACAAATACTCAGGAACAACCAAATCCAACCCAGCAAAAACCAATAGCTATAAACCAACAAAAGCTGTAGTTGTACGCTACTGTCGAAGGAATACCTGCGGGTACCTACGAGCAGTAGAGTAAATAGAGGCGGGTATACGTGAGCTAAGCTAAGCTAGCCCGTGGGTGAGGAAAGGAAAATGGGAAAATAAAGAGTCCAAGGGCTCAGAAAAAGTAATTTTTCTATGGTGTATCTTAATGGCCAATCAGTGACACAAAGCTTCGATAAACAACAACTCTAATTAAGGACTAATGCTCAAAATTTTTCCCAAACATGGATGTTTTCCCCAGCGGAGTCGCCATTTCTGTGTTGGAGAAAACTCACTATGGCTTGGGAATACCACAACAGACAAATGACTACCAGAAATCAACTCAATTCTTAAAAGAATGCTATTATAAATGACAATGTTAAGATAATGGAGAAATGTAACCAACCTTGATCCAAATGTTTGATGTAGATCCCCGTTGGAGCTTTCAATCCATGCACTTGAAATCTGCAAATTAGTCTTGACAGCCAATATCCAACAAGTACATATAATATATAAATGACATTAACATTAGCAATAACAATGGTCCATAATATCACAAGCAAATGTAACCCAATGTATAATAAACAACATTTACAACATGGTGGACGAGAATATGAGTATTTCCATTAATTAATAAGAAGAAGTACAAAGTGATACGACCTCTTGGCAGCAACCAATCTGAACCAAGATATGGATCAATCCACTTGTGCCTCCACCACTTCAATCCTCCATGAATGGAAAACTCAAACTAGATAGGAGTTTGGAAGGTGAGCATAAAGGGTTCACAACTACAAGGATCAATGAGTGTAGACTCAAGATAGGGCAAAAATCCACTAGAGTTCTCTTGTTATTCCCTTCTCCTCCCATCCATAAGCCATATGTGCTCAATATATAGTCCTCTCAAAGGTAGGTGAAAGGACACATCGCGGCGTTACTCGGGCAGATGGAGAGCCAAAGGTCACCCAATGACTGCTTTCTTGGAGTAAAAAGTAATAAATTAGTGATTTTTACCATTTTACTTGATACCCATGGGCTATAGTGATGAAACTCATGGGTATGCATGCTATAATGATGCAACATACGGGTAGGAATAAAAATAGGGCAAAATAGTGTCTGAAGAATATAAGTGGATCTAAGTCACTGAAATGGATCCTACAGGCCAAAGAATGTTGATGCTCACAGGGTGGAAGATTACGATGTAATAGACATTGGGACACATCAGATACTATCGCAAGTTTATCCAGGGTTATACAGCAATCAAAACCCCTATGGAAAAGTTGTTAAAGAAGGACATGGTATTTTTCTAGAGTCCCGAATGTCACATCAGTTTCGAGATGCTAAAGGCTAAGATGGCTTCTGCACTGATATTGGTATTTCCTGACTCGAGTAAGGAATTCCATGTCCATGTAGATGCATCATCGATTGTGCTGGGAGTAGTGCTCGCACAACCAGGGGAAGGGGATATGGATCACACAATTGCTTTTGCGAGTCAGAAGTTGTCGTCTCTAGAGAGGAATTATACCACTATAGAGAGGGAAGGCTTGGCGATGGTCTATGTGCTGCAGAAGTTCAAGCATTACCTGTTGGGGGATCACTTCAAAATGTTCATAGACCATTCTACTCTAAAATATCTGGTCAATAAGCCTGTGTTGGGGGGGAAGATATGTCGGTGGTTACTTCTCTTTTTGGCATTTGATTTTGAGGTGATCATGAAGCCAGGATGATTGAATGCGGGGCCAGATCATCTATCGCAGATTGAGATAGGGGAGGAACCAACCAACATTGAAGATGGGTTTCCAGATGCACAACTATTCAAGGTTGAAGTAGCTGATGACTACTATGAAGAAATCATTCAGTTTCTGGTGACAGGAACCGCACCAAAGGGGTTCACCACTAGTCAGAAGAAGAAGTTGGTGGTTAAGGCTGTAGATTTCTAGTTGATTGCAGGCCAGTTGTACAAACTAGGCTCACACGAGGTCTTGAGGCGCTGTGTCCTACCTCATGAGCAAGGGCATATATTGTCGGAAGCACATGCAGGAGTGGTTGGTGGGCACTATGGAGGTCATGCGACTGCCAGGAAGGTGCTTCTTGCAGGGCTTTGGTGGACTACTCTTCACAACGATGTGACAGATTATGCGCGAACTTGCGATGTTTGTCAATGGACTAGAATACCCTGCAAGAGGGATGAGATGCCGCTAATACCACAAGTGACACTGCGGCCATTTGATAAATGGACAGTGGATTTCGTGGGACCTATCAACCCACCTGGTAAGCGCACTAGTGCAAGATACATAATCACAGCGACAAATTATTTAACAAGATGGGTAGAGGCCGCACCAGTGGTAGATTGCACCACTGCAATAGCCACACGTTTCTTGTTTGACAACATTGTCACTCGGTTTGGTTTCCTGAAGATATTGATGAGTGATCAGGGGACCCACTTCATTAATCGCACAATCATCGCATTGAAAACATAACTTCAGATAAAGCATAAGAAGAGTACGCCTTATCATCCGCAGGAAAATGGCATGGTGGAGGCCTTCAACAAGGTGTTAGAGCATGTGCTTACCAAGGTTTGTAATGTGAACCACGATTACTGGGATTTGAAGATTCCAGCAGTCTTGTGGGCATATCGCACCACTTGTAAAATATTGATGGGACAGACACCATTCAAATTGGTGTATGGGAAAGAGGTAGTTATGCCTATGGAGTACATTGTTCCGAGTCTATGCATAGCGGCCACGACATGTATGCATGACGAACCAACATTGGCCGAATGACTGGAGCAGCTAGTACAGCTTGAGGAAGACTGCTTTATCGCAGGGTTTCACCAACATGTGTAGAAGGATCGGCAAATATCATGGCATGATCGCAATATCAAGAACACACAGTTTCAGCAGGGGGACTTGGTGCTGTTGTATGACAGCAAGTTCATGAAGCATCCAAGGAAGTTACAGATGCACTGGCTCAGTCCATATCGCATCAATTGCACAACTTTAGGGGGCGTAGTACAATTGCAGTAGCTAGATGGAGTAATGCTACCAAAGATCATAAATTGTAGCAGGTTGAAGCCCTATGGGATTGGCTCGGAGCAACAGGATGCTTGAACAACATAGGTAAAAAAAAGAAAAAAAAAACAAAACAAAAACAAAAGGTGTAGGAGGCTGGGTGGCAGGATGGTGCACCAGCAGGGACAGAATGCGAAAGCAGGAGTGATTGTATCCCAGTTTGGGGTCTATGCCCATGATAGCTGCAAGGTCACAAACCCGTCAAATTAGCAATAAATGTAGGAAGTTAAAGGAAGTTAATTAACGATGCGTGATGAAATGATCGAAATTAATGGTGGATCTCGTCGTTGGATTGACAGCGGATTCGAGTAGTTAAGGCTTGATTTGGTCATGATGAGTGGTTTGATTTGGTAATGATGATTAAGGAAATGACTCGGCACTATAAGAAGAGGCTGACCCTGGTCGGAAGGGACCATTGTGTTCAGTGTGAAGTATAGCTCAATGCTACATTGCTGAGTCAAGCTGCCAAGTTCAATATAATGTGTTTGATAAACAATGAGTTGTGGATGTTGCCCAATGTCGTAGGGTGAGAAAATGTTGAGCCGAGAGGGGCCCTGGTGCGGCATGCTGAGTGAAACAGTGGCCACCAGCTTGGCTAGTGAGCATTGAAGAATAAGTCGCCAGTATGCCGGGTGAATCGGCGTTCACGTTCATCCCAAAGAAGTGGAGGGGGGCCAGTAGTCGCACTCCCCCTAAAGAAAAAGGAAGCTAAAATCATCCGCGACCGCTCTAGAGGAGGTGCAAGTGGAGGTGGGCCAATTGATCTAAGGAATTAAATATTTGGCCTCTTGGGTAGGGATATCTGCTGTAGATATCCATGGGTATGTACTGCCATGATAGCTTGGGGTGCATACCTGAAAGCCTACGAAGAACCATCGATATCAAGTGAAGATACCAGCGATACTGTCTGAAATGGCATGCTCTGCAGATGTTGTGTTGGCCCTGATGCGCATGTGGTATGAGGACCACGATAGGTTGGCATATAAGGAAATTACCATCGATACCTATGTGTTGGGGATGCAACTCGGAGGCCAACCGATTCCGCATGCTTGTGTGTGTGGGTTGGACAAAGCGGGATTGCTCGGGATCATCAACATGCCACACTTTGGGAAATTGTTAGAGGTCAATGCATGTGTGAAGCAGTTGCTAGCCTGCTTCCATGGAGGAACATTATGGCTGGACACCTTAGTTACAATGACGGTCGATCTGATTTCTGACAACACCGGGTTGCCGAAGGATGGACCGAACCCTTCGCAATACTTTAGAGGGAAGGAAAATGATAAAAAGCAGGAAACAAAGTTGGTACATCGTTACGATTTAGAACGCAACAACCATGACTATCGCATTGCTAGTATTATTGATAGGGAGGTCTACACTAGGGTGGGGATTCTATGTTGCAAAGTCATATGTAAAAATCGCCCCAACTAGTGCAATTCGGGGGTCGTGGTGTGTGTGGAGCAGTGCGCGGAAGGCGTACAGATTAATTGGTCACTTTTTCTATTGAACCCATTAGTAGAGGATGTCGTAGCTGTCAAATATGGGAAGGGAGCATTCGCATATAGATGGCACTTGATATTGATCGTGCTTGTAGCGTGGAAGGAGACTGACACTTACCAAGAAATGGAAGTTGATGCCGCAAAAGACTGTAAGGGTGCATGCTATCAGAATTTGTGGTGGGTACAAGAACATAAGCACCTTAAGGATTGTGCGACACAGTTTTGGGTCTACTAGGAGACACTACAAGCAGCAGTGATAAGAGTGCCTCGCTTATCTAAAGCCACAGCGACAAAATATAAATAGGTTGCTCAGTTTGCGATTGGACCTCACGCGATTCATGTGCAAGCACGCCACAACCCAGTGAAGCAATGGTTGTTGACACAATATAAACTGTCTGATGAGGAGTTGTACAACATCATCAATTATTGGCCTATCGAATGGAGGGAACAAGTTAGTATGGCAGAGATCATGGCAGGACCACTAGCGGTTGGCCCAGTTGATTCCCCACCCGTGTAGGACCAACAGTGTCGCCATGACTCAGATCAGGAATCAACGTAAACACCCATGGATGATGAGATAGACCATGAGCTTGAGGACGAAAGAATGAAGGCGTGCTATGAGCATGGTACGATCAGTGGGTCCTCTTCAGGGATGAAATCATATTCGGGACGAATTATAACGGCTATAACAAATGCAACAAATGTGGCAGATCAAGCAATGATGACATAGGCAGAAGCAAGTTTCAAAGAGGTAAACGCTCGCCTTGATTCTCTATGTGATATTTTTTCACAAAAGCCATTGGAGGCTGCACCTGTGTAGGTAGTTGGCGTACTCAACACTACGCCATAGGTTCAGAATGTGCAATTTCCTCTGACTATGGTTGTGACTAACGATGAGGATGTCCAAGTTTCGTTACAGTATCTACATGGCTTGTCCATCAACATCAGCATGCTATTGTCAAAGATGTTGGTGCAGATACAAGCGATTGCCAGCGAGGAAATGGCGGACCGAGAGTAGGATGTTAGTGATCACGTCTTGTGGTTGTAGGAAAATGAAGCAGTGGCACAGAAGGAGGTGGAAGAGTTAACGGAAAAGGTTGTAGCAGTGAGAGAGGTGGGACAAGTTAGATCAGATGATTACTGATAAATCTTGGGCAATTGAGGAGTTGAAGAAGGAGCAGGATCGGTTGATAGTAGAGAAAGCCACCATTTGGGGCAGTAGTGTGTGGTTGGAGGAGGCTATCTCTGAAGCATGTTAGCATGTGCCAAAGCCCACCGCGTAGTTGGATCTGGTCGAGCGTGCACAGTGGCTTGGGGCTATCATTGCTCAGTTACAGCACGACAATGATGACCTGATATCTCTACTACACCCAGGCACACCACAACAGCAAGTAGATGAATGGAATCGTGCCATTGAGGAGCTGGAGACCCTGCTGGGAGAGCTTGAGCAAGAGGCAAAAAAAATCAAAGCAGATATTGCACAGTTTTGGGGAAGCATCGTCCAGGATGAGCAGTTGGACCAGCTGACCAAGCTGCGGCAAGAAGCGGAAAGGCAGCTAGCCACACTGAAGATGTCACTGAGAACGCTGCCACTAGTTGCTCAGGTCACCAAATTGGAAGCACTAAAAGAATTGCAGTAGCATGTCGCAAAGGAAGAGGAGTGTTAGAAGAAGCACAACACACAGCTGGACGAGTTCCAAGAGGTTGGAGCACACTTTTTGCTCAAAGAAAGTTCCACACTACAAGCGATGCAGGAGGGTCGGCGACAAGTTGCTAAGAAGATGAATGAGAATCCATCTACGCAGCATGTGACAGCGAGTCAGGTTGTGGCTGCGGTAGTGAAGGAGCAGGTCAACGAGGTAAATCAACAGTATGAGGACTTCAGGCTAAAGACCACTAAGTACACCATGTCCAGCTGACGTGGCTCGAGGGCAAGCCACAAGATTGTGTTGGGGGCTTGTTCGAAGGCGGTTTGGATGAGTCAACATTGCAACATCGCGGATGCTGTGAAGGGCCAAAGATACCATGCAAGAAGGAAAACAACGTGCAAGTCGATTATTTTATTTAGTTTTGACCGCATCATGTAGTTTTGGATCATTTGGACCGTATTATGTGGGTTTTGGGTCATCTTTTTGTAGAGTTTGTTAAGAAGTAATTAGGCGGTTTCCTAAGTGGACCGTAAAGGTAAAGGGGCAAGCCTATAAATAGACATAGGATTGTAAGTGTTGATATACCGATGGAGATATGCATGAGCTGATGAGGATTATCTTGTTGTATCTAGGTTTTTTGCGGAGATTAATATGATACGACAAATTTTTTAGCAGGATCATTGTGTCTCTCATGTTTATTTGTGATGAATGCATTATGCAATATGAATCCGTGAATGATGCGATGTTTCCTTACCGCAATTAATGTTTTACTATTATATTTTTTGTGCATTTATGGTTCTATCAATGATGTGATCTATTGAATGATGTTGCAATTATGTTTAATGCCTAAGTTGAATGCTTAGATCTGTCATGGAATGCCGCGATAAGTTAATCAGTTGATGCACAAAATCCTCCTTCATTTCGCAGAAACTTGGTTCTGTCAACTCTCCCTTGAACATCCCGGGTGAGACCTCATCTGCTCCGCAGGTGTTGCTAAACAGGGTAAAACTTGTTTGGGCCAGTGCTCAGGGAGATCATGGTGGTTTGGGTGTCGACACTATGCGAAACCCCTATCGACTAGGTTTGTGTCAACAAGGAATCATCCAATTCTGATTCCACATGCTCCTACAATCCAAAAATCAATTTTTGGGCTCTATACTCTTTTTTTTTCCGCAATTCGCAGGTCCCACAATCCCACAATTGCGGGTGCAGAATTGCGGAAGTCCAAAACGGAAAATTTGGAAATCCTTGTTTCCGTAACTTGCAGGGCTCATATCTCCTCCGTCCCTTAACCAAATGAGACGAGTCTGGTACTGTTGGAAAGATGTTGGAAATATCTATGCAATGGTGTGATCGTAGGCCACACCTAAGAACTCTGATCCTGACAATTTTCCAATCACAATTATGCCCAAAAATTCACCAATACCATGCTAAAAGAATTATGATATCTTCTTGTAACTCACTGTTTGGCCCAAGAAGCCTCAGTGCTACAACATGAGCTTTGATACCACTCTGTCACATCTCCTCCCATCAATCCAATGCAAGGGAGGAAACATGATTAACATTCCGGGCCTATTTCTGTAACTCAGCCCCATACATTACTAAGAAAATTCACAATAAATAAAAACTTCTGTGTGCAGATTCATACTCAATATAAACACAGTGGAAATAAAAATTATCCATACACATATGCATCATGCATTTGGAATACCAATAGCCATCATCAAATTAATCATGGGAGAACACATAATTAACATAATTCAAACCGCAGAGAATACTTATCTTTAAGATGAATCTATCCAACAACTGGCTATGTGAGAGCAACATTCCACTTAACCATACGTCTCTGTCCATCCTATATTCTTTCATCTAAGAGACCACCCCTGAGCTGGGATGTGTATCCACTGAGGAGAAACTAGACAGGCTCATTCACAGCCATGATCTCACACGAATAGTCATGCTAAGACAACACACGGTTGGGTTTATCAAGCTTGCAAGAGGCACATGAGGAGGATGCTAAGCCAATGAGCTCAACCACAGAGCTACAAACATCTCAACTAAACTCAAACACTCATGGCACCCACAATATCCCCCACACCAAAAACAAGGAAGGTCCCCTTCTCTGCTACACAGTCCCTCATATGTCCCTTCCCTCCAATGCTCTTTAGGGTGGGAATAGAAAGGTCTAGCTGCTAATTTCTTGAGATTCTATCCTTCACTGGGTTTATCAAGCCATCCAATCCTCTGTTCAAACATTCACAATTGAATGTTCTCAATTTGATGGCCAAATAACTCAATCCCGTAATTGGATTTCTCGGCTACAAAAATTGGGTTTTCCAATGAATTTTGGGGTATCTAATACTCTCAATTTATCCTCAATGTTCATATCTATGGATCCTCCACTGAATTTTACTGTCAATATCAAATTCTAGGCATTTATGGCACTTCAAAATGTGGGTTAATTCATACTTGCGATTTTTGTTTTTTCTCACTACTGGGCATGTGTAATGGATTGAAACTGAAGCTTAGATGTTCCACCATGGAATGGGAATGAGGAAAAACAAATTCCCATCAAGTAGAGTGACTTTTGGATCAAGGAAACAGAGCTCTTACTTTGCCATACGAATTTCTGGGCTGCCCATGCTCCATTGAAGCCATGGACTGATTTCTTCAACAACTTTCTTACACAGAATTAAGTGTTAGCAAGGAAAGTCAAATGGGCTCTCAAAATGACATTTGAAAGCCTATGGTTCAATCCCACAACCCCCTCACCACTCCCAAGTGGAATACACATGGCCCCTTCTCATTACTTGCTTCCATAGCAAGTTTTGGTATTTTATTGAAATATTAAATATTTACATCAATTACAATATTTCATGGCTTAATAGCTCATAGGTAATAAAATACCAAATAATTATCTTTTAAATAAAATCCGAGCATACAATAGTGGGGCCTTGGCCTTGAGCTCCACGCTAGGAAAACATATATCACATGTACACAATATTTACATGTGTTGTTAGGTGCTCCATTTTCCACATCTAGGCTGAACTTGAACCTGTCCCCGAGAGATAGCCATCCATACACTGATAAGGGATGTATGGATTCTCAAGAAGAGAGGATCCGTGGTGGATAACCACCGGTCCCCTCGGACCGCCCAGATCCACAAATGAATAGAAAGTTGGATTTGCATTTTATCTCACCTGAATCGCCCCATCTATCCTCATGAGGATAAGTTCAGTTCCAAACCTCGGTTTGAACAACGAGGAAGAGTACGCCATGCTAATGTGCCTTGGATAATCCACATCTCCGGGTCAGGCACTGATGAGCACATTGAACTATCCATGTGACTGAGAGCCAATATACCATAAAAGTCAAAATTGGGGTATTACAACTTGATCTTTAATTATTTTAGATGTAGAGACTTGAAGTAATGAGACAATTCAGTCCATAAAATTCATACAACCATAACACAAGATATACCCTAAGTAAAATCGTCAAAATTATGAGAACAAAAACCCCAACAATTCTTCTCAGATTAATATAATGGATAGCAAATAATGCTTTATTTTACAGCATAATAGATTTGCTTTCAGAAGATAAGATCACCAAACACTCTTGATGAAGATACAAAATCAATAGAGAAGAGAGATCAATCGGATGTGTTCCCAACACAACAATAACAAGCACAAACAATACACTACGCACAAAAAACCGCATTTCCTTCAATGGAGAAGAGAATATGCTTCACACTAGATTCATCAATCCCGTATAACATATTTATACATTCTTCTCTTATATTTTTAACTTCTAAATTTAGGATGAACTCACCTTCAAAATGGATGTTTTAATCTTGCATGCAGAGGTGTGCCCCACTTCTCATGTAGTGATTTATCTCACTGAGTTGTGACTTAAGATAAACTCCCCTCTTAACTGAAATATTTCCCACTTAGGTAGGTGGCGAACTTAAGTGTCGACATGCAAGTGTCACAACTCTCGTGTCATATTTTAGTTTAACATAAGTGTCGTCATGCAATAACACTTAGTTAACTAGATATTCTTTGTTGTCACGTAGTTAAATCTCTTTAATTGATGTGTCGTCTTTTAGTTTAACTAAAGTGAAAACATGTTAGTTAACTAGCTGTCCTTTTTATTTAACACTTAGTTAATGAAATCACGTTGATTGATTTACTTGAAGTGACCACTCTGAGTTCTTTAGTTAACTGGGGCATATCTTTAATTGATGCTTTAACTAAAGCATTGATACTTAACTGAAGCTTTATAACTGAACCTTTAATCATTCGAGCTCTTTTTAATTAGTTGAAGTGTCTGAATGGGAAATTTAGAATTCTCTTGATATCTATGCTTTATTTTATTTCTTTATCTCTTACAACATTGTCAATATGTGCTAAATTTAATTATCCATCACATTACATTATACTAAGAATAATTATTGGATGATGTGATCATATTATATTATTGTAGACCAAATGATCATATTCTAAAGTAATTCATTTTAGAGCTGATCAATATCTAAGGGAGACTTAATAGAAATATTGTGATCATGGTTAATAATATATCACACAATATTAAATGCTTTTAACAAGTAAAGCATGACCTTCATACAGAAGGTACACCTCTATATGATAGGTCCATATCATGGAAACCTTCATACAGAAGTTTCACATGATAATCATGACTTGACACACAAAATTCCGGATCATTGTCCAGAAATATTTTACAACATCATTAGTTTGATCAATTACCACTATACGGGACGAATAAACTTTACACGGAAGGCGATCAAAGTGCTCACCTCTATACATGAGGATCAATCGTGACTTCACAATATTGGTTTGGATAATGTCTCATGATGTTGTTTATTTAACACACTGTTCATATTGTGAAGTATTGTCAAACTTTGATATGTTATGCATGTGATGGATTTGTACACAATTCTCAATATTGTCGAAGAACAATGAATTTTCCATGTAGAGATACTCTGCATAAAATCAATTGCAATACTAGGACGTAAAGGGAAGACATTCAAGAACCGTATCAAAATGGAAGTAGGAACATGAAGATATGGATAAGGAAAAATTCTCAAGCATGCACAAAAGAAGCTAACAACCGAAGTGTGTCTCAAGAAGCAAGTAATTGCTTCCCATGTTGCTAACCTCTAAGAGATTTAGTAAGACCCTTGAATTCAACACGATGTTCATTTGCAATTCAAGGAATGCATTAGTTAGTGTTGTAGTTAGAATATATTTGAATATGGTTGTCACATTAGTGTAATGTTGCAAAGGAAATGTGTATTTATTCAGTTATGTGCAAGACTGTGTTGAATTTTTGCATACATGAAACAGTAAAAGGAAAGAAAAAAATACATGTAGATACATAAACAAAGTTTGTATTATATTCAAAACTTTGTTGTTACGAAATTGCATGACTCCTCTATCGCAGAAAACATAGTGAAGTACAAAAGAGGTAGCATGCCAAGGGAAAAATACAATTGAAGCATAAAAATAACAATGGAAGTCGTATCAAGAAAAAATGAGAACTACAAAGAAAATTTCAAAGACGTAGCTCAAGGTTTAATTCTGCATCATGATTGGTTAGTTGATGTGCAAGACGAAGCTTGAGATCTATTGGAACTAGCTCGATGAATTCAGAGGATGGTTGTAGTGGACACAACTATACAGTTGAAGACGATGCATTGGAAGTGGATTGCTCTGTCTGAATCAAGTTCAAGAGGTCCATAATATGTTGCTATCACCACTCCAAGGAGTCGACTCTTCTGTTCAATATGTATAACTACTCAGTAGTGCTTTGATTAACTTGTGAATGGATGTACCAGTGGTTGAACTAGGAATCCTTCGATTGTGCTTTCCAAACACCCATGTCCACTCTCATTCTTGCAAATTCCACTTGTTGTGACTGAACTATCAAGTGAGACAATCAAATGAGTCATGAAATATCTTGAAGTAGGAAGAAATGATGGAACAAGTAGCAAGACGTAGAACAAGCTAGATAGTGAATGAACAAGCTAGATAGAGACGTTGAGTATTAATAACATTCATGTTCCTACGATTCGAAGCTGCTTATGGAAATGTCAACATTTATTGCATGAGTTACTGAATTCAGGAAAGAGTACAAAAAGTGGAAATCTAATTCAATGTTCCATGTAATCGAAATGAGGTTTCCCAAAAGGATCGAGTACAAAAGTGACACATCGAAGTTTCCAAGTGATTTATTCATCACATCACCTTATTTCCATGTTGGCTGATGGATGGAAATATGTGCAAAGAATATTTAAGTGTCATGGAAAGATATGTAGATTCGGAAGATGTAATGAAAAATGGTCACAGTGAAGCAAATGCAACAAAAGGAACAGTTGGATGATGGAAAAAATCAACATGGAAGACAATGAAAACTAGGAGCAGATGGAACTCTACAATGCGCAATGAATATGACAGGAAGATGGCATGGAAGATTGTGCAAGAGATGAAGAAGTTGAGTATGAAAGGAACATAAAATCACGGTAGAAGGAATTTAGTAACTATATAGGGGGAGCATATCTGAGATATCTACAGAAACAACGTTGAATGTAAAGGTTGCAATTTGATTGAGCTCTGTGCAGCAACCCCAGTGAAGGAAAAGAGAAGAAAGCATAAAGATAGGGACAATACCCAAAGAAAGCATATGTATTGAGGTCAGCACAAAATTGAAGAAAGCAGAATCTATAATTGTGCATTGAATGCACCTCTTTTCCATTGATGTCAAATGGGGAGACAGATCATGAAGCATGTGATCAAAGCATAAATATCATGAAGAGGGACAGAAAGATCATAATGCATGCCATCATTGCAGAGATGAAAAGAAGCAAAGAAGTATTGATCCGTGTAGCGCAAATAAATAAAGAAGGAAAGATAGTGGAAGCATGCATGAGTGGAAGAGATCCACACATAAATGAAATATAGAAGAAACTCATTGATAGAGGGATGCGCATATGAGAAAAGGCTCAAACTTGAAATAACAAAAGGGTATTACTGCAACCAGGACAGATGAAGCATGCAACTTCATGATTGTTAACATGCATAACTTCATGAGGTGTTGAAGTCAATGCCAAAAGGGGAGATTGTTGAATTTTGGTTGTGTTTGGTTGTCATTGAGTTCAACTGATGTCAAAGAGGATTTAGTATTCTTTGTGCTATTTTGAATAAATATATGAAATCCACTTTGAAGAAGTATATGAAATCCAATTTGAAGAAGTATATGGAAGTACATAAGAAGTACATACATATTACAAAAGTATATCCAAAAGTGCTTCGGTTCATTCTAGGGTATTTTTTAAGGATTATAAAACTATAATTAAGTATAGTATTTCAGGCGATTATTTTGTATTGAAAAAATATATATATAGATTGGTAGGAAAATATTAAATATGAAACATACAATTTACTACTAAAAATTTGTAAATTTTGGTGAATATTATGATAAAAAAATATTATATACAAATATAGGTGATATTAGAGACTAAAAATGACCAAATGGTAAATTTATTTTTAGAAAAAAATCTCAAAAAATACTCAATTGGTGAAATTTCTCCCTTACAAATTTCCCTGGTTCATTCAGCTTAAAGAAGTACATAAGGTACATATGCAAGTCCTAATTCCACCTAGTCATGCTATCTCAAGGCTAAGTTATAGGATTTGGTTGGACAAGGTTTAAAAGTGTTCAAGAGGCTTGAGAACAAGAAGTGGTTGGATAGGTATGTAAGTCCCAGAAGTGCACAAAAATCTTCGATCAAAAGGAGTATGCAAGTTGTTGAAACATGTAGAATTACTGCAAGAATGTGGCGGTTGGAAAATTCAACTGCTCAAGACCCACAAGCGATGGTAAAGGGTGTAAGACCATTCATCAAGGGTGAAATACTAACTAGGAAAAGGTCCAAGTAAGTGCAAGACCAACAAGAAATGACACCTGAATTGTGTAGAACATGACAACTGGAGGAAGCGTGAAGTAAGAATAATTGTGAAGCAAGAAAGAAGGGATGCTACAACCAACTTGTGGACATACAATCCATGAAGGAAAATTATAAATAAGAATCCAAGTTGGAGAGTTGAAGTAAGCTTGTAAGATCAATACTAGAAGATACATATTTGGAAATATTCTTATTTTGGGGAATCAAGGGCTTGTGGAACAAGCACATCATGATCTAGTAGAGATCCATGTGCACACAAACAAAAGAACACAATTGATGATGGTGTTGCGCATAAATATGTATTTTATATGTGACAATTGCACAAAGATAGAAATGTAGAACTACAGGGGTTGCGCAAGTGTGTAAGAACATAATGACTATATTGAAGACAGTATGTAGAAATTCAAATATGATCTATGACAAATACGCAAAGACATACTTGAAGCATAGTAAAGGATGTGTAGCATGATGAGGTTAATATAAGATGAGTGCAAAGAACAGAAAGGCCACATCGTAGATGATGAACAAAAGTTCATAGATTATCTAAATATGGATTCACCAAGACAAACTTGTAATATCCCAGAAGGTGCACAGATTGATCTGATACATATGGGAAAAATAATAATATCATCATAGCACAGTATAAGTTAATTTTGAAGATGCGCAGAATTAGAACGGTAACACAACACATAATGTGTAGTATTTGTTAAGTGTGCAGAAATAGAGTGGTATGATGAAGCAAAATATAGCTTGTTAAGTATGAAGTCAAGTATGTAATGTTGATGTTTTCAAGTGAAGTTCATGATACAGCTCAGTGATTGCAATATCTCAAGGATAGAGCAAGTGCACACAACACAAATAATAGAAGTTGATATGAATATTTATCAAATCAGTAGAACAACAAAGCAATATCTTCTACAGACATATCAGAGTGGTAGGATAAGGCAAGGAGCAGGGGGTCAATGCCTCCTTCCAGTTGAAGCTAGTAAATCAAGGATTAGGTGCTTCCTTCAGGTCGTAGCCTTTAAAACCAGGGGGTCAGTGCCTCCCTCAAGTTAATGCTAGAGAACTTTGGAATTTCGTGCTTCCATGAATGTAATCTTTATATTAAGATATATTATGTGGTTTTATCCTATTTGGGTTTCCACGTAAAATTATCTGTGTTTTGTTTTTTGTGCATGTGATGGTGAATGTATTTATTCATGATGAATGCATATCATAAGTTCCAATGCAATTTGATAAGAATTAAAACTTGTTCATAATTGCACTAATAATTATTCACCTCCCCTCTTAGTATTAATAAGATTCCAAGCAACCACACTAGAAACATAGAAAAATTAGAACATAAACATCATTGACCCTAGCATACACTAACTGAAAGTGAAAAAAAATATTTCCCTAGTAAGCCTATCAACTTCATAAAAAACATACATTTTCTCAATATAACCAATCCAAGAAAGTCGAAGTAGTAGCCTCCCTCTAGCAATGAAGCAATTCAAGAAGAACACACAACCATGCAGCCAACAAACAACAACAACGAGTAGAACATATTTTGCAAAGTTTAGAACAAGGAAAAATACCCAGTGGAAAAAAATGAAAAACAACAAAAAATTTAAAGGCATCAAACTATTTGAGATAAGACAAAATACTAGTTAGAAAGCCATAGGCCAAAATCCTCTACAACAAAGAGTAAAAACCTTAAAAAATACCCAAATTATTTAACCTAACATAATAATTATCATATATTAGACATAACAATTGGGAGCATTATTTTTTCAAAAATATATGGATAATCCATCAACAACTCTAAAACTCAACCCACCTAATCATAGTGTTTGAATCTGCACACAAACAAAAACAAAACTAAACCTATAAAACATTTATATGAATTTTAGAAATTTAAAGAAATGGGGGGAAACAAAACAAACATGTAGAACTATATAGATCAACATATTATGTATTTAACAAAAGTCTATGATATAGTAACAGAAAACCAAAGTATTTGTAGAAACCAATCTTTTTAACATAATTGTTTCATGCAAATACACCAATGAAATGCTTCTAGCCATGGAAATATGAAGTGGAAAGGAAATAATAAGTACAAGAAAGCATGGGAAACACATATTTGTGCTAGGATCCAAGAAATTATTATAATGATTGCAATATTTAGGGTTACACCAAACGCAAGTTCATAATGCTATATTCAATGTTGAATCAAATGAAATATAGAAAGTCCAAGAAAAGAAAATATTTAGGCATTGATTAAACATTTATACACTGCAATGTAAAAGGAAGTTATCCTAAGTAACATTTATCTCAATCAAGACAAGGAACCAACCAAACCTTCCCAAATTAAAATTAAAATTAACAAGAAAAAAAAATGTTTAATGACTTTCACTAGCAACTAGTAAAACCATGGCAATGATATGGTGACTAGCTTGAGGCTCTAATCTCATAACCATCCTCAACAATAATCTTCACAAAAATGTACATAACAAGAGTAATAAAAACAACCCATGCAACATATTTGTTTTTTTATAAGTATAAAACAAATGTTGAAATAAATAAAATGGCAAGCAGTTAAGATAGAAGTAAACTAAAATCTATCCAGGATATGTATTTTTACATTATCAAACATAAAATAGAAAGTGCTTCTACAACTAGATGAAGAAATATATTAGCTATTTCTTGTCCTACATATCAGTATCAACAGCCATAACCCACATGCAACATTATTCTTTTAGCATATAAACTAGACAATCTATTTCAATTTTATTTGACAAACAAAAGATCGGCAACTACTGACTATGAGTTTGTTCTTTTTCAACATCAATTATATGCCATACACAACAATGTTAGGACAAATACCCATGCAACAAAAATGATCATAATTAGTAGGAACCCTTTTCAAAGTAAAGGAATACAACTAGAAAACAACTTTAAACAACAAGCCAAGACCCCTTTTTTTTTCTTTTCTTTTTCCAACAACAAACAAACTATCTAGAAGACAACAAACAAGAATTCATAAATGTAATGCAATTAGAAGAAACAAAAAAATTAACCACATGTGAAATTATGGTAGCTACTAAAGGAAATAGCCTATGGGGAACTTGGAACATGAACACAAATATGAGATAAAACTACAAATCAACTAAGAAAACATTACACTCTTTAGAGTGACAGAGAAATTGTTCAATGCCAATGCAAAGCATTTCAAAAGACAACAAGACAGTTGAAAGGAAGTGAAATATCTAGGATGAAACATCGACTAATTAATATTGGATTTCACAATTAACTACTATATCACAATACTATATTAGTTCTGCAACAAGGAAAAAACAAAATCATAGAACAAATTGGATAACTTTTTTATAAACCCAAAACTTGTCATGGAGACAACAACGAAAGCCTCTCGAGTGATATAAATTAACATAGTATTTTGTCAACTCTTTCCTTTGCAACACGTTCTTCACATTAGAGAAAGCATAATCCTACCTAGTATCTTGAAAACTATCACAAAAAAACAACCTTTGCAAACCTTCAATACCAACTACGTTTTGCACTAGACATTAAAGCATTTCACATCAGATATAACAATGAGAACAACATAGCAACAGAAATAGTAGACACCAATCCTATTTTTAAGAAACCCAACTATCAATTGTGAACATATAACTATAGAAAGGTTCTGTTCATTTTAAACTAAGATGATTGTGTATGAGTTATTAGTAAGGGACCTTGAAGATTTGAATCCATCCATGTTTAGAATCATTATCAAATATTGAGATAGGGGAGAAATAAAATATTGTTTTATAAATCTAGTTTGTCAATTGAAAATTCTTTATGTAAAGTAAAAATTCTTTATGTAAAGTAACTGAATTTGAGTAAGTGAGAAACGACATGATAATGTCCAAATAAACTTGCATCCAAAGGTGTTTTACATTAGGATGTGCTTGAAAATGATAACCATAGTTAGACCTAGTTATTTTATTATGAACCTTTTTCCTTTTAAGGTGGGCTACTTTGAAGCATGGCCATGCTATAGACATTTTCCTAAAGGTAAAATACCATGACCCTGTAAATTGAAAGAATAATAGACCAAATTAATGGAAACATTGCACCATGGAACATAAAATGGTGATACCCAAAGAAGGATATAGAAGCAACTCATCCAATACATAGTACAATTAATTATGCTATACATTATCTAAAGTTTTGCACCAATATTTATGCATACATGAATAGGCTAAATAAAGTAGCTAAAATGGAGGATGAAGCTCAACCCACCCATAAACTTGATACATACATATACAAAAAGATAGCAAAATCTAATTATACATTATCTAAAGTTTTGCACCAATATTTATGCATACATGAATAGGCTAAATAAAGTAGCTAAAATGGAGGATGAAGCTCAACCCACCCATAAACTTGATACATACATATACAAAAAGATAGCAAAATCTGTAGGGTCAAATGGAGGATGAAGCTCAACCCACCCATAAACTTGATACATACATATAAAAAAGATAGCAAAATGTGTAGGGTGAAAAGGAAGTCTGCCAAAACCTTCAAACAAGTAAATTAGCACAAGGAAATATATTAATTTACTAATATTAAGTTATAGACAAAGGTTCGTGTTAGAAAACAACTCAATGTAGGGTAAAACACAAATAATATGCATTTTCTATCATATACATGTTCTATCAATTGAGTTGGAGTAGTTTAATCTACAACTTTAGTGTTGCAATTCCCAATGAGGAAAAAACATTGCTAGAAAAAGTTACTAATAGCAAAGATCTTTACAATGCAAATATATCAAATCCCAATACTAGGGTACTTAAACAATATTTCAATTTTAATAATAAGTATGTACATAAAATCATTTAACCAGCAGTGTACGTAACAAACAAAAATAACGTTATTGACACTTTCTAATTCTGTTTTCAGTATCAAGTAAAATAAATACAAAAAATGGAATCAATAAGAAAACTACAAATCGAAAAAGAATGAAAATGTTGTTTGAACAATAGCATATCTTAGATAGAGAAACTGCAATGCAAATTCTCTTGATGCATACTTATGCTTGTAGGAACGTTTAATATGAAATTTATAATAACACACTTCATAAATAATTTGTGTAATAAACAATTGTATTTTAAATTTTGCACACATTTTTTTGACAAAACCAAGCACAACATCTTGTGTGTAGGCAAAAAGCAAATAAGGAAAAAGCGTCAATGGATTAAATTACAAATGGAAAATATATTCAATAATGTACATACAGTCGATCAAAATGCTAGAGTATTGTAGCAATTTTTTAATCTAAATAGCAAGAATCTATTTAATATCATTTAATCAGCATTGTAGACAAGAAATAGTGAGTCACAATGTTATCGAGACTTGCCAGTTCTTTTGACACTGCGAACTCCCTAAAAAACTGTAAGCAAAAGGAATATTCTAAATCGAAAACAACATCAATGTTGTTCAAACAATAGCATATGAAAGGTTGAGGAAATGAAATAGAAATGCTCTTGCAGAACAATGTCTGAAGCAACATTTCATATAAGATATAGCATTTCGCAACTTTCTCTAATAACTAGCATTTGCATTTCAAAAAGTATTTCAATAGTTGTGCTCGATTCTATGAGTGTTCTTTTATTTTTTAGTAGTAAATCAACGAATACAACACTGGCCTTATAAAATGCTAGAAACTTTGCAGAAAGAAATTGCCTTTGGAAAATACATAGGAATGTGCACAATAGACGAGGAAAAGCTAATATTTTTTGAAGAAGGAGTTGATGCCAATAAATTGGTTGAGGATTAAAATTGTTTGAAAACTTTCCACACCCATACATCAACAAAGGTATTTGTCTAGGCCATTTATTTCTTTGTTCAAATTTATCCTTTCTTTCATCATACCACAAATAACATAGTTGTAATGTTACTTGAATAGCCATGAAGGCATCTAGTAATAGCTTGACATAATAACCAAGCAGCTTGGGAATACATTTTTTCCTATTGATATTTACAAGGAGGTTGAAGGAAAGAAGACCCAAACATCGTCCAAGCAAAATAATCATGGATCACATACCGAGAAAACAACAAAATTGTTGCATTCTAGGATCCATATCATTTGTTCCAGCATTTTCCTACTATGGCTACAAAGGATTTAAAAATGATTAGCACTGGAATTAGTTTATCAAAACCATTTATCACCAGCATAGATCCACCTTACAAGGGGATCTACTAAGTGCCGATATGGATCAAATATCTCAAGGTGCAAACCCCTTATTATAGTGTAAATGTTGAGGAAGAGTTTTAATTTATCTAAATTGTGTAGATTTATATATGCCATAAAATGTTTTAAATCTAAGATAAGCTAAAGTGTTATTTTTAAAATATTTTATTATTTTAAAAAAAAATTATTATTATTTTTTAAATTACATGTGTCAACTCCACGATGAGCATGGAAGGAGTTACAAATTTGAAGCGGAAAGACTTCTGAAAAACCCACAATTACTCAAACAAATCACAGTTTAATGATAAAAATGATATATATTGATGATGATAAAAAAAGATACAATGCTTGGAAATTATATAGGCCATCTAACACCCTTTCATCAAAGAGGTGTGTCTTTTAATGTAATTGATTTAATAATTACTATTACTATTTTTATTATTATTATTATTATTATTTTGTTTATTACAATACCTTCCCCTTAAATTAAGCTTTGTCCTCAAAACTGAATTTGCTGACTCTTGATTTTTGTGCTTGGTTACTATTGATGTTGATTTGAGACATCTGATTTGGATTGATATTTTTATCTTGACGATGGACAAGATCCTGTTTGTGCTGATATTCTTTCTGCTTGGGTGGTGAAATTCTCGGTCCATGTAATCAATACTTACTTCCATTCCATTTAAATGACATGTATTGTTTTTGTAGTTTGGTATAGTAAGTCCCTAAATGTATTAACCATTCGACTCCTAATACCATGTTTACTTCCTTGAGTGGTAGGGCATAACAACTGAATTGTAAGTTTAAGATTTGTATATGTAGTGAAACTTTATGGCATTTTCCCACTTCTTCTATGTGTTGATCAGCGATGGTTGAGGTTTTAAGCTTGTGGGAAACACAAAAAGATTAAGTTCCTTTGCTCTGTGATATCAATCAAATTATGTGTACTTCTTGAGTCGACTAAAATAATGATGTCCTTATTTTTAATTGTCCCAGTAAAATGTAATCTCTTGGGATTTGACTTCATTGGTTCTACTTCTAGAAACATGAGTTGATCATCTTTAAAATTTTCATGACTTTTCAATGGGGGTGGAATATATTTATTTGTGAGTGACTAGACTCCCTTTTGTTGGGGATTATCCATCTTATGTGTCAGTAACTCTTATTTTTTATGAATTTGATGAGTACATGTAATTTTCGTAATGGATATTTCAGGTGAGCTTATGTCATCATCAGAATTGGATGTATCTTCATCTACTGAGACCTCTACTAATTTACCATTTATGATTTTGGATTTTGTTGTGTGATTGGTTCTGCATTTGTGTCCTGAGATCCCTCTCTTCCCCACATCGGAGACACATATTCTTCTTATTTTTTATACCATCGTCAACACGACTAGCAAATGTTTTTGAATCCTTTTCAACTTCATAGACATATGATTGGGATTTGTTGCATCGATTACCTGGTGACCAACTATCTTTGCAATATCTACATTGTGTCTCTTGTTGTCATGAATATCCTTTGTCAAGGTTCCCTTGTCTTGATGTTTTAAATTTCTCTTCAATATTTTTTGCCTTGCATCTGGATTTATCCAAGGTTGAAACATTGAGTAGTTACAACTCGTCTCTGATGTAGGGTTTTAGTCCAAAAACATATGTCTAGATTCTTTGACTATCTACTAGTTCTATTACTCGTGTTGCTAAGGATTCCCATCCGTCGGTGTATTCATTGACATCACATTTCTGCTACAATCTAGTGATCTTAGAGAAAAAGTTCTTCTCCTTAATATCTTCAAACCTCTTAAAGAATTCATTCTTGAATTTGTTCCAGTCGTGTGCAACCTCTTTTGTCGTACTCTTCCACCACATATACCAATTATAGGCCCAACCTTCTAAGTGCATTGAGGCATACCTTATCATCTCTTTATCTAATCATATTTTGTGGATGCAAAAGACTTCTTATGCCTTGTTGATCCATGCCATGCTCTGTTTTGTTTCACCATTGAATTTTGGAAATTCTAACTTAGGATTCATTTGATATCCACCTATTGGGTGCCTTGTTGGAGAGGACAATTGTTTATTATCTAGAATATGATCATGATTTGTATCATCTTTTTGGATTTCCCATTTGAGAGGGATTTCCTTATGATTGTTTGTGTATATGTTGAACTGGTGGATCACGGGTCCTTCCCTGACACATTGCTATTTTTAGTAGTGTCTATCTAAGTACTACCTGATTTTATTTAACTTGTATTTGAAACTTGTTTCTATCTCTCTTCTTACTCCCTCCATTTCCCATGATAGAGCTTCATTGAATTCGTGTCTGACCGTTCTTATTAATTCTTCTTTTCTCGCACGTTGTTCAGCTTCAATTTGATCAATATTTTTATTTACATATTCAAGCGATTTAGCATATGGGACTTGATTTTGCTCCACTTTATCTATTCAATCATTCATGTTTTCCATGGACCTTGTGCAAGGAGGTATTTTTCTTACTAAAGATGGGAAAATTTTAAATATAATAAATAGTTATTATATTTAATAATAATCCTTATTTTTTTGTTATAATAATAATAATATTATTATTATTATTCAAATGATACCAAATGAAGTCGAGGAGTCGAACATGCCTTGAGACCATATGAAGCCAAGGAGTCGAATAGTCTCTGATACCAGATGAAATGGAAAAAATTCTGAAAAACCCACAATTACTCGAAAAACCCAGAGTTTAATGATAAAAATGATAAATATTGATGATGATAAAAAGGATACAATGCTTGCCAATTATATAGTCCATCTAACACCCTTTCATCGAAGGGGTCTGTCTTTTAATGTAATTGATTTCATAATTACTATTACTATTACTATTATTATTTTGTTGATTACAACATCCTACCTACTGGGATGTAGAATGCGCCTCTTCGGCGGAAAACCCACAAGGAATCCATCTCATAATTCTTTTGTCTAATTCTAATAAGGAATCCTAAGGGGAGAAAAATCAAACTTGGAAAAGATATCCACTATATGATCTATGGACCCTTTGATGGACAGGCTTGCAAAGATCATAACAATGCTTCAAGTTAATGTACTAATCAAAAGGGAATAAAAACATATCAACATACAAGTTTTTTTTCACCTATCATTGAGAAATTGAAGGCTTCTAGGACATAAGATATGTCCATTGCCACAACAAGATTAAGGTCAACAACAATATATGGAAAAGCAAATTTTGTGTGTGTTTCCAAATGGTAGACACACTACACAGGGAATTAATCATATCAATGTTTTTTGTTTTAATAGGATAGTTTCCCTTGATGTTGCATATCAATATATCTTCAATACCTCTGAGAATGCCACTTGTTTGATACAAATATCTTATTATAATATGATCAATCCACTATTCAAGTCCTCGGTTGGAGGAACCAAATTTGTGTGTACTCTGTTTATGTTGACTATTTTAACAGACACAAGAATTTGTATGGAAACTACTACAACCCCTGATTGACCACATGACTATATAACATTTTTGGACCTAACACAAAAGTAACTAGAAGAAATCCAAAAACACACATATTTGTGCTACTATATAAGAAACTATCACAATGATTGTGACATTGCTAAGTGCACCAAGAACTACTTCCAAAGGTTATATCCAATGTTGTATTAAATCAAGCAAAAAGAATCCAACCATAAGAAACTTTTTAGGCATTGATTGAACATGTTTTTACACTACAACATAACAATAAATGATGCTAACTAGCATTTGTCTCTATGAATACAAGGAAGTAACCAAACCTTTCCATACTAAGATTCAAATTAACAACGGAAAGGCAAAGTCTCTTGTTGACTTTCATTAGTAGAAAAAGAATGCATTTCCAATTATCTTGTGGATAGCTCCATGCCTCAATCTGATATCCATCATGACCCACAGTGATTGCAATGGACAAATAAACTAACAAATGTTACAATCACCATGTATTGTAAAATGCGAGTTTTCTTTAAGTGCAAATGGAATTGACAAAATGAAACTAGATGTAGCTCCATGCTTGTATGTATCCCTACAAATACATCAGCCATATTATATCCAAGAAGATATCAAACCAATATTGGTTGCTATACAATGAAATTCCCCTCACCATCATTTGACGTAGAAGTAAACCCAAGGTTTCTCTCATATTAAGTGCAAATAAATATAACAATTTAATTGGATCAAGCAAAACTGCATCACTTCCTCAATACGCAAACCAAAATGGTGAAACAACAATAGGATTACAAGAATATATAAATGATTGTATATAACCTAAGAAAAAACACTAATCTAAATTTAGTTTTAAAATCCTTTCAAAAAGTGTTAAAATAATTTAAAATGTTGTTGACTGAGCAATAAGAAAACCACAATTTCTTTTGGATGTGCAATTCTACATTGGAAAACATAAACTAACACCAAAAATGTCATGTCCCAAAATTTTCATTGGGTCACAATGGCCTAAGCCCATTTTCCATATTCATAAGAGTTTATCAAACTGATGCTAAGGGTCCAATAATTGCCAAGGAAGAAAATTACTAGTTTCCTAGGTTGGGGATGGAAGCTTTGGGATATGGAATAAGGGGGATAATAAATGATGTTTGAAAATTAGAATGGAATAAATATTTAATAAAGGATCTAAATAAATATATACAAGTTAAAATCAATGTGGCATTTGGTCATGAAGACAATTGGAGGCTTAAGGAGTCCCTAGGTGGCTAGATTCCCTCCACACACTTGGCATCCACATCATCCAATTCGAATATATGGGTAAGGAAATGTATTTGGAGGTTGGTAAGGTTTCATATGAAAGCTAATAATCTAAGGAAGTCAAATTGGTAAACAGGAGTAACTCCCATGGAAAAGGAAGAGACAATTTCGAGCTAGTGAGACACTTGGGCTAGATTCCCTTGCTCTATGAAAACAATGATGAAGATGCTATGACACCTATGACACAAATCAGACCTGAAGGATGAAATATGACATATATGACATGTTAGGGATAAAAATAGCCTCCAAGAGGGTGCTCAAGGGATTTAGGGCAACTAAGATGCTTCTACATGTGATTTGGTGGAAGTGGGAGACTAGGAATTGTTGTGCAAGTGGCATTCTTTGGAATCTCTTCCCAAATTGAGTTGGAATGCATATCTTGGAAGAAATTAGACCCATAGAGAGATTGGAAAATTTATAAATGTCAATAACAAAGAACTAAAGGAGCTTCTGATCATTTGTAGAATTTGCAATTGCATTTGTGATGAGGAAGAGCTAGTGGATGACTAGTTTCTTGCCTTAGACAATTTCGAGGGTGAAAGATTCCCATCCAAGTTGTTAATTGGAAAGGCCATTTAGACCTTTTATTTGGAGATTTAATGGAGTATTTATTTGCAGGTGTATCTATGGGGAATCTCATGGTTTCTTCTAGTGGAGCACATTGTCTCAACCATTTCCAGTATTGATGGCATATTCTTGATCCTTGAGGGAGGGCGTTTTTGGTGAGATATTGTACTCTTTGGGGGAGCTTATCATGCCCAGTTTATTTTTTAATATGAACTAAATAATCTGTTCTTCATATCCAGAAATTTTCAGGTCGAAATTTCAAGTGGGAATGTATTAATGTGATTTTTAATGAAGCAATGGTGCCATTTTCTCTATAGCTCTTGCATAGCGCTCTTGTGGTTTCATATAGTAGTGAAGGAATGCCATTTAGAATTAATGTACATTTAATATGATATATATCTCTGTAATAAACATCTCATAATATCCACAAGTCGATATTCCAAGAAGAACTATGTTAAATTGCTCATTAATGGACAAACAATGTCATTTCCCCGCTACCTTGTTGTGAACCAATGTAATGTTGATGGATTCAAGTGGATATGTAAAATAATGATGGTTTATTGATGGATGTAATTTTATTGATTTATTATACAAGTCTCATGTTCAGTATATAAGCATTTGAAGTCATTTTGTGAAGTTTCATTACATTTGGAGAAGATTTGATGCCATTTCCCCCAAGGTCGAACTAGTGATTTTTGCTGCTGTTTGGGAGAAGGTTAGAACGGACTTAATAATTGATTAATGGTGCACATGAGACCTAAATAATGTAATTTAGACATCCGATACCTCTTTTCAGAATTTCAAGTGGGTTGGGATGCATTTGGAGAGCCATTTTTAGAACTTACCTTGGGGGGATTTGAACCTCAAATTGGTAGTAAAATTCCATACTTGGTCTAGAATCTTAAACAAGTTTGCAGAAGTATTTGGAGGTCCATAATTCATCCCTGAACATAATATTCAATTCTTCATATCATTCATATACCTCCTCATAATATTTGGGATCATTTGGGTCAATTTGGAGACCTAGACATCAAAACCAGTCAAAGGTCGAAAGTGGGGAAAAAGTGAAAAATTGGGCATTTTAATAAAATTCTTAAGAAGGGACATTATAGTGGTATCAGAGCATGAAATTTTCACCTAATTTGGTCTAATATTAATTATGAAAATAATTCATGGACCACCATTAGATATTGAAACCAAAATTTCTTTTGTTGAAAAGGAAAAAGTAGGAAAAGAAGAGCAATTGCTTTTGAGGAAACTATGACTAGGGATAAAAAGCGTCTTGATGTATTTGTAACTTCGAAAGATATTCACTGGTATATTGTATTTGTACTTTATTGTAGCCCCAACGGATATGTATTATTCCTTCGATTGGAAGTGTCATCAGTTGTGCTTGCATGTGTCACAATTTATATTGTAAGTGTTGTAACTTATACTTGATGGGTTATTAGACCACCTTTATGGGGTCAGCCCTATATGAGTATTGTGGGTTAAAGGGTTATTAGACTACCATAGTTGGGTTAGCCCAGTTATTATTATGTTAAGTGGTTAAGTTGAGGCCAACCTAGCTGAGTAAAGTTCAAGTGAAAGTTAGTGTATAAATAGAGAGTGTGTCTCTCTCATTTTACACATTCTATTATTCACTCACTTTGCATTAGTGAGAGAAGAGGAGGGTGCGCACAAGTGGAGGAGGAGCATGCTGTTGAATATATATATCTCTTGGGTTTGATCATGGTGATCCTTATATTGATGCTTATTCTATATCTGAGGAAGTTGCGGGGTTTTTCACCTTCTTGGTTTTCCTCGGTGAAATGTTTTGTGTATCTTGTCTCTTATGCTTGATATGTTGTACATGTTGTTCTTTTAGTTAAGATCCTAGATCTATTGAATTAAATGATGAAAAAATAACATGGTATCAGATCTATCCTGAAGGAAGGCATGGTATGGATTTTATGAGACTTGTTGCACTTGCGACAAATTGGAAGCTAGGGCTTGATATAGCAAAAACCAATCATCGTGGAACCTTCGCTATAAATCCATTTTGGTGAAGTTTTAGGTTCTGGAACTTTCGTAGGTCATAGATAACATCCACATGTACCTTGTGTCCAAAGCACAACATCTAGTTCGTTGTACTTTGTGTTTTATGATCAGTACAATCTAGGGTTTTCTGTCGCTTCCAGATCTGAGTCATAAACATGTGACCTAGGAAAAAAGGTCACAACTTGGACTAGGAAGCTCCAAATGAAATTCTGTAAAAATTGACAGTAAGAACATTGCCTATAGTTTCTCAGGTAATTTTTTCAAAGGCTGAAGTTGAACCATTGACACATGGCACGCCGTACAACTTCGCTCTCTTGTTTTTTTACCATAAACAGGTCACGTTGCGACACTCGGCATAAATCTCTCTCAGAGAATCCAATTGAGGTCAGAACTGTGGGGTTGGAAAGATGAAAGTTCAGGATACCATAGGTCAAATGTTTAGACCCTGTGGATTCATAATTTTAGAGATTCATCAAAAACAATCAAGTGTATATTTCTGTCAAAACAGAATTGGATTTTGAGCACCTTCATTCTTGGCTTGTCACTGCTACGGGAACTTCGCGCTTCGAAGAAAGTTGGAATTTTTGGAATCGAAGTCCATGGTTGAATGCCCCTCATCAAAATCGAAATTAAGAGACCAAGATCAAATTTTTAGGTTAGGCAGAAGGCCGGGCTTGATCAAACCCTAGTTCAGGATTTTGATCGGAAAGGTGGAAAATTAGGGCTTCTGCAAAAGTTGGAATTTTTGAAATCTGTGACCATGGCTTGAAGCTCCTCAGAAAAATCGAAGTTTAGAACACAAGATCGAAATTTTTGGATGGGAAAAAAACTGGGCTTTATCAAACCCTAGTTCGGGATCCTGTCTAGAAGATCCAAAAGTTTCAAAGGCAATTTTGAGGGGTCAAATTTTGGAGATTTCAAAATTGAAGTATACCAGCTTGATCAGCTCAGCAAGGCACATCTTTCCATCCATTCAAAAGTTTGAAATTCAAAATTTGAATTTTTAGGGTTTCTCTGACAAACCCTAATCCAACTCTAGATCTAGTCTCAACAAATCAAAGTGGATCGGGTTAATCCTAGAAGAGAATGAGTTGGAAACCTACATAAGTGAAGAATTTCCAGTTCCAGAGGGAGATGAGGCAAAGGCCTTACATAAGAATGCTACAAGAAATCTTGACAGGTATGACTTGAAGAGATACAGGTATGTTTTGAAATCTATTCATGATTAATTTTATGATATGTTTGTCTTCATATTAGTGAGGTTAGTACAATATTGATCAATCTTAGACTTGTCTCATCACCCTAGTAAAAGTATGAATGCATGTGAATGATATAAGACATTCATTGATTAGGGTTATGACACTTATGATTGTGCTAATGCATTGTGGTGTTGCATGAGGTTGATGTTGTCCGCTAACATGAAAGGCACATCAAGAAAGACAAATCAAGTTCTAGATCAAGAACATATGACCATGGTGACATGAAGACAAAGACTCATCCATAGCCATTATAGAAGCTCTACTTATGAGGTATGTATATTTTGGTTCTACAATGGTTAACTTATGAGTTATGGAGGTTACTAGCACAAGTCATTGAAGAGAACAAGAAGACATTGTTTGAGTATATTAGACATAACTGGCAAGCATGACAATCTAGGTATGTTTTTCCTATATCAAGTTAGAATCCTACCTTGTGTTAGGATCTTATACTTGTGTATGATTATTAATCAAGGGTTAATGCATATTATGTTTCTTAATTTGATTGATGATATGACTAACCAGAAGAGTCCTATGGTCAAATAAGAATATGCATGAGTAAAAGAAGTCTTCCCTGAAACCTTGAATACTAATGCTTGTGATAAATTACCTGTGTGTGAAATGTTCACGACCATACATGTTTAGATTATTTAGGATCATAATGTTTTGATAGTATTGAGATTATACTAATGGATGTATGATTATATACGAGATCTTGAGGATGACACTAGTGCACACTTAGGCATGCATAGTGGTCCAGGATAGATATAAGTTCAAGGATAGGTGATCCAGGAAGCAAAGATCAAGAGGGAGCACTCTGGGAAGTAAAGATCAAGAAGGAGTCCACCCAACAACTAAACAAAGATAAGTATTTGAATTATCATTTCTTATTACTTAAATTATGTTGTTCATTCATGTACATACTTATGTTTTTAGATTTAGGATGTACAATTTGCATTTTAGAAAAGTTGCATTAATGAACAAGATACTACTAATATCCATGTAATGGGTAAGTGGCCTATGGCACTGCACAACATTCCATTGCTACTTATCTAGAATGAAACCTCTTTGCTGACATGTTAGGAGTAATGCAAACTCTTAACAATGTTCTGGTAGAGATGGAAGGCATCTAGAAAGTTACGGGATATGGATAAATGTTGTATTGAAGCATTGGCTAATTGCATGACTATATGACATATGTATTTATGCATAAGAATGTGTTTTTGAAAAATCACGAGAAGTTTCTAATCATGCAATTGAATCTGACTTGCAAGAAAGATTGTGTACAATCACAAACAAGGACAACAACATTTGTTCGAGCAACGAACTTCAAGAAAACTATCTATTGAAGATATTGGAGAATATGAAGTTCCTAGGATTCGGGATGAAGTAATGAAAGGATGCCATGATAGAGAAGTACCAGTCAATCATGAAGAATGATGTCCGGGATGTGGTCCCAAGAACAAAAGGGAAGTCTATTGTGACTTCCTAGTGGATCTATAAGATCAAGCATGCTGCAAATGGTAGCATAGAGAAATACAAGGTGAGGTTTGTTTCTTGTGGCTTCTCCCAGAAAGAGGGGATAGATTATGAAGACTTTTTCTCTTGTAGCCAGATACACTTCCATCAGATCAATACTTTCTATGGTTGCAGTGATGAAATGAAAGATACACCAGATGGATGTCAAGACAGCTTTCTTGAATGGTGTAGTTGAAGAGGAAGTATATGTGGAGCAGCCACTCGGTTTTGAGACACATGACAGGGAGTCATATGTGTGCAAGCTGAAGAAAGACTTGTATGGCTTGAAGCAAGCTCCTAGGACTTGGTATGGTAGGATAGACAACTTTCTATCTAGTTTGGGATTTACCAAGAGTAAATCGGATTCCAACCTTTACTACAAGGTTGAGGAAGGCAATCCAGTGATACTATTATTGTATGTGGATGACTTGTTTGTTATAGGTGAGGATAGATTGATTTCCAAAGCTTGCTGTCGAGTTCGAGATTAAGGATCCTGGGATAATCTTTCGAGGCATTCTCCTATGGCATATAATAGCACCCTGGGAGATCCAATAGGTTGAGCAGTACGCTAGTAATTAGTCATGGGATGCTCTTTTGAGTTTTTTCCATGACCACATGTAACTAGACCTGGGAGATATGATAGGTTGAGAAGTACACTCATAATCAGTCCTGGGATGCTCTTTCGAGGCTTCGTGGTTACCACATGTAAGTAGACCAAGGAGATCTTGTCGGTCGTGCTTCGGCACATAAAGGATCCTAGGATACTCTTTTGAGGCATTATGGTGGGAGTCACATGTAAGTTGACCTGGGAGATATTGTCGGTTGTGCTTCGATAGATAAACAATCCTGGGATACTGTTTTTTGGCATTGTGACACACGTAATAAGTCCTGAGGATTCCACAGTATGGCAGGTGTTGATGAAGACCTACAGGAGATGGGCCTACATCCAGCATGAAAAAGGGGATGGCTTTGTAGAACTTTCTATGACGAGAAGAATTCAGAGATAGCCCAGTGATCGAGATGTCGAGTACAACATCAGTGATGATGATGATGCTCCGTGATCCAGTGATGATGATCTAGCTCCAAAATTGAAGACTTGTGCTAATATGTATTGATGACTTGTGTCAAGAGAATACCTTCCTAGTTAAGAGGGAGTGTTGATGTATTTGTAACTTCGGAAGATATTCACTTGTATATTGTATTTGTACTTTATTGTATCCCCAATGGAGATGTATTATTCCTTCGATTGGAAGTGTCATCAGTTGTACTTGCATGTGTTGCAAGTTATATTGTAAGTGTCGTAATGTATACATGATGGGTTATTAGACCACCTTGATGGGGTCGGCCCTTTATGAGTCTTGTGGGTTAAAGGGTTATTAGACCACCCTAGTGGGGTCGGCCCAGTTAGGATTATGTTAAGTGGTTAAGTTGAGTCCGACCTAGTTGAGTAAAGGTCAAGTGAAAGTTAGTGTACAAATAGAGAGAGTGTCTCTCTCATTTTACACATTCTATTATTCACTCACTTCGCATTAGTGAGAGAAGAGGAGGGTGCTCACAAGTGGAAGAGGAGCATGTTGCTGAAGATATCTATCTCTTGGGTTTGATCATGGGGATACTTGTATTGATGCTTATTCTATCTCTGAGGAAGTTGCGGGGTTTTTCACCTTCTTGGCTTTCCCCAGTGAAATGTTTTGTGTCTCTTGTCTCTTGTCTCTTGTCTCTTATGCTTGATATGTTGTACATATTGTTTTTTCAGTTAAGATCATAGATATTTTGAATTAAATGATGAAAAACTAACAAAGGGAACCTCAAAGGAGATTGGGAAACTCATTAAACCATTTTTTGATGAACTTTCAATGGGAATGAGAGACATGAGCAAGCAAATGATGAAGAGCTTCGAATTGATGGCTAGCCAGCTAGGAATAAAAGGGGTAGTAGGAGGAAACAGTATTTCACATTCAGAAGAAAAGAAGACAATGGGTGAGAATATTTTCTCAAGTACAGGAACCCATACTAGAGAAAATGAATTTCAAAGAACACCAAGGCCTACTGCACCAAAATTTCTTGAGTCCAACGATGTGAAAGAAACTCTAATCGAATGGAAACATTTGAGTCAAGATTGCAGAAACATTCTACCATTTGATCAATACCTCATTGTCTCAAACAAGCCCAATATGAAGGAAGGTAATAAGAATCCATTTCAAAATAGAGATTCCAAATATATTGATTTTAAGGAAACCAAGGGGAAAGATGAATCAACTTGCTTGAAGGAGCAAAACGAGGAGACCCATGAACCACCTAGTTCTGAAATAGGTGAAGTAGAAGAAACAATACATGAAGAGGATCGAAAGTCACTCCCAAGTGACTCTGAAAAAAGATGAAGAAACATCACAAGAGCATGAAGAAGATTCTATTGAAATAATGGAGTATCATTTCGAGACACCTTCTACTTTAGACATGAACCAAAGAGAATCTACTGATGGATTCTTGAACTATGAAGAAGTACCTATTGATGGGTGCTCACACCTCTATTTTGGTGACATAGAGATCACTTTTGAAAGTGTTGTTGCAATCCAAACTTCCATTAAACATGAAAATGAAGACTTTGTAGCAGTTGAAGAAGAAACAAGATCAACTTCCCCATCACCATTTGAGATTCATGAAGTTGGTCCAAGCAAGAAAGAAGAAGATGAGGAGGTTCATTTGTGAGAGCCTCATTTTCTTGAAGGGTCCTTAAAGATGAATTAAAATAATATCCAAGAGTCCCTCAGCATTCTCCATGACACTCAAGCATCGGTGTCAAATTCTTGTTGGAGAGCTACTTCATTGGAGGAAACATCCTTCCTTGAAGACATGGAGAAGATTCAAAGAGCAATGTGCCACATCAAAGTTAATTTCATGTCTTTGATTTTTGATAGAAACCATTTGTTTAAGCTTAATGAATTGTTACATGATAGATACTTGAAGAATAATGAGGATAACCATAAGCTCACAATTCAAAATGAGCAACTTCTTGAAAAGTTGCAAGATACTTGTTTTTCCTCCTATGTTTCAGATTGTCAAATGGTAGATTGTTTGGAGGACTCTCATGACATGGTGGATCATGAGAAATGTGGAAATTTGAATGTGCTTGATGTGTTTGAATATGAACTTGAAGAGATCCAAACACTTTATGTGGTGGAAGAGGAACTTGAATTGTCTCTTGATGAAGGTTATGCAATTTTTAAAGAAGAGCATGATTCCTCTACATTGGAACCAATCTATGACAAAGGTTTCACACTTTTGAAGGAGATGCATTATACTACCCATATGGATCTTTCCCATGATGAAACTTCTGCACTTATTGATCATTTTGGTGATTTAGTTTATTCTCCTACATCCTACAATTCCATGTTTTGCAGCATTAGTCTCAATGAAGTATGGGTGAAAGGGTTCTTTTTTATGGTGCCACATGAGGACTATGGAACTCCTAGACTTACCTTTTATGATGACATGGATGGATAACATTCTTATTAACATTTGCAGTAGAGTCATTTTTCACTATATGATGATGTACCTATGATATGCATTTGAGTCACTTGAAGACTCATGGCTTTTCTTGCTCAACACTTTGTTCACTTGATGTTGGAGGAACTTCATCGAACACTTGGGTGAATAGATTTAAGATTGGAGAATATTTTTGTTGGAAACCACATACCTTGTTATATCTTTATGATTTTCACATTCATGGATGTATGGGTGAGACTTCTTTGAGTCATTTGAAGTCTCCTTGTTTTTTCTGCTCATTATTTGGTTCAGATTTTAGTGGAGATTCTTCATTCACTTCTTGGATGAAAGAATACATGGCTGAATATTTTGATGCATATCACATCCTTTTGGAGAAGCATTATAGGACATGGGATCCTCACCTATGTCATTGGAGTATATTTTATGGGTCACTTGGAGATTGTATGCACTTGGAAAATGGTGGTCTACTTGCTTGGAGGTGTAAGCACTTTCATGACTCTTTGATGAAGCATCTCCTTGATGGACATTTTCATTATTTTGTTATGTACTTTGATGATATATATTTTGTACTCATGATGTTTGGAAGAATGCATACAAGAAAATGGGATCCAGGAATCCTATTATCTGATGGTATGGGTTGGAGATCACTCTTAATTGTTGGGGTGCAATACAAGCAATGAAACCCTAGAATTAATTTTGTCTCATTGGTTTCAATTTTTTTTGGGAAACAAGTAATATGGGAGATGGATTTCCCACTTAATAAAGTTATTTTAATCAGAGTATTGTAGTAGCAAGCATGGTGGTTCCTCTCTAAAATCCTCATGGAATCTCAAAGACTAAAGGTTGGGCAATTCAATGGCAACTTCAAAGATATATACAGAAAGCAGGTTCTTCAACACCCATGTTTGAAATTGCTTTAGGACAAGCCATATTGGGAAGCAAGGATTTTTCATGTCCCAAATTTTGCATTGGGTCACAATGGCCTAATCCCATTTTCCATATTAATAAGAATTTATCAAATGGATGCTAAGGGTCCAATAATAGCCAAGGAGGAAAATTACTAGTTTCCTAGGTTGGGGGTGGAAGCTTTGGGATTTCGAATAATGGGGATAATAAATGATGTTTGAACATTAGAATGGAATACATATTTAATAAAGGAGCTAAATAAATATATATAAGTGAAAATCAATGTGGCATTTGGTCATGAAGACAATTGGAGGCTAATGGAGTCCTTAGGTGGTTATATTCCCTCCACACACTTGGCATGCACATCATCCAATTCGAATATATGGGTAAGACAACGTATTTGGAGGTTGGTAAGGTTTCATATGGAATCTAATGATCTAAGGAAGTTGAATTGGTAAAGAGGAGTAACTCCCATGGAAGAGGAAGAGACAATTTGGATCTAGTGAGACACTAGGGATAGATTCCCTAGCTCTATGACAACAATGGTGAAGATGCTATGACACCTATGTCACAAATCAGACCTGAAGATTGACATATGACATATATGACCTGTCAGGGATAAAAATAGACTCCAAGAGGGCGCTCAAGGGATTTGAGGCAGCTAATATGCTCCAACATGTGATTTGGTGGAAGTGGGAGACTAGGAATTGTTGTGCAAGTTGCATTCTTTGGAATATCTTCCCAAATTGAGTTGGAATGCATCTCTTGGAAGGAATTGGACCCATAGAGAGCTTGGAAACTTTATAAATGTCGATAACAAAGAATGAAAGGATCTTTTGAGCATTTGTAGAATTTGCAATTGCATTTGTGAAGAGGGAGAGATAGTGGATGACTAGTGTCTTTCCTTAGACAATTTCAAGGGTGAAAGATTCCATCCAAGTTGGTAATTGGAAAGGCCATTCAGACCTTTCATTTTGAGCTTGAATGGAGTCTTTATTTGTAGGTGTAAGCTACAGAGAAGCTCATGGTTTCTTCTAGTGCAACACATTCTCTCAACCATTTCCAGTTTTGATGGCATATTCTTGATCCTTGAGGGAGGGCATTTTTGGTGAGCTATTTTACTCTTTGGGTGAGCTTATCATGCCCAATTTATTTTATAATATGAATTAAATAATCTGTTCTTCATCTCCAGAAATTTTTAGGTCTAAATTCCAAGTGGAAATGTATTAATGTGATTTTTAATGAAGAAATGGTGCCATTTTCCCCATAGCTCTTGCATATCGCTCTTGTGGTTGCATATAGTAGTGAAGGAATTCCATTTTGAATTCATGTACATGTCACCTGATATATATCTCTGTAATAACCATCCAAGAAAAACTATGTTAAATTGCTCATTAATGGACAAACAGTGCCATTTCCCCACTACCTTGTTTTGAACCAATGTAATGTTAATGGATTCGAATCGATAAGTAAAATAATGATGTTTTATTGATGGATGGAATATTATTGATGTATTATAAAAGTATCACTTTCAATATATAAGCATGTGAAGTCATTTTGTGATGTTTCATTACATTTGGAGAAGATTTGATGCCATTTCCCCCAAGGTCGAACTAGTGATTTTTGGTGTTGTTTGGGAGAAGGTTAGAAGAGACTTAATATATTATTAATTGTGCACATGACCTAAATAATGTACTTTAGAAATCCCTTACCTCTATTCAGAATTTTGACTGGGTTGGGAGGCATTTGGAGACCCATTTTTAGAACTTACTCTGGGGGGATTTGAACCTCAAATTGCTAGTAAAATTCCATACTTGGTCCAGAATATTAAACAAGTTTGCAGAAGTATTTGGAGGACCATAATTCATCCCTGAAAATAATATTCAAGTATTAATATCATTCATATACCTCCTTAGAATATTTGGGATCATTTGGGTCAATTTGGAGACCTAGACATCAAAACTAGTCAAAGGTCGAAATTGGGGAAAAACTAAAGAATTGGGCATTTTAATAAAATTCTTAAGAAGGGACATTACAAAAAATCCACAATAGAAGCATATGCGGTGCGGGAAAAGAATTAAAACCATGGAACACCTATTTTTTCCTTAAATAAAATTCCCTAGTTCTATAACAACCACATCTAAAGCAAATAAACACTTTATTTGGCTTATATTTTAAATTGTAAAGAAAATATGACACAATTTATTTTTCTAATAAAAGCATGTAAACCATACAAAGCAGTCTAGTCTCTAAACATATGTTTTTTCCTTCAACCAATCACCTAGATTTATTCACTTTGTTTATCCAGTGACAAAATCATCCAATGCATTTGTGGTTTTTTCTTTTCTTTTTAAAGTATCAGACAACCAAAACTGTTGTTTTAATTTCCCTTTCCTATTGAACAAAGACCATGTCTATACATACAATATGGAATTCCTTGCAAAGAACCATGCAAAAATTTCAACCGCTACCTCTTCACTTCATCCTCTACAATTCAATGCTAAACCCCATTTCAAATCCTCCAATTGTTGCACCCAAATATCACCCCATCCATAACTTCACAATATAAGGTGGCCCATCACAAATTTTCTCATCAATAAATGTGATCTAACAAATGATGAAACTACCAAATCCTACAACCACAATAGGAAATTTCTTCATATAAAATTGAACCACAATATGGAAAATGTTTTCAATCGCCTAAAAAGCTACGGTTTGACCACTCCTTATCAGTTTTGAAACATGCTTATTTTCCACCCGAAGTTTTTCTTTCGCAAAGCCGAAACAAGCGCAAAAGAAAAAACATTTTATCTACATGCAGTGCAATGGAAATGTATTCTAAACAAACAGCATACAACCAACTAATCAATAAACTATCAACACATTTCCTCTGCAATGCATAGGTTTTGAAATCAGTTCTAGGAAATCAACATACATAAATGCGAAAAATACAAACCATAGACAACTCCAATCCCAAAAGAAAGAGGTTATGTAAAAATAGCTATAATATGACTCTCCCATGTTGAATGTGATGATGGTTGCACTAAACCCACCCAACACCAAAGCAAATAAGCCACACACCCAAAAACAACACCAGTCGAACACTAAAATAATTCCAGCCTCGCCACTCTCAACAAGAATGAAACCGAGAGTAGGTAAAATCCACTGAGAATACTATCCAAACCACCCTCAGAACTAGGAAAATAATAAAAAACACTGTAATCGCAGACAACAGTGCACACTTCCAACCTCACAAGGTAGAGCAGAAATTAAGTCAATAATGGCTTAAGTCTACGAAGAACACAAACCAAACAATTGGTAGAACAAAAAAAAGAACACAACCAAAATACCACTACTCAACACCACCAAAAAACATTGAAACCGGACAAAGAGTTGGCCACCACACCCACATAAAATCCATTTTCCTCTAGAATCCATAACCAACCATCACACCAACACAATGACATAATAAAAATTGTTCTCAATAAACCCTTCGAGAATTAAAAATCATAGAAATACACAATATAATTTCATTTAAAATGCATTTAAATAGGACTCCCCCACTCGTCGCCACGCCCCCAACACTGGAGCCTGAGGAGAAACCCAAGCTTGAACAGACCCAATCATAGGCCGACAAAAAATAAATTAAAAAAAAAAACACAATTAAAAAAATATTTCTATTCACACATTTATTACCACCAATCAAATTTAAATTACACACACACACACACACACACACACATATATATATATATATTTCATGGAAAATTTGTGCCCACCTAAAGATTGTGTAAATACAACTAATTGAAAAAACAAATTGCTATATGTGTCTGTTGTGTAGGGACAGAATATAAAAGGTTTTTCCCTCACACTTAGGAATTTTAATAATAATAATAATAGTTTTTCTCCTAATAATACTCTTACATTATTATTTATTTCTACTAGAGGTCATAAGATCATTAGAGCACTAATTTTCCACACCTAGAAATAATACTAATCATTAGGTTCTTTTCATGTAATAGGAATAATAATTACCAAATACTAATACTAATAAACCCGAGATAATAGTACTAGTAATATCTCACTTAGGTGTATTAGTGATTAATAGGTCATTCTCCCTCTTATTTGAGAGACATGTTGTCTCACAATGCTCGAAGGATAAGTAGGCTCATATTATACCCATAGGCTTACTTCTAAAGTATTCACTAGCCTCTAACCCATTCCTACCCCTAGTGGACACCATTGCCCCTTCATTTATGTGGCCTTTCACATTTATCCCTAGGTTTCCATTATTTCATCATTTACAGTTTACAAGAAATGACCATGCTTTAGCTATTGCATTGTCTATTACCAGATCAAATGGCTAAACATTTTTATATTTCTCAATGGTGGGGCCATTGCCTTGAGCTTCTCCACATGAACCATTACATATATATGTTTACATCAATTATACTTAACCAAAATAATAGTCTTAAGAATGGGAGGTGTTACATTGTCCCCATAATTCATGTAAATACTTGTACATCTTATCATGATCTTCTATACGTTCTTCATGACTTGAGAAACCACAACCTTTTAACTCTATAAGGATCCTATCTTCTTGCCTCAACTCAACCATATCCTTTTTTAAATCCTTTATCTTTTGTTTGTAAGATTTTATTTTAACATCCATCTGAGACATGTTTGTTTCATTTCAGAGGGAGAGGGCTACATTTTCAACAGTTTCATCCATAGGATATTGATTGATATGAGTAAACATGTTGGTCTCAATTGTCAGTACTAGTGAAGGCCTCCCAACAAAGATTGATCCTTTTCAATGTTTTATTCATAGTTTGCTTCTTTTCTTGTCATAAGCAAATGAACTTAGATAATAAATGGCCTCTTCTTTTCAAGGAGTGAAAATTCCTAGAACAAGCTCTGAGGGACATTCTTCCTTGTAATTGAAATTGTCATGGGATTCATGGAAGAGGAAACTACTTCAGGAAATGTCTCTATATCCATTAGTTTGACTTATTTATTCCTATTATGCTCTCTTCCTAGATCCCTATTCCTCTTCCATTCTTCTTTTCTCTTCATCTACTTTTAATATTATTTCCTCTGCTTCTTTTAGCTTCTTCTCTTTAGTTTCCTTAAGTTCTAATTCCTAATAGCTTTTCTCCTCTATTAGCACCATTTTTGGGCTAAGCTCAAGCCCACCACCAAAAACTTTATGTTAACACCCAAAAAGTGCTCACTACCTCATCTACCCCATCACATGACTCATTTGTCCATTTTCCTACCATATTTCTCTTAAAAACCCTAAAAATCCCACTAAAAAGCCTCCAAAAGGCCACAAAACCATCAAAAAAGCCTCCAAAAAGGCTAAAAACCCCCCTTTTTCCTCCAAAAATATCCAGAAATATCCAAAATTCCTCTAAAATAGCAAAATCCCTCTAAAAATGGAATAAAAAATATAAAATAATGAGGAAATGGAGGAAAAAACCCTATACAGCTACCCTAAACCATATGGTTCCCAAAACCATGGGCCAGCACTCCACCACCAAAAAACTATAAATAGGTGATGGAGACCCCTTATTCCATATCCACAATCAAGTATACCCTTACTCTGCCAAAATCTCTCTTGAAACCCTAGCTCACCCTTGAGCTACTTTCACCTTGAGAGCCCCTTTTGGCCCATTTCCACCATTGGAGAAAGAGAAGGAGCACATTGGATCTTGGAGCAACCCTCTTGGAGCATTGCAAGAGCTTCACCAACCTTCACCTTGGAGGTAAAATTAATACAAAAGCCATTCTTTACATCTTATTGTGTATGTTTCATGCACATGTTTAGAGTAATTTATATTTATGTTTTAGCATTTTAATTTACATTTACTGAACTGCTACTAAGGAGTCCATTCTCCTTAGTAGGTGCTCATTGGCACAAGATAGGGGTAAAACCCTAGCTACAGTTTTGGCGACTCCACTAGGTTTGAATTTCTGGTTACAATTTTTAAATATTTCTTCTGTTCGACTATCCTTTTCGGCCGCTGTAAACGGTGTTTTTTCCTCCCACAGTCGTGTTCCAACCGTGTCTTTCAGGAACTTACCTGTGACCCGACCACGGCTCTTAGACTGTTTCCAGCGACCTGCCGGCCGTTTTCAGTCTATTACCTGCGATCCAGCCGCGGCTATTAGCCTGTTTGGGACGATCTAACTGCGGCTATTACCCTATTTTCTGCATCCCGCCTGCGGCTTTCGGCCTGTTTTCTGCAACTCACCGGCGCCTTTCGGCGTCTTTCCTGCATCCCTCCTGCGGCTTTCAGCCAGTTTCCCGCAATGCATCGATGCCTTTCGGCGTCTTTCCTACGTCCCGCCTGTGGCTTTCGGCCAGTTTCCCGCAACCCGCCGGCGTCTTTCCTGCGTCCCGCCTACGGTTTTCGGCCAGTTTTCCGCAACCCGCCAGCGCCTTTCGGCGTCTTTCCTACGTCCCGCCTGCGGCTTTCGGCCAGTTTCCCGCAACCCACCGGCGCCGTTTAGCATTTTTCTGGCGTCCCGACTGCGTTTTTCAGCCCAAAACCCGCAACCTGCGTGCGACTGTTCAGCTGTTTTCCGCGATCCAACCGCCCAAATTTGCCCAAAACCTGTGGTCTGTTTTCTCCATTTTTCTCTGTTTTGAACCCATAAATTTGCTGCACTATTTTCTGCACCAGCACAACCCTCTGTCCTACTTGCAGCCACCCTTCCTTACAACATTTTTCTGCAGTTTTTATTTATGTTTCATTTACATAACCGTTTTTTCATTTTTAGCATTTTAAATTGGAAAAAGAAAATTGTGCATTTTAAAAGTTAATTTCTGTATTGTTATTGCTAGATAGAAAGTTGCCCTCCCTAGTGGCACTTTCTACTTGGGTTCATCATCATCTCATGAGCACACACTCTGTCACATAATTCAAGTGAGCCTTAAAAACTATCTAACTCAACCAATATTTTAACCCCACTTGGGGAACACAAAAGAATCTTTGTAGTTAGGTAGGATCGGGGGGATAGGCTTCCAATAACACCCCTCGGTTACTTACACTTGAGACATAGTTGTTGTCCAATTAGGGAACCAAAATCCCCTAGTACTTTTTGGCACGGTCACAACCAGTTTACCAGAGGGACTCTCCCCTAGGAGGGTTGAAGTCACGAGACTGGTTCCGGAGGCCTGAGTGGAATACCGCACTCCATTCAGTAACCGAAGGGCTACCTTTCGCAGTTCTCGGGATATCCCTGTATAGGGGTATTGCGGTAAAAGGACCAAACGACAGATTCACCTTTCTGGACGTGTCATGAATGGGGTATCTTAGTTGCCATTCTTTTAGGATTGACTACCCGGTGTCCCTCCCGGTAGGGGGACATCTTAGCCACTTGGATTTCCTATTCATATTGTCTGACTTGGATTTCATCACCTTGCAGAGGATATGTCTAGTTGAGTCAGAATACTTTTTAGTTGGGTGTTCGCATGCTCCCTTACCTCCTTTTGGTCTAGTGAGTCCACCATTTTTTATTTTTAGGAAACCTGCTGCTTATTGGTATTCTGACCATTTCTGTTGACACTCCACCTATTGTAGCACAACTGTTATAGTAGGTGTTTTGAGTTGGTTGTTGGCTTGAGTGCCTTGTTTTTTGAGCTCTCCTTCTACACACTCGGTTGCATTAGGGTTTTTGAGCTATTTTTTACTCACCTCAACCCACAGAGATTTGACACCATCTGTCACCATTGAGTCCCTGAGACATTCTCGGCGCCTCAAGGGTGAGCCCCCATAGCACGGTTCACTTGACACCACCCATCATAGACTTCGATGATCATCACTTGATACCATTTATCACAGATCTAGAGCCTTGTCACTTGACTCCACTCGTCAACGGCATAGGACTCCGTCACCAGATATTGACGCCCCTTACTTTACCTCCGATTCTGAAGAAGAATCTGAGAACCCCATTTACACTGCCCCTACTATCCCCATGGCTAGCGCGACTTCCACTCCTTTCGTTGTAGGGACCATTGGTGGCCCATCCACCGCTACACCAGTTACCACTCCCACTGTGGGTATTCCCTCAATGGGGCCCACCTCTACCGTTCCCCTCACTGCACCTATTCCCACAGCTGGAATACCTATCCCCACTCCAATAGTGGCTCACACTATCCATGGTGGTGCAGGACCATCTTATACCACCTTAGTTCCCCCACTTGGGGGAAACATCCCCAACCTTGTCCCTCCTCTTGGGGGCATTGGCCCCAACTTGGTCCAACCCACTACTATGTCACATCCTTCTTCCAGTTTGCCATTCATGTCTAGCCTCAACTTGCCCGACCTAGCCAGATTAACCAATGACCCTATTCGACACGACCCTGCGTGGCCTCACATGCCCACCAACCTCCCCTCTAACATCCCTAAGTTCGAGGGCAAGGCAGGTGAGGAACCACAAAACCATATCATGTCCTTCCATCTATGGTGTTCCTCCAACTCCATCGTGGATGACTCTATTCGCCTTCGTCTATTACAGCGCACCTTCACTGGCTCTGCAGCCAAGTGGTATATCGAGTAACCCCACGGGACCCATGCCACCTTTGCTTCCCTTGCCTCAACCTTCCTGTAGTTCTTCCAGTTACCTATCCGCTATGACGCGGGGGTTGAGGTCCTCCTATCTTGTAGACAAAACACAGCTACCCACATCACGCACCACATCCATGAGTGGCGTCGACGCCGTAGCTTATGCAAGATTAAATTAGACAACCGTATCTTCTTAGATTGGTTCCTCAAATCCCTTCTCCCTGTCATTGCTAAAGATGTGGCATCAGAAAGACCCTAGTATGAAGAAGAGGCCATCCTTAAGGCCCAGCAATTCGACCTCATTTATGCCCAGTCGGGTTATCTCTATACCATTATACCTGACGCCCCTCGCGGAGAGTCCTCCCAGCACGATGCGTCGGGGGCATCCCATGCTACAGACGGCATCATTGGCCGTGTTTCTTCGCATCCCCAACCCTTTTCCATAGCACGTCCTACCCCTGGCCCCGACTTTTCGTGGGCTACCTCACAGTCTGGAGCAACCAACGCGTATGCTCCTCTAGCACATCATCACCAATCTCACGGACCCTCATGTCCACCTCAGTGCTTTGGACACGCACCCCCCACTTATATTCCCCCGGACGCACCTTAGCCCTATTACCACCAGCAGGATGCACCAGCCCTTGCGCCTTCTCAGGCCCAACCCTATTACCACCAGTAGGCTGCACCAACTCCTGTTCCTTCCCAGTCCCAACTCGGTTATTACCCGCCACAGGCAGCCCCTGCGAAAAATCCACAACCTGCTCCGCAGACATATCAACAACCCCCTCAAGGTGTCGCACCTGCGCAACCTCCACCTACATATCATCTACCACAGCCTGCTCCCGCACCTGCACAACCCCAAAACCCACCTGCTGCCCAAGGGCAAGTGTACACCCAACAAAATCAGCAGCAAAACCAGAACAACCAGCGCAACCAGGGCCAACAAAAATGCGGCAAGGGCCGTAATCGTGGGAACAACCAACCTACCGACCAAGGTGGTCAACCGCCTAATCCCCCAGACAACAATAATGCGGCCCCCGCTAACCAAAACCCTAATCGCCCGCCCAAGCAGGCTAAAAACCCCAATTTGTGAACAAACCATCCTTGTTCTATTTGTGGGGTCTATGGCCACTACACACATGCTTGCCCACACTTGGAGTGAGCTCAGCAACTTTGGGTTGATGATGCCCATCGCCAAGGGCATGCGGCCCCTTAAGCACCACCCAACCCTCCGCAACCTCAGCAGCCACCTTTGGTGCTGCAAAACCCCTTACCAACCCAAGGCATCATGAACACTCAGCCGTTGGCCCCCCCCCAAGCCAATGCGCCACCCCAACAACAATAGATCACATACGCCGCTCCTGATCAACACACGTTCGACTCAGGAACCCACCACTTGTTGATGATGTCATCTGCTAATGTCAGCCTCCAAACCCGTCAAAACCAATATGGCTCCACCTCTGAAGCCCCTCCCGCTGATAAAACCACTAACGCTCATCCCACTACTCAAGCGTTATGTATACCTCCCCCTCCAATAGATGGCGCTTCCAAAGCACCTCATTTCCCACTTCGTCGTATCAACAATAACCCCAATGCGCACGATGCATCAAACTACAACATTGTAGACGACTTAGCCCAATCTCCTACAGCCATGTCTGCATTAGAAGTCTTGAAGAACTGCCCTTCCCAGCGCAGGACTTTACTCTCAGCCATTGGGGCTATTGACCCAAATGATTCAAACTTGATGGCATTTGATTTGGACTAGTCCGAACCATGCCTGCCTTCCACCTTAGCATTCCAAGTTTCTGTTTCCGTTCGGAATCTTGTCATCCATTGATGCATCATCGATGAAGGTGCCTCCACATGCGTTATGTCTACATTCATATGGCAGAAGTTGGGATCCCCTACCCTTCAGCAGTCCACCACTGCATTACGCGCCTACGACGGTCGTTCAGCTCAGCCCCAAGGTCTCCTAGCCAATGTCCCCATCCAGTTAGGTGGTAAAACTGTCCTCATTGACATAGAGGTCATCAACGCCCAGCTTGATTACAACCTCTTACTCAGTCGCAGCTACATGTATGCTATGCGGGCAGTAGCTTCCTCTGTCTTTCGTACCATGATGTTCCCCCATGATGGACGCGTGGTCAAGATTGACCAACTCACATACTATGATCCAAATGCCCCCGCTGCACCCAAAAATGTTCTCCCCATGGTTGAACAACCTATTAGTGGTGCCGCTACCTCGTTTGTTTCCTCCTTGGGACCTAGAGTTTACTCAGATCCGCGATGACATCCACCTTCCAATCCATTCCTCCCCCGTCATCTACGCCCGAAGTGTCCGACTTATGTACCCTGTCCCACGATAACCAACCACCAAACAATCAGCCACCCTTGTTTCCTAAACCACCATTGGTACCTAGCCACATTGGTGTTACACCTATCCATACAATCCCCTTCCTAGTCCCTCTCTCGGGAGTAGTAAGCGCCCCGGTCATGGCCACCCTTAGCCTCCCTGGGTTAACCTTGGGATTACCCGTCTGGTATCTTTCACCTCCCGTTCCCCCACCGACACCAAGCATCATCCTACAACCGGTGCAACCCATGGCTACTACCACTCAGCCACCCCCCGGTGTCTCTACCCCTTCGTCCTCCACGAATCTCCCTCCTCCTCCCAAATCCACTGGGGGCAGAGGCCCTCAACCTTAAACTGTTGTACCACCTCCCAAGACAGTCAAAAACCCCCCCATGTTTCGTGCTCCTCCTAAATGCTCGTTGTGCGATGAGTTAGGCCATGCGACTCACCAATGTCCACAGTTACCTGCATTACAGGAACACATGCAGATGCTTGACGATGACCCCAGTTTCCCAGTTGTCAAACTAGATCCCACCCCTAAGCCTCGCGACAAATCACTATGCACTAATCACCCCTGTGCCATATGCAGTATTTATGAGCATTACTCACATCACTATCCCGATCTCCCCGATTACAGAGCAGCTCTCTATGAGATGAACAATCTGGATCTTGAGATGGCAACACCCACCATTGAAGATATTCACCCCCCAATCTCACCCCCATCAGGGGAGGTCAACACCATTTACATGATCTCTTCAACTACCATTCCCTCGTCAACTGATTTGACGACCCAAACTTTTCGTACTAATGAGGATATTCTTGAGGCACTCACTGCCCTGGAGTATCCCTGGGATGACATGCACCATCGTTCGTATTTCCTCCTAGAAGCATATTCCTCTAGCACCGCTACCCAATTTGCGATTGAATCCAAAGATTTCCTTCCTACCAAGGTCGACTGGTTTAAGGACCCTATTCCTACTCCGGATGCCTTTGAGGAAGGAAACATGGCCAATATTTCACCCGTCATCCACATAGATATCTCTGACCCACCTGGCATCAATGAATGCATTTCCTTAGGAGCCTCCTGCAGTGAACAAGAGATTGAGGAGTACAAAAAACGCTTCCAAGAATTTCGTGATTTCTTTTCCTGGTCCTATACTGAGATTCCCGGTCTTGACCCCGCCATTATAGAACACCACATTGACACATGGCCTGATGTACCCCCCATTCGTCAGAAACAGCGTCCCATTCATCCCTCAAAGCTCCCAACTGTCAAAGCAGATATTGAGAAACTTCGCACGGCAGGATTCATTTATCCTATTGCTTATACCACCTGGGTTTCAAACCCTGTTCCCGTTAACAAGAAACAAGGCACCATTCGAGTATGCACTGATTTCCGCAATTTAAACCGAGCTTGTCCCAAGGACAACTTTCCCACGCCATTCATTGACCAACTCATTGATGCGTGTGCGGGGCATGAAGTCCTCTCTTTCATGGACGGTTTTTCCGGATACAACCAGATTCAGATCCGTAAGGAAGACCAGTACAAAACTACCTTTACCACCCCATGGGGCACCTTTGCCTATCACGTCATGCCTTTTTTCCTCAAAAATGCTGGTGCCAACTTCCAGCGGGCCATGACCTATTGCTTTCACGACTCAGTCCATATCTTGCTAGTCTACCTTGATGACCTTACAGCTCGTTCCCGGAAACGATCAGACCTCCTTAACGACCTTCGGCAAGTTTTTTTGTGTTGTCGCAAATACCAAATCCGCTTGAACCCACACAAGTGTGTCTTTTGCGTTCCGGAAGGCCGATTGTTGGGTTTCATTGTTTCCCAAAAAGGAATTGCTGTTGACCCCCTAAAAGTCCAAGCCATCCTGGACCTTCCCTCTCCTCGTACACTCCGATAGCTCCAAAGTCTGCAGGGGTGATCCAATTTCCTCCATCATTTCATTCCTGATTACGCTACCACTGTTCATGGTTTCTTGCGCCTGCTCCATACCCACGTCCCCTTTGTCTAGGATGCGCAAGCAGAAGCTGCATTCAGAGCCCTCAAGAAAGCTCTCACACAAGCCCCCTTGTTCTCCCCTCCGGATTTCTCTCAGGAATTCCTCCTTTATGTCTAGGCATCCGAGCATGCTGTGTCCGGAGTCTTGGTTCAAGAAGACGCCTCCCACCAAGAGCATGTCATTTACTACGTCAGCCAGACCTTGTCTGGTCCACCCCTACATTACCCATATGAGGAGAGACTAGCCCTAGCCGTGGTCTTTTCCGTCCAAAAACTGTGACACTACATCTTACGTAGTCATACTACAGTCGTTCCCGACTCCAACCTCATGGTCTATCTCCTAAACCAGCGACTACTGCAAGGTCATGTTGCTAAATGGGTCATTATCCTCCAGGAATATGACCTCACTTTCCGAACACCTAAGAGCACTAAAGCCCTTGCACTTTCCCATCTCATCATTGATCTACCTTCCCTTCTCCCGGCCCCACAAATCTCCAATGAGTTACCCGACAATCACTTGTTCACTATCTCGTCTGATGACCCATGGTATAGTGATATTTTGTTATACCCACGCACACAGAAGTTCAGACCCAAAGTCACCTGTAAAGGATGCCGTCGCATCCATCACTAGGCATCTCGATATCTCCTCTTAGGTGATGTCCTTTACCGGCGAGGGGTCGACACGATTCTTCATCGTTTCCTTACACACGAGGAAGCTAAACATGTCCTCAATGACTGTCATAGCGGCGCCTGCGGCGGCCATTTCTCTGGGATGGCCACTGCCCAAAAGGTTGTCTGCGCCGGATACTTCTGGCCCACACTGTTCACCGACTGCATCACTGCGGTCAAGCATTTCCATAACTGCCAACTTTTTGCCCCCAAGGCCCAGACACCACCTGCTCCGTTACACCCAGTCGTCACCGTTGGTCCCTTTTGTAAGTGGGCCATCGACTTCATGGAGTGTACACCCCCGTCTACCAATGGCCACAAATACATCATTGTCACCGTCGATTACTTCACCAAATGGGCCGAAGCCATGCCTACCTTCAATTGTACCGCTGACACAGCTGCCTGTTTCTTTTTTAACCATGTTATCACTCGATTCAGGGTTCCTAAACAGTTGGTCTCAGACCATGGTTCACACTTCGAAGATTCTGTTTGGCACGATTTATTCACCCTCCTCAAATTCGAACATCAGTTCTCCTCTGCTTACTACCCTCAAGGGAATGGCCAAGTAGAGGCCATTAACAAAATTCTCAAAACCATCCTTCAATGCACCGTTGACCGACATAAGTCCAATTGGCACCACATGCTCTTCCCTACCTTATGGGCTTACCATACATCCACTAAAACCGCCACTAGTTTGACCCCATTTCACTTAGTTCACGACGTAGAGTCTGTCCTCCCCATCGAATGTCAGATACCTGCTTTACATATCGTCGTTGAGCTTCTCCCCGATACCTCCTCACTTGAGCAATGTATGTTATCCCTCGAACAAGCCGATGAAGAGCGTCGTGCCACTCTCCAGACCATTGAATCTGCCAAGAACCGCTCCAAAGCTGGTTACGACAAACACGTACACCCTCAAACGTTCCACGAAGGGGACCTTGTCCTCGCCTATGACCAAGCCCATGACAAAATCGGCAAAGGGAAGTTCGAATCCATGTGGCAAGGCCCTTACATCGTGCAGACTTGTCTCGGCAAGCGGAAATACATTTTAGCTGAATCCGAAGGTCACCCTTTGCGCAACCCTCGTAATCGGTTGTATCTTAAACGCTTTTATCCCTAAATAATTCGTGACCCCATTGGTCCGCATTGTATAGTTTGCTCTCTTTTTGTTTTTCACCTTTTTTACCGCGATCTTACATTCTTCATTTTTGCATGATCACAGATGGACCATTTTCCACCCTATTACACTGGCTTCGCCGATGGAGCAAGCCGCTGGTCTCCCAACCTGGCTTCTGCAGTGTGGGTCTTATATTCCCCTTCCCATGAAATGATTCACCTTGATGGAATCTGCATAGGTGCTGCTACCAATAACCAGGCGGAGTATGATGCCATGACCAGTCTCCTGACTGCTGCCCTCCAGCTGGGCATACGTCACCTTCATGTGTTCCTCGACTCCTAGCTGCTTGTCTCCCAGCTCAACAACTGCTACCAGGTGCGTGATCCCTGCCTCTTTAGAAAATTCCTGCGCACAAAACAACTCAGCCGACAGTTTGAATCCATAACATTCACCCATGTCCCAAGAGCTCAAAATAGTGTCGCGGACCAAATGGCCAACAACATCCTAGATTGGCATATCAATCACACCATGTAACACCTCCATCATGCATTATCATCTCATAGCATCTCATAAAAATATATAAAAAACCCAAAAAGATTGCAAAGGGCATCCACGTGCCTATCATCACATAAACATTTGCATCCATGTGCAATAAAAAGTACTAACACATTCATATACAGGGGCATCCACGTTCCTAGTCCTACCTACATAGTGTTGCATCCATGTGCCATACCTAACATAACATACACAAGGGGCATCCATGTGCCCAACATCCTATACTACTTGCATCCACGTGCAGTACCAATATACAACACATCATAAAGCGCATCCACGTGCGTACAACTAACACAACATCACAAAAAGATGCACCCACGTGCATATATATATATATAAAAAAATACATGTCCAGTGCTATACATGTCCTGAGTACCCCTGTACTCAGCTATACAAAAATGTCTATACATCCCTAAAGCCTCATAAAATACATGTCGTAGCTACAAAACTCAGGGGGAGTCCCCTGCACTTCCTAATGAGAGTCATACCCTACATCACTGCCTGCATCGACTGCCTCTAAGGCCTCCCCCCGCTCCTCCTCCGTCAAATCCTCATCTCCTACAGGCTCATGTGTCCGTGCCCTATTTGCCAAGATCGCCACTCAGATCGCAATGGATCTGAACTCTTGGGATACCCTCATGCAATCCTGAACTACATCAGGATCCACATCCCGCCATCCCTCATCGGTTACTCCAACTAGTAACCGATCCAACAACACTCGAACGGACTCCAAAGTCCCCTCCGCATCCCGCTGACGCACCTCCCCTCGACCCGGTAAGGCTGGTACCGCCACATGTCCCCTACGTGCGACGTGTCCTGGCGGTGGTCTCGGACCCACATCTGTAGATCACACATCAGTCAGTAATAGTATATATCATAACACACATCATATATAAAACTTGACATCCATAACATGCAAGTACATCAATATGTACCGTCTGGTCCCCATGCCTGTCTTGGTGCTCGCGGCGCCTCTAGGTCTCCCGTGTAGTCCATATCCCTATACGGATAGTCGTCCAGTGGTAGTGGCATTTGTAGCCACTGCAGGTATAAATCCTGCGTGAAGTATCTACCAACCTTGCTGCCACCACGGCGGCGCATCATCTCGCCCCACCGCACCATCCGCGGCTCCCTCAAACCTCCTGCCCTGATCGGTACCTACAGCCGCAGGGTGGGTACCCTCTCCATGAAGAATGCACATAGGAAGGAACCATAGAAAAACCCCTTGCCAGATTCCTTCACTGCTGTCAGCTGTCGCTGTACACAGGTGAGGAACATCTGGCCCCACGCATAGTAGACTCTGTCTAGTATGCGCTCCACAAGCTGCATCTGCCCCCCAGACACCTTCTCCGGTGACTAGGACCCCAACAGATGTACCACGCATGCTGCAATCGCCCGTATCGCCGGCTCCTGTAGGTCTATCACCCAGAGTGCATTCCTATGCACCCTATCCTCTGGAGCATAGTATCGCTCCAGCATGTCCTCCGTATCCACATCAGCGGATACTCTCGGCTGCGTATCCGCCACCCTACCCAGACAGGGAAACCCCGTCAGGAAATATACATTTATTAAGGTGAGGTCCACCTTCTCACCCTGCACCATGAAAGCCTGTATGTCTGGCTCCCAGAAACTCACTATCCGGTTCAGCAGCAGCCCTGCTGAATGCATCATGGGTACCTACGCGAACTTCAGCAGTCCGCACATTCCCAACATTGCCCGCACATGACCATCATCCCGGATGTAATCCACTATCTCATCTGGGATCTCGCGCTCTCTCCATAGTACCAGCGGCATCCTGTCAAACACGCAAGGCAAACTCATCAGACTCATGTCACAAAATAAACCTTGAAGCCCCCCCCCCCCCCGATAAGTCCTAACAGCTCGTTCCAAAATGCGGCTTTAGGCCCCTTTGTCGTGGTTTCCGATCGCAGTTGTTTGACCCACAGTCGCGGTCCGCAACCGCGACTATCAGTCCCGAACACGCGGTACCAAACCGCGTGTTGAGCCTCGGAACACACGATCCCCGATCGTGTGTTCCGCATCGAACCCCGCGGTCTCCACGCGCGTCACCCACTGTGGAACCTGCGATCTCCGACCGCGGCTCCCTCCTGAAAACCCGTGGTCCACCCCATGTGGACCGTACAAATAACCCCTGGGACCCACTACCCACCCCCCGAACCCAAAAACCGTGCAGGTATGAGTTTGACGGTATACCTATATCTCCCGGATCTTAAATCGGTCGGTCAGATCGTCCAGAAATGCCACCTCACCTCTGGTCCACTCTGATCACTAGTCAAAGACAAATAGTACAAATGCCACTTGTCATGATGGACCATTCACTATTTATAGTCCGTTGACTTTTTCTTGTTTTGGCCATTATGAACCCATACGGAGTCCGTTTTTCGAACCGTTTGCATTATTCCCTGTCATGTTTTGTACATTTTTTAGACACCACTAGTTGCCTCGGTTTACATGCCACATCGGCCGTTCTTCGTTTTTCCCATATTTTATATCATCAGATTCATTTTTCTGAGCCGGTGATGATGCTTGAGATCATTTCTCGCTCTCACCCCTAGATTGTTTGGGTCTTTTTTCCAAAATGCCCCCCGTCACCTTGGTTTGCGTGCCACATCGACCATTGTCCATTTTTGACACTTGTTATATTGCCGGATTCGTTTTTCCGCGCTTGTGATGATGCTTGAGATCATTTCTCGCTCTCACTCGGTACAATTTGAACATTATGTCCCAACACCTTGTTGCCTCGATTTGCATGCCACATCGGCCGCCATCGGATTGTTCCACACTTTTACATGAGCCATTCACTCCTGTCATACTGCAAATGTTTTGTTATTTTGCCACGATTTCATTCACCTCACAAGGAGGCCCACCAGTGTTCCCCCCCCACCCTTGTTCTTGGTCATCATACATGTTCCTTGATTGAACACTTCCTCCTTGCCTGTCTATTCCTTTTGTTCGGTATAATTTTATCCCTTTTTCGGGCCGGACAAGTCCTTTACGAAAAAGGCACTTAGGGAGTTTCCGTTAAGCTCTTTTATGACTCCTAAAACAATGAAAAGATCGTCGAGCAATCTTGCTTACTTTCATGCTTGTTAAAGTACCTGAAAGGGCGTCTATCTGGTATAAGTTTAACCCTTTTTCGGACCTGGTAGACTAATTATGAAAAAGGAATACTCTAGTCACACTGGCTAGAAGAGTTCTTCATTGCATCCTTTTATGCTTCTTTGGGCCTTGGAGACTAACACACGAAAAAGCAACCCCCTGAAGTCTTCTTATTGCTTTCAGACTCTCTAAAATTGAAAGCAACCACGAGCATGAACTGTCCTGGGCTCGTAAAAAACACACGATAGTACCATTCCATCATCTCAGAGTCTTCTTATTGCTTTCAGACTCCTTAAAATTGGAAGCAATCACGAGCATGAACTGTCCTGGGCTCGTATAAATCCACACGACAATACCATTTTACGCTCACTTCTTCTAGTTTCTTAACCCATGAAGAAGTTATCCCGTGCCTCCTGGCATTATGATCGATCATCTCGGCAGCACTTCCAATCAGGTCACCTTTGTTCAGAGTAGTCTGCAGTCTCCTGCCATGTTACATCAAGCTTGAGTCTCCCTCATCCCAGTCACTATCCTTGATCCATCACAGCTATGATCCCTTTCCCATCAGTCAGTTTCATATGCTGCCCGATCATCCCCGCCATCATACTCTGAACAAAGGAAGTTTGAGTCCACCCACTCTACTTTCCCAGTTATCCCCCACAGGTTGTCAGTCCTACCATCAGTACTATCACATTTCGGTTCTCCACCTTGCGCTCCTGTCAAGGAAACATCATTGCCTTGATAGTTGCAGGTCTCCCTCTATCGACGACAGCCCTTCTATTCTAGACGATAGGCCCAGAGGTCCCTGCGCCTTGTACCCATCACCATCTGTGGTGAGTGCCTACAGACCATTTTGAGAGGAGTCATCATTGCCTCTCCGAATGGTTGTTTCTCACATGCTCGACTTCAGCACCTTGATCGCATCGTTGAGAATCGCGCAGGATTTACATCCCTACCATTATTTGTCGAAGACCCCGGATTTTCGGAACACCCAGTTATATGTTCCCGTGGATGTCTGGGCTGCGTTGGCGATTGTATTCGGAAGCCATCCAATTATATGCTTCCTTGCGTACCCAGTTCAGTTCCAATTCAGTGTACCATTGCGAGCAGCTCATCCGTTCCTTTGGTACCACACTCAGTAGCACTATTGCTTGTTCCAGTGTATCAGTTCTTTAGCTTAGACATGGTCAGCCCAACAGTATGTCCCATATTTGTGTCCCCTCTGGACCCTTATGATGTACACAGTGGCTCTCTATGTATCTTACAGGTCCCTCTTTTCGGGCCTCATAGTTCTTTTTATGTATCTTGATACGAGCATGGGTATGCCCGCCTCGTCCATATATTGAGATTCTTCCTCATTCAGTATTTGAGTTCATGTATATGTCAGGTCCCCATTTTTTGGACCCCATTGTTATTATTATGTTATATTCTGATACGAGCATGGGAATGCCCGCCTCGTCCATATGATCAGATGATTCCTCATCCTTTATTGAGGTTATGTACTTTTAGTTCTTGCAGTTTGTTCGGAATCGTTGTTCTGGGCTTCAGTTTGTTTCTTCTCTTCTCCACACCCCAGGAAAACCATATATGACTTATGATGTCCATCAGCCATACGATGAGCTCCTGCCCTCACACATCAGGGGGCAATCTGTTAACACCCAAAAAGTGCTCACTACCTCATCTACCCCATCACATGACTCAATGTTCCATTTTCCTACCATATTTTCCTTAAAAACCCTAAACATACCACTAAAAAGCCTCCAAAAGGCCACAAAACCATCAAAAAAGCATAAAAAAGGCTAAAAAACCCCTTTTTCCTCCAAAAATATCCAAAAATCCTCTAAAATAGCAAAATCCATCTAAAAAGGGAATAAAAAATATAAAATAATGAGGAAATGGAGGAAAAAACCCTATACAGCTGCCCTAAACCATATGGTTCCCAAAACCATGGGCCAGCACTCCACCACCAAAAAACTATAAATAGGTGATGGAGACCCCTTATTCCATATCCACAATCAAGTATACCCTTACTCTGCCAAAATCTCTCTTGAAACCCTAGCTCACCCTTGATCTACTTTCACCTTGAGAGCCCCTTTTGGCCCATTTCCACCATTGGAGAAAGAGAAGGAGCACATTGGAGCTTGGAGAAACCCTCTTGGAGCATTGCAAGAGCTTCACCAACCTTCACCTTGGAGGTAAAATTAATACAAAAGCCATTCTTTACATCTTATTGTTTATGTTTCATGCACATGTTTAGAGTAATTTATATTTCTATTTTAGCATTTTAATTTACATTTACTGAACTGCTACTAAGGATTCCATTCTCCTTAGTAGGTGCTCATTGGCACAAGCTAGGGGTAAAACCCTAGCTACACTTTACATGTCAAATTTATACACCTGCCATATCAATATTCAAGTCAATTTAATAAGAAAACAAAACTACAAATTCAACGAAATTTTATGTGAAGGGCATGTTTGTTTTTTAATGAAAATGATTGTTTTAGTCATCATTTTCAAACATTTGTTTCTGCCATACCAAGGTGAATTTTGAGAAACCGAGAGACGTTTTTCTTCATCACAGGCCCATCTACAATAACCTCTCTCAGTTTTTACATAGGTGTCATGGTTTGGGATAATAGAAGAGTTCTTTGCAGACCATTTTCCAGAATTTCAATTTACTGTCTGAGTGATCAACGCCCGAGGTAGATTCCCATGAGCTGGAGGGGAATCTGAGCAAATGAAGACATGGGTTTTGTGTGGAACATGCCCAATTACAACAAAAATCTCTCAAAATTTACACAACTATCACCATTTGGGAAATAGAATCGGGGCTTTGGGGCCTACTTTTCAGTAGTTTGCATACAGAAATGAAAAGCTCGGTTCCAACAAACTTCATGAAAGCAGGGAGTCTGTTACCCAGATGTCATCATGCTTGTAACAAAATTGTGTTTCTAAATGCTAGGGTAGAGTAATTTGAATTTGAAAGATGAGGGAAACCTCTCCTATATAATCATATGTAATATGCAGAGCTAGGGGTTCGAATTTCAATTGGGGGATTCTCAAGTGCAGAAAGGCTCTTCATTGTAAATGATTCCCATTTTTAGTATATGAATAAAGTTACAGATATGGAATGCTGAGAAGTTTTCCATGGATGGGATTCTTGTACCATCAATTTCTTTAGTAAATAATCTTCTATGTGACTATGTTTTCCAATTTAACACTCAATTTTGTGTTGCTTTCATGTTTGAACAACAGTGTTATGGACTAGAATTCATCTTGCATGCTCTAGGTTCATTGTTGAATCATTTTCAAAACATTTTCTTCTAAAGTCTTGCAGAACTCACCCAAGCTAGGTGCTATGTTTGATGGGTTGTCTTCCTTGTCCTCTAATCGAACTGCAAAAGCCTCAAGACTAAAGAACTGGTGTATACCCTACCTCTGTCCATGATCCCTTCAAGCCCCTACCTCTAGCAACCTAAATCAGATATGATTATTCAATCCATTGCCCAATGGCCTCCTTCATGAATGTATTACCAAAACTTCAAAAACAAATTTCCCTATCAGAAATCTGATCTTCTAAGTGTTTTGATTGAACATCCTAAGATAGAAGGCTTTGTAAATAGTGAGAGATCCCTCTCTGATGGTATTGGGGCAGAAATACATTTTGATGTGGTTTTGTGGTTACCTTGAGATGACCTTTTCCCTACAACCTTAACGGTCATTTTGAGTGCTAACAAATTGGTGTCATTGCTCGGTAGAGAAAGCTGCATTGTCCCTGGGAAGAACAACAAAGGTTTCAGATCTGACTACTGATGGTGGACAGCAGTCAGACATCAAAAATTTTGTATATCATTCACCTAGAGACTCCACTCATGATTCAATCCAATTTGCAGGCTCCACTAGAGAATGAGCTCAATTGTCTAAGACATGTAAGAATTAAGATTCAGGTATCAAAGTGTCAATTTCTTCAAAGAGGTCTTGTTCTTTTGCATTGGTTTCCTTTTATCTCTATGTGTATATATCAAGAGATTTCTGCTTCACCGAAAAATCTTAAGTCATGAGAGAGCTTCCTTTGTATATCCTTCCTTAGATCTTGTAGATGTACCTTCTTCTTTCATTCCTAGGGATGATTCGATTCCTTCTTTTGAATCCTGTAAGAACCATGATCAGTCCTGCAAACCCCATGAGATTGAGTCTCATGACATTCCTCTAGTACATACTCCTTTGTCTTCTATATCTCAGCAGAGATAAAGTCCTTTGAAGTTGCCCCTTGTTCTTCATGATTATCCTCCCAAAAACCATAGATACCTCCTTGTTTTTGATGGAGAAGATGGAAGTCTTACAACTGAGAAACATATTCAAGGTTTTGAGCATTTTTTGGACCTTTTTGAAATAGAGCATGATGATGTTTGTATGTGGGATTTTGCCCAATCTTTCCAAGGAGATGTCAAAGAATGGTTTAAGCACGTGCAGCCTGAATCCATTGATACATGGGAAGAGTTTTTTGATGTCTTTTTGAGGTTTTGGGGTAAGAGAAGGTCATTGGACCAAGTTCTTTCAGAGTTTTATTCCATGAAAAGACAAGAAGGTGAAACCATGTCTAGTTTTAACAGGAGGTTTGCAAGCTTTTATTATAACATGCCAAAGGAAATCCACCCTTTGGAAAATGCTGCTAAATTGTATTATGCATCTACCTTTCCTCCTGAATTGTCTTTTTTTCTTTTGGAGAGAAGGTCTCCCACATTGCATCATATGTTTATTGATTCATTGGAGGTTGAAGACAATCTTAGGATGTTTGGAAAAGTTTCAAACCCAAATAATGATGGCAAAATTGAAGAATAAATCAGATTTGAAGAGAGAAATGAACAAAAAGAATTTTCCCTGCATTCCAATCCTTTTCATGGTGAATAGAGATATGATCAGCAAAGTAATGTACGAGAAGATGGTAATGCTGATTTGTTTTATGAATATTGCAATCAACCTGTTGAAAATTCTGTTATGGAATATTTTGAAGAAGATTTCAGTCCACTGGTGTATGATGAATACGAGGATGAATACTTGGATAATGTACATAAACAACCAACTGAAAACTTTGCAAGTTCTGAGGAAGTCAGTGAAGAAAATTCGATTGCAATCTATGATCAAAATTCTAAAAGTAAGCATGTTGAAAGTGATTGTCTGCCTCTTTTTTATTCTTCATTCGAAATATTGAAACAAATATTGAGAGCATCTAATCAAAAAAAGAAAATTGAGGATGTGAATAATGTCATGGCATTTCTAGAAATAAGTAATGAAAGGGATGAGCAGTCATACAATCAATCTCAGCATGTGGAAAAACCAACGGTGTATGATGAGGTATTGAACCATAAAAAAGAAGATAAGGGCTCTCAAATGGTGGTTTCTTCTTCTTTTTCAAATTCAGAATTTTTGTGTCAAGAAGATTTTGTTCCGCTTGATTTTATTGAAGAAAATAATGATATTTTTGGTGAATTACATGAAGAAGATCGAGTTTTAAATTCTAAAATTTTGAATGAAGTTGTTGATATCTCACTTGAAAACTTCCCTGAGAACTCCCTTCAAGATTCTTTTGAAAAATGGTTGGATAGTGTGCGGGGGAATTTGTAGTTTGAGCATCCCTATCATGACAAAGAACTAACCAAGTTTTTTGAAGAATATCATGTTACTTATGATCCAGTGGCAGAATATATGGATAAGCATTATAGTGATAATGGTTGGTTAGGTGTGTGCCTCAAATGTCAAGACCTTTATCATACCTTTTTATGATTATGCTCTTATGTTCCGATTTTGATTAAGCATGATGAGAAATTTTACTTATTGGATCAGTTGTTGGATTGGCTTTATTGGCATTTTTGTGTTACCTAACTGAGGAGAGATTTTGACAAATTAAGTTGATTAAGTTCACAGTTGAGCATCTTTTTCAGCATATACAGTTCATTTTTGGTTTGGTTTAAAGCGGTTTCAATTTTCAGTTGTAACATACTTTCAGCATTTTAGTTTTAGTATGGATTTCAGTCTCTAGCGTAAGGTTTCAGTTCAGATTTGCAGATGGTTCAGATAGTGGTTACATATCAGGACAGTGTCAAGGTTTTGGGCGCTCAGTAGCGCATGAAATTTTGCAGCATTTCGACAAGCAAAAGGGAGTAAAAGGACTTCGAGAAAAAAGAAGAAAGGTTTTCATAACTGGCAAAAAATGGATTTTATAAACCAATGTTGGCTTTCTATAAGGTATTAATTTTTATGAGAAATGAAAAAAAAAGGTTTTAATTTTAATGAAAGCCAACCAAAAGAGATATTGGTCTAAGCCCAAGCTCAACAACGAGAACTTTATGCCATTGTCCAAATCAAGGCGCATGCAACCAAATTCCAAGTCAAAAGGGGGCCACCATGCACTTCATCGAATTTCAAGCGCAGAGCTCTCACAAGAGCATTACCTTCTTTGTTCCTTGCCATACATTGAAGGGTTCGGTGCATATAAATGGCAAAGGAGCTCGCTTCCCTTTGCATGTGGGATTATTCCCCAGAAGTGAAAAACAAAAATGCTACGCTTCCCTTTGAGCGCCGAATGTCTATTTAATCATGCTAAATACCAAGACACTTGCGCATCTTTCCAGAAGAGTATGCATAGGTTCCAAGAGAGGAAGGAAATGGTGAGCGTGAAGTTGAAGATGGCCAAACAATTTATGATGGACAGAAGAAAGTTAAAATTGATAATGAGGGTAGAAAAGCTAACACGATTAGAAGCCGAGGAGAAAAAGGACCAATTCATCAACACATGCAGATGCCATCTTTAAATTTCAACACAGTGTAAGGACTAGGGAATATCTCATTTTCCCTGTAGCTTATACAATTCTTCCCCCCTTATAAGTCAACTTTTCATGTCCCTCATCACCAACAACTCACCTCATGCCAAATTTACATCTTTCCTCTACACTCCCCCCTTTCTGACAAGAAAACTTGTAGGGCCCTGATCCTTAGCAACTCATGCCCAACTGATTTCTTCATCGTTGCCATCGCCATAGCCACCATGATGGAGCCTCTAAACAAATTTACAGAATCGGCAAGACTCACAATGAGTTGGCCCCCACATACACAAGCAGATTCAAGAGATAGTTCAGTCTTAGGAATCTCCACTACCCATCCCAATATCAGATGTAGCAATAAGCAGAAGAGGATGTTGAATATCCGTTCTCATGATTGCAGCACAGTTAATGATCACCGGAGCCATTAAAGCCTCCAAATAGCAGGAACGTCGATCAATTTTATGGCATGGTTGTAGCCCCTCCTGTTTAAGAACTTCTTGATTGTCATGGGATTAATGGAAAAGAATTTGTTGCAGCTCAAGCAAGAAGACCTGAAGCATTCAAGTTGGGATTACAGGATAAGGGAGAGCAAGTTGTCTTACAAGGAATAAAGGTAACATATGATAAGCCCTTGTGCTTAGACGTGTATATAAATTTAGAGAAAGAACGTGAAGAAGAAGAATACGTGGGCACATTCAGTCACATGTCTCTCAACGGATAGGATTAGAGGATGAAAAGATCAATGGTAGAAACTCTCTTCGTAGTTTCAACTTGCTCGGGGGATCAAAACTCTCAAATATCTGAAACATGGGTACGGACCCCACGTTTTGATGGCTGCGATCTGGGCGAGAAGTGAATTTTCCGTCAACAGCTACTTCACTGAAATAACAAGCATGGGTAAACTGATTTTCCAAAATCTACGAAGTTGGACAAAGACCACGCTCTTGGATGGTCACGATGAAGACTCAAGGAAGAAGCCCACAGGTTTATGGTTTTTATTCGCAACATTGATGCACTGTACGTATGGTGGGATTGAGCCCGAGTTCAAAAGAACAGGTATCTTCATAATGTGTGTGAAACATACCAGCAATCAAATGCCTGAAGGAGGATAGCCCCATGTAAAAGCGCCAAGGCAGACTAAAAATGGTCAAATGACACAGTTTTCATAAACATGGGACAAAGTTTCCTTACAAAAGTCATACATGCAAAGCACCAAGATTTATTTTCTCAACCCAATGTTGTTTGCAACTTGTTAACACCCAAAAAGTGTTCACTACCTCATCTACCACATTACATGGCTCATTTGTCCATTTTTCTACCATTTTTCCCTTAAAAACCCAAAAAATCCCACTAAAAAGCCTCCAAAAGGCCTAAAATGCCTCCAAAAGGCCACAAAACCCTTAAAATAGCCTCAAAAAGGTTAAGAAACCCATTTTTCCTCCAAAAATATCCAAAATTCCTCTAAAAATAGCAAAAAACCCCTAAAAAGGGAAGAAAAATATAAAATAATGAGGAAAAGGAGCAAAAAACCCTATACAGCTGCCCTAAACCATGTGTTTCCCAAAACCATGGGTCAGCACTCCACCACCAAAAAACTATAAATAGGTGATGGAGATCCCTTATTCCATATCCACAATCAAGTATACCCTTACTCTGCCAAAATCTCTCTCGAAACCCTAGTTCACCATTGAACTACTTTCACCTTAAGAGCCTCTTTTGGCCCATCCCCACCATTGGAGAAAGAGAAGGAGCACATTGGAGCTTGGAGCAACCCTCTTGGACATTGCAAGGAGCTTCATCAACCTTCACATTGAAGGTAATATTAATACAAAACCCTTGTTTACAAATTGCTATTTATTTTTCATGCACATGTTTTAGAGTAGTTTCTATTTCTGTTTTAGCTTAATTATTTACATTTCCTGAACTGCTACTAAGGAGTCCCTTCTCCTTAGTAGGTGCTCATTCGCACAAGCTAGGGGTAAAACCCTAGCTACACAACTTTACATTACATCAACAAACCCTGATTCTGTCTTTCTACCCAGGATTAAAATTGACTGCATCATTAGATCTTCTGTCAAATCTCCATTGGAGTTATCTCTATATTTAATGCACGAATTGATGGGCAATTTGCAAATCTATTAGATGGAGCATTTTAGAGCGTTTTGTTGCAGGGGTTTTTGTGTTTTGGGTTTGTGCCAAGTATGGCGCATTCGCTTTACGTTTTCCATCGGGGTAGGCCAAGTGCATACGAAGGTTGGAGATAGATGAAAAGTGGTTTCAAAGAAGGCCGTGGAGGATATACCTTTTTCCCTTGAGCTTCAAGCTAAATCTATAGCTAATGAGTGGCTAAACTCAAGCATTGCAGGATGCTGGCATCAAAAAGCATGTATTATAGTTCATCTTGGCGAGTTGTTTGTCTTAAACACATAATGATTTTTGGAGGAGAAACGTAGAAGACTATACATCAGAGTGGGAGTTTTCAACAATGTTGAAGAGATCATTTCAGCCAGAGCACGAGGCAAATTCAACACCAAAGACACCCTCACAGAGTATCAGATATTGATTGTAGCGACATACATGTTTCCTTTTCAATGAAAAGGATTGTTTGAGTTAAAGTTTGAGTTCAGTTGCAGAATTAGAGAGGGTTACAAATCACAGGTGGCAATTCCGTTTACAGGTTTCAATTCAAGGTTGGTAGCATCCCAATGGATCAGGCACTAGTCTATGGGGTTCTTTGCTACCTCACAAGGAGGATAGCATTCCCAATTGGAGCCAGTTGTTAGCACCATTTTTTGGCTAAGTTAGAGCCCACCACCAAGAACTTTACATGTCATATTTATACACCTTCCATATCAACATTCAATTCAAGTTAATAAGAACACAAAATTCCAATTTCAACGAAATTTTATGTGAAGGGCATGTTTGTTTTTTAATGAAAATGATTGTTTTAGTCATAATTTTCAAACAGATGTTTCTGCCATACCAAGATGAATTTTGAGAAACTGAGAGATATTTTTCTTCAAAATGGGCCAATCTAAAATAACCTCTCTCTGTTTTTATACAGGTTTCACGGTTTGGGAGAATAGAAGAGATCTTTACAGACCATTTTTCCAGAATTTCAATTTACTGCCAAAGTCATCAGCTTCCGAGGCAGATTCCGATGAGTTGGAGGGGAATATGAGCAAATGAAGACATGGGTTTTGTGTGGAACATTCCTAATTATAAAAACCTCTCTCAAAATTTACACATCTATCACCATTTGGGATATACATCTAAGGCTTTGGGGCCTAGTTTTCAGCAGTCCGCATCCGGAAATGAAAAGCTCGGTTGCAACAAACTCCATGAAAGCGGGGAGTCTGTTAGGTAGATGTCATCATGCCTTTAACAAACTTCTGTTTCTAGATGCTAGGGTAGATTAATTCGAATTTGAAAGCTGAGGGCAACCTCTCCTATATATTCATATGTAATAGGCAGGGCTAGGGGTTCGATTTTCAATTGGGGAATTCTCAAGAGTAGAGAGTCTCTTCATTGTAAATGATTTCCATTTTCAGTATATGCATAAAGTTGCAGAGATGGAATGCTGAGAAGTTTTTCATGGATGAGATTCTTATGCCATCAGTTTCTCTAGTAAGTAATCTTCTATGTGACTATGTTTTCCAGTTTAACACTCCATTTTGTGTTGCTTTCATGTTTGAACAACAGTGTTATGTACTAGAATTCATCTTGGATGCTCTAGGTTCATTGTTGAAGCATTTTCAAAACATTTTCTTCTAAATTCTTGCAGAACTCACCCAAGCTAGGTGGTATGTTTGATGGGTTGTCTTCCTTGTCCTTTAATCCACCTGCAAAAGCCTCAAGACTGGAGAACTGGTGTCTACCCTGCATCTGTCCATGATCCCTTCAAGCCCCTACCTCTAGCAACCTAACTCAAATCTGATTATTGACTCCATTTCCCAATAGCCTCCTACATGAATGTATTACCAAAACTTCAAAAAAAAATTGCCCTTTCAGAAATCTGATCTTCTGAGTGGTTTGATTGAACATACCGAGATAGAAGGATTTGTAAATAGTGAGAGATCCCTCTCTAATTGTATTGGGTCATAAATATAGTCTGAAGTGGTTTTGTGGTTACAATGCCAATTTCATTAAATTTGGACTTATTCTAGTCCAAGTAAATTTGAACATGGGTCAAAAATAGCCTTTCTAAACCCCAAAATCAAGCAAAATTCGGTTCCAAAAGTGCCAAATCCAGGTTCCAAAAGTGCCAAAACTGGTTCCAAAAGTGTCAAATCCGGTTATGAAAGTGCCAAAACCGGTTCCGAAAGTGCCAAATCAAGGTTCCAAAAGTGCCAAAACCAATTCCAAAAGTGCCAAAACCGGTTTTGAAATTGCCAAAACCGGTTCCGAAAGTGCCAAAACCGGTTCTAAAAGTGCCAAAACCGATTCCAAAAGTGCCAAAATGGATTCCGAAAGTGCCAAATCAAGGTTCCAAAAGTGACAAAATCGGTTCCTAAAGAGCCAAATCCATTTCCAAAAGTGCCAAATCTAGGTTCCAAAACCATACTTTTTCTTTTGATATTGCCACTTTTGAAATTGGATTTTGGTGTGTTCCGATATGATAATTATGACAGCAATTTGAAGTTGTAAAAAATATACAAATTATCAAATGAATCGGTGTCTGTATAATATGACGGTCATTTCAAGTTGAATTTCATTAACAAACACCCCATTTTGAATGAGGCTCGAGATAAATGAATGAAGGGTCGGTTGATCCTTCTTCTTCCCACTAATATTTTCATAATAGTTCTAGACTGCAAGAAAGGTTGTTCAATCCTTCGTGTGCTCACCATTCTGGATACAGGTGAATTGTTTGATATTGGTGTTCTCAATTATCTACTAAAAGAAGGGGTGGTTGATCCTTCTTGTCGGCAGTCGGAAGTCCAGAGAAATATTTTTTAGATGTTATAACTTAGGCAATGTCCCGATCCCTACCATATACTGCGGAAGTTAGTAGTGGGGAATTGTTGTCCCAACCTTCGTAGATTAAATATTTTTTCATTTCTATTTTAAATGAAGGGTCGGCTGACCCTTATTGTGGTTAGTATTTTTGCAATCTTCACCATTCAGGATATACATGAACTTATAGCCTATACTTCATAGGTTGAATATTTGCACAATTCCCTCATAAATGAAGGTGTGCTTGACCCTTCTTCTGCCCAATATTATTTTCGTACTAGTTCTAGACTACAAGAAGGGTCGTCCGATCCTTCTTGTGTTCACCAATCTAGATACAAGTGAATTGCTGCATATTCATGTTCACAATTATCTACTAAACGAAGAGTCGGCCGACCCTTCTTGTGATTTGTATTTTTCCAGTCTTGACCATTCTGGCTATACATGAATTGATCTCTATTTTGGCATGCCAAAATCTCACACGTGTGAGCCTTGAAGAGAGAACTGGTAGCATAGGACTTGATGACATGGCATGTATGATGACATGGAATGTGTGATGAGGCTGGAAAGACACATGATGGTGTTCTTATGTTATCAAGTCAGTGTCTCAATCTGACATCATTCTGGAAAAGTATGACAAGTTTGTGAAACTTTGGAAATTGACCAAGTATGGAAAAAGTAGAAAAAATTGCTTTGAGAGAATGCCCTCCATAATTCATGGTTTGAGAAAAATGCATGCACCATCATATCATGTTATAGCTTGTTGAAGTGGCTATCTAGTCATGGTCTCAGTTTGCTTGAACCATTTCTGAGGAGAAAGTTGTAAGTCTGCCAAAATAAGGTTTCAGGATCAACCTTGGAGAAAATCTTGGAAATGACCAAGTGTTGGAAAACTAGTTCAGGTGGCCTTGGGAAAATGCTCGTCGTACCTCATGAGAGAATGATAAAAGGGAGGTTAGATCAACGGTTATTTGATAAAGGGTGGTTAAATTGATGGTCCATAATCTTTATACGCCACCAACATACCCAACATAATGGAGGTCTGAGTGGTTGCGAAATATCATACTGCTGTACATGTTTTGTCTCCACATCATTCCTCAATAAGAGAAAGCAGTAAGGAAAACCACCATCCCGCGTTGCGAAACCACCTTCGGTGGTGTATAAAAGAGAAGGGCATGTCAAAAATTGACTTTTGTGTTGCGAACGATGGAGGATTGGAACATATATGTGCTGCTCGAAAGCGACAAAGCAAAGTTTATTCAACCTGTCCATGCCAGGTAGGTCCTCTTAACTCATGAAAGTAACTATAATTGTTTACATAATGGAAGGAAGTAGTGAAACCATCTGTCATAACATTGAAACTATGAGGATAGGAGAAACCCTAGTGGATAGAGATAGTGAAATTCATGACCCCATAATGGTTAAATTCTTAGTTTCAAAAATCAAAAGCAAGTTGGAGGGTTTATATAAACAAAATTTGGATGTGCACAATGTTTATAAGTCCAGTTTTATCCATTTTTGTCCCGAACAACCTTCAGGGTTTCCAGAATTCGTTTCGTGGTGTGCAGTAAATTATTGTCAGAGTCAAAGAGTCATTATGAATTCATCACGAAAGAAAATTATTTGCCATGTAAATACATCTACCATTAGGAAAGCTCTAGCAGTACCCCTGTTTTCCTCCCACCACTAGGAAGATTTTTCCGAAGAATCCCTAGTTAGCCAGTATAGAGAGTCATCCCCTAAGACCAAACAAACCTTCATGACTAGTTGTCTGAAACTTCACCTTTCCATTGATAGCACCCCTTATCCACTTGACATTAATTTCTTTGCTGAAAATTCACAGTTAGTTTTGTCACTCATTTCACAGTTTTTAGGGTTTGATGATGATTCCATGGTCACAGAGGTCTAGTTAAGTTTTCTTTTTAGATTAAGTGTTGGTAGACCAAAAATGGATTACAACGAAGTACCTTGCCTTAACTTTGATGAATTCTTGGCTCGGAACATCCACTCTCAATTAGTGAATTTCCACACTTCGAGACATTTCAGATTCCAGAAACACCTGATGAAAATGCTCCTATTTAGCAGTCGAAAAGATTTACATTTCCTACAGTCTGTGTTGTCAGAAACAGTGGAAGATAGTATGTTTAATTTTATGAATTTTATTTTATCAGAAGTATACAGATTGATGTTTGGAGAAAATTTGCCTAGAGTATTATCAGAGATGAAGACCCTGATGCAATTAAGCCTAAAAAAGCAATTGGAGATTGGTTTTTAGGGAAGCAAGATACAGTAATCGGACTTTATGGATTTGTTAAGGAGCCCTATATTCTACCAGCCTTTTTTACTACGAGAGTTTTTTCTTTGGAGTTTATCAAACAAAAATTGACAGTAGAAAACAACCATTTTCTACATTTCAACAAAGCTATAGATATAAAGTTCCCTTTAAAAATTGGTCATTTTATCATCAAGAATGCTCTCCCTTTTGTACAAAAACATTTAGAAGCACTGATTTTAGGAAAGTGATAGCTATTAATTATGATCTTTGTCATGATATTTCAAACAAAAGGCAAGAGAAAAAAAATAAATCCTTTGATCACCAAGAGGTTGAAGGATTGGCGAAGATGGCAAATTTACTACAATATGAATCATACACAGAAGTTTCGGGAATTTCACATGCTAATCCTTCTAACTTGGATAAAGTTTCAGCTGAGTTGGTACCTGAGATGGTACCTAACCTAGGAAAGGTTGAAGCAACAAGTAAAATATTTTTTTATGAAAGTACTGATATGTAGGTGGAGGAAGAAAGAGAAGACAAAAGATTAAAATCAAGCCAGTAAGATGAAGTAGTTGTATCTGACGAAGAAAAGGGAATGAAGTAAGAAAAATACCAAGGGCCAGGAATTCAACTACAGGAATACGAATTTGACAAGGCAAGAGTTGCAGGTGATTCTAGTAAATTTCATTCAAGAGATGAAATAGGTGTAAAATATGGCAAAGACAGACAAACAGCAGCAAAAGCAATGCATAAGTTGTTACCAGAAGTTAGGAATGTTGTTGAATCAAAAATTACTCTAATGACTAGCAGAGATCCAGACAAAAATACTTCAAATTTGGCCATATTGTCTAATGATAAGGTCACATAAATGAAATTGAATTTGCAGAAGATAATAGTCCCTGATAAAATTCACCAACACAGACAGACTGGAGAGGTGATTTATGCTAATATGATGAAAGCTACTTTAACAGTGGAAAAACTACAAAAAACAGTGAACAGGCTACAAATCCAATTGAGGCAAGAGAAAACAGAGAACAAAGCTCATCAGCTACAAATAAAAGGATTAGAATATTACCTGGTGAAGAGCAATGATGAACCAAATAGAGGGGAGGCAATTAAAAAGCCTTTAGTTGAGAAAGAAAAGAATATCCAATTACTTCAGCAAAAGGTTAGAATTCCATCAACTTGGATAATTCAAGCCTTTGAATTAATTGTGTTAGAACAAGAAAAATAAACTTTATCTCGAGAATTGGATGACTGTCTTGCTAAATTTCTCAATTTTGAGGAAAAAGAGGAAAGTTGGGAGAAAGATAGATCGAGCCTTAAGACTGAAATTGAAGATATAAAGGCCAAATCAGCACATACAACACATGAGAAGCAAGGAACATATCAAGGCAACAAAGAAGCAAGCATAGATGATATAATTCCCAAGTTAGCTTGAAAGAGGTGGAGATCATAGAACTAAAATAAGAAAAACAAAGACTAGAAGAGGAAAACCAAAAAAAGGAAAATGAAATAAAAGAGTTGAAAAAAAACAATAAAGATTTGGTAGGCAGAAATCAAAGGATGATAGGCCAAGTGACAAGACAACTAGCATTCCAAGGTGCAAAGCGTTTGATTTGGGATTCAATCATCGATGATGCTGTAAAATTAAGGCCTTATTTAGATTTTATGAAGACAAATGAAGCCATAGAAAATGATAGCTTACAAAGCTGTAAAGCAATAAGAGAAGTTTTAGATAAGATACCAAAAGATACAGCCCAGGGTACCATAAGTTTCTTAAATACTCTGATAGAAGGTGATTTGAAAGCAATGGCTATCGAAAACAGGGTAATAGTCATAACTTGGGCTAGGAGAGTCCTTGGCAAACATTCTCACATTGAGAATGTTCACTCTAGTTCATAAAAGAGGAAGGAACAGTTTGACGTATTCAAAAAGGGATTTGAAAAGGTAATACAGAAGGGACTTCCTTCTTTTTGGGATGAAAAAAAATGAAATAATTTCCCAGTACAATTATAAGGATTTACTATATAACATCGAGAGGAACCATGAGAAATTTCAAGGTTTGACTCATGTTCTAACAAGGAAAATTGTACTGAAGAAACTCTCCCTTGACTTTGAAAATCTAAACCAGCTGGCCATGATAGCTGAAAATATTCCTCCAACTTCCATTGCAAAGCAGATAGAGATGAAAGTTCTGGTCGAGGAGATGACTAGTTATGAGGTACCTTATACAGAGCAATGGAAGACGGTGGGGAGATATGGGAAAATGAAGTACACCTTCCACACTTGAAGAATACTGTTCAAGAAAGAAGTCAAGTCAGCAGCTACTATTGGAATATTTAAGAATTCCTACCATTTATTTAATTACATAAGATGCATTAATTAATCATGTGTTGGTTAATTCTATGTAACAATTGAGGAAATTGCCATTGTGTGCCCCGCAAGGCAACATGGGAGGATAAGATTCCATATGAGTTGTGTTCTACAAGTCTCCTAGTCCACTTGGGTGCATTCCTAAACATTTTTGGATAATATTTAGGAAGGAGGGCACATTTGTGAAGAAAGCTGTTGCTTTTACTGCTTTTTCCCCCAAAGGAAAGAGCTAGTCAACCTAGGAAAGTGTTTTTTACACCAAAAACTTTACTTAACACCATTTACACTCAAATTTTGTATTTGGAATTACTTTTACCTATATTTCACCTTCAGCTCACTAATTTAGCAATTCGTGAGCTTTTGAGTAGATTTGGAAAGCCAACTTGCCACCTAGGGGGGATGGGCAGTTTTAGAAAGTCTGATGGATAGAAGATTCTTTTGGCATCTTTATCCATTCGAATTATTGATGTAATGTTATTTAATAATATCCTACAATATTCATATGTTGGTTGATGTGATTATTGTTCATGAGAAGTAATACATAAATCTTTTCTTGTGCATTATTTTTGTGCCTTTGACCAGTTGTGTGAGATTTTTCATATGAGAGAGTGTAATTTCTTGAAGATTTCTTGGATGTGATATGATTTTCACATGGTATCAGAGCCATCAAGCTATTATTTTCATATATTGATTGTCTTGCAGGATCCAACAGTCTCAGGAAGGGCGCATTGATAAATTCATCGGGTGAATTCTATTCTCTGCAGGGTGCATTTTGGAATCCAGAAGTGTTCTAATTTCAGTCCAAAATTTATATCAGTTGCAGAAATGGATCATACATAGCAGATCATCCTCACTCCTTTCAATTATTTTGATTGGAAAGCACAGATGGAGATTCTACTGAGGAGCAAAGGGCTCTACAGGGTGACCATGGCAACAAAAGCTGAGCCAACCTCGGCAGTGGAGAAATCTAAATGGCATAATCGAAAGGATGAAGCCTATGGGATGTTATGTCTCACTACATCCATAGAAATCTTATTTCATCTTGATGGCCTCACTTCACCCAATGAGGTATGGCTGAAACTTCAAGAATTGTTCGGTAAAACCAATGAGTTGAGAGGCCACAAATTGGATAACAAGCTAGTCTCTTTGAGTCCGCAAAATTTCGATAATCTACAAGAATTCTTCTCCAAATTCAAGTCTCTTGTATTGTAGCTGAAGCAATGTGGAATAGACAAGAAATATGAGCAATTAGTTTTGGCCAATCTCTCCAATCTTGGCCCGGACTATTCAATTTTTGTTTCCACCTTCCATTCCACCTAGAAAGCAATTAAAAATTGGAAGAGCCCATCACTTTCAGAATTCATGGAGTCATTAAATCAATAGCAAGACAAGATGGTCTTAATGGGAGCCATTAAAAATCCATCCAAAGACCATTGTCTAAATGTTGGAAACTCAAAGAATTCGAAAGGCAAGAAGAAAGGAAACTTCAAGAAGCCCACCGGTGAGTGGAAAGACAAGCAAAATTTTAATGGAGAGCCATCAAACTTCAAGAAGAATCCGAACAAGAAGAATGAGAGGACAAAGTGCACTTATTGCAGCAAGGGATTTCATCTGGAAAGCTCTTGTATGAAGAAGACCATCGACCAATTGACTCAGGCATTGGAGAAATCCAACATCCCTCTCCCAGAGAGCGCAAGAAGGAAGGATGGAGGATCAACTTCCGATGACAAAGAGAGAGTTCATGCACTGATGGCCAGCACTTCCCAATCTTCATCATTCATCATTGATTTCGATGCTTCAAGACACATGGTGTCTGCAAGTATGTATTTTACTTTACTTGACTCTTTCAGTGGTCTGAATATTGTATTGGGAGACAATTCTGAAACTTCTAGCAAAGGCAAAGGTAGCATAGATCTCAAGTTTGGGTCATTCAATAATGTTTTATATGTACATGGACTTGCTGCAAAACTACTGTTAGTCTATCAGATGACCCATACAGGGTTTCCCGAGAGAGTAACCTTTACCCCCAATGATGTTGAGATAGCATAAATTTCAACAGGAAAAATTATTGCATTTGGTATTGTTGACCATTGTTCTAGAATCTACAAGTTTTCTCATTTTGTGCCAAACTCCTCACCTTCTACTCTACTGACTGTTATAGCTTGAAATGACACCTCTCTATCCATGATGACACTTGCTTCCCTTGGTCGCATGATGACACTTCTTGAGATCAAGTTTAGTCACACAACAGGACATTTGTGGATGGAGGAGTCATTTGAGACACTAAAAATGCTTGAAAATACCTCATTCTTGACCCATTTGATGTATATGACCCTTAGGAACATTTTTCCAGACCAAACCATCTCCTGAAAATGAGCAGAAAAGCTTGTTTTTGGCTATTTTTTAACATGAGCGCGACTCCACTATTGAAATAGTAGCGCTCAAACTCTTCTGAGCGCGACTCCACTGCTGAAATAGTAGCGCTCAACTCCATATGTACGCGACTTTGTCTATTGTAGAGTAGTGTACACCCCTGTTTGGGTCAAAATCTCGAAATTCGAGTAAGTTAAGTTGGTTGGGAAACCTCTTGAGTGGTTATAACTTCTTTTCCTCTTCCTCACTGACTATATAAGGAGGGTAGAAGGGTCATGTGAGGGGACTAATCCCAATTACAAAGTTATGCTGGAGGAATGGAGACCCTCATCCCCCTCTCTTGTGCTTCAGTTTTGGTAAACCCAAGCACAGTTGATTAGAGGCTAGAATCCTTGGAGAACAGAAGCAGGAGACCTTGAATCTAGGTTTCGTGAAGTGCCAAGCTTGAAGGAAGGTATAACTTTATGTACTTGATTTCATTCATCAATAAAGATCAGACGTTCTTCTCTTTCCAAATATGACCTATTATGTGTCTCAGATTTGATTACAGTTTGTTTATAATCTGATGTCTTCTTCTATTATGAATATAAATCTTATATATGTAGTCAAATGTGTTTGAGAAAGGTATTAAGTTGTTTTGCAGGTCTGGGCATTACAGCACTGGATAAGCATTGAAGAGCGAGGGAGGCAAAGCTAGGATCAACCTTCTGAATGAGGTGCCTACATCTCTAAACTCTAATCTCTTCAGTTATTTGTTGTACTTGCAGAATGCTTGTAATTCTATCTTTATCACTGTAAGTTGGTAGTTTCTCCCCTGAACTATAGGTGCATTTTCCCCACAACAGAATGGTGACTCCGCTGGGGAAAGCCTAACTGCTTAGGGGTATCCAAGATCATTTCTTCAGTCTTGTTTGATGGTCTTTGTTTATTTTCTTGATTAGGATCAGTTAGCAGGCTATATTTGACCCTCCTTGGCTCTTATAGACCCTTCCTAGCCCTTGCAAACCCTTGTGGACCCAGGTGTGGTGGTTTTAACCGCATTTTCCCAACTTTTTCCACATGTACGCTATTGTTTGTACAACATAGTAGCGCCCATACGCTACTTTTCCTTTGTACAGTAGCGCCCATACTGCTATGGGTGCTAGTTTCCTTCATACACAGTAGCGCTCAAAATCTGGGTTTGATTTTTTTGAGTTTTTGGGTTGTGGACCCAAATCTGGGGGTTGTGGCTGCATTTTTTGGGGTCCCTGATGACCCTAGGTCTGAGTTAAACCACTGTAAGTGGTCTCCCATCCTTGTACTGATCCTGCATTCATGATTTGAACCTCTTTTGATCAATTTAGGCTTGTTTGGAAAGTTTTGGGGTTTGTTTACCTAAGTTGGGGGTTTGTGGACCTGTTTGGTGTTTTGTACCCTAATTTGAGTTTGACTGAACTTGCTTGCCCCATTTCCACTGGATTTGAAACCTCTTGAGTCTTCTTGAACCAATTGTATCTATTTGAGTGAAATTTCTCTTTTAGGTTGGTTTCTTATCCTCCCTTATGCTTTTAGTTTTTCTTTCGTAGTGAAAGCTTCAGTGTTTTGGCTGTTGTTCAAGACCTTGTTTGCATTGTTTATGTGCAGACCTGACTTTACCAAACCATACTTCTTTGTAGGTCATTTGCTTCGTTTGGGTCTAAAAGTAGTTTTTGTACTCTTTTCCCAATGGTTGGCATGCTTACATCAATAAGAATTTGAAAGTCATATTTGGTAGCTTTTACTGTTTCATAAAGAGAACCTGAAAGTTTCTTTGCTTTGATTTGATAGTAGGCTAGTTTTAGTTTTGTTTCTTACCTTTGAAAGCATAAATAATTTTGATTCATTTTATGAATAGAGTACCTTGCAAGTGGCTTAAAAGATTTTAGAGTGCTTTGCATCAAAAAGAACAAGTTTTCTTTTGCATACCTAGTTGCTTGAGTGGCTGCATTCTTAGGTTTTGAGTTTAATTTTCTACATTTTGAATTTATTTTACCTTTTTTGCATTCGAAATATTAAAAAATTGCATTTGCATATGGATTCTAGATCAAAATTTTAAGACTTGCATTGAAAAGAAAAGACTTGTTGGTGGTAAACATTTCATTTTCAGTACTCTATCTCTATTATAACCACTCTCACACACCCACTACCTTTTTGAGTAAGAAAGTAAACTTTAAAATGAAACCTAATAAAATGTACTAGTAACATTATCTTTTCTAGGTTACACTACACCAACTAGTCTTGGTTAGGATCTTGGGTTTAAAACACCTTAAACCACCCAAGATCACACATTGCACAAAAATCGTAGTTCAACTATCACAGGTAAACCCACTTCATTCAAAGCTTGCCTGGGATCTATGCAGTAGGTCTTGGGAGATCAGATTGTTGGGAATACTCCTCCTACTTTCTGTTTCGAGCATATACCAGGATTGGATCGCGTTTAGGGACTCTTTTGAGTTTCGGGCTCAGTTACCCTGCCCACGCCTTCTGATTCGACTAGCGATTGTTCCCCCAGGATTTTTTGGTGTTGTGGTATCCTTAGTATCTGAGCATAGTTTCATAGACAGGTGACAGCGGAGGGTATATCTGTTGTACCTAGGACAGACATGGGAGGAAATCCCTTGCAGGTCTTTGGGAGGGCGGTTGGGTGATTCCAGTGCTTGCACCATTAGTCATTGTATTGTGGACCCCGGGTAGTGTTCTTCATCCTTCATTGATCTGTTTTGGGCCCTCATCATCCCAGACTCTTCTTCGGAAGGCATCTGTTTTCCTGGTTTAATTTACCTAGGACCGTTTTTTAGTGGTGTGCTCTTTGTGCTACTTGTTTTAGTTTTCCTTATAGAACTTCTTGTTCATTTGAGCAGGAAACTATGTCTAGCATTACGGCGAGTGCCAATCAAGGTACCCCTGTTCTGGGGGATCCTTGTGATGTTCCATTCATTGGAAACATTGGTGCTCCCTTAATGGCTACTCTGAATCTTCCTAGATTCACTATTGGGCTTCCAGTTTGGTTGTTTTTCACTCCGAATGCCTTGCATGCTCCTTACGCTTCTTTTGTGAGCACCTCAAATCAAGAGCATCGAAATCCTGTGCCTCCCTTGCCAGTAACATCTTCTCCTCCTCCTTCTACCTCAGGTGGTGAAAGTAGCAATACTAGTAACCAGCAGTCTAAAAGGAATAGACAGAGGAAGAATGGGAAGAAGATGCCAAAACAAGGGGGCAGCAACCCAGCCTCTGTAAGTCATGCTGGGGGCAAGCACCCTACCTCTGCAAGTCATGCAAGGGGAACCTACCTAGCCTCTGGAGGTCATGCTGGGAGAAAACTTTTAGTCACTGAAAATCATACTGAAAGTTTGTCTTCAACCACTGTCAGTCATGTTGAGGACACGTCATTGATCACTACTAGTCATATTAATGACAAGTCACCAGTTCCTGTGAGTCATACTGGAGACACCAGATCATCCACTGCAAGTCATGCTAAGGGAGTTGACATTGTCGACAAACCAAACAAACAGAAGCTTAAGTTCCCTTGTAAGTTTTGTGAGGGAGATCACCTTACTTACTTGTGCCCTGTACTTCCAGAAGTGTAAAAAGTGTGGTCCTTAGTTCAAAAGTCTGATGCTTCTAAACAACCATCCTCTGTGAGTCATGCTGGGGGCAAGCTGTCAGCCAATGCTAGTCATGCTGAGAGTACTGACGTTGTAAAGGAGTCTAAACCTATAGGATGGAAACCAAAGTTCCTTTGTAAACTTTGTAAGGGAGATCACCTTACTCACCGATGCCCTGCCATTCCAGAGGCATGAAGAGTGTGGTCCATGTCTGAAGGAACCTTTGTTCCTGAGTTGTCTATAGATTCCCTGTAATGTCCCCTCCTATCATACCAGCGTGATAGAGAGGATCATTGTGCTTAAACCGGGCAATTTGCCCCAATGCTTACTAAATAAAACATCCACATATATAAAAGACAGGCATGTAGATGTACAAATCTAAGCAAACATAGCAGAAGTAAATCATGTGCAGAATTAACACACGTCCATCATACATTCTAGATTTTCATGTCATTCATCAATTGTGCAATATCAAACTATCAAACGATAATACTTATCTTAAACCAAGTAGTTCCTGAGCAACCAGCTACGCTTCTGCAACGTTCCACCCAACTGTAGGCCAGTGTGCTCCTCAATCTCTCAGCACCACTGCCACCCCCCAAGCTAGGCATGATCTCCACAAGGAAAAAGGGAAAACAGGCTCTCACATAGCCAAAGGTATATCACAATCAGCCAAGCCAATCAGCAATTGGGTTTCTCAGGCTGTTAAGAGATGGGTGCAGGTATCATCAAAAGCATAAGTGTTGGGCAGGAGAAAAATGCCTATACAGTGGAATTCCCAACAGTGGGTTTCTACCAGTTCCAGAAAAACGTGGGTAGACTCAAAGCGAAATGGCAACTAGGAAAAATCGACTGGGAGAGCAACCCATTCCAGGAAAACACCCCCAAGGGCAAAAACGACCTCCCTTAGTCCAAAATCGCGCCCCTCCTTCCCCAGCTGCTGCAAAATAGAAAAACGAGTTTCTGGGCATGGAAAAACGTAGGAAATGGTGAAAAACGTGAAGGTTAATACCCCAACAGGCTCAGCCTGCGTGAGAGGAAGAATGCCATGGGTGAAGAATGGCTCTTGGGCCAATTTCGTGGGGGTTTTCGTGCCCAGCAAGCCAAAACTCGATTTCCTAGGTTGCTGTCTTGCCCATACACGAAAATTGACAGCCATACCTCTCCCATTCCAAGGCATTAACTGCCTCAACCAATTCTTGGAAGAATTAAAAGATTGGGTGCATGAGACCAAATGGGTAGTTGAGAGTTCATGGGTTTCCTCAATGTAATGGCTTAACACCATGGCTCAAGGGTTTGGTTATTCCCCCCCCCCCTATTCCTTGTAAAGATCATGCCCCCATCTCTTTGTTGCATTGCGTAGATGGTTGTGGGTTTTTCATTAAAATTGCATATTTACATGATGTCCGTTTTTACATTGTGCACTACTAGCACATGAACTCTATGCATCCATCCTAATTGCCGATACATAGAACGATAAATCAATGGCGGGGCCTTGGCCTTGAGCTCCTCACCATGACTAAATAAGAATATTTACATCGTTTACAATATTAATGCAATAGGGTCAAGATGGGGACATTACATTCCCTATAGTCAGATCAACCTTTGGTTGGTAAAGTGGTTGAACCAATGCAATCTTTGGTCGGCCCCACTCTTCCTTCGGAGAGTGAAGTGATCGAATCAATTTAATCTTCAACTGATCCCATCATTCCTTCGGAGATTGATGCACCTACTGCTGAACTCTTCTGCATTACCAGTTTGGATGTTCCTGAAAAAGGGGGTACTTCATCTGTGCCATGTGAACCCCTACCAAGCCCTAGGATTGTTTCCTTTGATTGGAATAGTCTAGCCGAGCATCGTCTTCCTTCTTTGACACCTTTCCAGATAAAGGTTGATATCGGGAACCATATGGTTGATCGATGCATTGTTGATGAAGGTGCTTCTGTTAGTATTTTATCCGCTTATGCTTGGAGATATTTGGGTTTCCCTAATGTTATTCCAGCTGTTGATTGGTCGTTGACCTTTGATAGAAGACCTAGTGAACCGATCGGATTCCTCCGTCAGGCACCTATTACCTTGGGTGGAAAAACAATCTTAGTTGATTTTATGGTTTTAAAGAACCCTGTGGACTTTGATATGATCTTTGGGCATGATTACATTTATGCTATGCATGCTGTGGTGTCTACGCTTTTTCGTGTGATGCATTTCCCTCATAACGAAAACATTGTCACCATCGACCAGCTTGCATTCGTTGATCCTCCTTATTACCCAATTGTAGACTAGTTTGATCCCTCGTCATTAGGCAGTACTATGTCACATGGGCCTTATGTGGCATATTGTTCCTTGATTTCAACTGCTACTGAGAAGAAGTTTTTGAGTTCATGCTTACCTTCTCGGGACTTGGTCCCAGCTTTTGACCAAGTGACACCTCCATATGAATGTTTAGATATGTGTTCTATCTGGGATGATATACTTCCTTCCAATGAAGTTTTCCTAGAGTCCATAGTATAGTTTTCCCTTCATTTGGATGTTGATCCAGTCGCAGTTATGTCTAGCACCGGTTTGACCTTAAAGTCTGATTTTCCTACTGATGAGTCTTTGGACTCTCCTATAGATTTGCAAATCGGTGTTCCTGTTAAGTTTGATTCTGCTTCTAGAATTTTCAACTCCCATGATGATGAATTTGTTTCTGCAGATTCCATCATGTCCTTCAACTTTGATCTTCATCCTGAAGTTGATCTTGTTGATTGTAAGTCCTCGGGCTTGGGTACCATAGAGTCTTCAATTGAAAACTCCGCCTTGTTTATGCATGTTGTTGATGATAGTGAAGTTGAAAGTATTTATACCACAGTGACTTGTATCGGGTCTTTCTTTACATATGTTTTAGATATGATCCTAGTACTAATGTTTCTTGGAGACAGGATTCTTAGCTGGATGTATACTTTCGTATTGGTCCTTTTCGACACCTTGTGCGACCATGTCAGGTATATTCGGAACCTTCCATATAGGTTTAGGCTTCCCCACTGTTATGTTGCATTTGAACCTTTTTCTGTCTGAATTCTCCATAGGGTCGAACCTATTGGATATTGGTGTGTTAGCCATCTTTTTATGCATTGTGCACCAATTCGACAGTAGAGCCTACATAACATGGGTCACCCTAGTCAGCACCCTTATGCCATTCTGGTGCCCATGCTGAGTTTTTCTCATAGGCTTGTGAGCCTTTTTAGATTTACCATTACTTTGAGAAGAAGCCTCATATCTTTCTTCCTCATATATTTCTGGCCATCCATGATAAGGCTCCCATCTTTGTGTTCAAATTGCATACGCATCTATTATGATCCCACTTGCGCTAATGAGCCTGAAGCTGGCTTCGACACTTTTAGCTCGTTATACAAGCCTCCATCTCTGATCTCATTTACGCTAAGCCCTATATCATTTTTCCCTCACAGTTTGACACCTTTTACCTAGAGGAGACACACCCTGAGTGTCCTTATCTTGCTCATGTTCCTTGCATTAGGCATAGCTTTGTTCCATGCTCTTCGAGTTAGTTTTGCATGTCCCTGACACTCGTCTCCTCCCATTTCGAGCATTGTTTTTTTACTTCAAGATCGTTAAAAATAGTAAGTAGGTTATGAGCATTCTTCTTTTACTTCAAGCTCGTTAAAAACAGTAAGTAGGTTTCGAGCATTCTTCTTTTACTTCAAGCTCGTTAAAAACAGTAAGTAGGTTACGAGCATTCTTCTTTTACTTCGAGCTCGTTAAAAACAGTAAGTAGGGCTCGAGCATTCTTCTTTTACTTCGAGCTCATTAAAAATAGTAAGTAGGTTACAAGCAGTCTTCCACCTTTCCTTCGAACTTGTTAAAAACAGTAAGGAGGCTATGAGCATTTCTTTCATCTTCACTTCGAGCTCAATAAAAACAGTAAGGAAGTTGTGAAAAATTTTTGTATCTCCTTTGAGCTCATTAAAAACAGTAAGGAGGTCATGAGTTTACTATTCCGGACTCGTTAAACCTTTACGGAAAAGATCCTTATGGAGTTATTTTAAGCCCTTTTCAAACTCCTTAAATAGGAAAAGTTTTCCGAGCATAGTTGTCTTTTCAGGCTCGTTAAAATAACTGAACCGACATCAACTTAGGTATACAATTACCCCTTTTCCGGGCCTTGGTGGATAATTTATAGAAAAGGTATACTCTAGGTATACTCTTGTATGCGATACAAGAGTTCTTCTTCCATCATTTTACACTTTTTCGGGGAAGAAGACTAAGTTTACAAAAAAGGACCTTTGGAGTCATCTTTAGGGTTTTCAAACTCTTGAAATGTGAAAACACCAACCGAGTACATACCAATCCAGGCTCGATATAAAATCCATGGATAGGTGTATAGAGGACTGCTTAAGTTTTTCAACTCTATAAGGAAGAAAACACCACCAAGCATAGACCAATCCGGGCTCGATATAAAATCCACGGATAGGTGTATGGAGTTTTCTTCTAGGTTTTTCAGACTCCTTAAATATGAAAATACTGTCGAGCATGCTTTAGTTCTTTGTCAAGCTCGTTAAAAAATGAAAAAGGAAAGGGAAGGGAAGAATGTTAAAATATCTTTCAATATGATGGCAACAAGTAAACTATCTCCTTGAACAAAGCACCTGTTTTGAGTCTATCAAACAAGTTGGGTTCTAGCGTTGGCCTTAGGGTAAACCTGATCTCAGAGTTCCTATTCCTCTGTTTGGTTAGTCTTCCAATCATTTGGAGAATCTGTTAATGTCTCCTACATTGCAGATTTGCATCATGGTATCTTTGTGTTAAAAGCTGCCTAAGTCACTCTTGTGTCATGCTCACTGTTCAAGGATATAACCTATGTAGGACATTCTGCAGTTGCCTTGACCTCATGTGTCGACCATTCCTTGGTGTCAGTATGTTTCATCAAGTGTTTAGTCCTACTCCAAATCAGCTCATACCTTTTGAGTGTCCCTCATGTTGGATGATGGAGGATGCATTAAGGCCTCCCTTCCAACAGACTTCTTCCCATCGACTTCAACTCATTGTGCTATGGGAATGAAGTTTAGAGTCTCGGTTAGTACCTTGGGGATTGTAGTCATTAGTGGCAGTTTCCCTCGCTATTTGATAGATGGGAATACATCAATGTCTCCTATCCGATGGATTCTTCAAGTGTTCGATGGCAAGACCACTTATTCGCACTTGCTTGAATGTACTAGGTACCTTGGGTTCCATTTTCATTATTGGTGGACACCCTCGCATTTGTTAATGATATACATCAATGACTGGTAATCAAACGATGCCTCCCATGTTCGACAACAACTCATTTATTCGCATGGATAGGTTTGTACCTTGGGTTGTTTTTGGATGAAGACCTTGGGATCCTCGATAGCATCACCTCATTTATGTTATCGCCCAAGTTGCACAAGACTGAGCCACACTCTTTTTAGGCTCTTGATGAGACATAGATCCAGCTTGTTCTCTATGGCTATGTTCTCTAGTTTTGACATAGATCGACCTTGTATTTATGTGGCTATGTTTATACTTATGTTCCTCATGGATCCACGCTTGTATTTTAGTGGCCATGATAGATGCATCAGTATTTTGGATCATTATTGTATCCTCTTGGAGGTCATGTTCCACCATTTGAACATGGACAGTTACCATAAGGATGAGTTTGTCTAACATTGCCTTTGCTTTCAGGTACTTCATTTGAGCCTATGATTCTTGGTTTCTCCATTCCTCCATGATTCAACTCTTTGTTATTTATAATGTATTTCGGTCATCATTTCCCGTACTCCCTCTGACCTCATACATTAGGGGGCATTTGTTATAGCTTGAAATGACACCTCTCCGTCCGTGACGACACTTGCTTCCCTTGGTCGCATGATGACACTTCTTGAGATCAAGTTTAGTCACACAACAGGACATTTGTGGATGGAGGAGTCATTTGGGACACTAAAAATGGTTGAAATTACCTCATTCTTGACCCATTTGATGTATATGACCCATTTGATTTTGACCAAACCATCTCCTAAAAATTAGCAGAAAAGCTTGTTTTTGGCCATTTTTTAACATGAGCGCGACTCCACTATTGAAATAGTAGCGCTCAAACCCTTCTGAGCGTGACTCCACTGCTGAAATAGTAGCGCTCAAATACATATGTATGCGACTTTGTCTATTGTAGAGTAGTGTACACCCCTGTTTTGGTCAAAATCTTGAAATTCGAGTAAGTTAAGTTGGTTGGGAAACCTCTAGAGTGGTTATAACTTCTTTTCCTCTTCCTCACTGACTATATAAGGAGGGTAGAAGGGTCATGTGAGGGGACTAAGCCCAATTACAAAGTTATGCTGGAGGAATGGAGACCCTCATCCCCCTCTCTTGTGCTTCAGTTTTGGTAAACCCTAGCACAGTTGATTAGAGGCTAGAATCCTTGGAGAATAGAAGCAGGAGACCTTGAATCTAGGTTTCGTGAAGTGCCAAGCTTGAAGGAAGGTATAACTTTATGTAGTTGCTTTCATTCATCAATAAAGATCAGATGTTCTTATCTTTCCAAATATGACCTATTATGTGTCTCAGATTTGATTACAGTTTGTTTATAATCTGATGTCTTCTTCTATTATGAATATCAATCTTATATATGTAGTCAAATGTGTTTGAGAAAGGTATTTAGTTATTTTGCAGGTCTGGGCATTGCGACACTGGATAAGCATTGAAGAGCGAGGGAGGAAAATATAGGATCAACCTTCTGAATGAGGTGCCTACATCTCTAAACCCTAATCTCTTCATTTAGTTGTTGTAATTGCAGAATGCTTGTAAGTCTATCTTTATCACCGTAAGTTGGTAGTTTCTACCCTAAACTATAGGTGCATTTTCCCCACAACACTGACCCATGCCAATGAGTCCAGCAAGATATGGCATGAAATATTTGGCCATCTAAACTACAAATACCTTTCCCAACTTCATGAGAAAGAGATGGTTATAGGGCTGCCCAATATCAAATTTTCCAAAGGTGTCTGTCAATCATGCATCCTAGGAAAACACCCTAAGCACAAGTATAGGAGATTTACCACTGAGAGAACCACTGCACCATTGGAACTTATACACACTGATATATCAGGTCCATTTCCTCACGAGTCATTGAATTCGGTAAAATACATTCTCACATTCATAGATGATTTTAGCAAGTACTATTGGGTTTATTTCATCAAGCTTAAATCATAATTTTTTGGGTTTTTCAAGCTATTCAATGCCTTAGTTGAGAATCTATCTGGTAGGCATATTAAAGTGTTAAGGTATGATAATAGTGGTGAGTATGTGAAATCAGAGTTTCAGCAATTTTGTGCTTCATCGGGCTTACAGATGCAACATACAGTTCCATATACACCTTAGCAAAATGGGGTTGCTGAGAGAAAGAACATATCTCTTAAGGAGATGGCCACATGCATGCTTGGGGAAAAAGGTTTTTGTCCTAAGCTATGGGATGAAGTAATAAAATATGCCACCTATATTTACAATAGAGTGCCACACAAATCTCTCAAAGGTATCACTCCTTTCGAGGCTTGGACAGGTAAAAAACCGGATATCTCTCATTTCAGGATTTTTGGCTCAAAGGCTTGGGCTAGGATTCTGATTGAGAAGAGGAGTGCTATGCAGCTCCAAAGCCAACCATGTTTGTTTGTGGGATATTTATAGGAATACAAAGCACATAAGTTGATGAACATGACAAATCATAAAGCATTCATTGAAAGAAGTGTGCAGTTTGAGGAAGAGCCCTCTCAAAGCGTAGAAATTGGAGACTCATCGTCACCGCCGACTGAAGAAGAAGTGATGTTGTTGATATTTTTTATTATGATATTACTGATGTAAACTCACCTAAAAGGCCTAAGTGGGATGCAAAAACTTTGCAAGCAACATGTGAACTAGCAGGCAACCCTCAGGACCAAAGGAGGACTAGATCACAGTTTGAGACTGCACTCAATGTGAATGATCCTTATATTTCTGAGAAGTGCTATTTGATGATATATTATGATCCAAAAAACATATGAGGATGCCTCTCATGATCCTAGATGGCATATTGATATGGATGATGAGTTTCATTCATTGCAGAAGAATGAAACTTGGGAGGTAGTCAAGCTCCTTGCAGGCAGAAAGTTGGTAAGATGCAAATGGATTTATAAGACTAAATGTGCAGTGGATGGTACAGCCATTAAGTAAAAGGAAATGCTGGTAGAAAAAAGGTATTCTCAAGTCCAAGGACTTGATTATAATGAAACATTTGCACTGGTAGCTCAGAAAGACTTCATCAGACTAGTTTTGGCAGTGGCAGCTTCTAAGCAGTGGGAAGTACATCACATGGATGTGAAAAGTGCTTTCCTCCATGGGGAACTTGAAGAAGAGATATATATGCAGAAGCCATAGGGTTACACATCAAATCCAAACCTTGTTTCCAAGTTTAAAAGATGTTTTTATGGACTCAAGCAAGCCCCCAGGGCTTGGTATGCGAAGATGGACAGTTTTTTGCTGTCACAATCCTATGTTCGATGTAAATCTGATCCAAATGTCTATATGAGGTTTGCTGATGGTTTTATTACCTTAATAGTGCTGAATGTTGATGATTTGTTGATCACAGGTGATATCACTGAACAAATAGCATCTCTTAAGACCGCAATGCACCAAACATTCTCCATGAGTGACTTGGGAATTCTCAAGCGATTTTTGAGGCTTGAAATTTCACAAACAAAAGAAGGTACCAAGGTATGTCAGTCAAAGTATGCTTCTGATCTATTGAAGAAGTTTAAGATGGCTGATTGCAAGCCTTCTAAGACTCCATTCCTTTCTAGAGTCAGAATGGAAGAAGCAGAATCTACACTACTTTTTGACAGTACACTCTACAGATAGTTGATTGGCAGCTTACTCTACTTGACTCACACTTGTCCAGATCTTCCATATGATGTGAGTGTGGCATCTAGATACATGGATAAGCCACATGAGTTACATTGGAGGGATGCAAAAAGAATCCTTCATTATGTGAAGGGTACAAAGAGTGATGGGATTCACTATGTGGAAGATTCGAGCTTAGATCTCTTGGGTTTCACAGATTCGGATTGGGTTGGTGATAGCCTTGACAGGAAATCCACATTAGGATTTGTTTTCATGCTTGGAGGTGGCCCTGTTTGCTGGTCCATCAAGAAACAGAATGCCATAGCACTATATTCAGCGGAGGCAGAGTACAGAAGAGCAGTGAATACTGCTACACAGTGTGTCTAGTTGCCGAGGATTTTGTCTAAGTTTGAGATTGCTTTCAGTACTCCTACTGTCATTTATTGTGACAACCAGAGTGCCATTAGAGTTTCAAGTGATCCAGGACAGAGGCAGAGGACCAAGCACATAGAGATTCATATGAACTACATCATAGGACTAGTGCATGACCAGATCATAGATTTGCAGTATTGCCCCACAAGCAAGCAAACTGCAGATATCTTCACCAAGGCTTTCACAGATAAGACATTCAGCTATCTTAGATCACTGCTTGGGATGGTTGGACATGTGGTGGAGTGAAGGGTTGATTAGCAACCTTTCAATTTTCATCTATCCATGTTTTGAGGGAAGGTGTTTCCCATGAGGTTTTCCTTCTATCCTTGTTTTGTGGACCGACAGTATTTTGTACGGGGTGACCAAGTCTTGTTACTTGGCCCTTAGCATTTTTTATATATTCTGATATTTAGATCATTCAAGTCAGACTTAAGAGGGGGTTTTGGAATATTTAATCCTTCCTACCATTTATTTAATTACATAAGATGCATTAATTAATCACTTGTTGGTTAATTCTATATAACAATTGAGGAAATTGTCATTGTGTGGCCCACAAGGCAACATGGGAGGATAATAATCCATCTAAGGTGTGTTCTACAAGTCTACTAGGCCACTTGGGTGCATTCCTAAACACTTATGGATAATATTTGGGAAGGAGGGCGCATTTGTGAAGAAAGCTGCTGCTTTTACTGCTTTTTCCCCCAGAGGAAAGAGCTAGTCAACCTAGGAAAGTGCTTTTTACACCAAAACTTTCCTTAACACCATTTCCACTCAAATTTCATATTTGGAATTTATTTTACCTATATTTCACCTTCAGCTCACTAATTTAGCAATTCATGAGCTTTTGAGTAGATTTGGAAAGCCAACTAGCCACTTAGGGGGGATGGGCAGTTTTAAAAAGTCTGATGGATAGAAGATTCTTTTGTCATCTTTAGCCATTCAAATTATTTCTGTAATTTTATTTAATAACAGCCTACAACATTCATATGTTGGCTGATGTAATTATTGTTCATGAGAAGTAATACATAAATCTATTCTTGTGCATTATTTTTGTGCCTTTGACTAGTTGTGTGATATTTTTCATATGAGAGAGTGTAATTTCTTGGAGAGTTCTTGGATGTGATCTGATTTTCACAGCTACAGCCAATAGAAAGACATCAAATGTTATAATTTGAGAAATTTTGGAAATTGTATAAATTTTGACTGAAATGGAATGTAATAGTTAGTTTATAATTTTCTATTTTTAGTTATGAATCATTTGGGGTTTTACCCCGAGAGGTTTTACAATGTATAAAAGACAATTTTTGGCTATGTAGTAAGTGTTGGAACCCGTGAAGAGATATTCATTTTGTATTGAGCTGTTCAATTTTGAATAAAGATGGCCGAGCAGAGTTGATGCATATTTTCAAGACTAAAGATTCTAGTGTTATTTTATTCAAAGGATTAGATTTTTTTTTGGCAATGTAGTAAGGGTTGGAAATCGTGAAGATATTATACTCATTTTCTATTGATCCCTTTAATTCTGAAATAATATTCCTGAACAGAGTTGATGCATATTCAAAGGATTAAAAAGAATGTGATTGTCCTGTCAATGATGAGCAAATTAACAAATTAAATTATGTGGATAATGACTGTGTTGTGATTGCAGAATGTGAAACAATATGAATCAAGGAAAGAAATAGACTGGTGCATAACCTGCATATAAATCATATGAATGATAAATCAAGCAAACAAATTTATATGTTTTATGTTTTAACAATACAAAATAGAGTCAGTAGATATATGTATGAAAAAGCAAAATGAATCAAGGAAATTTGATTCATATAACAAAAGAAAGTAAAATAGAAACTAATTTAAATTATTTAAAGATTGTAAAACATTACAAGTTTCCAAGTACAGAGTGTCTCCAGTTCTCTCCTTCAATGGTCCCCCCCATTCATGCAATTTGCCCAATATTATTTCGATACTAGTTCTAGACTGCAGGAAGGGTTGCCCAATCCTTCTTGTGCTCACCATTCTGGATACAGGTGAATTGCTGGATATCAGTGTTCTCAATTATCTACTAAATGAAGGGTCAGCCGACCCTTCTTGTGCTTAGGAGGTTTCCATTATTAACCATTATGGTTATACATGAAATGACACCCTAGCCTTGGTATTTTTCCATGATTGACGATTCTGGTTTTAGGTTGTAAATGTTTTCCAATAATTGGGGATTTGATTCCCACAACCTGCAATTGCGGATTGCGGGAAGAGGATTGTAAATGTTTGCGTTCTTCCTTTATGCAACCCGCAATGTATATTGTGGGAACTATTTGAATAATGGATTTGCAACATGCGTTTCCGCAACCCTCAATGCGGATTGCAGAAACTTTGGTTGTTTTGATTTGAAGTTGAATGTCATTAACCAACACCCCATTTTTTAATGAGGCTTGAGATAAATGAATGAAGGGGTAGTTAACCCTTCTTCTACCCAATATTATTTTCAAAATAGTTCTAGACTACATGAAGGGTGGTTCGATCCTTCTTAAGTTCACCATTTTGAATATAGTTGAATTGTCGTTTATTGGTGTTCACAATTATCTACTAAGAGAAGGGGCAGTCGATCCATCTTGTCGGCAGTTGGAAGTAGGAATAAATATCGTTTACATGTTATAACATAGGCAATGTCCCGATCCCTACCATATTTTGCAGAAGTTGGTAGTGGGGAATTGTTGTCCCAACCTTGGTAGGTTAAAAACAATTTCATTTCTCTTTTAAATGAAGGGTCGACTGACCCTTCTTGTGCTTAGTAGTTTTTTCGTCTTCACCATTCATTATATACATGAATTGATAGCCTATACTGCCTAGGTTGAATATTTGCACAATTCCCTCATAAATGAAGGCGTGTCCAACCCTTCTCCTACCCAATATTATTTTCATACTAGTTCTAGATTTCTAGAAGGGTCATCCGATCCTTCTTGTGTTCACCAATCTGGATATAGGTGAATTGCTAGATATTCGTGTTCACAATTATCTACTAAACGAAGGTTCGACCTACACTTCTTGTGATTTATATTTTTCCAGTCTTGACTATTCTGGTTATACATGAATTGATCTCTATTTTCGTAGGCCAACATCTCACACGATAGGAAGTGATGACACGGCATGTATGATGACATGGAATGTGTGATGCGGCCGGAAAGACACATGATGGTGTTCTGGTGCTATATGACATCATTCTGGAAAAGTATGACAAGTTTGTGAAACTTTGGAAATTAACAAAGTATGGAAAAAGTAGTCAAAACTGCTTTGAGAGAATGCCCACCATAATTCATGGTTTGAGAAAAATGCATGCACCATCATATCATGCTATAGCTTGGGGGAAGTGTTTGAATAATGCATTTGCAACATGCGTTTCCGTAACCCGCAACCCGTAATGCGGATTGCAGATTGCGAAAACTCAGGTTTGTTTTTATTTCGAGTTGTAGTCCTGCAACCCACAATTGCAGATTGCGGATTGCGGGATCGTTGTATATATTTCCAAAAAATAAACCCGCACAAGACATTTTTCGTATTCCACAGATTAGATCTCGACCATCAATTTGTCTTAATCTTACAGCCCAGATTTATTCCGACGTAATTAATAAAGATGTTGATTTTTTTATGTTTCCTTTTATTATTTTTCATCTTTGAAAATTACCTGTTGTGTGGATTTTACTGCGAGTTTTTACCACGGGTCATTTTCACCATTTTTTATAGCTTAAATGAAGGGTCGGCCGACCCTTCTTGTCCTTAGTATTTTTTCAGTCTTCACCATTCTAGATATATATGAATTGACATCATATCCTTTGTATGTTGAATATATGCACAATTCCCTGATAATTGAAGGGGTGGCCGATCCTTCTTCTGCACAATATTATTTTCATACTTGTTCTAGGCTACCAGAAGGGTCGTCCGATACTGCTTGTGTTCACCAGTCTGGATACAGGTGAATTGTTGGATATTGGTGTTCACAATTATCTACTAAATGAAGGATCGACTGACCCTTCTTGTGATTTATATTTTTCTGATCTTGACCCTTCTGGTCATACATGAATTATCTTTGTTTTGGAAAGCCAAAATCTCACACGTGTGAGCCTTAAAGAGAGAACTGACACCATAGGAAATGATGACATGGAATGTGTGAGTGTTGCAATATGACGGAGATCGAGAGCCACAAGCATTGTTCGATAAAGTAAGATAGGAGGGTTTAAGCGTGGGCAGAGTGTTGCTAGCCCGCAAGCAAGTAGGAAATTAGATCGATGGGCAGAAGGACAGATCTACGGACGACAGGTACTTCGATGATTTGAGATGCACGGGGAAATGGAATTTTTAGATTTCTGAAGTTTTGGTAGGGACCGCATGTTTCGACGGTTCAGATATGGCTGGGAAAGGCAGCAGCGGAGGTTTCGTTTGTAGATTGAACATGCATGGAGTATCAGCACGTTCCAAATTCGTGAACCTCAGTAAAGGCCGCACATTTGGGCGGTAAGGATACGGACAAGGGCCAGATCGACAGTTGATAGTAACTACGCAGATCTAAGGTGCAAGGAAGGTGGCATTTGAGAGATTGAATACTGTGGAAGGCCATGGGGCTAAGAATGGAATAAGATCAATGGTACCAGATCGATCATGCAAGATGGACGGCTCAAAGAAATTCCATTATCGCTAGAGGTGCAAGAATGATAGGAAAGGGTACATAATAGAAAAAATGCAATGCACAGGGATCTAAGTACTATATGATTCAGTTTCCCCCTTTCCCCCTTGGTCGAGGTCAAGGGGGGTAAGTTAATTTAAATAGACTCAAATAGACTCTAGCACCTTGTTGACAGCACATTCTATCTGGGACCAAGTCCAACAAAACTGATGCAATAACTTAACAACTAGCTCAAAGAAAACTTCAAAGAATTAGGTAAGAGAGCTACAATGCAAAGTCACATGACACATATCGAACAAAGTTATAATCATTTTGAATCTTTGATATATAAGCAAATCTAGGGGTTTAAGCTTGATCCAATGCATGCAAGAACAATGCCCACTTCCAATGGTATATTCTTCCTCCATGAGATCAAATGAGCTAAGACTTAAAATTCGACAAAAGTATATGCCGGCCACCCGATAATTGGATAAGATTTCTGGTATTAAAAATACAATTTACATGCATTGAATAGATGGCAATGTTAATTTACCTGCTATGTGGATTTTACTGCAAGTTTTTACCAGGGGTTATTTTCCCCATTTTTTCTAGACTAAATGAAGGGTCGGCCAACCCTTCTTGTGATTAGTATTTTTGTAGTCTCCACCATTCAAGATATACATGAATTGACAGCCTATACTTCGTAAGTTGAATATTTGCACAATTCCATTATGAATTAAGGGGCGGACGACCCTTCTTCTGTCCATTATTATTTTTATACTAGTTCTAGACTGCCAGAAGGGTGGTCCGATCCTTCTTGTGTTCACCAGTCTGGATATAGGTGAATTGATCGATATTGTTGTTCACCATTATCTACTAAATGAAGGATCGACCGACCCTTCTTTTTATTTATATTTTTCCGTTCTTGACCATTCTGGTTATACATGAATTGATCTCTATTTTGTAAGGCCAAAATCGCACACGTGTGCACCTCAAAGAGAGAACTGACATCATCGAAAGTGATGACCCTTTGTTTTTTTTTATTTGGAGTTGTTGTCCTGAAACCCGCAATTGCGGATTGCCGGAACGTTGTATATATTTTGTGAAAAATTAAACCCCCGCAACTTGTCTTCTACGTTGCCGAGATTAGATCTCAACCGTCAATTTGTCTTAATCTTATGGCCCAGATGTAACCCGACAGAATTAATAAATATATTGATTTTGTTTTTGTTTTCTTTTATCATTTTTCATTTTTGAAACTTGCCTGTTGTGTGGATTTTACTGCCAGTTTTTACCAGGGGTCATTTTCGCGACTTTTTACTAGAGGTCATTTCTGTGACTTTTTACCAGAGCTCATTTTCGCGAGTTTTTACTAGGGGTCATTTCTGCGACTTTTTACTAGGGGTCATTTTCGTGACTTTTTACTAGGGGTTTTTTGTTTCATTTTTTCTACCTTTCACAGGTTGGCTTCATGTCACTTTCTTATTCAATTGTTCAAGGTTTTTTGCTATTTTGAGTTTTTTTTCTTATTGGTGTTTATTTATTCATCATATTTCTCCAGTTTTTCAAACATGTCTTGCAACACTCACTGCAAAATTCCTCAAAAATATCTTTTGAACAAAGACCCAAACTTCGGCATCCTTGCCGACACCAGCGATAAGGTTTCTGAGATATACTAAATGGATTGGTTCAAAATTTACTCCATCTTTGACAATGACGACCTAACTGATATTCAGAGTGACCGCCGTGCCTATGAAAATATTAGGGATTCACAACTCCACGCTATAGCTGCTAGACCTGCTATCCTTCCCTACACTGATACAGTTAAGTGGATTATAGACCATGCTAACCCTAAAGACCGCTCTTTCAATGATAGCACAACGTCTCAATTGGATACTTTTCGCGCTGAGGTTTTAACCAAAGCTTTTTCCCTAAAACCAACTGTTCAATCCCTCAATGTTTCAATCCTTGAGTCATCAAAGACTAGGTACAATTTCAATGAAATGATGAAGTCTTGGATGCACAGACCGACAAATTTCATGCCCAAGGCTAATAATTTATACCCAATTTCCTGGTTCAAAGAGCCTTATTTTCTTCTGGCATCCATGCTCTACAGACTTTATGGTATCCCTAATTGTTCAGTATTCAAAGCTGAATGGGCTCCTATCGCCCATCAAGTACTAACAATAGGGAAGTCATTCCCTTGGGCTTCAATTTTATCAACAGAGTTAAAGACATCCGTTGAGAAATATCAGAAAACAACAGCTACAAGGAAGCCATACTTCTTTTTCTCTGCATTTGTAATTGATGTTTTATGTATAGAGTTTCAGTATCCCACCATGGGGTGGAGTTGGACTAAGTCCTCACCCCCTGTTCATATTTATTGTTCTTCCTTATGGGAAAGCAATTTTGTTCCCTTGTTCTATGACATCCACGATCATTTCTTTGGTGCAGTTTACCAGCATATTTTCAAGGAAGATGCCCTTGCCTTTTATCCTAATGCCAGAACTCTCATTCATACATTGGGTGACTAGTATGTGAGAGAATCGTTTGCTTACATTAGATTCTAGGGAATTAGTATTGTACATTTGCTACTAAGAGTTGTCCCTGACAGACTGTTACTTGAGGATATATCTTATCAGACTGTTACAGATGGTGTCTACCTTAATCTCACTGGTCCCAAAAGGAAGGGATGGAATAAGTTCCCTTTAAACCTCGGGCCTTTGGTTATCCCAACTTCAACTTGGGATGCAACACTGGGAGACAACATTGTTTCTTTGAAATTGGGATTTGCTCCCAAAAGAAATCATGACCCCAAAGGATTTCTGGAGGCTCATTTCAAACAGGCGAATATGAGGATTTCTTATACACATCAAAACATCCCTGATGAATCTATTTATCAGCGAGTTAATATTTTCTCTGAAGTCCTGCTGAGGTCAAAGAGAAAAGAAGAACAAAGCCATATCTTTCAGTATCAGTGGGAGCTTAAAACTGAGGTTTTGATATATAGAAGCATGGAAATCAGGCTTGATGAGAAAACAAGAAAAGATAGGGAAGAAAAGGAAGCTACAAAGCAAGTGCTCCATTGATGCTGACCTACCCGGATGGAGACAAAGGAAAAGGCATTATGGAGGATACTCCGAAGTTGAAAACTGCTGCAGAATTAAAGATCTTAATGCATACATCTCAGCAATTCAAGTAGAAATTAGCATAGATGAAGTCTTCGATGCTAGATACCCAAGTGGTTGTAGTACCCAAACCCACTACTGATATTCAATTGGCTGCTACAGCCAACCTGATTAGTGATGTTCAAGTGATTGCTGTGAGTAAACTAGCTAAAAGACAAAAAATTCAAACTTCTGCCTCTGAGATTCCTACTCCTACTATTGATGATAGTGATGTGGAAGATGAAACACTTCCTTGTGTGACTGTGGTGCAGGAAGAAATTGAAAGTTCTCAGGAAATCACAAATGTGTTGGATGCCATAGTCATCGATGATCTTGTCTAAGATCAACAGTCTCTTGAAACCACTATTGTTGTTGATACCACAACTCCCACACTCTTACTTTCATCCATTCAAGCTCTTTCCACTTTATATTTTGGGGTAACACCACCATCCACCATATCCCAATTATTTCATGCAATAACTTCCATTACGGTTCCATCTCCAACCCTATCAGTTCCACTTTCCATTCCACCATCAAAAGTTGCAGAGATCTAGTCTTCAACTGTCTCTTTGCAACCACCATCATCTATTTCATCACCACCATCCAATGATGTCCAAATCCTAGGTGTTTTGTCTTCACCATTAGTTGTTGGTGCATCTTTTTCACTTCCTGAATTTTTTACTTCAATCCCTACTCCAACCTCTTTACCCTTAGTCCCTGAAGTTATCCCTTCTCCACAAAACACCCCTTAGATTACTATGACAATACCTAATACCACTGTTACTCAGAGAGCCCCAATAATTGCAACAGGAGATGTGGCGACATCTTCCACTGAATTGGTAGCTACTTATGAGGAAGATATTGTAACCTCCCTTGGAGATTATTTCTATAGCAAAAAGGATAAGGAAGTGGTGAAGAAGGGTAACAAAAGAGGTAGAGATCAAGATGTGTTGTAGGGCCCCTTTCCTAATCAAATCATTTGGGCCAAGCAATCAGATGACATACAACAAGAAGAACTGGATACTACTGCTTCCATGGGTGATTTTGTAGGTGCCAATTTTGATTCAGTAATCACACTGAATAAATAAATTGATGTAAAGAAGGAGGATCTCAAGAAACTTCAAGAGCAGCTGGTTAAGGCCAATGAAGAACATGAAGCTGAAATTTGTGAACTGATAAAAGCATTTGAAAATAAGATTGAAGACCTTCAAGAACAGAATGCTTCTCTTCAATTCCAATTGTAAGATGTTGAAGCTTTGGACACTGCCAATGCTGAAAAGATAGTTGTTCTTGAACAATAGATAAAGGATGCAACTGGGGCTCGAATCTCCTCGTTATCCAGATATAGATGAATTGATAGAAGTTTGGGACAAGTGGGAAGATTTCCTCACTAAATATAATATTCTGATTTTGTAATCCCTGTTTAAGGGGAATTTATCCTTTGTATTATTTTTGTAATTTATTATTTAAGAGGTAGATCTCTCTTAGGCAAGGGGTGATCATTTTTGGGGTAGAAATCAACAAAAGAAGACTGGAGATGCTCTGTTTTATGCTGAGCTTGTAATTTCTTACAGACTTTCATTAATACAATAAAGTTATTCTCTTGCATCATATTTTGTTCATTGATCAAATTTCTTTGGTAAATATTGATTTCTACTTCAGGTTATTATCTATGATGTTTAATACTTTGCTAATATTATTTCATGCAGAGATTGTTAATCTAGATTTTTCCTTATGTTAGATATGCGTATGCATTATGTTTTAATTGAATTTATTCAACTAAAACATTTATCGATTTCTGCAAATGATTTACAGTAAATTATAATCTATGTTAATTTTTCAATTGACATGTTGGTTATAGGTTAATCTTGAATGAGCTTAAACACTTAATATTGCATTCAATTAATTTTAATTGATTGATTGTAACTTAAGCAAATAAGGAATTGATCTTCTACACATTTCTGTTAAGCGGATGAATCTACTTATTTATTTTCACATCAAGTTAATCTGCATTTAAACAAGACACATTTTATAGTAGGTCTAACTTAGCTTAGATTTTCCTTCCTAAGTATATTTGTTTTAGACTGAACACACTTTGTTTTCCTTCATTAGAAGACATATCCTTTTAGGATCAAAACCACAAGTGCCAGAGGAGGCCTTTGTATCTGTGGGAGATCACCATCCCAAACAGCTCGAGGATAGGGTAATACTTGCACAGGATTATCTGAAGCCTCTGGATGGGTTTTCTCCCTTGGTTGAGAGCTTTGGAACCCATTCCAGCACATACATACTTGAGGCCTCAACAAATGGCACTAGAAGGAGGCCCTGAAGTAAAATATGCCTAAATAGAATACCCATAAACCTCCTCCAGCAAGAACATCATCGGTTGTAACTCATAGCCAGTCGCAGGTCTTTAGCATACTTTTGCTGAGATAATGTGATCCCATAAAAATTTTGAGCTATCTCCAAGCCCAAAACTTGCTTAAGCAAGCCCAAATCGCTCATATCAAAAGATAGATTTAAAGCAGTTTTTAGCTTGTTGATTGTAAGGAGAGTGCTACCAGTAATGAGAAGATCATCAACATATAAAACGAAAATCAGAAAATTACCTTTAACTTTCTTTAGGTGCACATTCGGATTAGATTTGCATCTTTTTAAATTCTGAGAAAGAAGGAAGGAGTCCATCTTTGCGTACCAAGCTCTTGGGTCTTGTTTCAATCCATACAAATATTTCTTCAACCTGCAAACTAATGATGGATCTTATACATATCCTTCTGGCTGCTTCATATATACTTCTTCATCACAGTCTCCATGTATAAAAGCACTCTTCACATCCCTATGGTACACTTCCCAGTGCTTGGATGCAGAAATGGCAAAAACTAGGTGGATGGAATCCATGTTTGCAACCAGTGCAAAAGTCTACGTGTAGTCCACTCCTTGGACTTGGGAGAAACTTTTTTCCACCAAACTAGATTTTTATTTGCTGATAGATCCATCAGCAACAACCTTTTCGCGGTATATCCACTTGCATTGAACTAATTTTCTTCCAGGTGCGAGAGAAACTAGCTCCCATGTATTGTTCTTTTTAAGAGAACTGTACTCTTCATCCATGGCGGTTTTCCATCGTGGATCTCGGTGGGCATGATAGTATGATTTGTTAATTTCTCAGAATTTACTTCAATCAAATCTACGATCTTATATGAGAGAAAAACATGTACAGCATATCAATCATGGACACAATAATGCAAGCACACAAGAGACACAGATTTTACTTGGGGAAAACCATAAAGGTGAAAACTCCCCAATAAATTCCTCAGAGATAGATAGAGCAATGATACAACCCAAGCATAAGAGATAGACATCTCCTAGCAGCAGCTTCTCCTCCTCCACAAGTGCACCACTCTCCCGAGAGTGTGAGAGAGAATAGAATGAGTGATCAAATAGAGTGCCTCCTGCACTCTATTTACACTTGACTTGACTTGCCTAATAACCTTTACTAGGTCGGCCTCAACTTAACCACATAACATAATGCTGACTAGGCTGACACCCAATAGGGTGGTCTAATAACCCTTTGACCCACATGGTCGACCCCCAATAGGGTGGTCTAATAACCCTTCGACCCACATGACTTATACAGGTCTGACCCCAATAAGGTGGTCTAATAACCCATCAAGTATAAGTTACGACACTTCCATATAGAGGAATAATAACATCTCTATAGGAATACAAGTACTTCCGTATAGAGGAATGATACCATCTCTATAGGAGTACAATATACATATGGGTGAAATACATTCTCAAGTTACATATACATCAACACTCCCTCTTAACTAGGAAGGTATTTCTCGACACAGGTCTTGTAGCACAAGTCTTCCCCTCTGGATCATTGTTAATGGATAATAGTCATCGAGTCATCATCGTCGTCACTATTGTTGCTATCTCAATCAATCTCTGAATCTACTCGTCATAGGAAGTTCTACAGAGCCAGTCCTTTTTCATACTAGATGTAGGCCCACCAACTACAGGTCTTCATCATCAATTGCCATACTATGGATCCCAGGACTGATTACATGTGTCAACAAAACCTAGCATAGACTATAGGTTCTTTTACATGTTGACCTTCACAAAACCTACTCAGAGCATCCCAGGATGTTACGAGCACACCGCTCTACCTGTCTGGATCTCGATAGAGCATCCCAGGATGTTACGAGCACACCACTCTACCTGTCTAGATTTTAAAGGATCTTTTCTATCTGAACTTTCACAAAACCTACTCAGAGCATCCTAGCACAGACTATAGGATATCGATAGAGCAACCCAGGATGATACGAGCACACCGCTCTACTTGTGAGGTTTTTAAAGTATCTTTTCTATGTGAAACTGTAGCAAAACCTACTTAGAGCATCCTAGCACAGACTATAAGATCTCGATAGAGCAACCCAAAATGTTATGAGCACACCGCTCTACCTATCCGGTTTTTAAAGAATCTTTTTATGCTACCTGTAGTAAAACCTTGAAAGAGCATCCTAGCACAGACTATAGGATCTCCCAGGATCTTTTCTATGCTACCTGCATAACCTGTCCACGGCCACAGAGTATCAAATAGATACTCACCATACATCATCCTGATGTACATCATCACATGATCAACCTGATCATCATCATAGCATCAACCTGATGCATATCATCTGGAGCAACATTCTGAAGCTCGTCATCTATGATCATCCTGATCAAACAATATATCCAACTGATGCATACAAAGTATCTACCTGATACATATCATCATGTTAGATTTTTAGCATTAATTCAATATGTTATAGGATCTTTACTGAGAGAATAACATGTACAGTATATCAATGCATAACAATCATATCAATCATGTCAAGCATCACAGGAATCAAAATCATGAGACAATAGACACATAGAGTTTCTGTGGGGAAAACCCTAAGGTGAAAAACCCCACAACTTCCTCAGAGATAGATGGAGCAATGGCTAAACCAAAGTACAACCAAATACAAAAGATAGTCTCCTACTATGCATCCGATCCTCCTCCTCCAATGTGCGCCACTTTCTGAGTGAGAGAAGAGTGAGTTCTGAGATGATAAAAATAGAGAATCCCGACTCTCTATTTATACTTGTCTTCACCTACCTAATTACTTATGGGGCCGACTTGTCTAACTCATCCTAATAACCCCAATTACATATATATCGGGCCGACACCCACATCAGGTAGTCTAATAACCCATCGGCAAGTTAATCTACTTGCGACACTTGTCAATACAAATGACGACACTTCCTTATAGAGGAATAACACATCTCTTATAAGGGTACAATAAATATATATATGAAATACATTCCGAAGTTACATATACATCAACATATCATACATGATCTACCTGATCATACAATGCATCTTCCTGATATACATAATGCATCCACCTGATACATACATAAGTACATGATCTACTTGATCATACAAGTATCCACCTGATACATATACAAATCCATGATCTACCTGATCGTACAAGTATCTACTTGATACCTATACAAATCCATGATCCACCTGATCATATCCAGCATCAACATGATGCATACATAAATGATCCAACTGATCATATCCAACATCCAACATGATGCATACAAACATAAATGATCCAACTAATCATAACCAGCATCCAACATGATGCATACAAACATAAATGATCCAACTGATCATGTCCAGCATCCAACATGATGCATACAAATACAGAGCAATAACTGGAGCATCATCCTGATGCTCATCATCCAGCTCTTACATCCATAGCCATGTGATGGATCCTCCTTCCAACATGCTTGGAATGGCTTTAGCAAATGTGTCCATCACTTCTTCCTCGAAGTGTCATCAATCTAAAGAATACCAACCCTCTCTCTTAAGTACTCGAACATCACTCTAGCTAGTGGCTTTGTCAGCACATTTGCAATATGCTCATCCGTCGCAACATACAGGAGCTTCACTGCTCCTCTCTGCACCATATCCCTGATATAGTGATATTTTATCTCTATGTGTTTCAACCTGTCGTGGAACACCGGGTTCTCAGACAGCTTAACACAACTCTGGTTGTCACAAAATATACTAGTAGCCTCCAGCAATAGATCAAATAACTCAGACAGTAGCTTCCAAATCCATATTGCCTCACAACTAACCGAACAAGCTGCAACATACTCTGCTTCGGTTGTACTCAGTGCTACACAGGACTGCTTCCTGCTAAACCAAGAGATCACACTTGATCCCATACTAAAGTAGCACCCAGAAGTGCTCTTCCTATCTGCAGCATTGCCTGCCCAATCTGAATCAACATAACCCTGTAGGTTAAACCTTTGATTCGCATCATACTTGAGCCCATAATCAACTGTACCCTTAAGGTACCTCAGAATATGATTTACAGCAACTAGGTGAACACACCTCAGATCCTTCAGGAACTGTCTCAATGTGTTCACCGCAAAGCAAATATCTAGTCTCGTATTCATCAGGTACATCAAGGACCCAATCATCTAATGATACATAGTGATATCAACCGGCTTAGATGAAGCATCACACAGAAGATTCAGGTTTGATGCCATAGGTGTGGCCATGGCCTTGCAGTCCATCATCCCGAAACTCTTCAGGATCTCTACTACATACTTCCCTTGTCCAAGGAAGATTCCATCTGCACTCTGCCACACCTCCACGCCTAGAAAATAGTGCATCATCCACAAGTTCTTCATATCGAACTCAAAAGCAAGCTTCTGCTGCATGTCGGAAATCAATCTATCTTCACCTATAATAAACAGGTCATCCATATACAAAAGTAGTATCACTGGATTGCCTTCCTCAACCTTGTAGTAAAGGTTGGAATCCACTTTACTCTTGGTAAAGCTCACACTGGATAGAAAGCTGTCTATCCTACCATACCAAGTTCTGAACATATATGACTCCTTTTCATGTGTCTCAGAACCAAGTGGCTACTCCACTTACACTTCTTCTTCAACTATACCATTCAAGAAAGCTGTCTTGAAATCCATCTAGTGTATCTTCCATTTCATCACTGCAGCCAGAGCAAGTACGTATCTAATGGAAGTGTATTTGGCTACAGGAGCAAAAGTCTATATGCTACCACCTGCAGCATGCTTGATCTTGTAGATCCTCTTGGAAGTCACTACAGACTCCCCTTCAGGTCTTGGGACTGCATCCCAAACATCTTCATGATCGAATGGTACTGCTCGATCATGGCATTCTTCCCAGATCCTGGGAACTTCAATATCTTCAATATTTTCAATAAATAACTTTGTTGCTAAACAAATGTTGTAGTCCTTATTTTGTAGGTGATGGTATACGATCTTTCCTACACAACAAGTTAAATTTCATGATTAGAAAACATCTCATATTTTTCAGAACAAATTCTTACACATAAAGAAATATGTCATACAATCATGCCATTATCTTAGCCAATGCTTCAATACAACATTTATCCATATCCCGTAACATTCTAGATTCCTTCCAATCTCTACCAGAACATTGCTAAGAGTGTGCACAACTCCCAACATGTCAACAAAGAGGTTTCATTCTAGATAAGTAGCAATGGAATGTTGTACAGTTCCATAGGCCACTTACCCATGTATATTAGTAGTATATTATTCATCAATGCAACTATTCTAATATGCATAATACACAACCGAATTCTAGGAACATGAGTATATACTTTATTGAACATTATTATTTAAACAAGAAAATATGCAAGGAATGATAATTCAAATACTTATCATATTTTGTTTGTTGGGTTGACTCCCTCTCAGTCTTTGCTTTTGCAACTCCATTCTGATGTGGATTGTGAGAAGTGGTCAACTCCCTCTGAATATATCCATCCTTGCAGAAACTACTGAAGTGTGCTCCTTCTTGATCTTTACTTCATTGTAGGAAACAACTACAGTGTGTTCCATCTTGATCTTTGCTTCCTTGCAGGAACAACTGGAGTGTGCTCCCTCTTGATCTTTGCTTCCTGGATTACCTGTCCTTGAACTCATATCCATCACTATGCATCCCTATTAGTATCATCATTGTGTTATCCTCAAGGTCTCATACATAATCACACATTAATTAGTATAATCTTAATACTATCAAAACAAAATAATCTTAAACATGTATAGTCATGATCATTTCAAACAAAGATAATAAACATTAGTATTCAAGGTTTCAGGGAAGTCTTCTTTTACTCATGCATATTCTTATTTTATCATAGGACTCTTTTGGTTAGTTAAATCATCAATCAAGATAAGAGACATAAAATGCATAAACCCTTGATTACTTACATTTCTAACTTTATGAATACACATAACCAATCATACCAAGTATACTTATATAAGGGATCCTAACACAAGGTAGGATTTTGACTTGATATAGGAAAAACATACCTAGATTGACCTGTTAGCTAGTTATGTCTAACATACCCACATGATGTCTTCTTGTTCTCTTCAATGACTTGTGCTAGTAACCTACATATCTCATAGGTTAACCATTATAGAACCAAGTTACACATACCTCGCAAATAGATCTTCTAAGCGATCCATGACAATGCATGAATCATTTTCCTCATGTCATCGTGATCATATGTTCTTGAACTAAGACATGATTTGTCTTCATTGGTGTACCTTTCATGTTAGCAGACAACATAAACCTCATACAACACCATAATGCATTAGTACAATCATAATTGTCAACACCCTAATCAATGAATATCTTCTATCATGCATTCATAATTTTATTAAGGTGATATGACAAGTCTAAATTTAATCAAGATTGTACTAACCGTAATAACATGAAGACAAACATACCATAAACTTAATCATGAACAAATCTCAAAACATACCTGGATGAGTCATACTTGTAGAGATTGCTTATAATCTTCTTATGTAAGACCTTAGCCTCATCTCCCTCTGAAACAAGAACTTCTTCACTTATGCAGGTGACCAATCCATTCTCTTCTAGGATTAATGAAATCCACTTGATTTGCAGGAATTGGATCTGGTGCTAGATTAGGGTTTGTTAGAGAAACCCTAAAAATTCAAAGTTTTAATTTCAAACTTCCAAAAGGATAGAAATATGTACCTTGATGAGCTGATCAAACTGGTATACTCATAATTTGAAAACTGCAAAGTTTCACCCCTCAAATTTGCCTTTGAAACTTATGGATTCACTAGACATGACCCCGAACTAGGGTTTGAGAAAGCCCACCCTTCTTCCCAATGAAAAGGTCCTATCCAATGCTCTAAGCTTCTATTTTTTTGAGATTCCAGTGGTGGTCACAGATTTCAAAACTTTACATTTTTGCAGAAGCCCTAATTTTCCACTTTTCCGATCAAAGTCCCGAACTAGGGTCTGATCAAGCTAGGCCTTCTGCCCAACCAAAAATTCTGATCTTGGTCTCTAAATTTTGATTTTAATGAGTAGCATTTAGCCGTAGTCTCCGATTACAAAAATTCCAACTTTCTCCGAAACCCTAAATTCCGGAAGCCATGAATGAAGGTGCTCAAAAATAATTATGTTTTGACATAAATATGTACCTGATTGTTTCTAGTGTAACTATGAAATTTTCAATCCACAGCGTCTAAAAAATTTTCTTGTGATACCCTGGCCTGTCATCTTTCCAACCCCATAGGTCTGACTTCAAATGTATTCTCTCAAAGAGAGTTATGCCAAGTGTCGCAACATGACCTGTTTATGGGATAAAATATGAGAGCATACTTGTACATAATTCCACATGTCACTGGTTCCGCTTCGGCCTCTAAAAATGTTACCTGAGAAACTACAGTTCTTGCACTACCCATCACTTCTTACGAAATTTCATTTCGAGCTTCCTAGCCCAAGTTATGATTTTTTTCTAGGGTCACCTGTTTATTACTGAGATCTCGAAGAGGCCGAAACCCTATATTGTACAGATCATAAATCATAAAGTAAAACAAATGAGAGGATTTCCTTTGGACACAAGGTACATGGGGATCTGATATTCGACCTGTAAAGTTTTCAGATTTGAAAACATCGCCAAAATGGATTTATACGGAAAGTGCTACGATGACTGGTTTTTTCTATATCAATCCCTACAATCGTAAGTGCAACAAGTGTCATACATGCCATACCATGACTTCTTTTAGGCTAGCTCTGATACCATGTTAATTTTTCAGAATATACTTCAATCTGATCTAGGATCTTAACTGAGAGAACAAGATGTACAGCATATCTATAGCATATCAATCATGGACACAATAATGCAAGCACACAAAAGAGACAGAGTTTACTTGGGGAAAACCATAAAGGTGAAAATCCCCAATAACTTCCTCAGAGATAGATAGAGTAATGATACAACCCAAGCATAAGAGATAGACATATCCTAGCAATAGATTCTCCTCCTCCACAAGTGCGCCACTCTCCCAAGAGTGTGAGAGAGAATAGATTGAGTGATCAAATAGAGTGCCTCCTACACTCTATTTATACTTGACTTGACTTGCAAAATAACCTTTACTAGGTCGGCCTCAACTTAACCACATAACATAATGCTGACTGGCCCGACACCCAATAGGGTGGTCTAATAACCCTTTGACCCACATGGATGACCCCCAATAGGGTGGTCTAATAAACCTTCGACCCACACGACTTATACAGGGCCGACCCCAACAAGGTGGTTTAATAACCCATCAAGTATAAGTTACGACACTTACAATATAAATGACGACACTTCCGTATAGAGGAATAATAACATCTCTATAGGAATACAAGTACTTCCATATAGAGGAATAATACCATCTCTATAGGAGTACAATATACATATCGGTGAAATACATTCTGAAGTTACATATACATCAACACTCCCTCTTAACTAGGAAAATATTTCTCGACATAGGTCTTATAGCACAAGTCTTCTTCTCTGGATCATCATCACTGGATAATCGTCATTGAGTCATCATCATCGTCATTGTTGTTGCTATCTCAATCAATCTCCGAATCTACTCGTCATAGGAAGTTCTATAGAGCTAGTACTTTTTCATAATGGATGTAGGCCCACCACCTGCAAGTCTTCATCATCAATGGCCATACTGTGGATCTCAGGACTGATTACGTGCGTCAACAAAACCTAGCATAGACTATAGGTTCTTTTACATGTTGACCTTCACAAAACCTACTCAGAGCATCCCAGGATGTTACGAGCATACCGCTCTACCTATCTGGATCTCGACAGAGCATCCCAAGATGTTATGAGCACACCTATCTACCTATCTGGATTTTAAAGGATCTTTTCTATGTGAACTTTCGCAAAACCTACTCAGAGCATCCTAGCACAGACTATAGGATCTCTATAGAGCAACCCAGGATGTTACGAGCACACCGCTCTACGTATCCGGTTTTTAAAGGATCTTTTCTATGCGAAACTGTAGCAAAACTTACTCAGAGCATCCTAGCACAGACTATAGGATCTCGATAGAGCAACCCAATATGTTACGAGCACACCACTCTACCTGTCCGGTTTTTAAAGGATCTTTTCTATGATACTTGTAGCAAAACCTCGAAAGAGCATCCCAACACAAACTATCGGATCTTCCAGGATCTTTTCTATGCTACCTGCACATCCTGTCCACGGCCACAGAGTATCAAACCAATACTCACCATACTTCGTTTTGATGTACATCATCACATGATCAACCTGATCATCATCATAGCATCAACCTGATGCATATCATCTGGAGCAACATCCTGAAGCTCATCATCTATGATCATCCTGATCAAACAATATATCCAACTGATGCATACAAATTATCTACCTGATACATATCATCATACATGATCTACCTGAACATACAGTGCAACCACCCAATATACATAATGCATCCACCTGATACATATATAAGTACATGATCTACCTGATCATACAAGTATCCACCTAATACATATACAATCCATGATCTACCTGATCATACAAGTATCTTCCTGATACATATACAAATCCATGATCCACCTAATCATATCCAGCATCAACATGATGCATACATAAATGATCCAACTGATCATATCCAGCATCCAACATGATGCATACAAAAATAAATGATCCCACTAATCATATCCAGCATCCAACATGATGCATACAAACATAAATGATACAACTCATCATATCCAACATCCAACATGATGCATACAAATATAGAGCAATAACTGGAGCATCGTCCTGATGCTCATCATCCAGCTCTTACATCCACATTCATGTGAAGGATCCTCCTTCCAACATGCTTGGAATGGCTTTATCAAATGTGTCCATCACTTCTTCCTTGAAGTGTCATCAATCTGAAGAACACCAAGCCTCTCTCTGAAGTACTCGAACTTCACTCTGGCTAGTGGCTTCGCAAACACATCTGCAATATGCTCATCCGTCGTAACATACAGGAGCTTCACTGCTCCTCTCTACACCATATCCCTGATATAGTGATATTTGATCTCTATGTGTTTCAACCTGTCGTGGAACACCGGGTTCTCAAACAGCTTCACACAACTCTGGTTGTCACAAAATATACCAGTAGCCTCCAACGATAGATCAAATAACTCAGACAGTAGCTTCCGAAGCCATACTGCCTCACAACTAACTAAACAAGTTGCAACATACTCTGCGTCGGTTGTACTCAGTACTACACAGGACTGCTTCCTGCTAAACCAAGAGATCACACCTGATTCCATACTGAAGCAGCACCCAGAAGTGCTCTTACTATCTGCAGCACTGCCTTCCCAATCTGAATCAACATAACCCTATAGGTTAAACTTTTGATTCACATCATACTTGAGCCCATAATCAACTGTACCCTTCAGGTACCTCAGAATATGCTTTACATAAACCAAGTGAACACTCCTCATATGCATCAGGAACTGGCTCAATGTGTTCACCGCAAAGTAAATATTTGGTGTCATGTTCATCAGGTACATCAAGGACCCAATCATCTGACGATACATAGTGATATCAACTAGCTCAGATGAAGCATCACACAGAAGCTTCAGGTTTGATTCCATAGGTGTGGCCATGGCCTTGCAGTCCATCATCCCGAACCTCTTCAGGATCTCTATTGCATACTTCCCTTGTGCAAGGAAGATTCCATCTGCACTCTGCCACACCTCCATACCTAGAAAATAGTGCATTGTCCACAAGTTCTTCATCTCGAACTCAGCAGCAAGATTTCGCTGCATGTCGAAAATCATTCTATCTTCACCTATAATAAATAGGTCATCCATATACAAAAGTAGTATCACTGGATTGCCTTCCTCAACCTTATAGTAAAGGTTGGAATCTACTTTACTCTGGGTAAAGCCCAAACTAGATAGAAAGTTGTCTATCCTACCATACCAAGTTCTGCACATATATGACTCCCTGTCATGTGTCTCAAAACCAAGTGGTTGCTCCACATACACTTCTTCTTCAACTACACCATTCAAGAAAGTTGTCTTGAAATCCATCCGGTGTATCTTCCATTTCATCACTATAGCAAGAGCAAGTACGGATCTAATGGAAGTGTATCTGGCTATAAGAGCAAAAGTCTCTATGCTACCACCTGCAGCATGCTTGATCTTGTAGATCCTCTTGGAAGTCACTATAGACTCCCCTTCAGGTCTTGGGACTACATCCCAAACATCTTCATGATTGACTGGTACTCCTCGATCATGGCATTCTTCCGAGATCCTGGGAACTTCAATATCTTCAATATTTTTAATAGATAACTTTATTGCTGAACAAATGTTGTAGTCCTTCTTTTGTAGGTGATGGTATACGATCTTTCCTACACAACAAGTTAAATTGCATGATTAGAAAACATCTCATATTTTTCAGAACAAATTCTTACACATAAAGAAATATGTCATACAATCATGCAATTATCTTAGCCAATGCTTCAATACAACATTTATCCATATCTCGTAACTTTCTAGATGCCATCCAATCTCTACCAAAACATTTTTAAGAGTGTGCACAACTCCCAACATGTCAGCAAAGAGGTTTCATTCTAGATAAGTAGCAATGGAATGTTGTACAGTGCCACAGGCCACTTACCCATGTATGTTTGTAGTATACTGTTCATCAATGCAACTATTCTAATATGCATAATACACAACCTAATTCTAGGAACAAGAGTATATACTTTATTGAACAATATTATTTAAACAATAAAATATGCAAGGAATGATAATTCAAATACTTATCTTTTTTTGTTTGTTGGGTTGACTCCCTCTCAATCTTTCCTTCTTTTCTGTAACTCCATTCTGATGTGGATTGTGAGAAGTGGTCAACTCCCTCTGAATATCTGCATCCTTGAAGAAACTACTGAAGTGTGCTCCTTCTTGATCTTTGCTTCCTTGTAGGAAACAACTGGAGTGTGCTCCCTCTTGATCTTTCCTTCCTTGTAGGAACAACTGGAGTGTGCTCCCTCTTGATCTTTGCTTCCTCGATTACCTGTCCTTGAACTTATATCCATCTCTATGCATGCCTATTAGTATCATCATTGTGTTACCCTCGAGGTGCCATTCATAATCACACATTCATTAGTATAATCTTAATACTATCAAAACACAATAATCTTAAACATGTATAATCATGATCATTTCAAACACAGATAATAAACATTAGTATTCAAGGTTTCATGGAAGTCTTCTTTTACTCATGCATATTCTTATTTTATCATAGGACTCTTCTGGTTAGTTAAATCATCAATCAAGATGAGAGACATAAAATGCATAAACCCTTGATTACTTACATTTCTAACTTTATGAATAAACATAACCAATCATACCAAGTATAATTATATAAGGGATCCTAACACAAGGTAGGATTTTGACTTGATATAGGAAAAACATACCTGGATTGGTATGTTAGCTAGTTATGTCTAACATACCCACATGATGTCTTCTTGTTCTCTTCAATGACTTGTGCTAGTAACCTACATATATCATAGGTTAACCATTATAGAACCAAGTTATACATACCTCGCAAATAGATCTTCTAAGTGATCCATGACAATGCATGAATCTTTTTCCTCATGTCATCATGATCATATGTTCTTGAACTAAGACATGATTTTTCTTTCTTGGTGTACCTTTCATGTTAGCGGACAACATAACCTCATACAACACCATAATGCATTAGTACACTCATAAGTGTCAACAACCTAATCGATGAATATCTTCTATCATGCATTCATAATTTTATTAAGGTGATACGACAAGTCTAAATTTAATCAAGATTGTACTAACCATAATAACATGAATACAAACATACCATAAACTTAATCATGAACAAATCTCGAAACATACCTAGATGAGTCATACCAGTCGAGATTTCTTGTAATCTTCTTATGTAAGGCCTTAGCCTCATCTCCCTCTGAAACAAGAACTTCTTCACTTATGCAGGTGACCAATCCATTCTCTTCTAGGAGTAACCCAATCCACTTGATTTGCAGGAACGGAATCTAGAGCTGGATTAGGGTTTGTTGGAGAAACCCTAAAAATTCAAACTTTGAATTTCAAACTTCCGAAAGGATAGAAATATGCGCCTTGATGAGCTGATCAAGCTGGTATACTCATAATTTGAAAACTGCAAAGTTGCACCCCTCAAATTTGCCTTTGAAACTTCTGAATTCATTGGACATGACCCTGAACTAGGGTTTGATAAATCCCACCCTTCTGCCCAATCAAAAGGTTCGATCCAAATCTCTAAGCTTCTATTTTTCTAAGCTTCCAAGCGTGGTCACAGATTTCAAAAATTTACATTTTTGTAGAAGCCCTAATTTTCCACTTTTCCAATCAAAATCCCGAACTAGGGTCTGATCAAGCCCGGCCTTCTTCCCAACCAAAAATTATGATCATGGTCTTTAAATTTTGATTTTGATCAACAACATTCATCCGTAGTCTCCAATTACAAAAATTCCAGCTTTCTTCGAAACCCTAAATTCCTGAAGGCATGAATAAAGGTGCTCAAAAATAATTATGTTTGATAGAAATATGTAGTTGATTGTTTCTAGTGTAACTCTGAAATTTTCAATCCACAGGATGTGAAAATGTTTCCTGTGATATCCCAACTTGTCATCTTTCCAACCCCACATGTCTAACCTCAAACGGATTCTCTAAGAGAGAGTTATGCCAAGTGTTACAATGTGACCTATTTATGGGATAAAACAAGAGAGAAAACTTGTATGGAATTCCACGTGTCACTGGTTCCATTTCAACCTCTAAAAAAGTTACCTGAGAAATTACAGTCCATGCACTACTTGTCCCTTTTTACGAAATTTCATTCGGAGCTTCCTATCCCAAGTTATGACCTTTTTTCCAAGGTCACCTGTTTATGACTGAGATATGGAAGAGGCAGAAACCCTATATTGTACAGATCATAAATCACAAAGTACAACGAATTAGAGGTTTTCCTTTGGACACAAGGTACATGGGGATTTAGTCTTCAAGCTGTAAAATTTTCAAATCTGAAAACATCGCCAAAATGGATTTATAGCGAAAGTGCAACGATGACTGGTTTTTTCTATATCAATCCCTAACATCGTAAGTGCAACAAGTGTCATACATGACATACCATGCCTTCTTTCAGGCTAACTCTGATACCATGTTAATTTTTCAGAATTTAATTCAATATGATCTAGGATTTTAACTGAGAGAACAACATGTACAACATATCTACATCATATCAATCATGGACACAATAATGGAAGCACACAAGAGACACAGAGTTTACTAGGGGAAAACCATAAAGGTGAAAAATCCCTAATAACTTCCTCAGAGATAGATAGAGCAATGATACAACCCAAGCATAAGAGATAGAAATCTCCTAGCAGTAGCTTCTCCTCCTCCACAAGTGCGCCACTCTCCTGAGAGTGTGAGAGAGAATAGAATGAGTGATCAAATAGAGTGCCTCCTGCACTCTATTTATACTTGACTTGACTTGCCTAATAACCTTTACTAGGTTGGCCTCAACTTAACCACATTACATAATGCTGACTGGGCCAACACCCAATAGGGTGGTCTAATAACCCTTTGACCCACATGGCCGACCCCCAATAGGGTGGTCTAATAACCCTTCGACCCACATGACTTATACAGGACCGACCCCAACAAGGTGGTCTAATAACCCATCAAGTATAAGTTACGACACTTACAATATAAATGACGACACTTCCATATAGAGGAATAATAACATCTCTATAGGAATACAAGTACTTCCGTATAGAGGAATAATAGCATCTCTATAGCAGTACAATATACATATGGGTGAAATACATTCTGAAGTTACATATACATCAAAATGATTTGGGATCTTAACCAATCATCAAATAACATTTCTCAAATAATAATGGATGATAAAATGAAAGAGCCATACCTACTCTTTGAAAGTCTGCTCTTGTTCTCCTTGGATCAGCAGGATTTTCAATGTTTGGAGCAGCAGACTATAGAGTGTTTTGGGCCCACTTTGGTAACTGAAAAGGATCATTATGGTTTGATTCCGAACCTAATATGTCATGGCCATCAAATTCTGATAAAATATTAGAGATATCAGATCCAATGCTTTCTTCATATTCTCTTGAATCTTCTTCTTGTGGAGGATGCGGATTGGCAGTGTTTTCCTCGACTAGTTTCAGATATGGCGGCGGTTCTTCAGACTTCACACTTCGCTCTATGAATATATTTTTGGATCTGATATTCATGAGTTTATATGCTTTTTATTCTTCTCCATACCCTATTAGGATGCATTCAATACTTTGTGGATCCAAAGCTTTTCTCTTATCAGAAGGAATTCTAGCCCATGCAATGGAGCCAAAAACCCTCAAATTGGACACATCCCGTTTGTGACCAGTGAATGCTTCGAAATGAGTTTTACCTTTCAAGGATGAATGCGGAACTCAGTTCTGAATGTATGCAGCAACATTCATGGCTTCAGCCCAAAACATTTCAGCCAAACTTTTTGACTCAAGCATACAGGTAGCCATCTTTTTCAGTGACCGATCCTTCCTTTCCGCTACACTGTTCTGCTGGGGTGTGTAGGGAACAGTATGTTGGATCTGAATTATGCTTTCGGAACAAAGTTGCAGAAACTAAGTCTTGATATATTCTCTTCCATTATCATATCTAAAATATTTTATCTTGCTCTCAGTGTCGGCCACAACAGAAGCCTTAAAATCCTTGAATTTTCCAAGCACTTATGACTTGTTTTTGAGAAAAAATACCCAAGTAAAGCGGGAGAAGCCATCGATGAATGTCAAAAAATACCTTGAACCATTCATGGACATATTTGGCAGTGGACCACTGATATCAGAATGTATGAGACCCAAAATAGTAGAAGCGTTGCTAGCTTTGCCGCGGTCGAACTTGTGCTCGGGGTGCTTCCCAATGATGCAACCTGGGCAAATTCCCTTCGAGGAATGGAGGTGCAGAAGACCATCAACCATGGATTTGTTTTGTAACAACAGAAAATAAATATAATTAAGGTGTCCAAACCTTTCATGCCAAATCCTACTAAACTTGCTTCCATGAGTGAGGAGAGCAGTGGGCTTTTCAAGTGGCACAAAGTGAGAAAACTCTTAGTATTTTGCAGTGTGGTTTTCCTTTCCGACTGCTATACGTCTTACACTTTCAATATCAGAAATTTCAACTTTCTTAGTGCTGAATGTATATTTCTTTGGTTCACCAGTGTGTGTCATTTGATACACAGAAAGTAGATTTGAATCCAAGGAAGGAACATACAGAACATTCTGAAAACTTCCATGCTCTAAATGGATGGTACCTTTAACCTTTGAAGAAATTTTTGATTCATCTCCCAAATGGATGGGGATGGAGCATCTTGGATCAAATGAAGAGAAGGAGTAAATATTTGCAGCCATATGATTCGAGGCACCAGAATCTATCAATAGAGTGGTGGGTTTCGAAACAGTTTTTATGAGTGCTTGACCTCTTTCATGATCATCATTTCGATCCTTCTTCCGTGCACCGTCGGGAAGAGTTATGTTATTCTTTTCCATAAGAAGGGCCATTTGATATATTGTCTTCTTCATGCATGAAATTTCAGGATGAAATCCATGGTTGCAATAAGTACATTTAGATTTTTCTTTACACTTTTGCTTGTTCCTTGAACCGGATGGTGCATCAGATGGTTTTCTTTTCTCTCTTTGCTTGGATGGTTCGAATTTGGGATTCTCTTTCTTTTGCTTCCCTTTCCATTCGAATTCATGGGTCCTTGAACAAATAGGGATGAATCTTTGGATTTTATGGACCCCATTTGAATCAACTTGTCATTCTCTTTGGTAACGGATTCAATGAAGGCATTCAAGGTAGGCATCTTCCAATTCGGGGTAGTTAGCCGACCGGAATTGAAAGTAGAGACAAATACCGAGAAATATTTACCAAGTTTTGAAAGAATGGAGAGGATCAATTGCTTATCCTCTTTGATAATTCCATTGTTCTTCAATTGTAAGGACAAATGCTTGAATCTTGTGAAAAAGTCATTGATGGTCTCGAAATTTTCAAAATTCAATGCAATCAATTCATTTTACAATTGAAAAGACCGCATATCATCTTGCTTCCTGAAAAGATTCTCGATTTGCTCCAATACTACCTTTGGAGTAGTCAATCCACTAAGGTGAAAGTGAAGATCCTTGGAAATATTGAGGCAAAGAAGACCATATGCTTCATCCCACTTTTTGAAGTGCTTTGATTTTTCAATGAGTGTATTGGGTTGAACTTCAAGGCCCATGGTGACTTTGTAGTACCCTCTTGAGCGCAACATAATCTCCATGTAATTCTTCCATTCAAAATAATTGAAAGGAGTGAGTAGCTTAGAAGAAGAAGAATCCATCTCAATCATAGCGAATGCACTTGATGGAGATGATAAACCTACAAATCACAATCAAAACAAGAATAGTAAGGTCGAACAATCCACCCTTTTAGAGTTGCATCACACCTAGGATTGGAGATTAAGAAAGATTGAATGATTCCAATGTATCAAATCCAGGAATTTTGTGGAAAATTCAGTATTCTGGAGTGGATTGGAGTGTATTTTCATCTTTACATGCACATGAGCGAATGCACATGCAATTTTGCATGCCAAACCTTCAGTAATTTTGAGCAAATTCACTCAATTATTCATGTAGAACACCTGTAGAAGAGAGATATTGTCCCTGCAATGGCTCTGATACCATGTAAAATTAGTCATAGCAGATCTATTGAACAAGAATATCAATCACAAAGATTTAAAACAATTTGGAGTAAAAACTGTGCAAGAGAAATGCATCAATGCTCTATAATCCAAAAGGGTAGAATTACAATACAATACTATGACAATGAGTGATAAATTTGAATTAGCTAAGGAGGTGATTCGAATATACTGCATCGTGTAGCTTGGATCCAACTAGGAGTCCTCATCATCATCGGTGGTGGTCATCAATGCACAAATAACTGTCAGATAGGTGTCAAACTGAGTCTAACTGAGTGTAATAAGTGTAACTGATGGTAAGTGGCACTAATGTAGGGATGGAGGCTTAGTGGGGGGTGCCTGAGGAGTTAAATGCACTTAGAATAGGTAGTCAGGTCTCATCGAAGGTCAATCGGATTGATAACAATAATTATGGGTCAATCAAAGGTCAATCGGAGTGATAACTGAAGTGAACTGGACTGGTAGGTGAGAAAAGGATCCCTTCTGCAATGGAAGGTGAGAAGTAGGTGCCTACCTGACTAGGAGGGCTAAATTTGAGTGGAAAGTAGCTCCTAAGTGCTGGAAGACTAGGGACTAGGTACTGGATGCATCAAACTGGTGATTGGGAAGCATGCAGGTGCATGCATGCAAAGTACATAACTGAATGTTGAGATATCCTAACAACTTTTTACACATCCAATACTTAATCTTGAAATTTTAAAATAGATTTTAGCAATTTCAAACTCTGATTTTGCATTTTCGAAAACCAAACTCAACACTTTACAAGAATTATAATCACAGTGAAATTGAACATACTAGTAAAAACAAACATTCAAGTGTATTATTTAACAAAATACTTCCATTTTAATTTTATTGGCAATTTGCCTCACATCGCTCATTCCATTTAGCTTCAACAAGCAAGACCATAATCGATCTAACAAAAATGTGTCCTTGACATTATCGTAAGTATAATTTTTTGTTATAATATAGTTTCCTTCCTCGCTAGAAACATGTTTTTCTTCGGAGTCATCGACAATCATAGTATTTGTCCGATCCCAACCATGGATCAAAGTGTCCCAAACTATACTCAAAGGCTTGCGAAATACAAAAGGATTTCCATCACCCTGAAAACCCTCTCTGGCTACGGAAGAACAATGTTCCTATCTTAAAATTAATCTAAATAGTTCGCTTTTCAATCCTGTTCTTTCTAATAATCTAGGAAAAAACTCGTCAATGTTTTTTCGTTGAGCAGAGCTCAAAAATACTAAATCATTTTTTAAAAAATTCCCTTAAGCTTGGTCGTATAACACAATACTTTGTTGATGTTTCAAAGTCCAGTGGTCGTCGCAATCCAGGTTTCTATTTTCTATGCAATGCGTGTAACAAAATGCCCTTGAAATAAAAAAAATTATCAATGGTTTACTAGAAGCAAATCTTCTAGTACTATCTGCAAACAAAAACCACACACACACAACCCAGTCAATAAAATATTATGGTTCAATGTTTCTAAGTATATTGCTTTCATGTTCAACAATTTTTTAAACACATTACCAAATACATGGTATGATGTCCATAAATAATATGAGAGTTGTGCAATAAAACTTACATCAATTAAATGCAGGAGTTGTAAAAAATATACAAATCACTAAATGAATTGTTTTTGTATAATATGACGGTCATTTAAAATTCAATGTGTTTAACCAACGCCCCATTTTTGAACGAGGCCCAAGATAACTCAACAGACAACACAACATTGTTTTTCTAGTTATATCTCTCTCTTGTGAAGCGTCAAATTTCCAACTAGTTGGCATTTTCAAACAGTTTTTCTTGCAATTGTCTACTCATTGATATTGCCCTTCATCTATAAACAACATGTATGTTTGTTTATGTATATCTCCATATTGGATAAGTACATCCTTGAATGAATTTTTGTATAATATGTTATGTACTTCACCAACATTATAGTATGCAGACATTGAGTGATTATAAATAGTACTAAGTTTACATTGCTCTCGACCCCAAATAAATACAAATTCCTCATTTTTCAACCATTCAAATATGCCAAGGAAATTTTTAATTTCCATGTTGTCGAGCGAGGACAACCACAGAGCAATGTTGAAATGCTCTCTAGAAACACTGATAATTTTAGGGCTGAACATGCGTGTATAATAACGAAAGCAATTATGGACAAAATGAGGTTGTTCTGAAGAATCTCCAATGTTGGATAACATCTAAACTCCAAAGAGCAATCCCTCTACTCCCAGGACAAATAGTTTCTTTTGCGGTGATATCCTGACTCCATACAAGAACATTGACTATATATATAAAAACAACAACAACACTTGATTCATGAAGTTAACGATCACAACCATGCAATTGTAAATGAAGATGTTGATTTCCAAAGAATAATACAAAAATCACCCAAAATTTCACAGTTTCAATTGATTTAGTAAAAGCATCACAATGAACTAATAATATGTTACATTCAGACGAAAATAGCAACATCTCCGGAAAAAACAGAAAACACATTGAATGATTTAAAATAGGCAATGATAGATTACATCTAGAAATAGGCAATGATAGGTTACATTTGATGGTTGTCACTCAACCAGGATTCAACTGGGAGATGGCATTGAAGGTTCTGATATCAGCTGGTTCATGCATTTTACTTAAATATTGCCAAATTCCATTTACCAATTCAGTATTTGTCCTAAGGGATGATTCAATAAAGGGCTTACTCAAAATACAGTTTTGAAATGGAAGTGCTTTCTCACCATTGACACCCTCCAAAAAAGTCATTGATGTATTAATTTACGAAGTTTTCATTGGGAACTCCGTCCACACACTCTTCATATTTTTTTGTGAATTTCCTTCTTGATCATAGGTACATCTCTCTTGAAACCAAATAAATAAAAATTTATGCTCATATGATTTATCTTTACCACTTGCCACCAAAAATTTTGTAAGCAGTGGCTTCCCCTCATTGACCTACATTTAGATGACCAAATCCCAACATTGAATTTGGAAAGAAGTAAATCCAAAAATTCAATGGCATGTTTATGTGACTCGTATGAAGATCTTTTATGTTTAAATTCAAATTCACCATTAGTAATCTCTTCCCCCTTTTTTCCTCTTTCCCCTCCAACAGTATTTTTTTTATTTCCTTTTTTTTCTCTTTTGGAGTCATTTTCTATGGCTTTCTTGTGAAATAGAAAACCTTCCATTTCTAATATCAATAAAAATTTTGTATGGGGAGCTGCACAAAAATATTTCTTGTCATTATATACTTCGGAATAAATTTGTTTTATCAATTTAAGTAAAAAGTATTCTTTGTCTTTTACCTATCAATGGCAGGCCAACATTTGACTGGTGAGCAACATCGCTGGAGACACTACATTTTGACACCAAGCCCTCTCCAGTTTCAATATTGTCGAAGCACTCTTCTAGTTCATTATTCACCAAGCACTCTTCTGCTTCTTTACTGTCCAAGCTCTCGCTTTGTTCATTATTGTCTAAGTTCCCACCTGGTCCATTATTCTCCAACATGATTTGTTGGCCAATCTTCAGGGACATCGTCTATGCCAACTCTAGTTGTGGATGATCCACATGTTGACCTAGAAATTTGTAGGTATACATTTTATATAATTTTTTGAAAGTATTCAAAGTCACTATCCCCTTTCATAATTTAGTTAATTTAACCACGATCTTTGAAAAAAAAAAATTACCTTCTTGTCCTATTTGTGCTCTGGTTTGGTAGTTATTTGTAGAGTCTATATCACATTCACTTTTGTCATTGGATAGTATAATATGATTGGACGATACCTGGATGCGCTCTTTATTTGAAGCTGTAGTAGAATAGGAATTTGAAGAAGTTATTGAACATAATCGACCGAGAAAAGTAAAATAAAATCAAAGACATCTGAAAAATGTTAATAGAAATACCTTGTTTTAGAAAAGTAAAATAAAATCAAAGACATCTGAAAAAAGTTAATAGAAATACCTTGTTTTACACCCAATTCATGATAGAAACTGTTCATAAATAGCTCTTGTTGTACTGACTCCACAATAGAAATAACTATTCTTTCTGGAGATTGCATCAATGAATGAAGAATCCTACCTCCTGCGTACAATGAAAGAACTATGCCTTGAGAAGAGACCTGTCTGGAAACTATGTGATCCCAGAATTCTTATGTCCTTTCTTTTGCAAACACATGGCTTCTAGCACTATCATTGTTAACCTTGGGCCAAGGTAAATCAACCATTGGTAGGCCCTCGTCCTTCTAATCCATATCAAGTTCAGAAGTAGATAAAATATCATTCTTTGTTCCAATGCTCCAACACTGTATAATAGAGAATCCTATAAATGATTCCCTGGAGAATTCTCTATAAACTCCCTTTGTAGGATTCAGTGTAACATGTTTTTTTGATTTGTTGCTGAAAATTGTGAAAGCTTTAGAAATCATACAAGAGTTTTCCATGTCAGCTAAAAAAAACAAGTACATGTCTCTTGATTTGTTTCGAAGTAGTACAAAAATGCCAGCATGTCTTGTTTTGTCCATGTACTATAACAATTATACATATCCACAGCAACAAATTCACAGCTGACTGCCACACCAAAAAATGGAATTAATCTGAGTATGTTGACCAAAGATTTAGGATAACAACATTGACAAGCAAACTGTGAACTATTTTCGATGTCGCCAATGTACATACCCATTCTCTCTTTATCAATATATAGATTCAATATTTTTTGAGCATCAACTAGTATTTTGGTACCATTATCCACTTCAGATTCGTTCTTTCTCTTTTTACTCGGAGATTTTACTTGCTTTTCGGAGAATAAAATACTGCACAGTTGCTGGAGATGGTTTGGTGCAATTTTATATATTTCAATGACGTTTTGGTCAGTGACAATCTGTGACTGATCACTTTGAACATCATTAACTTTGAGATATTCAACGATTGAATGCCTGGTTGACCTCTTGTCCTTGATTCGTTTGCAATATTGATTTAAACTTTCTGCGCAAACGTTTTTATCCACTGTTGTTCTCATCCAAACCGATCTCTTGATTATATTGTCCGCCACAGTGGTCAATTCATCTTCATCAACATCACGCAATGGTCTAAAAAAATTAGATCCATAATTCTTTATTTTATTTGGAAAAAAATCATCCTGATTGATGCTCTTGGGCGAGCATGTCAAGGAGCCACTTTTGTAAAGCTCGAATAAAGACTGCCATTTTCTCCACAGTCGTTCTGATGTCAAAACAAGAGTTAGCTTGTCTTTAAGGCTCTCCTTACTTTGAACTTGAAAGATATCCATACATTGAGATTGGAAAGACTGCAAACATATCAAATTGAATATTCCAGTTAATTTGCTAATTTCATAACACAGGAAGCAATCTAAAGACTTTGATTGATAAGAAGAAAACTTTTATACTTGCCAAGCATCACTTGAAATGTTTCACTTTCCAGGGCGGGATGGGATACCGCAGGATATCCATTTCTCCCTTGCTTTTTCAACTTGAGAAATGTATGTAGTCTCTGAAAATTCTTTATTGGATAAATTCTGTTGTTTGCATAATTTTTTGATGATGTCTTGAGGAACATCTCTATGTAGAATACGAGTTGTTCAATGCCAATACCTTCAATTGATATTTTTATATCGATCATCTGCAATGATTATTTGCTGCACAGAAATAGTATGCCTCCCATCCAATATATAAAAATTTATTGTTGGAAAATTAATATCTTCTTCATTTCCAGGAAGAAAGGGAAATGTGGTCTCCTTGTCGAAAGGAAATAGAATGGCATCACTCAATGTTGTTGTAAATGTATGGACAAGAGATGCAACCATCTTTTGCATGACCTCCTCATCAACCTTTCGGTATTGTAAGTGAGGAGGCACAACAACACATCTTGTTACGTCAATGGAAAAAATGTTCTCCTTGAACAAAACGTATTTGATTTGCTCTTGTTGAACTTCTTTTGAACTTTCGAAGCTCTTAGTCGCTTTCCGCATCATCGCTCTAGAAGGACTTCCTTTGAGTTGTTTGAAGGAATATTTGTCCACATCTTTTACAATATTTTGGAAAAATACTCTTCTGTTGTATGTAAGAATCTTTTCATGGCATACCTTTATCAGCTTCTTATTAATATTCATGTAATGCAATATAGAGGAAGTTTTCCCAGCCAACATTCTTTTCCTCCATACCGACAAAATTCCTTTCTTCAAGGATGACGCGAAATCAATTTTGAAACGATTAGAAACCACATACGAGGGAAAAACCCAGCCTTTCTTCACACAGGAAATCGGATCTGGATCAGGACCACTTTTCATTAGATCTGGTCGATAATTACAAACCATAAGATCAAGCTGGAAAAGGCAATAGTTTTCACCATTGACCACTTCAACTTGAACTCGCAATTGTTCATTAGATTCAACGGGATCCGCATATGTCAATATTCCAATTCTACTATGAGCTTCGTCATCATTCAAGCATAGAAGATATAAATCCAGGTACAAATTATCTGGTTCTTCCATCCCAACATACCATCCATTTCTGAACGGCTGAAGGTAGTAGTGATCTGTTATCAATTAAAAGAGAGGGATTTCCTGGTAGTTACTGAAACTCAACAACGCAACCATGCTTTATCTGCAAAACAATCAATATTAAGTAGTCAATATAAGAATGCATACAATGTCTATAATTATAAATTAGTGTTTTAATATTAGATGTATACTTGCAAATTTTCATGCTAATGATCCATGGTTAAGGAACGACCCCTCATTTTAAAAATCAATTGATTGATTAAGAACAAATCTACTAGCATTTTCCATAAGAGATCGAATCCACATTTTACAGAGTCATTTGAGATAAGGATCGATCATAGAACGAGCAATCATCATAGAAGGGGCGACCGATCCTTCTTGTTTATGTGTATGAGTTAAACACATGTTATGTATTCGAGTTTATGTGAGTTTTTGTACTTAATTTATATGTATGTGAATGATAATTGCACATTGATTAATTGGAATACAAGTGCTTGATTGTGAAGAAGAAACACATAGTTTGACGAATTCATGGCTAACTGGTGAATGCGGTAGAGATTCAACATAGTTCTGTATACTGCGATAGCTTCCAAGTGCGAAGACATCTGGTGTTCTATCCCATTAGTTAGTTGATGTTAAATAGAACGTTATGCAAAGATCATAACGACATCCATACATTGCCATGGTTAAGAGAATCTTGATTATGCAACCACATTATTCGCTTCGGGTTAGACTTCAACCTGTTTACAAGGTAATGTCGAAGGGGCCAGTGAAAGGGGTTTTGTTGTGTATACATTTATCTCATGAATGAAGGGTCAGCTGACCCTTATTGTCCTCAGTCTTGTTTCAGTGTTCACCATTCTTCATATACATGAATTGACACCCTCGCCTTCGGAGGTTTCATATTTGGACAAAAGTATATGCAGACCACCTAATAATTTGAAAATATTTCTGGTATTAAAAATGGAATTTACATGCATTGAATAGATGGCAACCCTAATTAAGCTTGGAAAATTACTGGACAACAAGCACTACAAATCATACAGAGATAACAAAAAAAACTTATTAAAGAGTATTGATTGGATTGTTTCTTATCTCTTCTTTTCCACCAGACCAAAGCAGTTTGACTGTAACTAAATGGCTACCTTGGCTTTGTTAAAAATTCCCATTCAAAGAAAGGGCGTTCGACCCTTCTACCAAGTATTCTTTTGATAATAGTTCTAGACTGCAAAAGGGTCAGCCAATCCTTCTTGTGTTCAACATCCTGTATACAGGTGAACTCCTAGATATATGTGTTCACAATTGTATACTAAACAAAGGGGCAGTTGATCCTTCTTGTTGGAGGTTGGAAGTCAGGATAAATATTGTTTATATGTTATAACTTAGCTAATCTCCGTTCCCCACTATTTATTGCGGAAGTTGGGAGTCAGGAATTATTGTCCCATCCTACAATCTGCATTGCAGGTTGCGGGATAGCGGAATTGATGGAACGTTTTAAAAAATCTAGGTATCCGTAATCCATAATATATTTGTGTCTTCGGAAAAGGCGATGAAATCCTCATGCGGGGTGCAAGAAGGATCAACCAATCTTTCTTGTGCCGAGTATTCTGTTCAAAGTAGTTCTAGGGTGCAAGAACGGTCGGTCGATCCTTCTTGTGTTCACCATTCTGGATGTAGGTGAATTGTAACATATAGGTGTCTACAGTTCTCTACTAAACGAAGGGGCGGCTGATTCTTCTTATCGTAAGTCAGGATAAATATTGTTGATATGTTATATCTTTACAATTCACTCACAAATGAAGGGTCGGCTGACCTTTCTTCTACGCAGTATTATGTTCAAAATAGTTCTAGACTACCAGAAGGGTCGGTCGATCCTTCTTGTGTTCACCATTATGGATACAAGTGAATGGTTGGATATAGTTGTTGACAATTTTATAATAAACGAAGGGGCAACTGATCCTTCTTGTCCGATGTCAGAAGCCGGGATAAATATTCTTTATATGTTATAACTTAGCCAATCTCCGTACTAGGTTGAATTCTGCATTAATTTGGAAGAAAGAACATTGAGAATATTTAAATTTGTGGATCAGAGCATATAAAATGAATTCTAACTCAGATATTATAGTCAACTATGAGGCAAAGTGATAAGATGGTGTAACACAAAATACATTCACAAAAGATAAATTAAAAGACTGAAGAAAGTAACAACATATGAATCTCTGTTTGGGATATACTTGTACTTTTGTTATTCATTAAAGTCTTCAAAAAATATTACGTCATTGTATTTTTTGCTCTCAGATCCAATCCCTATTACTTTGTAAAATTAAAATTATACAAAACGTTCTTCGAATTCTTTGCTAAAAAAATAAATTTCAAAGAAATCTACCGATGGGACATCCAAATCTATTCTCAAATATGTATTCCTAACATAGCCTGTGTTTTGGTTTCCCAAATCTTTCAACAATTATTCATTGCTCTTCAGTTGGGATTTCATAATCCATCATTTCTTTCACCATCACCTCCAATTCTATGCATTCTGTGTAACATACATCTGGCAGACCCTTCTTAATCATTACAAATTGTTCAAGTATTTCAAAATCATCGGTCAATTTATCAATTATTGTCTTTCCAGTTAATCCTTTGACCATGACATATGATCATAATTTATCCTTTCAACCTCTTGGAAATCCATAATCTTCAGTAAGTTTTCAGCCTTATTCTTAATGATGAATGGACCAACTTTAAGAGGGAATTTCACATCCGATGCTTTTTTGAAAGCACATAAATGTTCTTCTTGGGAATGAAACCTTTGTCTAATAAATTCCAAGGCAGAAACCCTCGCTGTTAAAAAGGCTGGAAACAGATATGGTGCTCCAATAAAACCATACACCCTAATTATAGTATGTTCTCTATACAAGAACCAATCACCTGTTTTTCCTTATGGTGTAGGCTGAAAGTTTCTTTAATTTCTTCTAACACTCGGGGCATTTCAGCATTAAAAATAATTTTGTAAACTTCTGCCATGATTTTATGGGTGAACTCAAACATATTGACCTGTTTAGGAAGGTCATGAGAAAAGATGGTACCAAGAAACTTGGATTCCAAAATGTTTGAACACACGAACAACTTCAAGAGATATGACTGATATCTGAAATGATTCAGCTGGTTGAATTTCACCAACTGGACATGAATCGCTTCAGCTAGGAATTCATCAAAATTAAAACAACACACTAGACTTGACTGTGACTCTCGTGAAATTACTTGGAGAAGGAAACCTAACATAACTTCCATGATTGACTTATCACTATCTAGACCTAAAATTTGACTCAACAAGGATAGAACTAACTGGGTATCTCACTAAAAGACATCAATACTCAAAGGGAACGATAGGTTTTCATGCGACTGGCCATCTTTCAAGACTTGTAATAAAAACTTGTCTTTTTCTACAGGACTGTAGTTTCTATAAAACTTTGCCAAATTTTCTTCGTTAAACGACTCAGGGCATTTGGGAAATGTTTCAGGTAAATGTATAACCTCACGGACAGTCTGCAAATTTACTCGGCATAGAATTTTGGTCGTTTTTACATTAATGATTACCCTTTCACCCTGCAAATAATTCGTCACACACCAAAAAACAAATTCGGGGAAGTGCAGGGTTTGTTAGACACAAAAATAGTATAGAAAAGAACCAAAAACATTAAATACATCCTTCCCCTGTGACTTAAATTCCGAAATGATACACACAGACAAAATAGGGTCGAAAATATCCCTTTCCCTATCAAAGACAAGCTTCTCATTTTCATCTGACCTTTCATTGAAGGGAAGTAGGTCATGGGTTTTCTCCATTTGGGACACAAAATCTAGACACTAAGGGTTTCGAGCTACATGTGATTCTGAAGTGAGATTCTTGCGTGTTGTTCCAGTTGACAATGACAACGACGTGTTTCCCGCGGGTTCTTTTCCTCTAGTCAATAAGCGACAAAAACATTTTTTGAAATTTCGAACAAACCTTTTATAGAATGTATGCTTAGGTGGTTTCAGAACTTGCGATGAGCGGTTTAAATTTAACTGCTTTTCATAGCGGACTCCACCAACGCTTGCCACATGGTAAGCGGTTTTATTTCTGCTCCACCTTGTCCAAGTTTAACCACTGTGCACCTTATAGCGCGGGAAACCATTTCCACCGTCGATTTGCTTCTGGGTGGGAACCTTAGATGTTTCTGCATCATTATTCTGCCACGTTGCTACATGTTTACAACTTTTGGTGTGAGTCGTCCAATTGTTTAGTGCATTTTCCACCTCCTCCCTTGGAGTGAGAGACCTTATGTAGAGACCTTAGAATAGCGACAATATTTGCATTGTTCCTCTCTATAAACATTAATAAGCAATGTTATATTGATATTAAATAACCCAAGAATCCATATAGAATAAATTTAAAAAACATAAAGACAAAAATGCTAACAATATGAAGAAATCACTTGTTTGATCAATTATACCAATTCTATACATTGTTTGTAGATGGGTTTGTAGAAGATCTAGTGTTACATGGGAAGAAGTCGATGAAGAGGGAGAGATGACCATAAGAGATAAGAGAAGTCTAAACAACAAGGTCAATCTTCCAAGATGGCATTGAGATGAAACATTAAATTAGGAAAAGAAGGAGAGATCACATGTCATACCAATAACATCTAAGGTTGGTGTTGTTTTTTTACACAACCCATTTCATATTAGCTATATCATTCTATTGTTCATGTAGTGTCCCTTTTTAATAAATTTGTTAAAATTGGAAAATTGCAATTTTTGGCCAATTCGACCCTTAGAATATTAATGAGTGGAATGCTTCCAAATGATTCTGATTTGGGTCTAAATGTGTTTGAAAGGTATTCGGACATAAAAAGTGACAAAAATTTTCATCGTTCCTCTCTACATATTTTAATAAGCAATGTCTAACCGAGATAAACCAAGAACCCGTATAGAGGAAATTGTAGAAACATAAAAAAATACCTAACAATTTGAAAAAAACATTTGAAAAATAATTATAACCATTCAGGTGTAATATGACACATTTATGCAGCTATTATAGGCTTGAAAACTTCCAAAATAATTCAGCCACTTGCATTTACAATTAGAGAACGAAAGGTAGAATTACTAGGAAAATCTATGTTGAAGCCCCCAAGGGTAGATGGCTCCAAAATAATATTTTAAAGGATTTTGAATTGGGTCTAAAGGTATATGAAGGGTATTAAGACATAAAAAAAAACCTCATCAGTGATTGTAGACTAATATCAGAATACTTCTGCAACATCCATTTAACTTCAGGAGAAGTTGCAGAATTTTACTAGTCAAATCGAGGTTCAAAACCCCCAAGGGCAGGGGACAAAGATGGATTCCCAAATTGTGTAAGACCTTCCCAAATTTCAGAACATAGACATGGTACTAATAAAGGACTTCAATGATCTCCCTGATGCATCATCAATTAGTTTCTATACGCTTTGTCAACTACCATAATGACACTCCAAGGACTTGTGCAATATTAATGAAACTTATTAACATTAATGACACTCCATACATAAACAAAATCACAAAGATTGACTTATACAATTCGAAATAATGTCTCTTCAAGTTGTGGCAACAAGATATACGGAAAATGGCACCATTTATGCATTGTTTGGTATTTTTACATACTAAGTTTCACTTGGTATTTCGACCTAAGATTCTTCTGAGCATTAAATACAAAGTATATGTATCAAAATACAAATAAATGGATATTCTTGGACCATCAAAAAAGATACTCTCCTTCTTTTTTCTTGCGACTTTTATAAACTTCTCAAGTCCTCCATGGGTACATCTCAGGACTGATTACATTGTCTCTAAAAAACTTGTCGTGGCATCAACCGAATCTGATGAAGCATCACTCAATAGCTTCAGGTTCGATGCCATAGGTGTGGCCATGGCCTTGCATTCCAGCATCCTAAACCTCTTCAGAATCTCTACTGCATACTTATGTCCAAGGAAGATTCTATCCGCACTCTGCCACACCTCCATGCCTAGAAAATCAATTAGTGCATCGTGCCCAAGTCCCTTATCTCGAAATCGGCAGCAAGCTTCCTCTTCGTCTCATCAATCAACCCATCCTCAACTGTCACAACCAAGTCATCCACATACAGTAGGATTATCACTGGATTTCCTTCCTCAACCTTCTAGTGAATCGTACAAGGATTTCTTCAGGAATCACTGGAATCTGCTTTACTCTTGGTAAATCCCAAACTAGTCAAGAAACTATCAATTCTGTCATACCATGTCCAGGGTGTTGGTTTCGAATTGTACAAGGATTTCTTTAGTTTATACACATGAGTCTCCCTGTCATGTGTCTCAAAATCGAACAATTGCTCCACATACACTCCCTCTTCCACTACACCATAATTCAAGAATGTTGTCCACATATCCCATAACTTTCTAGATGCCTTCCATCTCTACTAGAACATTGTTAAGAGTGTGCACTACTCCAACATGTCAGCAAAGAGGTTTCATTCTAGATAATTAGCAATTGAATGTTGTACAGTACCATAAACCACTCAGTACCCATTACTTGCATATAAGTAGTTACATCTTCTTCATAATTTAATGCAATTTTTTTCTAACATGCATAATATACATCCTAAATCTAGGAACATAAGTATGTATATGAGTGAACAACATTATTTAAGTAATCATATATTAAACAAGAAATAATAATTCAAATACTTATCCTTGTTTGATTATTGGGTGGACTCCTTCTCAATCTTTGCTTCCTTGCAGGAACTACTGGAGTGTCTAACAGAGTGTTCTTCTTCTTGTGGGAGTTTCTTTTGTTCCTGGGACAATCTCATTCTTGTGATGAGGATTCTCCCTCTTGTTGTAATTCTTCTTGGTGTGTGTTGTGAGAGCCTGGTCTTCACTACCCATGTTTTCTTTTCGAGCTACAATTCCATTTTCTTCCTGTGAGCATTCCTCCCACAGCCTACTAAATGTGATGAGCTTATTCCTAGCACAAGGTGGTCACATGACCTAGGAGGACCATTCAAGGTGGTCATCACTATTTATCCATTCTCTATATATTCTTCAATGGATTCAAGTTGTTCTTTTATTTGAGAGAGTCTGACCCTTGTAAAGTGTGACTGCATCGTCTCTGCATTTTGTATCTTGACATTCTTTAATTGATTCCTCAAAGTCATCTTCCGATATATGTTCTTTCCTTCAAATAGCTTGGTCAAGGAGTCAAACATCTCTTTGGGTGTCTTTAGGGATGACACATGTGGTATGAGATGGTCCTTGATAGAATTTGCAATCATCCTTGTGGCCTTGACCAAGTTCTTCTTATGTAACTCCTTAGCCTCATCTCCCTCTGGGACTGGAACCTCTTCACTTATGTCAGTATCCAATTCATTCTCTTCTAGGATTAACCCAATCCTATACTTCCATGTTCGGAATTTATCATCCCCTTCAGGCTTATCCTCAGGCTTGGTGTGGTGAGACATCTTAATGAGAAACTCAAATGGAAATAAAAGATTTAGATCTTTAATACCATTGGATTTGGAGCTGGCTAGGGTTTGATAGAGAAACCGTAAAAATCCAAACTTGAAATTTCAAACTTCTGACTGGACATGGAGATGCAATTGACTGAGACGAGCAAGCTGGTGTGCTTGGATTTTGAAAACTCCACAAATCGGTAGTAAGGAACATAGAGTAAACACTCCACTAGAATGGACAAGGTACAAGCTCTCCAAATTGAAAAGATGCAAATAAAAATGATCAAAATCTACTCTCCTTCTTTGTTCTTGTGAGTTTTATAAACTTCTCAAGTCCTCCATGGGTCAAATTCCTTCCAAAGGATTCATTCCAACTCAATTTGGGAAGAGATTCCAATGTGTGCCACTTGTCCAACAATTCCTAGTGACTCTCCTTATTCCCTCATTTCGAATGGGTGTCTCTTTGGCTGCCCTAACTCCCTTGTGCACCTTCTTGGAGGCTATTTTTATCCCTAATATGTCATATATTTCAGATGTCGGAATTCAGGTCTGATTTGTGCCATAGGTGACTATCATAGCATCTTCATCATTGTTGTCATACTAGAGGCTAGGGAATCTAGCCCAAGTGTCACAATTCTTCTAAGATGCCTCTTCCTCTTCCATGGGACTTATTCTTCCACTCCAATTCGACCTTACATGACTCATGCCATGAATAATACCTCTTAAACTACCCCAAGTATGTTATCATTCATCTTGAACTCGAATTGGTGAGAGAATCATGCCAAGTGTAGTGGGGAATCTTGCCACAAATGGGTCCCACAACCTCTTAATATATGTCCTCATGGTCCAAATTATGCACAATGGCCTCTCCAATTCCCAATTAGGATGGGAATCTCTCACCCTCGAAATTGGTACTAAGGCAAGTAGAGTAAACACTCCATAAGCATGGACAAGTTATGCTCTCGAATATGCAAAATGAGAAATGATAAAAAAACACTCTCCAATGGCATAGATATTATTGATGATTGTATTGGAATATTCCATGGTAATGATATTGGCATGAGATCCCTCTAAGGTTTTGGAATGTACTATGAGGTATATGATGTAAGGGTTTGAAGGTGAAAATAGATGAAGTTTATTGGTGATTATTTTTGGGTTTTTATTACACTCTTTGGAGGCATATTGTTCTTCTTATTCATATTAGGGTGGAGGGATCGAGCAAGGATAGGATATTGACATCTCCTTTGGGTTGGTGCTCGTGATCTCAGGGAGTTGGGGATTCCATCTAGTTGGTTCTAGTAAAACTATTGAGTTGGACTTTACTGAGGTCTGGAGTCTTATCTATAGGTTGGAAATTATGAAAACAAAGGGGTTGTAGCCTTGTTCTAGATGGAGATAGTAATCCAAGGAGTTGGATCTTCCTTAGGTTTCGAGCCTCCTTCCAGTTGGTGCAGTTAAATCATGGAGTGAATTCCTTCGAGAGAGTCTGATAGCTAGACCGAATATCTCTAAAGCACATGGATGAACATGAAAGTCTCTACTCCGTAGATGGGGTTCGACTGTTCTATGGATCAAATTATGATCTGATTGGATTATAAGAATGAGACTCCATTTAAATGCACAAGGTTTTGATATCTGGAAATCTGTTCTAAATGCTTACATCGCTCTAAAAAGACTACAAAAAACCGCATCCATGAAGGATCTAACAAATAATAATGCAATGGAAATGGATATCGTGTGGCATGGAATACATGATGATGTGAAAGATAAATTTGGAAGGTGTTCACCAAGTGTGACAAGGTACAAAATCTCTGCACAAAGGGACCCCATTCTTAGAATTATTTTTTTCCCAAGTACCTAAAAAGAACGGATAAATAGTTCATGAGATTTGGAGTCCAAAGAAGGCTTAAAAAGTATAAGGGAAGTAAGCTTACCTTATGGGTGTAGGCCCTACAAACTTATGCCAATAGGACCAAGCGCTTAAAATATTAAGCAAAGGTGCTAGAGCATCAACTACACAACACGTTAGGCGACGATGAGGGCGATATGCGGCAGGTGCTAGTTCATCCAATGATACTAAGAGGTGGGGGGGGATCAATATTTCATTTTTTCAACCACTTTATATAAAATTAGTATTAAGCACAAGTTAAATAATCATTCCCAATGTGAATAAGACAATTAAAAATTTGGACACACAGATACAAAATTGTTCTAGAAGCACCAGCTTGATGCAGAACTTAATCCCATGAATTCTTTTTCCACTACAGAAAATATGCTCCTACACCCTTGGTTTTCTACCTACTAAATAGACAAGGATTCCCCACCACCCTAAATCTCTACCCACGACTGGAAGGAGGCAACAATTTTCTTACAAGGCCTGAACCTGCCCCAAGAAGCACCCAACAAACCTCTAATTTATGATCTTTCTTCGGTTTTTCAGATCTTGCTTTTGATATGCAATTACCAAAACTTCATCGACACCTATGATCCTCTTCATACATTTGACTTGTATGGTTATATATATTTTCAAATAACTTTATTATTTGAGAAATTTATTAAGGAAAATCATGCCTCTTCATAAAAAAATATTAGATCATGCATTGATTCATCATTGATATTCATAGTCTTTCAATCTTGTTTTAATTAATAAGGAATTACTAATTATGAACCATTGCCGTCAATATGTCCCATCAGTTAAATGAAAGGGTAACTTTTTTTACCCTTACTGTTCTATAACGTGCTATAACAATCTTTCAATTGATTTGATCTTTAATTCCGAGAGTTAACCATTGAGCTAACCAGAGCCTTAAATACGGCAGCTTAGCATGAGTTGCAGAGCATTAAATGCGGCAGCGTAGTGGTTAGGATCCGTTGAATCTATAGATTTTTTAGATCCAACAGACCCTAAGAACTGAGCTGTCACATTTAATGCTCTGTAGCTCAGTGCTTAGCTTTTGCCCCATAGATCTACTGTGATCCATGTTTTGTTTTTTTTTATCTACTGCAATCTGTGTTCTGGATTTTTTTTATTTGTCTTTCAATTGCTTTGATCTTTGCAATTTATGAATGCACCTGATTTGTTGGTTCAGATTTTTCTTGACTCACTGTTTGGATGTTGTTATGTATTAGGTAATTATGTTGTGATTGTGTAATTGAAAGGTGTTTTCCACTGTGCATGTGCAGGTTGACGTGGAGAATCCACGTGGGCAGGAAGTCTGGCGCGGAAGAGACACGTGTGTAGGAGCCCCGATGTGGAGGATTTGCATGGGTAGAAGGTGTGATGTGGACCAGCCACATCATATCCATAGGTTCCAGCGACCGTGAACGATGGGTGAACGTGGTTTCGCAAACGGAAGAAGGCAGTTTTCCGTACCACCCTTCCAACTTGTGAAATCATGTGGTGCTGCCATGTGGAGAGTGGTTTCAGATTCCGCAACCATCCATCCCTCTATCCTAGTGCGCATGTTGGGGATGCGAAACAGATGTGGGGCCCTTGATCTTTCCTCGCCCGATTGATCTTTTCCTCCATTTAAAATGGTTTGTACGTTGGCATGGAGGTGATCTTGAGGATTGTATCAATCATGTGAATAATCTCATCATGTTTATGATGGATTGTGTTTTATGTGTCACGACGTACAGACGATATCATGCCACACTGTGATAATTAATGTCACGTTTATGATTGATTGTGTTTATGTGTCACGACGTATAGATGATATCCTGCCACACTGTGATAATTAATGTCACCATCTTTTCTGCATTGATACTGTGATGATATCCCTCCACACTTCTCTAGCCTCCCACTTCCTACATTGAAACTTGAAGTTCAAACTCTCTGTGTTTGCAAGTTTGGAGCTCTGTTTTCTCTCAGGGCCGAGGTTTGCTTTTGATGAGGTGGAACTAAGAAGAGTGTTGGGAGGGTAGAGCAGTAAGATTGGTTTGAAGAATCGACTGCTAGTTTTTCAATTGGCAGGTATTTATATTATTCAAACCATAAATCTAAATCTATAACAGAGAATGCTTATTCAGCCTCCAGGATAAAAACCATATCTTCCATGGTTGTCAAAAATCAATGCAATGACAGCTTGACGTTCACGGTAATTTAAAGTCGTTGAATGTTTTAGATTCTTCATATTTCCTTCCACCCTTGTCTGTCTTCTTCAAATTTCCAAAATTCTGGGTAGTTATCTTCTTACAATCCATTAATATGAATTCACATCATTATATTTGCAAAATTGTGCGTTACTCATTACTGGGCTAAATTAACAGAATTAACAGGTTTAATGTCGATTGCTGCCAGCTTGCATACATTTTTTATCTGGTGATGTAGCATATTATTTTCATATATTCCATATTGTTTTCTGCAAATCCTCTAGCATTTGGCTAGGTTTGTTGGAAAAAGATAACGACAAGTGAACTCGGAAAATTGAAACATGTTTTTTGTTTTTAATATCATTTTGCAGTTAATATTCACTATAGTATACTGATCTATGTAAATGTTATACTTTATTTGAAATATTTGAAATTGATAATTTGTGTCTTAATTTATATAATATTGATTACATTTCTTTTATAAATATATATAATTTAAGTCTTTAATTTAATTAAATAAAATTAAGCAATCAAATAGCTATAAACAAATTTATTAATGTATAATTGTTTTCCAATACACTATCTTGGCTAGAAAAGTCCCATGTATTGGGCTGTTGGACGTGGTGTATAACTCAAATTGTTGGATGCAATGAGAACACATGTGAGTCTTGCATACGATACCAAGGCACTTATTTGAAGAGATAAAGCTGATAAAAATGTTTTTAAAATTAAGTGAATTTTAGCAGAAAATTGGTGAAAATTGGTGAATACCCTTGTGTGTCTTAATTTGCAGGTTGATAATGAAGAAAAGAAAACAGTCCATTAATATTGGGCATTTGTCATAAGTGAATCCAATATCAATTTTAGAAGAAAATTAGAGAATACTTAGATGCGGTAAACCAGAGCATAAACATTTGAATTCATAAACATATTACTTTCATCCAAGCATGAATAATAACACAATGGAAAAGATTTACTGGAAATAACAATTAACAGAGAAAGGAAGGAAATTTACAGACTGTCATAATTTACTGGAAATAACAATTAACAAAGAAAGGAAGTAAATTTACAGACTGTCATTAATGAATAGTTTTTTCATCAATGGTACAATTATATTCAACACATTCCAAGCAACACATGCATGCCTTCCCAGGCACACCATAATGCTAATTAAAATTTAAGCAGGATACCGTGTTGGAAAAGGAATTTAATAGTGACGACAATGCAGATAGTGATGCCATTAGTTGGAATGATTCTGACTTCGATTAACCAGACATAAATATTCTTTCTTTTTTTTCTTTAAAAAAAAAAATAGAAACAAAATACTTTTGGGTCTACTCTTCCCGAGAATGACGTGATTGATATAGCTGCTTTTACTTCACCGAGTGTAGCAAAGATAAATTATGGAATAATCAAAGACACATGGCACAATCTAAGCATTCCACGTGTCACCTTGGAGACTAGATTTCGATATTTGAACGACAAAATTTACAAACATTTTGCTACAAAGAGTTTGCTGTCAAGTCAAAATTTTGTCAGAAAAAGCAATGTCGCTCTTTTGTCGGGTTGTTCCATTTCGGGGTGTTGGAAGTAGATGCTGAGGAGAAAGAGTGTTCGCTCCTTCTCCTAGGGATGAATTTTTTCGGAGTCGCTAAAGTAGATATCGGCACTTTAAACACATATTTCAGAGGAACATTACTTCGCAATATTCTTTTCATTATAGATTGAGACTGCAAGAAGGGTCGGTCGATCCTTCTTCGTCTTCACCATTCTGGATATCATTCAATTTCTAGATAAATGTTTTCACAATTATCTACTAAATGAAGGGGCGGTCGGCCCTTCTTCCAGTGTTCACCATTTTAGATATAGATGAATTGACGTACAAGTCTTCGTAGGTTGAATAATTTTACAATTCCCTTATAAATGAATGGGCGGACGACCCTTCTTCTGTCAAGTATTGTATTCATAATAATTCTAGAATGCAAGAAGGGTTAGTAGTTCCTTCTTTCTTTTGCCATTCTGTATATAACTGAGTTGATGGATATAGTTGTTCACAATTATCTCCTAGACAAAGGGCCGGCCGAACATTCTCTTTGAAAAATGGAAGTCGAGACAAACATTTTTATATGTTAGAAATTAGATGATGCTTGGGTCCCTACTATTTACAGTGGAAGTCAGAAGTCAGGAATTGTCGACATAGCCTTCATAATTTAAATATATTTAAATTTATATTGTAAATGAAGGGTCGGCTGACCCTTGCTGTACTCAATATTCATCCCTTGTTCACAATTTTGGAAATACATGTATTGACGGCCTAACATTCGTATGTTGAACATTTTTAATATTTCGTCATAAATGAACAGGCAGGAGACACTTCTTCTTTCTAGCATTCTTTTGGTGATCTTTCTAGACTTAAAGAAGGGTCATTCGATCCTTCTTGTGTTCTTTTCTTCTTCAAGAAGGGGCAGCCGATCCTTCCAATAGGAAAATTGTAAGTCTAGACAGACATATTTTTATATATTATAACTTATGTTATATATTTGTTTAAAATAAATATGATTTTTAATGTCCTGTTATTTTATATTTCATAAACGCTTCTGAAAATAAATATGATTTTAATATTTTGTCATAAGTAAACGGGTGGGAGACGCTTCTTCTACCCAGTATTCTTTTGGTAATCTTTCTAGACTGCAAGAAGGGTCATTCGATCCTTCTTGTGTTCTGTTCTTCTTCAAGATGGGGTGGCCAATCCTTCCATTCAGAAAATTGGAAATCCGGACAAACATATTTTTATATATTATAACTTATGTTATGTCTTTGTTTAAAATAAATATGATTTTTAATGTGCCCCTGTTATTTTATATTTCATAAAACGATTCTGAAATTGATTTTTGTTCTGAACAATGTGTCCTGTTATTTTATATTTTAGATATCATGTATGGAATGGATTTTGGTACTCAACAAAGTGTTGACTTGCTCTGGAATGGATTGAAAGTTGTTAAGGGAATATCTTTTGTAGAAAGAAGAATTTCGCATAATACCAGCATTAATGCCAGATGTATCATTGTAAATGCTACCAAGACTTTAAATGCAATTCTTCCATTTCCCTATCCATCAAAAGGTGCAGATACATTGTCAGAGGCTATTGGTGGTTATATTCAATGGGCTGTATCTGAGATCGTTAACCAGATTGGGTCCGCTCTTCACGATAATGAGGTGAATGATATACCAGCTTCTACTTCGACGAGTGTAGCACATATCATAACAACTGAGAATGAGGTGAATGATATACCAACTTCTACTTCTATGAGTGTAGCACATATCATAACAACTGAGAATAGATCTTCTTTTATTATGAGAAAGGTTAATTTGTTACATAAGTGTTCAGAAAGCAAGGATTGCATTTCCATAGGTTTGGTAACAAATGTGAGTGGGACTGATTTTGTTGGGGGATCATTTTTGGGTGACTTCTCCTTTGGTATTCTGGTGAATGAATTAGTGTTTTCTTGTATGGAATGTTGTCCAGGGTTGAGCAGTGGAAGTTTTTTTGTATGGCCGATTAAAAGAATCATCGATTTTAATACAGAAACATTGCTTTTTGTTGCAAGTAATTTCAACAATAATCAATCTGAAACTACTTTGAAAGTATTAAGAGAAAATCACAATGTTAAGTTTCAGGGACAGAAATATAATTTGATACATCAATGTTCTTTAAAGCCACAGTGTGTTTCTCGGGGAATAGTGTCAACTATTTTTTAGGGAGACATTGTACAATTCAAAGCACTAGATGATGGTGAGTTTGGTATTTTAGTTCATAAAGTCTTCTGCAATTGCGATGATTGTGGTGTATTTGAAGGCTCCCTTATAAGATGGCCTACAAACCATTTGCTTGACCTCCATGATGTTCCTTTGGATGTTATACTAAAAAAGAAAGCAGATGAAGTTATGGTCAATTCTGTAAAGTGGAAAGCTGGAACTAAAATTTCCGATAGAAATTCAATATCGGTGCCTTGCAAGCCTGCAATAAATATGGATGCATTCCTTTCAAAAATTGTCGTCGAACATTGTTGCTCAAAGTTTTGTATATCAAAAATTCTAGTTCAATCAATAGTTTAATGTAGGAAGAAATTTGATGGTATGAATGGAAATTCAAAAAGACAGTATGTTATAAATTCTATGGGATCAAATGCTCCTATGGCGAAAGAAGGAGATGACAAAAAAAGAAGCTTTTTTACAATGAGATTAGACACAAGAGATTCCTGTCAAAATGCAAGATATAAATGCCATGGGATAAAAAAGAGCACTTTCTTCAATTATAAAAGAATGGTCTTGAATGGTGATGTGAGAGCTGTGCACAATAACAGTGGCTTGGAAAAATCTAGGGCGAACACTACTGCACTGGTAGCTATTATTAATAAAATTGTAGTAGAGAATTCAGACAAATCTCCACATCTTACATGATTAATCAGTGGAGACGTAACAAGGACAACCTTGAAATTATTGCCCGCTAATATGTCCCATGGTTTGCTGTGAGAAATGGCTAATGATGAAATGAAAATAATCGGTTTGCCTCTAGTATCACAATCCTCCTTTAGCAATGTGATGAGAGAATATTTTCCAAATGTTAAAATTTCTAAATGAAACTCCTTTGCAAGGTGTAATGAGTGCATTACAATACAGGATAGGTTTAAGGGGACCATTGATCCAGTTGAGGTGGAAAATTTGCAAGCAAACAAGGAAGCTCATAATAAATACATCGCAAGTTGTCACTAGCTCTATTATTCACACAGGTTGGCTTCACATAACTATCCAAAGACTTATCTCATATTTGTTCATGACAAAATGGATAAGTCAAAGACTTCCATTCCAAGGATGGGTAAGAAGGAAAAATATTTTAGTAATGTTATGAATCTTCCCATATCATTGACTGGAATGTTGACTCATGGGCACAATACTGGGGGTTTTGGTCATTTCAGCCTCTCATTTTTAGAGATGGGATCGAATTTCACTATGACATCCCTGGCTAAATGCTTGAAATGTCTTGAAGAAACAGTGTTTGATAGATATGGTGATTTTCTGTACAAAAAAGAATATCTAAGCACCAATTGCATGATGCTCTATTGCAATCAGACACATATGAAAAGTGTTCGATCTACATACAAGATGTAATGCAAGATGATGTAATGTGTGTTGATGGTACTAATCAATGCATGCCAAATAGAAAAATACCACCCATGTTGTTGTTGCAAATGGATAATTGTTCAGACGATAACAAAAACCGCTTTGTATTTGCATTTTTATCTCTTTTAACAACAAGGAGAGTGTTCGAGACAGTTGAAGTTGGATTCCTCCTGGTCGGACACACCCATGAAGACATAGATGGAACTTATGGTAGGTTATTAGCAAAGCTAATGCGCAAGGATATATTTTCACTACCGAAAATTATGGATACATATAGGACATGTGAAGATCAAAATTCCTTTGTTCCTTATCTAATTGATGAACTTTACGATTTTAAGAGTTTTGTGAAACCCCACCTTTTGGATGGAAATGCCAAAATCATCGGTATCAAAAATTGCCAGTTTTTTAGATTTCAGCTCATAGATGACATTCCAGTCATGCAATGGAAGGCATCACTTTGGAATGGAGCTTGGTCATCTCCTGTTCATCTCTGGCGGTCATTTCTAGATGGTAGCACAGACTTGCCGATGGGACAGCCTAGGTTATTAAATATGCAATCAAAAAGTCCTTCAGAGATTGATGAAATAAGAAAGGGACTAGAAACATATATTTTGATTCTGGAATCAAGGGATTGAGAAGGGAGGTGAACAATTTTGGCGTCCCAAGTTAAATTATTGGGAGACTATACTTAAAGCTTTGGACAGTCCTTTCGGGAGTGTTGATCAGTCATCAACTAACTTTTGGCCATCGACAAGCCATGATATCCGTAGTAGTGAACCTACAAGATCTGAAGATGAAATTATGGATGCCTATTTGAAGGAAAATGTTCCTACTTTGCTTGATTGCTATGTTGGACCATTGTGCACCAAGCCTAGAGATGAATTCATTCCAAGAGTGGATGTTGTAAAGGGCCAAATGGTCATTGTGCAATCACTAGAGCCAGATTATGCAATCTGGTTGGATAAGGTGATTGGTGATATTTATCAGGAGTCAGATGCTAGTACTATTGGGTCTTATGAAGTAGAGGTGCAATGGTGGAAGCCAACAGGAGCATCGAAGGATCTGAAGGCCTTGTACAAAAAATGCTTAGATAGAAAGCAACAATGGGTTGTTGGTGTAGAAAACAATATGTTGATCGACGTAAATAGCATCATATGGGCACGGTCACCAAGGCAAGGATTGGCAGGAGAAAAAATTACCATAAACGAGAAGGGCCTTGTAGCAGTCAGGGTACAACAAGAAAATATGGTTTCGAAATAGTAGACAAAATTGGTTTCTAAATTTCTCTATGTGGCAGTTTTAGGCAACAAAATTGTTGTGTTTCTAAATTTCCACTTGGTCAACAAAAAGTTGTATTTTTTCATTTTCAATAAAGTTTTATAAAAGGAAAGGCCATTGGGATTGATAATGGATGGTTATCTATTAAAAAATTGGATTTGTGATCATTGTCATCATTTGTGCACTAACTGTCGTTAAGTGTTGCAATTAACATCTTAATTACTAGTAGTGGTTTATCCGTTGCACTTAAAATCAAGTAATTATCCTCAAAGTAACTACCTAAATACTAAAATATGATCAAGTAATTATCCTCGGAGTAATTATCCTCAAACTAATTATACTCAAAGTGCCAAATTCAGCGGTGCTAATAGGAGAAAATATTCTATACGAGCAAATATTATAATTAAACAATATTTCTAACAAATCAAGTATGCCACATGACACAATATGATCGTTCCACGTGTCACCCTGGCATACTAGATATCAACATTTAAACAACCAAATTTATATGTGTTTTGCTTCAAAGACTTTGCTAGAAAGTGGAAATATTCTCAGAGAAACAACTGTCGCTCTTTCCCAAAGGTGTTCTATTGTTACGATTCCCTCATAAATGAAAGGTCAGCCGACCCTTCTTATTCCCAATATTCTTTTCAGAATAGTTTGACAGTGCAGGAAGGGTTGGTCGATCCTTCTTATGTTCTCTATTATGGATATAGAGGAGTTATTGGATAAGGGTTTTCACAATTAACTACGAAAAGAAGGGGCGGCCGATCCTTCTTGTTGGAAAACAGAAGTCGTGAGAAACTATTTTTATATGTTAAAACTTCCAAGGTGTTCTATTTTTAAAATTGCCTCAAAATTGAAAGTTTGTCCGACCCTTCGTATTACCAATATTATTTTCATAATAGTTCGACACTGCAAGAAGGGTCGGTCTACCCTTCTTATTCCAAATATTATTTTCATAATAGTTCGACACTGCAAGAAGGGTTGTTCATTCCTTCTTGTGTTCTCCATTATTGATATAGATGAATTGCTGGATAAATGTTTTCACAATTAACTACGAAAAGAAGGGGCGGACGATCATTCATGTTGGAAAATAGAAATCCGGAAAAATGATTTTTATATGTTATAACTTAGCTGATTGACTGGCTAGTCGCACAATGCGTGAATATTTTAGACATTGGACTTTTCACTTTAAAATTTTGAACATTTAAAAATGAAAATTGTGCTTTTCAAATAAAAAATTGCATTTCTTGATTTGAAATTCATACTTTTCAAATCAAAAGTTATATTTTTTTATTTGAAATTCACGCTTTTAAGGTTCACAAGTAGTCAAGAAACACACTATTCGAATACAAAAACTTAGTTTTCAAAGCCAATATTGCCACTTTCAGAACTTGAATTTGCACATTATAAAGGTTGATATTTACACTTTCAAAGTCAGGTAGATGTTGACACTTTCCTTTGAAATTTTCTTGCATTTTTGAGTGTTTTTGTGAGTTGAGGAAAGCACTGAGTTTTTCCAAAAGTCGGGTTCTTTCCACAACCCACAATCCGCAATCCGCAATGCGGATTGCGGAATCTTGGTTTTCGGTTTTGAAACATTTTCTTTCCGCAATCGGCAATCCACAATGCGGATTGCGAATGCAAAAATATTCTTCAATAATTTTGGTCTTTTGCATCCGCAACCCGCAACCCACAATTACGGGTTGCGGATGCAAAAGACCAATCCCGCAACCCTTCTTTTCCTTCCTGCATGTTTGCGTTTTAACTATTTATTTGTCTTGACCCTGTGGATAAGATTATACTGGGTGATTTAAATAAATTTTAGCTTGCCCATTTAGTTTATCAGTGTTAGCACTAGATTTCTCCTGGATGAAAATGGGAGGTTCAATTTCTAAAAGGAATGGAGAAAGCAAAATAGAATTATCTGGGTAGGTATTCACAGCATTAATGGTGGAATGATCAAATACCAAGCACGAAACTTTGCAAGGAGAATTACATTGCAGAGGTCTGCCTCCAGTTACATATATGTGCAAATAAACGGTCTAGATTTGCGGTGGTGAAGATCTACAGTCATGAGCATGCTTCGTGAAAAAGGGTGAGGTGTTTTAGATGGAGGCATGAGGTTTATCCCATAATCATCTTATGGAGTAGATCAACGGCCAATGGAGGAGATTGATGGTCGGGAATTACTTCTCCGATACGACATGCGCATAGAAAAAAAAAATTTGGATCCAAAAACTTTTGGTAGATGTTCACGGGTTTGGACGGATCAGATCTATGGCCAAGGTTTTGTTTGCTAATCTAACTTGCACGAAACATCAATGCAAGACAAATCCCCGAAGTAGGTAAAAGTCACCGAAAAGGAAACATGTGGCGGTATTTGAGACCACTAGGGATCATAGAGTTAGAAAGCAGCGGCGATCCACAGCCCAGAACAAAGCAGGAAAATAGATGGCCAGGGAAGCTTCCACACCGCAGGAGATGCAGGGGTGATAGCAAAGGATAAATAATATAAAAAACTCGCCTGCACGAAGAGCTAGATTCCATCTGTCCTATTTTGCATCGGAAAACAACAAGAGAAAATTGTGTAGAAACAAACAGGTCAACTAGGGGCCCAAGCCAACCTTCAACCAACCAGGAAGGTTCTCTGCTCTACACTAAACTATTTAATGGCTGAATTGAGTGATAGAGAACCCCCTTTTTACAATTCCCTCATAATTAAAGGGTCGGCCAACCCTTCTTATTTCCCATATTATTTTTATAAAAGTTCGACACTCCAAGAAGGGTCGGTCAACCATTCTTATTGCCAATATTATTTTCATAATATTTTGACACTGCAAGAAGGGGCGGTCGATCCTTCTTGTCGGAAATGGAAGTCGGGACAAACTAATTTTATATGTTATAACTTCCAAGGTGTTCTAATTTTATCATTCCCTCAAAATTGAAGGGTCGACTGGCCCTTCTTATTCCCAATATTATTTTTGTAATAGTTTAACACTTGAAGAAGGGTCGGTCGATCCTTCTTGTGTTCACCATTACTTATATAGCTAAATTGTTGGATAAATGTTTTAACAATTAACTACGAAAAGAAGGGGCGGCTGATCCTTCATGTCGGAAAATGGAAATCGGGACAAACAATTGTTTTATGTTATAACTTAGCCGATTGACTTGTTATTCAAACAATGACTAAATATTTTAGAGATTATTCCTTAAACATGTAAGCTTTGCATCGAACTGTTCCATCATTATGTTGGAATATTAAGCAGTACTGAGGGGGGGGTGAATCAATATTTTCAGTATTCTTAAATTTTATCACAATTAAAACTGAAGGATGCACCAACACCCTGTTTTGTTAGCTACAAATGATTGGATGCACCAACACCATTAGCAGGCTGCAATTTGCCCTAGCACCACCCTTCCACCCTTGTCTACCTTCTTTAGATTTCCAGAATTTATTTTCTTCAATTCTGGCTAGTTATCTTCTTACAGTTAGTTGATTACTGTTGGGCATTGGTCATAAATGATTCCAATATCAATTTTAGCATAAAATTGGTGAATACTTAGATGTCGTAAACACATGAAGAATAACACATTGGAAAAGATTTACTGGAAATAACAATTAACAGAGAAAGGAAGGAAATTTACAAACTGTCATTACTGGAAATAACAATTAACAGAGAAAGGAAGGAAATTTATAGACTGTCATTAACGAATAGTTTTTTCACCATTGGTACAATTGTATTCAATACATTCCATGTATAATTTCAAAAACAGGAAACTCATGCATGCCTTCCTAGATTTTTTGATTTTAAATTCAAGTTCATAGTAATTTAAATTTTTTGATTTTAAATTCAAGTTCATAGTAATTTAAATTTTTTGATTTTAAATTCAAGTTCACAGTAATTTAAAGTCGCTGAACGTTTTAGATTCTCCTTCTCGTTCGATGAAATTTGGTGGCATATTTTATATCATCCACGGATGACACCCCTATCAACCATCATGACAGTAATATTTCGACGGATGCAAGGGTCATCCAGACGGAAATGTATGTTATAGAATATTTATGGGGTCTTAAATGGTGCTTTACCATTATCATGTGACAGTAATGTAATTCATTTTATGGTATGATTGCACCGAGAGGCGCTCTAGAGCCCAGTATGGGGGAGATCTTGTTAGTCAAGTTTGTCAAGTAACAAAATAATACAAAGTAAGAAAAAAAAAAAATAATACAAAGTAAAAAGTAATAAATATTATGTCGGCCATAAACAAAAAAGAATAATACAAAGTAAAAAGTAAATATGAGACTTAAACTAGAGACTTTAGAGCTTAGGATTAGGTAGTAAATATTATGTCGGCCATAAACAAAAAAGAATAATACAAAGTAACAAGTAAATATGACACTTAAACTAAAGACTTTACTTTTTACTTTTAATACAAAGTAAAAAGTAAATATGAGACTTTAGAGTGTTTGTCCAGTAACAAAATAATACAAAGTAAACAAAAAATAATAATACAAAGTAAAAAGTAATAAATATTAGGTCGGCCATAAACAAAAAAGAATAATACAAAGTAAAAAGTAAATATGAGACTTAAACTAGAGACTTTAAAGCTTAGGATTAGGTGGCTCAAGTATTGCACTCAAGGATCTATTCAAGGAGAGGTTTGCACCTCGGGATATTTGATCCCTCTCGGCGCTTGATAGAGCCTAGGATTTGGATCTAGGCTGGTAATACTTAAGCCACGAGGGAGAAGAGTGGGGGTCAATATAGTAGAGAGGGATGTGAGTTATATGTAATGAAATTAGTTTTATATAAATTGAAATAATTATAATTGTCTATTTTCATATGGGTCTTGAAAATACTTGCACTCGTATGGATGCACATAATGAAAATAGTGGTCAGATTCTTCCATGTTAGGCAAGTCCTACGTTTTATAACAATTGGGTATAGATGTTTTACAACAAAAAGGTTTCTATATATATATTTTCATTATGTGCAACCATATATGTTATGCAAGTCCTATGTTTTAATAGAATTATGTATATATGTTTTGCAACTTCACCATGTGAAACCATATATGTTATGCAAGTCCTATGTTTTAAAAGAATTGTGTATATATGTTTTGCAACTTCACTATGTGAAACCATAACAAGTCCCATGTTTTAAAAGAATTATGTATATATGTTTTTCTACACACACAAAAGAGAAAAGATTTTGTGTATATATTTTTATGTGCAACCATATATGTTATGCAAATCCTATGTTTTAAAAGAATTATGTATATATGTTATGCTACCAAGAGGATTCTATTTATATTGTTTCATTATGTGAAACCATCATGGCTCATTGGAAGGGACAGTAGTGGAGGATGACACGGGGAAGGGGTCATCCAGATGCCCTATAACGTCATGCCTCCAATAAATTACGCCATCAATCATTATGCTGATGTCAGTTTACACAATTCGTTTCCATCATTGCTCCGTCGAGGCAGTTGGCTTCCTTAGCCATAACTGCCTCCATGCTGAAGGCAGTAATTCTCCTTGTCAGTCGCTAAAAATTGGTGGCATCTTTTATATCAACCACAGATGACACCCCTATCAACCATCATGATAGTACTATTCATACGGATGCAGGGGTCATCCAGACGCCCTATAACGTCATGCCTCCAATAAATTACACCCTCAATCATTATGTTGATGGCCTTTTACATGGATTTTGAGTCATTCGATCTCTACAAAGCCATTAATGGAAATCCTCTCGTATTTGTGGGCTTCTGTGAAAATATCTGCGAGTCAAGTCGGCTCTTCGCCCTGCTTTCCATATAAATTCCTATAAATATTCTCAATGGACTCGAGAGATCTGCAATTTAAAGGTTGGCTGAACTTCTGAGTGGATTTCTGGTGGTTCAGTTTTTTGAATCGATATATCATGGATCCTCGTAGTCGCTCTCAGGGAGAAGGCTCGTCTCAACAGCATACCATGGAGCTGGAAAAGTCCACGGGGGCTTCACTAGAAGGAAATATAATATCACGTTCATTCATATTGTGGTATTAAATATTCATGAAAACCTAAAAATTATATTGCTTATATAGTAAGGGGCAAAGGGTTTTTTTATTTAATATAACAATACAAAAATACTTTGGGGTCTTTTTTATATGGGCGGGCTGACAAATATCCACCAAATGGAGATGGCGGGATCACAGTCAGATGAGAAATCGGGTTGAGGCAAGGCTCGGGCTTACCAGTATGCAAGGAAATCGCGTCTTGAGGCATGCTTGAGGCCAGGGGTTTCATGGTGAAGTGGGTTGCCAGTCAATCATAGTCGAGAGACAATGGTCATTGACAGCCAATTGTTACCAATAGCACTCATCCAGTGGTTACCAATAGCCTTGGGATTCTCTAAGCCTCTAGGGCCTGTTATAGGCCCTCGATAGGCCTTGGGGGATTGAATACAAAACCACTCGTGCCTATTACAGGCCTTGGGAGGTTTAGTCAGACTCCTATTACAGGCCCTAGGGGCTTGGACACCTAGCCCAAAATAGGCTTAGTCAGCGATTGGGGAACTGCAACATGCAATCTAAATGTTGTACTATGTGCATTGGCTCTAGTGACATACAAGAAGTGATCTCCTATCTCTTCATTAGACCATTAGATGTTGCAAATCATAATGATATGTGGTTGAGTAATTACATTGTGGGTGAAGTAATGTGCATCCACAATATACATCGAAAGAAGCAAGGTGCATTGTAGAATGCATGTGGGCTCATAAGAGGGGTATCATATCAATATACTAGGTTGAAATATAAAGGGGTATAAAAAATGTTAATGAAAAAATCGATACATCCAATATCTAGTGAAAATAAAGGTTTTTTTAATTTGTGAAAGCATATTGGGAGGGGGTTAAAAAAATGATTTTGGAAGGTATTTTCCAATATTTAGTGAAATTAGGGGTATTGTTTCATATGCCACGAATGAACGTGCTATGATAGTGGTTTAGTGAGTGAATCCCCCGTGGAGGAGTTTGCCCTGTAGAGCTTCAATTGGGGGGCTCAGTATCTAGCAGAGACACCTGCTCCAATAGAGGCGCAGATAGAACGTCGTGAATTAGCCCTTCTTTGTGAATATGAAGCCCACTTGGGCAAGAAATTAATTACTAGCCCCTTCTGGGCGGTCAGAATCTTGTTGGCTCGCGATATTCAAGCGAGGAACTAGCTGGCTCACGGAATCCGTGAAGCCATCCAAATTATAAAAGGCGGCCAACAAACTAATTCGGTCTGTGTTCACTTGCTCAAGTCTTCTCTAGAAGATTATATGGATACCTCGAGGGACTTCCCTCGTGAAGAACTAGTTTCCCCATGGGGGGAGCACCCTACTCCTTGATTGGTCTTGGCGGTCTGCATTCATGCCAGTCTTGGTGGTTAGCATCTGCGCTGGTGGCTCTTTTCTGTTTTTTCCATGTCTTGGGAAGTTCAGTCTCGGTGCAAACTCCGGATGTTAGCGTGGTTTTATTATGGGGGCTGCTCGGCCAAAGCCCTCTTCCTTTTTGGTTAAGGTTTTCCTTTCTCTTCTGATCATGTTGGGGTCTTCTGAGGCTCGGGGCCTCTTAGTTCTTTCTGTTGTTACCTGTCTATCGGCCATGATATCTACAGTCTATTGTAATCCCAGGTTTTATCTGTAGTTTCCTCTGCTTCATGGGTTGTTTAGCCTAGTTGTATGCTCCTCATTTGATCTTTTCTGGGCTTTTGACCATACATTGTATGGCACGAGCTACTAGGCATTCATTTGTAATTGTATTCTGTACCACTATTTTGTTTTCAGTAATAGACTGGACTTATGCTTACTTGAAAAGAAAAATATCATCTCCTTTGTAGGAGTAATAAAAGACTAAATTTTTATTGGATTTTCGACTTGTAGACATAGAAGCACTAGACTCACCCCCTGCAACTGCAAAAATAATCAGTCATTATTCCTCAAACATGTAATCTTTGCATCAGACTATTCCATCATTCTATTGGAATATCAAGTTGGAGCTTGCAATTAATTGTAAATATAATTTTACAATATTAGAAAGAGTTGGTGGTTTTTTCCAATTGGGCTTCCACGATAAAATTGTGTCTTCCATTTTGATTCTTTCCAACCTGTTGGATGCACCAACACCCAATTTTTCAAAATTTTCGAATACAACTGAAACATTTTTAATTTTTTTAAATATAAACATTTTACTTTTTAAAGAGAAACACTCTTTATTTTTGTTTTTTTTTTAATAGAAACATTTTACTTTTTGTTTTTGTTTTTTTTAAATAGAAACATTTTACGTTTTATTGCAATGGGGTACATACAAAATCAGTGACAATTATATTCAACACTGATTCCATGTATGATTTCAAAAACAAGCAACCCATGCATGCCTTCCCAGACACACCATAATGCTAATTAAAATCTAAGCAGGATACTATGTTAAAAAAGGAATTTAATAGTGACGACAATACAGATAGTGATGCCATTAGTTGGAATGATTCTAACTGCGATTACCTAGACATAAACATTCTTTGTTTTTGTTTTTTTTTTTTTAAAAGAAACAATATACTTTTAGGTCTGCTCAAAGTTCCAAATCAAATATGCCACGTGTCACAATATGATTGTTCCACGTGTCACCCTAGGATACCAGATATCAAAATTTTAACAACAAAATTTATAGACTTTTCGCTTTAAAGACTTTGCTGGCAAGTGGAAATATTCTCAGAGAAAGAGTGACCACTCTTTCTCCAAGGATTTCTATTGTTACAATTTCCTCCTAAATGAAGGGTCAGCCAACCCTTCCTATTCCCAATATTTGTTTCATAATAGTTTGACACTGCAACAAGGGTCGATCAATCCTTCTTGTATTCTCCATTATGGCTAAAGATGAATTGTTGGATAAAGCTTTTCACAATTTACTACAAAAAGAAGGGGCGGTCGATCGTTCTTGTCATAAAATGGAAGTCATAACAAACCATTTTTATATAATATAACTTCCAAGGTGTTCTATTTTTACAATTACTTTGTAATTGAAAGGTCGGTCGACCCTTATTGTTCCCAATATCATTTTCATAATAGTTCGACACTGAAAGAAGGGTCGGTTGACCCTTTGTATTCCCAATATTATTTTCATAATATTTTGACACTGCGAGAAGGGTCAGTCGATCCTTCTTGTATTCTCGATTATGTATACAGTTGAACTGTTGGATAAAAGTTTTCACAATTTACTACGAAAAGAAGGGGTGGTCAATCCTTCTTGTCGCAAAATGGAAGTCAAGACAAACTATTTTTATATGTTATAACTTCTAAGGTGTTCTATTTTTACAATTCCCTCGAAATTGAAGGCTCAACCGACTCTTCTTATTCCCAATAATATTTCATAATAGTTCGACACTGCAAGAAGGGTTGGTCGATCCTTCTTGTGTTCTCCATTATGGATATAGTTGAATTCCTGGATAAATGTTTTCACAATTAAATATGAAAAGAAGAGGCGACCGATCCTTCTTTTCAGAAAACGGAAATCGGGACAAACAATTTTTATATGTTATAACTTTTCACCTTAAAATGTTGAGTCTTTAAGGTTGATAGTAAGGCTTTCTGTTCAGTTTCCAAGATTGATAGTAGACATGGGAATTTCTCTATATGGCAGTTTTTGTCTCAGAAGTGCAATGTGAAAAGAAGACGGATGTAATATTTTTTACCAGTATATAATACAAAGTTTCTCATTTTTGTTTAAAAAAACAAATTTGAAGGGTTGAACTTAATTTCAGGTTGAAGGTTATATATTCATATCGCCCTTCTAGCATGAAGGGCTTTAAATAAAAAAAGATAATAAATGCTTTGATTAAAAACAAAATGAAAGAATGTGTCTATTTAAAAAAAAATTCTTTCATTCTTTTTAAATGCTTCGATTAAAAACAAAAGGAAAGAATGCTTCGATAATAAGGGCTTTCATTCTTTTTATGAAATTTTATTCTATTTAAAAAAAAAGAAAAAAGAAATAATGCTTTGATTTTAAAAAAACAAAAGGAAAGAATGTTTCTATTTAAAAAATAAAAAGAAAGAATGTTTCTATTAAAGAAAAAATGCTTCTATTTAAAAAAATAGAATAGTTTTTGTATAATGCTACTATAATGATACTAATGTAAATATTTGAAGTTACTTATTTACAATTACTTTCAAAAGTAAACTTCAGTTCAACGAGCATTATGGACCACTAAGGAGCAAGAGGAGAATATAACCTGTGGTGGTTGTAGAGTCTCTCGTGCGCATAAGACGATTGGTGGATTAAACAATTGGAACTGTTGGTGGATCGAAGTTTTATTTCAAACTTTAAGCAAATCCCTCGATTCGGTCCCTTGTCTGACCTCTTCTCTCATTTCAATGGGGGGACTTGCTGACGGAATGATGTTCCTAAGGTCCAGTGTGGAAGACTTCAAAAAACACCTGCTAAAGGTTTATGAGGCAGTCTGATTGGGCATCAAAGTGCACAGAGAGTCATTCGACCACATGAGGTATATCTCTCAACAATTAACCTATCATGACTCCAGAATTGATGATTTGGAACGCAATTTGTTTGAACTTATGGGGACAGTAGATTTTATAAAAGATGAAATTTTGAAGATTGCTAGGATGTCATGGTGCAGCCACTGCTAGGAATTACCCTCTGTGGACATGAGAATTGCTAAGTAAACCTTTGCTCAGCGACATAATTTTTTTGTAGAAGAGATCCCTACTTGGATGAGTTTTTACATCAATTTTGGAATTTTTTAAATTTACAGAGTCATACTGGGAAAGTTATTTATGCTCCCAGGCTCTCCTTTTTGTAATGAATGGCTATGCACATCCTTTTGAATAAATCCATCTATATGCTTCAATATAATTATAGAGAAGTATTTTATAGAGAAATATGGTCAAATGATGAATATATCTTTCTAAATATAACTCATTGTATTTTACATATTAAGAACAAAAGTATTTTACATATTAAGAACAAAAGTATTTTATATATAAAGAACAAAAATATGTCTAAGTGTTGAACTCACATGCTAAGTGACAAATTGGCTATCTATTTATAGAATCAGAATTGCCTCTGGAGTTCACACGTGTGAAATACAAGCCTACCAAAATGAGAAAAAGGTTGTTCTGTTTTGCATATTAAGAACAAAATTTTGCTAAGTGTTGAAATTCACATTTTTTTAATTGAAATTCATAGTTTTATAACAAAAGGCTGCAATTTTAAGGTTCATAAGTAGTAAAAAAACACACTATTCGAATAGAAAAACACAATTTTGAAAGCCAATATTGCCACTTTCAGAACCTGTTTTTGCACTTTAGAAAGGTTGATATTCACACTTTCAAAGTCTAAATTCACGCTTTCAAAGTCTAAATCCCTTTGAGGGGCATTAAAATATTCAAATTTTATGTGCTTTCTTTTCAAAGAGTTCTCAGAATTTTATGTGTTCTCTTTTCAAACATACATATTATAGAATTAAATAACAGAAAAATCACAACATTACAATTAACAAAATATAAAATAATATTGCACTACATTTAAGAAACCAAATCACAAGCATAGTTAGAAGATCTAAAAAATGTTTGTCCCGAATCCTGATGGCGCTAATGGTAAATGATGGCGGTGATCTTGGTGTTTGTGACAAGACATAATTTCGACTAAAGCATGATACAAGCCAGCCAGCGTTCACCATTAGCACTGTCAGGATAACCACCATTTCATAATTTCATCATATAAACCATCACAATGTCATCATACATTCCTTTCTCAAGGCATCGATTGGAGTGATACATGTACAATTACTACAATCGGTATAGATCATATCTGTACAGTTGCTACAAGTCATAATAATCTATACTCCAACAAAATATACAGTCGGTACAGATCATATCTATGACCACCATCCCTCCATAATTATCCTTCCCCATCTGTAACATCCAATTCAATTGACCAATTCAGTATATAAAGACTAGATCATACCCGGTATCGCATCCGAATGAAATCTTTGGGATGTCATGGCACTCTTCTTTACCGCCTCTGTTCCGTTTCCTTTGTTGTCTTATCAGAATCACAAAAGAAGTCATGGAGTCTTATGGTCGCTCTATTCGTGATATATGAGCATTTCGACAACAGTTCCCTGACAAATCCTCACCACAGCATGATATATGGGCATTTCGAGCACTCTAGAAGCCCCAAGGCCAGGATTTGTGTCTAATGTGACTCATAACTTCTAGTTGAATCAAAAATAAAGTATAGCTTCTAGTTGAAGCTAGAATAAAGTTTGTAAATTCTCTATAGTAGAAGAGTCTGTGTTTGTGAGCTCAATCTCGTAGTCCTGAAATGTATTAAGATCCGAAGCTATGTAAAAGGTGAAATATCGAAGTAAATTTCATCGAATATGTGTAATGCGGCGAAGTTGCACTGTTTTAACCCAGAATAAATTCTACTGATTTTTATGTCTAATTAGTAAGAATTTTTTTAATATAAATCGTGTAGTATAAGATTCTATGTTTGTGATCTCAAGCTTGTAGTCGTGAAATGTATTAAGAGCCCAAGCTCTGTAAAATTTGAAAGATCGAAGTAAATTCAATTTCCAAGAATAACTTCTACTGATTTTTATGTCTTAATAATAAATCTGTAACAGAACATTTAAATCTAGTTTTTCAATTGCCGAGTATTTATATTTTTCAATATCTCGTAAGTTGGGTGCATGAAACCATTTGGGATTGATGGCCAATTAGAACATGAAACATAGGCACAAAACATCAAAACACGGTCTTTGCCTTCGATACCTTTGTTTTTGGAGGATTTAGGTGTCAATATTTCCAATCCATAGGTCTCAATGATTCCAAGTATCTAGATCAATTTGAATGACCAAGATAATAGGGTGTACCAGCAGCTATAGAGGCAGTGATAGTGCGAGAGCACAAATGCTACTATAATTATTCACTTCCTCTTGTAGTTCGCCCAAGCATATTTAAAACATAGTGTATAATAGAGAATAAAATGTAGCATGGATTCAGTGGTGCTCAGAGGAGAAAATATTCTATATGAGCCAATATTATAATTAAGCTATATATATCTAATACTCAATGTGCCAAATCAAATATACCGCGTGTCACAATATGATCATTCCATGTGTCACCCTAGGATACTAGATATCAACATTTAAACAACAAAATTTAGACTTTTTGCTTCAAAGAGTTTGTTGGCAAGTGGAGATATTCTCAGAGAAAGATCGACCTCTCTTTCTCCAAGGTGTTCTATTGTCACATTTCCCTTGTAAATGAAGGGTTAGATGACCCTTCTTATTCCCAATATTCTTTTCATAATAGTTTGATACTGCAATAAGGGTCGGTTGCTCCTTCTTGTGTTCTCTATTATGGATATAGCTGAATTGTTGGATAAAGGTTTTCACAATTCATTACGAAAATAAGGGGTGGCCAATCCTTCTTGTCGAAAAACGAAAGTCGGGAGAAACCATTTTTATATGTTAACACTTCCAAGGTGTTCTATTTTTAAAATTTCCTTGTAATTGAAAGGTCAGTCGACCCTTCATATTCCCAATATTATTTTTGTAATAGTTTGACACTGCAAGAAGAGTCGGTCGACCCTTCTTGTGTTCTCTATTATGAATATATCTGAATTGTTGGATAAATGTTTTCACAATTAACTACGAAAAGAAGGGGCGTCCGATCCTTCTTGTCGGAAAATAGAAGTCAGGACAAACCATTTTTATATGTTATAACTTAGCCGATTGAATGGCTATTCAAACAATGAGTGAATATTTTAGACATTGAACTTTTCATCTTAACATTTTGAACATTTAAAATTGAAAATTGCAATTTTGAAATAAAAAATTGCATTTTTTTATTTGAAATTCACACTTTTCAAATCAGAAATTGCATTTTTTTTAATTTGAAATTCACACTTTTCAAATGAAAATTTTCATTTTTTGATTTGAAATTTACAATTTTGAAATTAAAATTTGCATTTTTTAATTTGAAATTCACACTTTTCAAATCAAAATTTGTATTTTTTGATTTCAAATTCACACATCTTGAATTGAAATTCATAGTTTTATAACAAAAAAACTGCAATTTTTCATAAGTAGTCAAAAAACACATTATTCGTATAGAAAAATGTACTTTTCAAAGCCAATATTGCCACTTTCAGAACCTATTTTTGCACTTTAGAAAGGTTGATATTGACACTTTCAGGGCCTAAATTCACACTTTCTTAGTCCAAAAATTGCCTAATATTTCCAAATTTAATGAAATTGGCGTTTTACCTTGAGATGGTCTTTTCCCCACAACCTTAAGGGTCATTTTGAGTGCTAACATCCTCTACGATATTTTCGAAGGGCCTCTTATTGTCGATGTTCACTTGTGTCACATCCCCACCCATCAGTTCGACCAACATACAGAATATGAGATGTTGGATTATAATTTTCACCCCTATGGCCATATTATGAAATTCATTAGCATTTAAATGTGTGTGCAGATGCATAATAAAATACACAATAGACAAATAAATTCATTCCACACACACACAGCATGCATAAGCCAGCATACTTGTCACAGACGTAATAATACTAATAATAATCCATGCACATTCAACACAATAGTAAATTAACAAGTAACACTTATCTTTCAATTGAAGTTGTCCAAGAAACTATTTATTGGAGAGAAACGTTCCACCTAGCCATAGGCACTTTGTCCAACACTTTATCTCTCTGGTGAGAGGCCACTCCCAAGTTGGGCTATGTATCCACTCAAAAGGAACTACACAAGATCACTCACCGACATAGGAAAACACACTCATGCTAATCCATCACACAATTGGGTTTATCAAGCATGCAGAGAGACAAGAAAGGAGAATGCTAATCTATTGAACTCAACCAAAGAGATGTGGGAATCTCAATTGGATTTTTCTAGCCTTTACACCCACAATACCTACCACACCAAACACAAGGAAGTTCCCATTCTCTTCTACACAGACCCTCGGGCACCCCTTCCCTCCACTTCTATTCAGGGTGGGAATAAAAAGTCAAAGCTGCTAAACCCTCAGATGTATTTTCCTACACTAGGTTTATCTAGCAATTCCATCCTCTGATCTCTCTCTGAATCAAATTCTCTCTTGGATTTTATGATTTCTGGATGCACTAACTTCAACAATGAAATTCAATTTTCGGGCTCCCAAATATGGGTTTTCCCATGGATTTTTGGGCTTTTGACACTCTCAAGTTCTTCTCGTGGTTGACATATATGGATTCCCCATTGGATTTCATGACCCACAAGATGTCTTGGGAATTTTTTACAGTCTAAAATATGGCTTATTCTCTGGTTACTATTTTTGTTATTCTCACTGCTAGGAATGCATAGCTTGCATAAAATTGGTGTCTAATTGCCCGACAATGGAATTGGGATGAAGGGAAATAAATTCCCATGAGGGACATTGACTTTTGTGTACAAAATCCTGAGCCCATAATTAACCATATAAATTTCTCGGTTTTTTCCATGCTCCATTAAATTCATGAGCCGATTTTCCAGCTTCCTTATTACAATATCAATAAATATTAGCAAGGAAGTCCACTTGGGTAGTTTCTTACCATTTATGGCACATCAGTTCTCAATATGAGTCTTGGAAACAAAATATTTTATCCCACACACCCATCACATCTCCCTAGGGGATAAACAAAACGCCCTCATTTTCGTTGCCTCCATAGCTTGGACATTTATTTGCATTATAAATATTTACATGGTTTTTATATTTTTCCATGGCCAACTAGCACATGTCTACAAAATATAAAATACTTTCCTTTATAAGTTGAGCATCCACTAGTGGGGCCTTGGCCTTGATCTCCATTCTATGAATCATGCGCTGCATATTTACAATATTTACATATCAAGCCAATAATTCTAAGGGTCAAAATGGGGGTGTTACATTCCCCTACCCCTTAGAGAAACACCATCCTCGGTGTTCTCAAAACTGAAGAAAAATGGGTATGCCTCTCTCATGGAATAATCTATCTCCCATGTATCCTCATCGGGACCAAGGTGCTTCCATGGAACCTTTACATGTCCGATGGCTTAGTTCTGGAGCAATGTTACCTTCTTTTCAAGGATGTGCATAAGTTCCACATGGAACTCTCCCTTGGGTTCCACTTGAATCATATTCCAATAAATTACATGATTATGATCATGTACATACTTCTTAAGAAATGAAACATGAAAAAAATTTTGAGCTCTCATCTTAATAGATAATGCAATATTATATGCAATTGGTTCTATCCTATCAAGGACTTCGAATGGACCACAATATCTTGGTTCCAACTTGTAACAAATTCCCAACTTTAGGGAACTTTTCTATGGGTTTACTCTCAAATAGACATGATCCCCAACTTTAAATTCCTTGTGCATTCTTTTTAAATGTGCATATCTCTTCTGCATGTCCTAGAATGCTTTTAAATTCCGTTTAATCTTAACAATGTGTTGTTCCATTTCCTTGATTATTTCTAGCCCAAGTATTATCCTATTTAATGGATTGTCCCAACTCACTGAAGTTCTGCATACCTTTCCATACAATTCCTCAAATAGAATCATTCCCAATGATGTTTGATGTCCATTATTGTATGTAAATTTTACCAAGTGTAGGTAATCCTCCCACTTGGATGGATTACCCATCACATACATCCTCAACATATCTTCAAGAACTTGATTCACCCTCTTGGTTTGACCATACTTTTGAGGATGATACATTGTACTGAAATTCAACTGAGTTCTCAATTCCTAAAATAAACCTTTCCAAAAATTGGATGTCAAATTTGCATCTTGATCTGAGACTATTTCTTTGGGTAACCCATGCAATATAAATATCTCTTTCATGAAGATATTTGCTATGTCACTTGTTTTATGAGTGGAGTTTCCTGGAATAAAACGAGTTTCCTTTAATAGCTTGTCCACCAAAAACTATGATTGAATCAAGAGGCATTGTTGTCATTGGAAAACCTATTATAAAATCCATAGAAATTTCTTCCCACTGGCATTCCAAAATGGGAAAAGGCTGCAATATTTTTGTTGGATGTTGATGGTATGCCTTGACTTGTTGGAATTTTTGGCACTGTAAAATGTATTATGCTACATCCTTTGACATCCCATGCCAAAAGTATTGTTTCCTTGCTATTGTTCTTGTCTTTTGATATCCTGGGTGTCTAAATTATGGTATTTTATAAATTGCATCGATTACTACCTTCTTCAAATATGCACAATTATAAATATACAATCTACCCTTATAAACAAGAAGATCATATTCCCCAAGATGATATCCTCACACTTTTCATCTAACTTTCACTTAAAGGTAAGTCTCATTTTTATTTTGGGCTTTAAGAACTCTTATTCTCAAATCTAATTTGCACATACTTAATGTTGTTGCATGAAATTTTTGCTAAGGGAATCTACAACTTTGTTCTCTTTTCCTTTCACATGTTTGATTTCAAATTCAATTTCACACAAAAATTCTGACCATATAGCTTTCCTAGCATTTAAGCTTGGTTGATCAAACAAATATTTCAAGCTCATGTGATATGTCCTAAGCTCAAATATTATTCCTAGCAGATAATGCCTCCACATCTTGAGGGCATGTACTATAGCTACCAACTCTAAATCATGATTTGCATAAATATTTCTTCATAATTTTCATACCATACAAATTTTACATTCTTTCTTTGTAGTGATGTAACTAGATGAGCAATTTTGGAGAATCCTCAATGAACCTTCTATAATATTCTGCAAGACCCATAAAATATCTAACATCTATGGAATTCTTTGGAGTAGACTAATTCATTATGATTCAATATTTTTTAGTTCCACCGAAGTTCCTTCTTCTGAAATAATATGAGCCAAATATTGTACTCTTCTTGGATAGAAGTCACACTTAGTTAGCTTTGCATACAATTTGTGCTCTCTAAGAACTTGCAATACCATTCTTAAGTGTTCCTCATGATCCTCTTCAGTCTTTGAGTAAACAAGAATTTCATCCAAGAACACTAACATGAACTTGTCTGAATATTTTCTAAAGAAATTATTCATGAGACACATGAATCTGGCGGGTGCATTGGTAAGGCCAAATGGCACCATTGTGAACTCATAATGGCCATATCTTGTCAAGAAAATTGTCTTGTGAATGTATTCTTATTTTATTCTCACTTGATGATAACTAGATCTCAATTCAATCTTTGAAAACACTTTGGCTCCCTTCATTTGATCAAACAAATCAACAATTATGGGAAATGGGTACTTATTCTTGAATGTACTTTATTTAGCTTCATGTAATCAATACATAGCCTTAAATTCCCATCTTTCTTCGTGACAAATATTACCGGTGCTCCCCAAGGAGAGACACTTGGGATGATATACTTCTTGTCCATTAATTCTTGTATATGCATTTTTAACTCTATCAATTATGGCATGGTCATTCGATAAGGAGCTTTGGAAATTGGGGCTTCCCCTAGAACAATATTGATTGTGAAACCAACGTCCCTGTTTGGTGGCAATCCCGACACTTCATCTAGAAGCACATATTTGAACACTTACAACAACCAATAATCCTCTAACTTTGGGCCTTTTTCTTCTAGTGAATCTCATATATGGATTGCAGATAGCTTGAAGCCTTTTTTGTAAAACTTCCTTAACTACAAGATTGGAATTTTCCTTACTAAAAATTGCTTGGGAATACCTTTCAACACTTTCGGCCTTCCTTCTTCATCAATGTAGTCAAGGACCTTTTCAAAGAATTCTATCTTGGCTCTATTCTTTTCCAAGCAATCCATAACAATAAGAGCATCATACAATCCTAATTGTAGGACATTCAAATTTACTTGTGTGAGGATTCCATTCAACTCTATGGGGCAGTCCATCACTACTTCACTCACTTTCCTTTTTGTACCTATGACTAATTGAACTAAACAAGACTTATTATGATTCATTTTTATAAGAGAACAACTTTCAACCACTTTTGGATTAACATAACTATGAGAAGATATTGATCATTCAAAACAAAAACAGATTGCTTAGAAATATTACCTTCAACTTACACTATTGTTGATTGATGGTATGCTTGATGGTTATCCAATGCCGCATATATTTATGGAGTTTCCCTTTCCATATCCTCCACTATAACTACTTCTTCTAAGTTATGCAAGCCTCGAGGATTCTCTCTTTGATGTGGACAATCTTAAGCATGTGTTTCTCTGCACTCCCCAACACTAAAGTGGTCCTTTCGCTCCTTTTCATACTACTACCAGTGGCTTAATACCACTATGTGCTTGATGTCCTTGTTGGAAATTTCTTATATGATTTATAAATGGTGGAGGCTTGAATCCAATTCTACTTTGGTCAAATCTTTTCTTTGGATTACCTTTCCATGTTGGATGAACCTCTGACTTTCCTTTCCTTTGCTCATAACAATGCATTATCATTCTGATAGCTTCATCAAGAATTGGTGGATTAATAAACTCAATCCTATCTCTGTAATTTGGGGGTAGACTTCCAAGGAAGCTTTGAATTTTTACCCTTTCATATTTGATGTAATATGCATACCTCAACAATTCCAAAAACTTATGCATGTGTTCTTCTGTAGACTTTTGTTCTAATTTCAGTTGATTAAACTCCTTCCAATTATTATCATAAACCTGACAGATAGGTATTTTTCCTTGAAATACTTTTTAAATTGATCCAAGTTGATCATTTCTCTCCTTGATTCCTTTTACTTGCATGAGCTGCTCCCACCAAATTGAGGCTGAACAATTGTGATTGTAAATGGAAATTCTAGCCTTTTCATTTCTTGAGTAGTCATAAATTTGAAAATATTTCTTCATTCCAAGAAGCCATGAGTTGTAGTCCCAAGGTTAATGTGGTTACCATAGATACATTACATATTATAAGAAATCATACACAATGATATAGATACAAGAGTCGAGATAGATAGAGAGAACACAAGCTTTTATATTAACCAGCAAGAGAAAAATACAATCATAGAACCAATCTTCTTAGTACATCGGCTCAACAGCATATATATATATCCAAATACATTTACATAACCATATGTCGGTCTATCCAACCGACCCGACCTATACTAGTTGACGCGACCTATCGACATATGCTTCAAAGTGGTCGGGCGGAGGGACTAGTCAACAGGCCGACCTAGGCCCCTCCAACATCTCCCCCACCTCAAAATATTTCTTTGTCCTGAAGAAATGGGGAGATCAAAAATACAAAGTAATATGGTTATGATGATGGTAGATTGGAGCTAGTATCATCGAGCAGCTGTAAGCAGACTTTGAGAATGACTTCGGCTGAAATAGAAAGATGGTGCTGGAATTCTTCCCAAGTGCGTAGAAAATTCTGAATGTCGATAGTGAGTGTCGTGAGATTCGACAGGTTTTCCATCTTGTCATGAGTGGATAGATCCTGTAAATGGATCATGTCAGGGCTAGATGTAGTGAATGTTTCCTGGGAAGCAGCAAGTAACTGTCGAAGGCAGGGCTGGATTTCTTCAAGTTTAGTGAGGCCACAGCATGCCTGATATATCCACTGCGTTTCATGTTTCTCTAACTTGACCAGCTTTTTATTTTCCATGATGATATGATTATCCAATCTTTCAATAAGTGCCTCATCTGCAGTCAAATGCTGTCGGTGAAGTGTGCCTAATAATGCCCTTGTCTTTTGCAGTTCTTTGTAGACTTCGCCATAATGTACATACCAAATGTCGAGAAATTCAGCGAGTTTTGCTACTTGAATATCATACTGTTTGAGTAAATTGACAACTTCTGTGAAGGCTGCAAAATGATTTGTCATGAGAGAAGCGACTTCGAAAGCCTGGTCCTATTGTCTTTTGAGTAGTTCGGATTGTAACATCAACACAATAGATTCAAATATCTGGTATGCTCTATCAAGAGGTGATGTCATGTTGGTACTGGCTAGAAGTGATATAACTTATTGAGCTAATTTTTCACACTTAGCAATAAATGTAGTCCGTTCGTCTTGTAGCTGCAATAACTGATCTTCTGATTCCTATCGATGACATCTTTGCACTCTGAAAACTAAATCTTCAAGCAAATCAAGCTCTTCTTGGGAGGCCAACTATGGCTGATAGCTTGTAGCAGCTCCAAATTGATCTAAGTATACAGAGAGAGTATTTTTTGATTGTCCTTGCTATGTTTGTTGCATTTGCAGTTGCTGTTGAATTCTCTTTCTTTGCATTTATTCTCTTCTGTTTCTTCCAGCTACTTTTATCTTTTTCTTTGCTTATGGTTTGTTGTTCTGGCCCCTTATCTTTGTCGGTTGTTGCTAGATGACTATCGGCGACTACTTGTGTGCTGGAAACAACTTGTTCTGCCTGGGTTTGTGTACTTGGTACTACTTCAGTGATGAGTCGTGACTGGAGTTTCGTGTTCAACAATTCCGGCACTTGGTGGAATATCTGCTAGTATGTTGGATGTATCTATATTGATTGCACTCATATCTGGAACATTTGTGTGTTCTAATGGCTCTGTCGTGCCTGACTTTCCTCTATGACTTGTCGGCATTCTTATCGATGTCTATAATATCGATGGTTATGCGCCGAACTTTTTTCTTTGCTCTTCCCATCCTTCTTTTGCCACTCTCCCATCATTCTACTTTTGTCCTGCTTTGTTGTTTTTCTTGATTTCTTATAGTACTCTCAGTTGGTTACTGTTTAACCAATTTTTTTTCGAATATTCACGACTTGTACCACTTAAGTCAGGCTCCATTTACTGCTTTCTTGAAAACACTTCCTTGTAGCATTTTCAGTCGGACTAGTACATTAGGATTTAATGCTTCGACAATATAGGGTCCCATCCATTCTCTATGCATCTTTTTCGGCTTCCCTTTTACTCGACTATTATAGAGAAGTGCCAAATCTCCAACTAACAGATTCTTTTGTTTGATATTTCTATCATGCCATGCTTTCTGTTGTTGTTTTTGGACTCGCTAATGTTCTATTTCCAACTGTTGACTTTCATCCAACTTCGACAGTTGTAGTAGTTGTTCTTGTCGAGTATCTTCAACGTCAATATGTAAAGCTGCTGCAATGGTCGGTGTTTATTGTCGAAAATGTAATGGGACAACCGCTTCTTGTCTGTAGAAAAGTGAGAATGGTGTCTGACCTATCATTCTTTTGTATGTTGTTCTGTATGCCCAGAGAACAATAGGTACTTTGTCATCCTAGTCATCTTTCTCTATGTTGCATATTTTCATCAGTCCTTTTGTAAGTGTTTTGTTGAACGATTCTATGGCGCCATTCCACTGAGGATGGTATGTTGTGCTTATTCTATGATCAACTACAAATTCTTTAGTCAGTGCTTCAATGGTTTTACACACAAAATGCGTACCTTGGTCACTTATCAATGTTATGGGGCATCCAAAACGTGTTATGATGTTTTCATAAATAAACTTAGCGACAACTTCGCTTGAACATGTTCGATTGGCTCTGTTTCTTCCCACTTGGTAACATATTCGACAGCAGTGATAATATATTGAGCACCTGTCCTTCTCCCCACTACTATAAATGGACCAATAAAATCGATAGCCCAAATTTTGAATGTTAGGCTAGGGTTAATTGGGACCAAAGGCATCTCTGTTCTTGGAAGTGGTCGGACCATGCACTGACATCTATCACACTTAGATACAAATTATCGACAATCTTTATGAACTGTCAGCCACCAAAGTCCGGCTTGCAGAATATTTCTAGTTGTTATGTCTGCATGATAATGTCCTCCTGCCAATCCAGCATGAGCTTCAGCAAGTATATTATGTCTCTCATAGTCAAGTGCACAGCGATGTAATATATCATCCAAGCCAAGTTTATAGAGGAATCCATTTATTAGAGTGTAGGGAGCTGCTTTCATTGCTAAGATCTCCCTCTTTTTCTCAGTCATTCCTTTAGGGGCTTGCCCATCCTCAAGAATTTGTGTGATTTCCGCAAGTTATGAAGGGACTGCTTCAATACGAAACAAGTGTGCGTCCAATAAGTCATATTCGATTCCTGTCGGTTCCTCTCCTGTGTCGACTCTCAATAGGTGGTCCGGTCGGGCATTAGCTTTTCTCGGTCGAATGATTACTTCAAATTCAAATTCTTGAAATAGTAATGGCCAGCGACATAACCTCCCATGATGCAATGGTTTATTGACTAAGTATTTTAAAGCTTGATGATCTATATAAAATACGAAGGGGTTAGCCAATAAATAATGACGGTACTTCTGTAGTGCAAATACCATACCTAATGCTTCTCTTTCAGTCGTGGAATAATTTCTTTCCACTTTATTCAATTTCCGAATGCTGAATGCATTGGGGTAATCTATGCCATCTTCTCCAGGTTGTGTTAGAATGGCGCTGATTGCTATTCCAGAGGCATCAATATGCACATGAAATTTTTTCGACCAATCTGGAAATCGAAGGATGGGTGCTTCAACCATTTTTCTTTTCAATGTGTTAAATGAGATGTCGCATTCCTCCATCCACCTATAATCTCGATCATCTTTTAGCAATTCTTTAAGAGGGTAAGTCATATCGGAATAATGTCTGATAAACTTCCTGTAATATCTAGTATGACCCAATAGGATCCGTACTTGTTTCAGATTAATTGGAGGCTTCATGTCGAGGATAATTTTTATCTTCGCATAATTGACCTTGATTCCTTCTTTGCAAACTACATGGCCTAGTAATATGCCAATAGGTGTTGTGGAAATGCACTTTTTAATGTTTAGCGACAATTGTATCTTCCAACACCTTTCCAACATCAGTCGAAGCCATTTGCAATGATCCTTCAGCATTGTATAGATTGTCTAATCATCAAAGTATACAGCCATGCTTTTGTAGATATATTTTTGAAATGCTTTGATGACAATTCTTGAGAAGACCGCAGGTGCGTTCTTCAGAACGAAGGGCATAACTTTGTACGCGAATGACCTGAATTCGCATATGAATGTTGTCTTTTTCTGATCTTCCTTTTCAATAGGTACTTGGTTGTACCCTGAGAATCCATCCGTGAAAGAGTAGCACTCATGACCTACAACTTCATTAATAATTTCATCTACGAAAGGAGTTGGAAAGGGATCTGTGAGTGTTATCTTGTTCATCTCACGAAAGTCGACACAGATTCGCAGTCATGTCGGATATTGTTTCTTTGGATGAACGACCATCGGGCTTCCCCACTCCGATTGGTCGATAGGGTATATGAGTTCTGCCGGAAGCATGCTATCGATCTCCTTTTTAACAATATCTTTGTATTTGTGAGCAAGCTTGTAGGGTCTTTTCTTTACAGGTCTGGCATCTGGTTTAATATCAATTTTCATCTCGCCCATCTCCTACACAAGTCCTTTCAAGTCTCTATAATCTCGAGCAAAAACATCTTGAAATTCTTTGAGGATACTAGAGAATTCTGTTGTTTTTTTCTCACTCCAGTAGTCACCAATCCTTGCCATTTTCGGTTGGTCGTCATTTGAAATATCCACTTCCTTTGTTTTAATCTTTGCGTCCCTCCATTTCAGTGCACGACTGTCACTTATCCGTCTTTCACCTTCTTTGATTTGTGTGAATGCTGATGGAAAGTCTTTTTCTGACAACCTTTCGAGTTCATCTTTTTCGACAATCTCTATGCTAAAGATTGCTTTTACCGGCTTCGACACGTCAACGTGATCCTTTCTCCATTGAAAAAATTTTTCGACTAATATCTCCGTTTCTAGGCTTAGTCTTGTCGAATGTTGGATTTTTGTCGACTTTATGTTGTAGTAGGTAGTAGGTGGGTGCATAATCTTTTGCTTTTATGCAAGTGTTAAAGTTTCTGTCGGTTGCATAAATTCTTTGATGCTTTTACTTGCTTCGACCATCCTCTCATCCTGCAGAGAAAACTGGAAATCCTTAATAAAATTTTCTTTTAAGTCTTTCCAAAAGAAGGTTTCACCTCTCGCTTCTTCCATCTTGTACCATTTGTTAGGTAGATCATCAAATGTTCTAGGGAAGAGGTGAGGCCATGTTCTTTCATCTTTATAGCCCAATTTTCTCCATTCTCTTTCGCAACAATCGATGTGGATTTAAGGATTGTGTCCTTGTGTAAACATAGGGATATCGGCCTGAGTAATCAATTTTCTTCCTCCAAATCTTTCTATGAAAAATGTTGATGCAATATTCCAGTTTTGGAGTTTTGACTGATGAGTGTCCCACCATCTCGCAGCTTGTCCAGTAAATGTCTCTACCAAACTTTGTAGTCGGCCTTGCTCTCCGACATGTTTTGATACGTGTTTGACATGTACAGTTAGGTGAGTCACGTTCTTTATACCTTATTGTCGAATTACCTGATTGTGCATTTTTATCTGGAACAAGTGTTGGATATGCTCGCATTTTTCGTTTGAATATGTTCGGTGTGTATGATACTGAGAGACACTTATTTATTTGCTTCTTTGAGATGGCTTCCATAGTCCAACATTCTTTTGCATGTAAATCATAGTTCTCTATTTGCCAATCATAGAGTTCTTCATCAAAATTGTATCCGAGCGAGACAAGATCTCCGAGGTGAAGTTCTCCTTGGGTATTTGGCTCAATGTGATCTTCATTATTGTCTATGCAGTAAAGCTTTCGAACATCATTATCGATTTCTGTAGGTTCCAACCAAGGTTCTCCCTAATATGGGGAGATTGCTACGATAACCTTCTGCCCGTTGCCTTTCAACTTGATACGACTTTTGTCTAAGGAAATTGAGGCCTTCATCTTTCATCCCCAAGGTCGACTGACCAGGTCGGGGAAGGAACTCACATCATCCTTGGGAGTGATGATCACGAAATCTACTTTTTTCATGATGACTTTAATGAAAGTTTCGACTCCCTTCCATAATCCAATCGGCTCAATTAATCCTTGATCTACGAGATTTAGATAGATGCCTGATTCCTGCAGTTGTGGTCGACCGATTTGGTCCCAAGTATCATGAGTCATGATATTCACTTGGGATCCAAAATCTAGTACGACTTGTCGTACATGATATCCATTTATGTCGAGGTCGACTAATGGGTCAGCATCATTTTTCTCTTTTTTCTTTAGTCAGAAAATGTTTTTAGTTTGTCTTTGCTCAACATGTTTATATTTTAATTTATGCAACAGGTCAATCATTTTGCATACAGCTTCCTCATTTGAAATTAATATGAGCAATTCATTGAGAACTTCCTGTCGGTTTTCTTCAACATCTTTGTGTGCTGCTAAGTCATGAAATATGCCGAATGCATCTTTGTACACAGTTTTTTTGTTTTATAGGATTTGGGTAATCCTCTTTATCGAGAATTCTACTTATATGTGGCTTATCTTGACTAATGTGAGTGCCTTTCCTAGTTACAATTTGCAATTTTTTTGTACGAAGCACATCATTTTTTGAAATACAAGATAAAACATGAACATTCTTTTTATTATTTATTTTCTCAATCATGGTAGGGAAATCCTCTAAATAGTGATGGCCTACCCCACACTTTGTACAAAATTTAAGATCAGTTCTTTCCTTATAAGGGCATTCTGCATATCGATGATCCTCACTGAGACATGTGAAACACGCACTAGGTCGATTAGGTCGAATACTGTGACCTCCACTGCCACGACCATGACTCTGGTATCCTGCGCATCTATTGTAGCCGTCATACCGATGGTCATTATACCTTGGGTATCTGTCGTTCCTGTTTTGATTGTACCAGTTATTTTTTCCATCATTTCTCTCGAGTCTGTCTTTTGCTGTATTTTTGTCGTGATGCTGCTCGACAAAGTTTGTCTGGTACACTGCATGGTAATTTCGCCGATTTTTCAGGTTCAAATTACATTCTTCAATTGCGTGTGTATTGAATTCACAAATTTGACACCATTTTGCCTTCTTGTTTTTCAGATTGTATGGACAATTGTTTGTGGTATGCGAGTCATACTCTTTGCACAGATCGCAGAAACATCTGGATTGGATGTGTTTAACTTCATGTCGTTGATCCTCAATTCGACAAGAATATTTGTTATGTCTTGAAGTTCGACATGTTGTACGCCATAATTCAGGCCCTTTTAGAATCATATTTCGGATAGCCTGCTCCATACTTTCAAGGCGTTCGTTGACGTGTCTATCCATGGATACTAGAGGGTATTCATCATCCATTTCGATTTCTAGTGCTACTTTTAATGCCTCTACATATGTATTAACACTTTGTCGACGGACATGTATTCTGATTTTATTAGACTGGCAATAAACCATTTGATTAATATTTTTTCTTCGATTTCATAGTCTAATTTGCTCAGGAGGTCTTTGAACCTCTTGTCATACTCCTTGACAGTTTCTGTCGACTTTTGGACTGTCGTCTTCAGTCGTTCTACCACCATGTATGTCACATCTTCGATCATGAAAAAGGCCAAAAATATTTGTTTGATTTGTGCCTTGGTTGCATTTGGTGACTTTTCTATGTATGCCATGTACCATGTCAGTTCTATTTTCCTTAATGAGCCAACAAACTGGGAAACCTATCTTTCTTCACTAGTGATTTGATTAGCTGTCCATATTGCTTCACAAACAAACCAGTGTCTTATCGGATATTCATCACCTTCATAGAACGGAAGGTGTGTCGTTGTGTGTGCCATGTCTGCTGGTGTATTATTTTGAGAATTTGATGGTGGTGTGGGTGGGTTATTTCCATAATCAGAATGTGGTGCTTTGTCAATTTGAATTAGCTATCTCTCTAGACTTGGTTCTCTGTCCTCATAATCAGTAACTATAACTTCTTCTGTATCTCCAAATCTGCCTTCTTCTACCACTTCTGTCGAAATCCAGTTAAATTTCTGCTCGAACGGGATTTCACTGAATCTAGGGCTTTCCAACGTACTTGACGAGTCGCTCAAATTTGGTATTGGCAGGGGGGGCGCTTCCTCATGCTTTGAGTACACTAGATGAAAGCTTCTATTCAAAAATTCAGGTTGAAAAGGAACCCAATTTCCTTCCTCCGGTCGATGAATTAATAGTCTATTAATATCATCGCCTTCTATACTTCGACAACTCCAAATTACCGACTAACCAGCATGGAGACCCAATTTTTTCTAGACAATTTCTTGCACCTAAACGCTTTGTGTTAAACAAAATGGAGAAGGAGGTGTTACCATTTCTGGTATCTGAACTTGGAGAGCTCTACCGCGCTCTATAAACAAGTCTTCATCAATCGGTGACAGGTCTTCTTCGACACCCCGATCATTGCGGGATCGGCTTGACTCTGGCAGATTTCCTTCTACGTCTGTCACGACATTTGATCCTTATGTCCTCCAGAGCGCAATATCCTACTCCCGTAGCTCTTCACGCCAATGCCTCTTCTTTTCTCTTTCAATTTTTTGGATATGTGGGGTGCTTTTATGACTCAAAAGTTTGTCTTTGTCGGATTTTTTTCCACTGCTGGCCATGTCGTCTTTTCATATATCGATTTTCTTCAAACTAGGTACATCAGAGCATGCTTCGTCACCCCCCCAATGTCGGCCTGAAGGTTTCTAGATCATTGGGGAAGTACAGACCATCATTTGTTTAAGAAAAATTCCCATTCGCACTCCTTTACAAATTTCTCCCATTTACGTTCTTTCTCCTTCCAATTACAGTTCGGAAGGGGCAAAAGCAGCAACGGACTTGTTTTGACAATATGCGCAATGCCTTTGTCGATTAGAAATTTGAACAATAAGGTCGGCAGAGAACACAGAAATCGATCAGCTAATTCGGTGAAGAAATTTCTTCTTATTTCGTCAACCGAGACGCGGTCTTCAATCGCCTGCTCTTCACAAAAATCATTTGCATTTTTTTCGCACCACTCCAATAGATTCGTGCGTCCTCCATTGATCAGCTTTTACAACAGCTTCCTCTCTACTTCATCAACTGGTCTTTTCATCCAGAAGCTTCTTCAAAGCGGTCGGCATGGACTATACAAATTTCTCATGGGTCTCGGAGAAGAATCGATCTCTCGCTTGGCTAATCGTCAGCTTGTTCCGTCGTGCATATTTCTGCAGATAATTCACAATTTTCTTCTCCCACCAATCTCTAATCTCCTGTTCTGAAATCATAGGTCATGTTGCTATTTTTTTTTCATGCATCAACCGGAAACAAAACCAGATGTTGTAGTCCCAAGGTTCATGTGGTTACCATAGATACATTACATATTATAAGCAAGCATACACAATGATACAGATACAAGAGACGAGATAGATAGAGAGAACACATGCCTTTATATTAACCAGCAAGAGCATATTACAGTCATAGAACCAATCTTCTTAGTACATCGGCTCAACAGCCTATATATATATGCAAATACAGTTACATAATTGTCTGTTGGTCTATCCAACCAACCCGAGCTATACTAGTTGACATGACTTGTCGACATATGCTTCAGAGTGGTCGGGCGGAGGGCCTAGTCGACAGGATGACCTAGGCCCCTCCAACACCATGCCTTTACTTCTTGACTGGTCTTACTTTATCCATCAAATGTGGGTGTCCTTTCCTTTCTAAATTATCCATGTGGAATAATTTTAAAATTCCTCCTTTCAAATATATTAGAGGTATGCTTTAGGCTACTTCGAGAACCTTGACAATCACATTATATTCTAGAAGAAGATCTTGACAAAGATATCTTATGTTCCCTAAAATAATAATTTATTGTACTTGGAGTCCTCTTTCTAGTGTGACTCCTAGCATGACTTTCTGCACTTCTTTTCTATTGACCAACATTTCTTTGATTAAATCCAAGATGAGTCCATTGTTGAATATCAGTGAGGCTCTAAGGAATAGAAGCATTAATTTGGTTCTTCTCTTTGTGAGCCTTAATCAACCTCTCATTGAAACTTGTCATTGTTTCAGCCAAATTTTGGGGAGTGATTTTCTCTCTCCTCCCATTCGATTATGTGTCGGAATTGCCCTCTTGCATCTTTTCTCTTAGGAAATCCTCATTATGTTCATAGCGTTCCTATGAATTATTCATGGTTACCATTTTCTTCTAGATACTTTTTCTCTTCTACTTGTTTTCCTCTGCTACAACTATTCAAAGATTGTCAACTACAAGCATTGTGCATCATAGACATATTTATTACACATATTAGTAGTACGTGAAATAAAACACAAAATTGTTATTATTTAATGGAATTAGTCTCATGTAAAAATTCAGAGGGTTCTTGAGTCATCAATTTTTTTTCCATTTATGCATTCTAGAAACCAAGGATAATTTTAGGGGCGAAATTTAGCCCATGGGATATTTTTCCATGTTTTTTTCCAAAAAACGATTCACCAATTTGCATTTTTTGAAGCCCCATTTTGCCCAATTTTGATGGGGTAAACTTTTTTCCCTCTAAAAATTGCCAAATTATTATATAAACTATATAAAATCCTTAGAAATTGAAATAATTTTAGAAAAAAAATCGCCAAATATTTTATAGTTGAAATTTTAAGAATTGGTAAGATTCTCCAAGGTTTATACACTTTTAAATACGTATGGGTCGTTAAAATTATCCCTTCTAGAAACCACCCTTTATTAAAAAAATTGGTCAAATTAAGGTTAGAGGGACTTTTCTGTTTTGAAATATGAGACTATTGAATTCTTCATCTAGATTCTGACTGTGCACCTCTGTTCTCCCATGGATAATATTTGCAAAACCTAAATTCATTCTTCATTCTTATCTTGTACATGAAAGCTACATCCTCCCAAAAATGCTAATTTTTCCCAATTCTGCACTGTTTCTACAAGTGCAATTAATTTCGGAGAACAACTTCAGCCGCCTAGAAAATAAAATATAGAAAGAACTATAAAAACTTTTCTATCAGGTGTTACTAGGACATATAATAAGGATATCTCAAGAACTTTCATTTCTCTAATCTGATGCTCCATTCAACCTCTATAAAATTATGGGTTTGACTACTTTTGACTTTTGGACTTTTTCCTCATAAGTTTTAGAAAATTGACTATCTCATAAACTAAGAATTTTTTGTAAAACTTTGTCTAACAAAATTTTTCCATATTAATGAGTATATAAAATGTTGAATTCATTTGCTTTTCTTTTTTCGACATTTAGTGTCACTTTCACCTCTTTCAAGCTTTCCAAAATCTCCAAAAAGTACTCTGGAATAGTGGATTTTGGACTTCTTTCACACTTCAACTTCACACCTTTTGGAATTTGGCTCCAATATCCCATATTTAGCTGCATTCCTAGTCTAGGACTCCATGATAACAATTTATTCCCAAATCGTGCTCCCATTGGGTCTCTAGACATTGATCTTTGAAAGTCACTAATTTGAAATTTTTGTCAAATCAGAGCAGGATGGGCGTGGGCCTGTCACTAATAATTAAATGACCTTACTTAATGGTTTTTGAATGTCACAGGTCTCATCAAATTCCAAGCTAAACTACTCCATTTATAGCCAGATTAATTTTCGAGCTCTACACTTTTCTCTTAATTTCCACCACGGGATCAAGCCTTTCCCATCAACCTGTATCATAACTAGATTTTGGAAAATACCACAATGGAACTCCAAAGTGGCATTGTCGATGCCTCGTGGAATTTTTCTTGGGAGATAATTTTGCACCCACGCAATCCAACGAGTAATGTCTGACAACTAACGATCGACAACCGCAGCATACCTATACTCTGTTGCACCCACAGACATCTTTCCACGTCCTATTCCTCGAGACATGTTTTGGAAACCCCGCATACATGCACAGACAACCGTCAACCACCACGCAACTTTCTTCTTCTCACACCCATGGACCCTTTTATGTGGTACTACCGCGAACTCCTCTCCGCAAACTCTTCCTTGCTGCACTCATGGACATTTGTTTATGACTTCCCAGAATAGTCTCTTCATGGTACCCCTGCAGATGTGCGTCGATGATCGATGACCAATGCCGACTGACGACCATCGTGGGGTCTATACTCTGTTTTTTCTGCAAACTGTGGATGTCATCTATTTGCATGTACTTCTGCCATGGTTGGTCCACGCCATACCCCTCTTTCCCACATGGCATGGGTGGGGGTCCACCTCAAGTTTCCCCAATTTTTCCATTTTCATAAATAAAACAAAAATTTTAATTCCTTCCCTTTACGAAATGTTTTTGTTACATAACAAGGTGAAAATTCATTCTGCGTAATTGCAAGTTTCTAAAACTAGTCTACGATTTGCATTGATGCAAACATATTAGACTCATGGGATCCATGGAATCACTAATCATGAATTTAGCACACAATTTTTACCAAAACGTGACTAACACTTCCTGTGCAACTCGGGTGTTCTTCCTGTGAGTGTGGTTTTTGGCACCAAATAGTCCCAATGCTACAACCATTCACTCTGATACCACTCTGTCACATCCCAACCCATCAATCCAATCAACGAAGGAAACATGAGCGATCTGTGGGGTTCTAATTTTCTCCCCACAGCCATATTATGAAATTCATAAGCATTTAAATGTGTGTAGATGCATAATAAAATACACAGTGGGAAAATAAATTCATTCCACACACACACAACATGCATATATCATCATACTCGTCACAAGAATAATAATAATAATAATAATTCATGCACATTCAATACAACAGTAAATTAACAAGTAAGCATTTATCTTTTAATTGAATTTTTCCAAACAACCGGCTATGGGAGATCAACATTCCACCTAGACATAGGCAATCTATCCAACACTTTATATCTCTGCTAATAGGCCATCCCTGAGCTAGGCTATGTATCCACTTAGAAGGAGCTACACAGGATCACTCACCACCATAGGAATACACACTCATGCTAAGAAAGCACACAACTGGGTTTATTAAGCATGCAAAGAGAAAATAAATGAGAATGTTAAGATAGTAAACTCAACCACATAGCTGCAGGCATCTCAATTGGATTTATCCAGCCTTGGCACCCACAATACTTACCACACCTAACACAAGGAAAGTCCCATTCTCTGCTACACCGTACCTCAGGAACCCCTTCCCTCCATTTCTATTCAGGGTGGGCATAGAAAGATCCAAGCTGATAAACCTTCATAGATCTTTTCCTAGACTTGCTTTATCAAGAAATTCTATCCTCTAATCTCTCTCTGACTCCAATTCTCTCTTGGATTTTTTTATTTCTGGTCACACTACCTTCAACAAAAAAATTCAATTTCTGGGCTCCCAAATCTAGTTTTGCAATGGATTTTTGGGCTTTTGACACACTCAAATTCACCCTGGGGTTGCCATATATGGATTTCTCACTAGATTTCACGACCCACATGATTTCTCAGGTGTTTTTTTATTGTCTCAAACATGGCTTATTCTTTGGTTTTGATTTCTATTATTCTCATTTCTAGGAATGCATAGCTTCTAGAAAATTGGTGTCTAATTACCCCACATTGGAGTAGGAATGAACAGAAGCAAATTTTCGTGAGGGAAATTGACTTCTAGTTACATAAAACTGAACCCATACTTAGCTATACGAATTTCTTGGTTTTTCCCATGCTCCATTAAATTCATGAGCTAATGTTTTAGCTTCCTTCTCAAAATAGAAATAAATATTAGCAAGGAAGTCCCCTTGGATAGTTACTTGTCATTTATGGCACATGGGTTCTCAAGATCACACTTGGAAACAAAGGATTTAATCCCACACACCCCTCACCTACCCCTAGTGGATAAACACATCCCCCTCATTTTAGTTTCCTCCATAGCTAGCTCTTAGACATTTATTTGCATTATAAATATTTACATGGTTTTTACATTTTTCCATAGCTGACTAGCACATCTACAAAATATAAAATAATTTCCTTTTAAAGTCGAGAATTCACTAGTGGGACCTTGGCCTTGAGATCCACGCTAGGAATCATACATTGCATATTTACAATATTTACATATTAAGCCAATAATTACAGAGGTCAAAATGGGAGTGTTACAACTTGGATCTTGTTCAGTCCTTGTATGTGTAACAGATTTCTACTTCTTGTTGGTTGGTTTTCTTGAGATCAAGGGATTTATCTCTCCTATAGTGAATTTACAAGCACGACAATGCTAGTCCACTATCTGTCTATAATATTTTTTCCTAAAAAATAAAATAGAATGGGCTTGTTCTTAGCCTCTTTGATGTCTGTTAAAAAATATCCTCCAATAGGTAGACGAAAAGGGGGACATAAAACTTTCTTTTCATTTTTTAATATTGCACCACTACCACTAAGAAAAACTTTGCATTCCACTTCTTGTAGGATTAACTTTTTAGTAAAAAAGTAAGGGAGAAGATGAGGAGTCTGAGTGCCACCATAGATTCATATGTCCTATTTTGGGTGACATTCCAATCTCCTATTGTAGACAAGGCCTCTAGAACTCTATATATGTACGTGCTTGGATATGTGACCATGAATGATGGCATATAATGGCATCAAAAATTTGTATAATATCTTGACACAATAGTTAGTGTATCGCCCCCCCCCCCCAACAAGATTTTGTAGTATACATGGATAGGAGGATCCTTTCGGAGCCATTTTCATCCCATCACCGAAAAGGTGTTACTTCCAGAGACCACATCCAAAAGGTAGGAAGATATATAGAACTCATAATATTGTCCTATTGTTATGTCTATTGCATTTACAATAGCTTGCCTGATGCTATCAGAGAGGATGACCCCCCAATTGAAAATAATACCAAGTGAAGGAACTTGTTGTAATATGTGCTCCCATGGCTGCCTAAACTATTTGCATATTTCTCTCTATAGATCTTGGCAAGTAGTGTGGTTGGAATCCTTTCAAGAGGTCTTAAGAATTCAACAGGGTAAAACCCTATGTGCCTTAGCCTAAACCTTTTGGTTCTTACCCACAACTTCATTAGGAAGGCATGGAAATATATTTCCATTACATTGATACATTCCTCAGTCAAACAAACAATTGGGGTCAGTAATTTATAAGTCTTCCAAAGAAAAAGGTTAGAAAGAGGCAATGGTTTTCTCTTTTGATCCTTGATCAGTTTATTGTCTACATCAACTCTTGGAAGGAACCAATAAATGACTTGAACACATGGGAAGAGAGAAGGTCTGGCGAATATTCTATGGAGACCTATTTTTTGATATTGTGGTAAACTTGTAGGTTGTCTCCATTCTTTTGTGGGATTGCTAGGAAGTGTTCATAATTGAAGATTTGATAAATTTTCCCCTAGTGGTGTGATGGCTCTACATTGGCGGTGCTATCACTATCCCCATACTTCGTACGGATCACCAACTCCATCTCATTCTTAGACGAAGAGAGAGCTTAGACCATATTATATTTAGATTTATTCCTCTTAAATTCGATCCCATACTCCTCCATTCCATCATCATCAAAGTCCAAAGTAATCATGGTGTTAGCGGATTAGCAAATCAAATAAGGAAGATGCTAACAGGGTGAGTTTCAATTTATGACGTCACTTAGTAAAATGAAGTTGTGGCTCAACATGAAAGTCACTAGCCCAAGTTAAATGGCATTAGATGGGTCTTCTATGGGGCTACCTTTGACAAGAGGGAGCATTAGATCCGAGAATTTGGGGGAGAAATTGAAATATGAATTGGCAGGGGAGGGTCTTTTTCAAATCTCTTTCAAGGCTAGGATAACAGCATTGGGATTTTTTTCCCTAGCCTTTCAATTATGCAATAGAGAACAGTAGGTCAAGTCAAAACTAAGGGTAAGAGGGTTTTTCTTGATAAGGTTGTGAAAGGTGTTTATTTTCAAGGTATGGGTGAAGGAATTGGCCTTATTGAATGGTGGGGTAAGGGGAATATTCCAATTGAAAAGTTTAAAAATAATCCTCCAATTACCTTAGCAAAATATTGATAGGTGGATTGATAGTGGGATTAGCTGTTGAGTGATTGAATTGTTGAGAATGAAGTGGCATCTCTTTTTTGATGTTATCACCTTATGCACTCAACCACTTTGGATATAAATTTTAATGGGGAGATTGAATGCAAAAGGATGGCCAATTCAACCAATGGCTACCCCTTTTTAAAACAATAATCGCACATGTGAGGGGTCGGACCTAACCTCATTTCCTTTCTAGCATTCTATTTTATTTAACGTCTAATGGTTCGGGTTTGTGTTTCATCAGTGAGCTAGAGGTCTATCTCTCCAGCACATTGGCCTAGAGATCCTCTATTTTGGTGATACAAAAGATTTTCTGCGAGCAAATATGATGTAATGGGGGGAAGAGATTAGCATAAAAAACCTCTAGACCAACGATGTGTCAGAGAAATATGGGCTTTCACCTCCGACACATTGATGATGTATGTCTCTTTCAAGGAAAAATCCTTTGGCTTGGTGAGTTTACGAGATGTGGGCATCGGGCGTATTAGTGGTTAGGAGGCTACCATGTTGAAACATCCGTAGTGATGGGTCCTATGTTGCCATCATTTCAGAGTGATGCTCATTGTCATCATCATTTCATTACGTTAGGTGCTTGAAGCGATGACTATTCGCTGAGGTAAGCACCTAAGGTGTTGATGCTTCGTTGAGTTAGACTCTTTTGAAAAATAGTTTTTTAAATGTTAAAAAAATGTTAAAAAAATGAGACCCTTAATTAACACCAATATTACAATGAGTGAACGTTCACATCTTGTTATTACATCGCATCTTAGCAATAACCTTTTTTAGAGCCTAATCATAGCACTATCAAGTTTTAAAAAAAAACAACATATGTCATCTTCTTATTTTTGTGTCTCTAATCATTAGTGTGAAGTGTGACAAGGTAAATGGCTGTATCATGCTATACCTAAATCCAACGTGTCCTTTGGTCCTTATATAATGTCCTTGGCTTGAGTAATTAATTTTTTTTTTAAATGGCATCAATTATCATTGGTCAATAATTGGATGGTAAATACTAGATGCATCTTAACTTGAAATCTGTGAAACACCCAGAAGGATCAAATATTTCTATGTAACAACATAAGAAACTCTTATAAATTTTAATAAACTTAACATTGTGTTAATGAACAGATCTATCCAAGGGAGGCTGCCACGGATCAATGTAGAGGTTCTGACCTAGACTTCCCTCGAGACAGGTATAATCTACTAGGGTCAAATGCAATTATGCATATGCAATATATACTTCATCTAGTAGGGTCAAAAGCATATGCAAAATATCGCGGGATCCAAGGAATGTTATCGTGTTATGCACTGCCACCACCAGCCGGACCTGTGACTCCTCTGGCACTCTGAGTTCCTTCTCCCTTCCTCTACACGGATTTTAATACAGAGCCACACACAGATTCGACACAGCGCAGTGCAGTAGACGAGAGCAGACAGCACAGCCGAGCACACCCCAGCACACGCAACGCCATGGAACCTAAAACTGTCTACATGGTGATGATGGAGTATGATCCAGAATACGAGCGTCTCAGGGCTGACGGGTAACGTTACTCATATCTTACGCTCCTGCCATGTAAATAAATTAATGATTAAATTTGTTTTATGAAAAATTGAAGGACTTTCGTCAATGTAGACTAATAAACCATACTTTTAAAAAATAACAATAGAATATCTCAAGCTCCTCACAGTTTCTCAGATTGAACTGTACTCTCTCTCTATATATAAAAAAAAGGAGTGATGGCTTATTAGTTGATTTGTACATGCAGAAAAGCGGCCAGCGAGCTTGATATGTATGTGAGCAACAAGCATGACATGGTACTGGAGAAAGCACTGGACGCAGGGACTTACAAAAAGCATTTCTCTTGGGTTATTGTGGATGGCTTCGCCGCTGAGATCACATCTGACCAGGTGCTGTACACATATTAATTTCTTACATGACCCATTTCTTCTAGTGTTTGTTTCTTTATTCGGTCTGACCCAGCTATGTGTTTATCTAATATTCGACTAACCTGGCTCTTTTAATATCTGTGGGGTGTGAATTTCAATCGGTAGGCGGAAATACTGAGATCTGCAGATGGAGTAAGGGCTGTTGAGAAGGACCAGGAAATCGGCCTGTGAAACTAGAGCCGGCGTCTGCACAGTCCCTTCAGCTAATTTGTTTATTTTCGTATTATTGTAAGGCAAATATTGACGCTGCCAGTTTTGGGCGTCTCTTTTTTTCTGTTCAATCTAGGATTGTTTGATATTCGATCAATATTTCAGATATCTTCCCATCAAAATGCCAATGACCAGCTCAGGCTTAAAAGCTGGGGACACGTATCTGTTGTGATCTATTTTAGCATTGCAGTAACTGTTGAGGGGGTAGTTAATATTATACAGTAATTGTAACTTAATTTGCAAGTAACTGTAATCATTGAATTTAAAGAAACAGTGGAAGAAATGAAATGAACTGTTCGTCAATGTTAAATCAGCTCAAAATCCGTTTTAGGAGACGACATGGGACAAATCTCGTAATGAAACAAAGACAGTTACATATGACATAATAATAAGGCACTCTCACGCCACTTTTTTTTGTTTTGCCATTTTCGTGCTCCATATCTCACAAGAATATAATTATATTATCGTGTGGTGTATTTTGAAGGTCGATAGATTACAGAACCCATTCACTTCTAAAACAGACTACACACTACAGAGTCGATTTAGCAAGAGAAAACACGGCAGCCAAATCGCAAGCTAGTGTCTAAGAAGTCTAACAGCAATCTACTAACTGTCATAAATTACTGTTGGAGGAGGCTAAAAGCGGACTTAAAGGTGATTAAGAGTCAAGACTGATCGACATGTGTATAAGTGACGTACCATAACTCTCACACCATTTACTTTTACAATTAGGGTTTGAGCACATTTTTTTCATAAAAACTAACTTGAAACGAACTCACGAACCAGTGCCCAGTGCCCAAGAAATTGAATGGGCAACCTGACATTGCTAACAGTATCATTAATAAATCTCGTAGCTGCAGGCAACTTACAAGTTATTTTCTCGAAAGTCTAACATAGACTTAAAGCTGATTAGCAGTCACAAGCTACTGTCCAAAGAATCTAACAGCAGACTTAAAGTCTAGAACGTCTAACAAGAGACTTAAAACTGACTAATAGCCACAAGCGCCTACGGTCCAAAGAATATAACAGCAGACATAAAAGTTAGCTAACAGTCAAGGCTGATGGACATGTGTTGCTACCTACCATAACACAAAAGCTGTATATGTGCACATATACAGCTTAGCCAACAGTCGTAGAATCTAATGCTTCAGCCAACACAGAAACCACTGCCCCAGAAATCGAAGGGCCAACCTGACACTGACCGCTGATAGTGTTGGCAAATGGACAAGTGTATCTACGTATCATAACTCCCACGCCACTTATTTTTTTTATAACCAGCAGTTCTTCATATAATCTGGGCTTACAAAGTAAAATCGTGGGTTTATATAACTCGACAACGACAATAAGGGCTTTAACAAGTTGTGATGTGTTCGAATTAAAACTTCCATTGTTCCAAAACTGATAACGAATTCACTACTGATTTCTTTCGATTTTTGGAAACTTTTATGTGAAAATGAAGAATTCGTAATCAGTAGTGAGCTAATCTGTTTAAATAAATAAGCGAGGGCCATAACCTTACTCTTACTCATTTTTAAAGGAATTAAAGAATTAGAAATATGAATAATTATTTTTAAGCTTCAAACTATTGGATTTATTTATGTTTATAAAGGCTTGAGTAATAAGCTATTCTTTTTACATAAAAAAAAATGGTTCCATAACCTAACTCTTGCGCATTTTTTGAGCAGTTAAAGAAATTAGAAAATATGTTTATAAAGGATTCATTCATACGTTACGCTTGAATATATGTGGAAATATAAAATATGTAAGTACACCGTACTGTAGAAATCATACTTCCAGTTTTGTCATGTCATCCAGAGGATTAAACGTTTCCAAACTACTAGCAATTTCCTTAAATACATCTTCACTTAAATTCAATAAGGGGAAGATGAAATCTATAAGGAGGCCCTTAGAGAAGGTCGTCCGGAACATGCATGATAGGGTACTGCAGAAAACACTAAAGACAGTGACTTATAAAAATATTTTCTCCTGGTTTGGCTTCGCCGCTGAGATCACATCTGGCCAGGTGCTCTAAGTACAGTATTTCTTTCCACGGCCCATTTCTTCTGTTTGGGTGTTTAATTTCTGTCCGATCTGTGAGTGGAAATTTCAGTGGGTAAGCGGAAATGCTGAGATCTGTATAAGGAATAAGGGCTGTTGAGAAGGATCCCGAAATCGGCCTCTGAAACTATTGCTAGCCTCTGCACAAATCCCAATAGCTAATTTGTTGTTTTTCGTATTATTGTGCGGCAGATAGAGAGGCTGCCAGTTTTGGGTATCTGTCTGTTTCAGTTCGACCTAGGATTGTTTGATATTAGAGCAATATTAGATCAAAATGCTAATTACCAGCTAAGACTTACTAGCTGGAGACACGTCTATTTTAGCAGTGAGCGATGTAATAAATATTACAGACTATTTTGATAGTTTTATAAATTAAGTTACAATCAATTTGCAAGCAACAGTAATCATAGAAATTAAAGAAAAGTAACAGCATCATTTGAGCTTTTCGTCAGTGCTAACTCAACTCAACGTCGTGTGTATTAGGAGATGACCGTTCTGCGCATGGGACAAATGTCGTACTGAAACAAATTACAGACAGTTACATGACATAATAATAAGCCACTGCCACGCCAGATGTTTTTTTACTATGACAGAAACCAACTCATGAGAAAGCTATTTTCTAAGAAGTTTAACAGCGGACTGTTGACTAATAGTCACAAGCTACTCTCCAAGGAGTGTAATAGCTGACCGAGAGTCGAGGCTAATCCACATGTGTAGCATAACTCTCACACCATTCATTTTCATAATAAGTAGCTGTGTCTGCGCACATTTTCTTCTGAATTGGAGCCAATTCGCAACCACTGCCCAAGAAATTGAACGGTGAGGGCAGATGGACAAGTGTAGCTACGGCCCATATCTCTCCCTCCACTTATTTTTACAGCAGGTACTGTCTGTGCACACTTTCATCATAGAATCTGTAGTTATAAAGTAAAATCGTGCGTTTATTTAAACCAATAAAAAAGAGACAAATTAGTACACTTCATCATTTTCTTTCTTTTTATATGAATTAACGAAATGGAAAGTAGGATAAAATTGCTTGTTAGTGTAGATTTTAATGGAAATCCCTAGTAGTAGGGTATGTACACTTTTAAATATTTAACTTACAAATAAGAAGTCTCTTACAATAAATTAATACTTAGCTGTAATCTACTTTTTATTATTATTATTCTAAAATTGTTTATTAATTTCTATTATTATTATAAAAAAATTGTTTATTAATCTTTAGGGTATTGAGTTTATTTGTTTTTATAAATAATTCATGATAAATTTGAAGATACTTGATAATATAATAGATCAACTTTTTCATTACAAGCTTGTTTTTTTTATAGATCGTGTCCATGGGTCACGTCTTTACAATGAATATGGCTTAAAAACCCTAGAGTTACCAAAAATGTTGCGGTTACCCCACTAACTCGGCATGTCATAGTCCACAGTTGTTCCACTCGCATTTGGCCGCCTTTCTGTGCCACTCCTAGCTTTGACGCCCTTCTGTGAGCCGCAGTCCTCACGGAACGACTCTAACTGCATAGTGGCGTGTCCTTTTCTGCCACTCTCGCTTTTATGTTGCTATCAACCCACCATTTTTCCTCTAACGGTTTCTGCCATTCTGGCTGACGGGTCGCTTTCATTTGCTTCCACGATGCTCCTTACCCAACTCTCGGGAATCATGGAGTCGCTTACCCAAAATAGGTCACTACTGGACCTTACTTTACTTATATTCTTTACCAAAAATAGTTGTTGCGTTGGAACTGTGCATCAGCAAAAATGCGTCATGCTTAGACTTCGCATTCCCAACTTCGCATTTCTTAACTTTGCTTCATCAAATTTGTACCAACTGAGGCCATGCCAACAATCTAAGAGGTGGAACGAAAAGAAGAAAACAAAATCTTGTAGTAGGCAAAAAGGTCACAAGCACGATCATTTCAGAAACCAAGCTATGCGTGCACCTTTCAGCAGCAAGTTTGATGGCAGCAAGTCACACTCAAACTTTGTTCCACGAAGCAAGAAGATGAACACTGAAGGCACAAGAAAACTGAAAGAGACACCATCTAAGCCACCACTCAAATGTTGGGGTTGTGTAGAAAATCATAGATGGTATGAGTGTCCTCATCGGAAGGAGAAAAACAAACCAATGTATAATCTTCAAGAGGCTTCCACACACCTTCTACAGTTCAAGATATAGCAAGGAGTCCGAAAATATATGCTGCAATGAACAACCGTCAAGAAGAACACCAAGCTTCTATAATCGAGGTTGAAGGTATGATTTCCGGGACACCTGTGTCTATCTTGATTGATTCCGGCGTATGTAAAAGTTATATAGACCCAAAACTATGTGAGTCATTCAAGCTAAACAAAAACAAATGCATGGAGCCTTGGCTGGTTCAAATGGACACAATAGCGAAAGGAAAAGTTTCCGAAGTAGTAAATCAGTTCCCTTTAAAGTTAAATGATTATTGCACTAGTATAGATTTAAATGTTTTTCCATTGGGATCTTACAATTTACTTATCAGTATGGATTGGCTAGAAAAACATCTAATCAAACTAGCCTGAGCCACAATGAATTTGGGAGGCCACCAAATTCATAGATGCCTGATTCTGAGATGCATGTATTATGAAGACAGAAGATATACATGATACAAAGCACTCATGTGTTTTGTGTCTAGTTGTGACACCATGAGACTCTCCTCTCCTCACATTGTTCCTAACAGGGGGGAATGAAGACAATCAATAACAAGCAAGCGAGTGAGTACACGTGGGCGTGGAACAAATGAGCCCGTGAAGATATATGTTCGACTGAGCTCCAGAGTTGGTGGTCATCCTAAAATCACCGACATTCAGAGCACCTTATATTTAGGAGAAGCTAGTGCAAGCTTCTATCTAACTTACTTGGAAAAATATTGTCAACATGGAAATGTTCGACAAGTGGTAGCTACTCACTCCCTGTTTTCAACTCTCTAGTTGGTTTGTGGTCAACCTAAAACCACCATTCCAAGCAAAACCTCTGAGACTTTGAGCAAAGTTCCAAAGAACCTCTGAGCAAGTGTTGTCTCCAAGTTCCAGATTTTGTGGTCAACCTTAAACCACACACATAGTATAATATTTCAGCTTATGTTAAACCCTTCGGTTGGTGGTCATCCAAAACAACCCCTTTAGAGAGTACTTGTATTTAGCAGAAGCCAATGCAAGCTTCTAGCTAAGTTTCTTGGCAAAGGATCCTCAAGATGGAAATGTTCAGCGGGTGGTAGCTTCCCACTTCCAGTGATTCAACTCTCGTTTTCTTCTTGGACTCATATACACCCTTTATATTAACAAGGGATTTGTTGGAGCCTAATCATTGGTGTTAGGATTTTTGTGCACCATTCACATGCAAAGAAGACGATAAGTCTAGGGAGTCCAAGAGTCCATTTGGGAATCTAAAACCCAAGGGACAATTTTCTTGTATATATGTACAGTTAATTACTGAGAATTAGTGAGCTTTCATTCCTATCTTCTTGTCTTCATGCATTTATGCTTATTTTCCCATTTGGGACACCTAGCAATTTGAAATCTTATATTTAAACTTTATGTAGATGTACGATTTAATATTGTATATTGTAGATGTATGTTACACCATCTCCCTCATATTGGGTACTTGAGCACCTCACTATTCTGGATGTAATTATATATATATATATATATATATATATATATATTGGGTGCCTTGGGTTGTTAGAAATAGGTATTAAGAAATTAGAATATCCAATTTGTGCTACATCATAGGTCATAGGATCACACATCTTGTAAGATAATATTAATTTGATTGTATTTTTTATGCTCTAAAAGTTAATCCCAAGCTCTTTTATGAATTCACAATCCGAAGTGCATCCAACTTCAATAAAAATAATGAGATAAGAAAAATTACTTGAATTTTAAAATAGTAAATTTTAAGTATTTTTTTAGAAATGCTCAATTCTATTCTATGTCTTGGATGGTGCAAGTTCACCCATTCAAGAGTGTTATCACTTTCAATGTTTTCTTATCTACCTAATTATCTTAATCTTAGCTTAATCAATAATAATGATGAGCTCCATAATTTTGCTTTCTACATAGAAAACAATATGACATCAATTTAGAATGTAATTAATCCCAGTATGCTAATAGTATCATATTTTTGGTCTTGTAAAAATGTGCGAACAAAAGAAAACGGAACCCTCGCTTAACAACAAGATTACAATTAATGTAATTAATCCAAGTATGCTAATAGTATCATATTTTTAGTCTTGTAAAAATGTGCGAAGAAAAGAAAATGGAACCCTCGCTCAACAACAAGATTACAATTAATGCACATTCTCATCTTGTTATCTTGTTATTATTACATTGCATCTTAGCAATAACATTTTTTAGAACCTAGTCATAGCACTATCAAATCAAAATAAAAGAAACAACATATGTCATCTTCTTGTTTTTCTGTCCATAATCATTAGTGTGAAGGGGACAAGGTGATTGGTTGTAGTGTCTATATAATCATTAGTTTGAAAGGGACAAGGTGATTGGTTGTAGCATCAATTATGATTGGTCAATAATTGGATGGCAAATCCTAGATACATCTTAACTTGAAATATGCGAAACTCTTAACTTGAAATCTGTGAAACACTTAGAAGGATCAAATATTCCTATGTAGCACTATGACTATGTAGCACTATGAGAAACTCTCATAAATTTTAATAAGATAGACTCCCCTTGAGACAGGGATAATCTTGGGATAGCGATAATCTACTAGGTCACATGCATATGCAATATATACTTAATCTAGGGTCAAATGCATATGCAAAATATCGCGGGATCCAAGGAGTGTTATCGGCTTAATCACTGCCACCACCAACCGAACCTGTCACCCCTCTGCCACTCTGAGTTCCTTGTCCCATCCTCTACACGAATTTTAATACAGAGCCACACACAGATTCTACACAGCGCAGTGCAGTAGACGAGAGCAGGCAGCACAGCGGAGCCCACCCCAGCACAGGCAAGGCCATGGAACCTAAAACTGTCTACATGGTGGTGATGGAATATGATCCAGAATACGAGCGTCACGGGTAACGTTGCTCATATCTTACGCTCCTTCCATGTAAATTAATGATTATTAGTTTTATAAAAAATTGAAGGACTTTCGTCAATGTAGACTAATAAACTTTACTTTTAAAAAATAACGATAGTATGTCTCAAGCTCCTCACAGTTTCTCAGATTTAACTGTACACTCTCTCTCTCTCTATAAAAGAGGAGTGATGCCTTATTAGTTGATTTGTACATGCAGAAATATAATTATATTATCATGTGGTTTATTTTGAAGGTCGATATATTACAGAACCGATTCACTAAGTCGATTTAGCAAGAGAAAACACTGCACCGAAATCGCAAGCTATTGTCTAATTAGAAGTCTCAGCAATCTTAAAGCTCACTAACTGTCACAAATTACTGTTGGAGGAGGCTAAAAGCCGACTTAAAGCTGTTTAACAGATCAGTCTGATCGACATCTGTATAAATGACGTACTATATAACTCTCACACCACTTACTTTTATAATAATTAGGGTTTGCGCACATTTTTTTCATAAAAACTAACTTACAGCGAACCCCGAACTCACAAACCAGTGCCCAGTGCCCAAGAAATTGAATGAGCAACCTGACATTGGTTAACATTATGATTAATAAATCTCGTACTGGAACAAAGACAGTTACGTGACATTATAATAATTGAAAAAGGAATACTCACACGACACATTATTTCCATTTTTACAACGCTCACTTTTAGGGTCGGCAGAGTATAGAACAGATTTACGAAGAGACAACGTACTGCAGGCAACTTACAAGTTATTTTCTAGAAAGTCTTTAACAATAGAACAGATTTTCAGGTGAAAAAAGAGTATAGAACAGATTTACGAAGAGACAACGCACTGCAGGCAACTTAAGTTTTTAACAAGAGACTTAAAGCCGACTAACAGTCACAAGCTACTGTCCAAGGAATCTAACAGCAGACTTAAAGTCTGAAACGTCTAACTAGAAACTGGCTAACAGTCACAAGCTACTAGCTACTGTCCAAAGATTTGAACAGCAGACTTAAAGTTAGCTAACAGTTACACCACTCATTGCATGAGTGAAATCAGGTGCTCTACACCTGAGTACGGGGGAGATGTAACATGTGTGATGTAACGTTAGGTTTGTTAAATGTAACAAAATAATTAAAAAAATTCACGTGGGCTCATAAAATAAAAAAATTATGAAAAGTATTTCAAAATAATCCATGTTGGTTCATAAAATAAAATATTATGAAAAGTAATTAAAAATAGATGTTTGTTTATAAAATAAAAACTTAGAACTTAGATCAGGATTTATCAATCAAGAGAGATCAAATTTCTTAAATTTAAATTTAAGAAGAAAAAAAATATTTCAAAAAATTGGATCACTCTTGATACTTGATAAATACATAAAAATTTAAAATGAATCTATGCTAATTTTTATAAAAATTATATATGTGTACATTTTCTGGATAGATTCTAATGTTACCACCAACTCAGAAACCACTGCCCCAGAAATCGAAGGCTAACCTGACACTGGCTGATAGTGTTGGCAAATGGACAAGTGTATCTACGTACCATAACTCTCACGCCACTTATTTTTTATAACCACACTTCTTCGTATAATCTGCGCGTATCAAACTCGACAAGGACAATAAGCCTGGCTTTAAAGCTGTGATGTGTTCGAATTAAAACTTCCATTGTTCCGAAAATAATAATGTGGCACATGGTATTTCTATAATAAGGATCGATAACTAAAAAACTAGGGTCATAACCTAACTCTTACTCATTTCTCAAAGGAATTATAGTTCATTGAAAATATGAATACTTATTTTTAATCTCCAAACCATTGGATTTATTTAAGTTTATAAAGGATTCAGTGTTAGGTTTTTTTTGCAGATTAAAAATTAAGGTTAGACCTAAAACTAACATGTCGTCAAGAGGAATAAACTTTACCAAATGACTAGCAATTTCCTTAAATACATCTTCACTTAACCAAGATTGTCGCCAAGTTAGCTTTTTGTTTAAGGGGATCAAATCTTTGATCACAAGAAATCTATCTAGAAACCAATTGTATTTTATAATCTCGTCATAATCCGGAGGTGGCCTAAATACAAATGTAATGTACTCTTTTTACATCATAAAATATCAATTACAAAATATTTTGGAGAATACTTTAGTTTTTTTCCAATGTTTATCCATTTATCTTTGAAGTGTTGATTTTTTATTTTATTACACGTATCGGTGGTTATATATTATATATTGGGGTGGAATACCATTCATGTTTTTCTAGTAGATTGATTTTATGGGTGTAGGTCAAAATTCAAAATAAATAATTAAAAAAAAGAAATATAAAAAATAACTTGTAGTTGATGCATGGATAACTGGCACCTCATACATGGATAATAGCTAATGACAAACAACCCATTTATAGTTGAGGCATAGACAACAAGTGAGTACAAAATCATGAAGAACAAGTATTAAATAACTTATTCATCTTTGTGAGGGAAAAGTGGAAAGAGTTCTCTGTAGATTATAACTCTTCTTCACTTAACAAGTTGTTCTGGAAATTAAATCACTTAAGAAATTGGATAAAGTCGTGGGAGAAGAGAAAAAAATTGGAGAATATGGCTTCTCTGGAATCCATTGAATCCGAACTTCAGGATGCCACTGGGGGAACTGATGTGGATTCTTTCTCGGAGGAAAGGAAAGAGAAGATTACTTCCATGGAGACTGAAAACAAAATCCTGGGACAGTTTGAGGAGACTTGAGGCAAAAAAGTAGGGCTATATGGATTAAAGCTGGAGATGAGAACACAAATTTCTCTCATTGGTTCGCCAATCAACGTAGAATCACCAAATCTATTTGGGATATAAGAGTGAATGAGGACGTGGTGGTTACTGAGACTCCTAAATTGAAGCAAGCGACACATGACCATTTTTTATAGCACTTTACTAAACCTTTTAGTGCTAATCTGATCCAACAACTAAATGTCGTTCGAAATTTCCCTCAGCTCTTCAGTGATGAGGATTGTAGGAAGTTGGGTAAAGGCGTCACTATGGAAGAAGTTCACTCTATGCTCAAATGTTTTTCCAGGGACAAGAGTCCTGGTGCTGATGGTCTAACTGTTGAATTTTATCTGCATTTTTTTTATTTGTTTGGTGGACGATTCTCGAAATCTTTGGATGATTCCAGACAAAATGGATGGATCCCTAGCTCTTTAAACTGTACTTATCTCACGCTTATCCCTAAGTGAGATCATCCGGTGGATTTGAACGACTACCAACCAATCTCCCTTTGTAATTTACTCTACAAGATGATTTCTAAGGTCATTGCGGAAAGAGTGAAACGTGTTCTGGGAAGGGTCATTTCAGAGGAGCAATTTGGTTTTGTCGTGAGCAAAAAAATCTTAGATGTTGTCGGGGTTTCCTAGGAACATCTCCACTCCATCAAATAGAAAAAACTCATTGCTTTCATCCTTAAACAGGACCTGGATAAGGCTTATGATAGAGTTGACTGGCACTACCTCCATTTTATTCTCATCCAGACTGGCCTTAATGTTGAAGTTGTAAATTGGATCATGTGTTGTGTTCCTACTGTGCGTTATGTTGTTTTACTGAATGGATCACCTATTTTGTTTTTCAGTGGAAATTAGGGGATATGCCAGGAATTCCCTGTATCTCCTTATCTCTTTGTGCTGGCTATTGAGGGGCTTAGACTTTTGGTCAAGAATGTTGTTGAGGAAAAACGGATCAAAGGCATTAAGATTACTAAAACACTAATGATCTCTCATATTTTATTTGTCGATGATGTACTGCTTCTTGGAGAAGGATCCGTAAGTGTTTGGCAGCAGTTCACCACTATTATTGGTATCTTCTGTGATTCTTTTGGCATGGTTTTCAGTGGACAAAAAATGGCTTTTCTTTTTCACTGTGGGGATGTGTGCTCATTGATCACATTGCCCGCTTGTTTCCCTTTAAGATGGTTCATATTGCAGAAGGATTCCGATACCTGGGCTATTTCCTATAACCGAACGGTTATAAACTTAGTGACTGGAATTGGTTAATTAAAAAAGTTCAAAAGAGAATCACTATGTGGTCTTACAAGTGTTTATCAATAGGAGGACGACTTACTTTGGCTAGATCCGTTCTGCAAAGCATCTCGGATTTTTGGTTCTCTTTATTCATAGTAACTTCCAACCTTAGTGATTTCGGTCATTCACAAGAAATTGTTTCACTTTTTATGATCCGGTGCTTTGGGAAGTCATAAGTATCATCTTGTTTCATGGGATATACTCTCTCTCCCATTGGAGTGTGGAGGATGGGGTATCATATATTTGAGTCTTTTTAAGCGATCTCTCTGTGCTAAAAGTCAGTGGAGAAGCTTTTTTGATACTGGTCTGTGGGGAAAGCTTATAAGATGTAAGCTTACCTCTTGTGTTATGGCTTAGAGCCCACATTTGGAGCAGACCCTTGGATTCTCCATTATGGCGTAGCCTTATGAATGCTATGCCTCTTGTAAATCAAACTATTGCATGGAATATTGGGAGAGGAACCCAAATTTTTGTCGGCATTGACCCGATTTTGGGTATTGAGGACTACAATTTATCAAAGGCTCTTGTGGATGTTCTTCATCAGCGGCACATTTATGTGTTAAAACAGGCGGCTCTTACTGATCAGGAAGGTTATACTACAAGGAGATCTTCCAACGATCTTTTTTTGGAGGCCACCCTTAAGTGTGAATGGGATAGATTTGTATTTTCCCTGTTTCAGGCGGGCATTCATTTATCTGAGTCGGATGATTCCCTGGTTTGGGTTTTCAACAATCATAGTGGATTTGTTATGACGCAGCTTTCCTACCATCTACAAATGAACCAACTTATGGAAGTGAAGACTCTTTGGTTGCTAAAACGCCTATGGACCAGGAGAATGCCTCTTAAAGTTAAGTGCTTTACTTGGCTAGCTATCTTTGAAAAAAATTTGACTTGGCCAAATCTGCATAAAAGAGGCTACGAGGGACCTGGTATGTGTTGTTTATGTAATGAAGCTGAAGAATCGTCTTCACACTTGTTTGGGTCTTGCTATTTTTTCCTCTGTATCTGGTTCTTAGAGGAATGTTATTTCGGTTTCAGTTTTTAGTGGAATGAGCAAGGATTTAATTTAAATTTTCAGAGATGGATGTCATTACATACTGAGTTTGAGTCCTTGTTTCCCTTTGGCATTTGGGGGGTGTATAAGGCCAGAAATGGTGTTTTATTTGAACAGTTACACCCTTTTATTAAGGTGACGACCTCATGAATCACTGTTTTTTTCCTGAAACACAAAAAGGAGTTAGTTAAAAAGAACAAAAGGAAGATTTACTTTTCCGAAGAATTTTTCACCTATCCTTTGGGTTATTTTGATGGGGCATGCAATGAGGACCATTGTGGTGGTGGATGTGTTTTGAAATTCAACTCTAGACATGAATTTCACTTGTATTTTAAGGCGGGCATTGGGGCAAACACTAGAGCTAAACTTTTAGCCCTGTGGTGCCTCTTGAGTTTTGCTTCCTATAGAGGGGTATCATCTTTACTCATCTTTGGAGACTGAAAATGCATTGTAGATTGGAGCCTTGACATTTCTTCCCTCCACTCTCTTAGGCTGAAGCCATGGATGGACAAAGTTAAAGTTTTGTTATATGCTTTTGATCATTTTTCTATTAGTCACGTCTTTAGAGAAGTCAGTTTAGATGTTGATACTCTCTCAAAATGTTCGCTAGGTGAAATGGATGGAAAGTTGCATGTGGAGGAGTACCTAGATGGATCACTTGTGGATTCTCACTGTATGGATCTTATGTGAGATCTTTACTGGCCTCTTGAGGCATATGTTCTAAGGTGTTCCCTAGAAAAAGAATCTTACATTTAACTTTCTGTTTGGTATGATGGACTTCTTTACTCCTACACGATCGAATCTATATTTTGATGAGAAGTTCCTCACTTCTCTTATATAGCCATGCAATGAAGGATTCAACTTTTAATCTAATATAAAGTTGGTTTTTTCTGTGTGAAAAAAAAAACTTTTAACTTGTAACCTATTTAGGCCAGAAGTTAAATAGCTATCCTAATTTATTACTATTGTGGAAAATTTACAATCTTTGTTGTGGAAACATTGTCCCACAAAGTAAATACAATGAATAAATAAAAAACAAATCCTCTTCGCTACAAATCCCTATCCATAGAGCCAAAGGGGGTGCCCTTATTATGTTAGTTTTGCATATAAAAGGTTATTATGCTATGAAACATAGATGGTTGAAAAGGAAAGATAATCTAAATTAACAAAAGAGATCTGAGCGTTACCACGTAATGAAGAACAATCGTGGTAGAACTCGAAGACCCTCACCATGATGATATGGAGCTAGGATCCATTCCTTTGGAGTTTCCACATCAAGGTTTGATAGCAGAGAAGAAAATTCAGTACCAACAGGAGGACACAAATGGTTTCGATATTTGTAGGATTGGAATGGACCCTACAGTATCCAACCGAAAGAATTTAGTATTCAGTTACAAAATGAACAAGATGAGGTAGAATTCAATAAGGGGAAGATGAAATCTATCAAGGAGGCCCTTAGAGAAGATCCTCCGGAACATGCATCACAGGGTACTGCAGAAAACACTGGCGACAGTGACTTATAAAAAACTTTTCTCTTCGTTTAGTTCTGATGGCTTCGCCGCTGAGATCACGTCTGCCAGATGCTCTAAATACAGTATTTCCTTCCATGACCCATCTCTCTTGTTTGGTTGTTTAATTTCTGTCAGATCTGTGGATGGAAATTTCAGTGGGTAAGCGCAAATGCATCTGTAGATGGAATAAGGGCTGTTGAGAGGATCCCGAAATCGGCCTCTGAAACTATTGCTAGCCTCTGCACAAATCCCATTGGCTAATTTGTTGTTTTTCGTATTATTGTGCGCCAGATAGGGAGGCTTCCAGTTTTAGGTGTCTGACTGTCTGTTTCAGTTCGATCTAGGATTGTTTGATATTCGATCAATATTTCAGGTATCTTCTCATTAAAATGCTAATTACCAGCTAAGACTTACTAGCTGGAGACACGTCTATTTTAGCAGTGCAGTAATAGTACTGGAGGAAGGTTATAAATATTATAGATTAATTTGATAGTCTTATAAATTAAGGTACAATCAATTTGCAAACAACTTTAATAGTTAAAATTAAAGAAAAAAGAACAGCATTATTTGAGCTTTTTGTCAGGGCTACTTCACAGTAAACAATATTCAGTAGAAAGTCTACTGCAGGTCATTTAATATCATTGTAGCAAGTTTGTTGATCGCTTAAGATCTAAGCGTTAACAGACCTGCTTAAGATCTAAGCGTTAACAGACCTGCTACGCATTAAATGACCTGAAGCAAGCTAAATATTGTTTTTCTAGTCACCTCAACTTCGTCTTATTAGAATTTAGGAGATGAACATTCTGCGCAGGGGACAAATGCCGTACTTAAACAAATTACAGACAGTTACATGACATAATAATAAACCATTGTCACGCCACATGTTTTTTACTATTTTCACTCTCCGAATCCCACAAAATGTTATGATGCGGTTCAAGTTTCAGATCGGCAGAATATAGAACCCATTCACTTCTAGAACGAGCAACTAACCGTCAGAAGCTACTGTCCAAGGAGTGTAATAGCAGACTTAAAGCTGACCAACAGTCGAGGCTGATCTACATGTGTAGCATAACTCTCCCAGTCTCACCCATTAATTTTCATAATAAGCAGACCATGCTCACGTTTTCTTCTGTCCGCTGCCCAAGAAATAAAATGGTGAGGGGCGCAGATGGACAAGTGTAGCTACGAACCATATCTCTCCCTCCACTTATTTTCAAAGCAAGTACTGTCCGTCTAGGCGACGCGGGTGCCGGAGGGATAATTTTGGATTTAAGAGGAAAAAATGTCAGCACTTTTGTTTGGGTTTAGGGATAAAGCCAAACAATGAGGCAGAATGGCTAGCTCTCCTTCACTACATGGAAATAGTCTCAAATTTAAACATCTTCAAACTGATGGTATTTTGAGATTTTAGAGAAGTCATACAAAAGATAAAAACATGTTATGAAAAATGGGCTTCTCCATGCAAAAGGATATACCATAGAATTGCTCTTCTAAAGAAACCTTTTGAGGTCTCTTTTCTCCACATCCTTAGGGAGAATAATAGTAGTGCTCATGAACTAGCAAACCGAGGAGTCGAGCTTGTTGAAGGAATGGTGAATTATGCTAATGGTGATAAAAAGTTTAAACACGTCCCCTAAACCCCTTGGCAACATAGGCCTCATTGATGTTGCCAACTTCAGCATAAAACCTTTGAATTTGGAGATGTCTCCCCACTCTCCACGAAGGGAGACACGTGGGTGTCCACATGACGAGTCTCCGACTTTTCATATCGGCGGCAAGAGCATTGAAGAAGCATTAATTGCGAACCTTCTAGGTGGAGTTCACAAATGGGGAGGCAAGTTTGGCAGATATGCAGAGAAGTGTAGTTTCGAGCCCTATTCCTTTTCATGTGGTCGAGGTAGCTGGGGAAAGCGGGTATGCAAAAGGCAGTCTAAAGCAGGGGACTTGCAAATAGTTGGAATCCCTATTCCTTTGGATTTGGGAGCATGAAGATTTTGGTCCCTCGCATAACTTGACGCAGGGTTCAATGGTGGGTCTTCCTAAGGGTTTCTCCTTCATGAAGGTCAGCATTTCATGAAGACTTTAAATGCCACCTTTGTAGAGTTTTTGAATTTGTTTGCAAAGGGGTTCAAGCCAACCATGAGACTACAGTAGACATAAGGTATATTTTAGTGCAGCTCTTCTGTCAAGACTCTTGAATTGATGATTTAGAAGCAGATATGAAAGAATTGATGGGCACAATGGACATCATCATAAAAGAAATCCTGAAGATGGAAAAAATAACTCAATGTAGTCATTGCCAATAATTCATGGAAAAATATGTTCGTACTACAACCAATATTTAAGGCAAGCATGAATAGTAGCATTGGTCTGTGAACAAGTCCTTTTTAATGTATTTTTGGATTTTTCTTAACCATGAGTATGTAAGGGTTTATCCCTCTTATGTCATGGTGAACTCTAGAAAGCAGATTAAATTTTTTTGTAGATCTAAGCTACTGTAAGTTTTGGTTTTATCCTCTCACACACCATCATGATATAGACCTATTCTTATGGTTCTGTAATGAATGGTTGTGCACAACTTTTTTATAAATTCGAATGGTTTTTAGTTTCTCTTAAAAAAAACAGGTATTATCTCTGCACACTTTCATCACAAAATCTGTATTTATAAAGTACCAGCACAACCACTTACCTTGTGGCTAGTGAACAATGATAGACCACAAGTTAAGTGGCAGAAATAAGTTATCTCTTTTACTTGTTCTCGCTTTTTTCTAGTTAAACGGGTTGTCTCACGAAATTCCCATTATCCATGCATCAACTACCAGTTATACATGCATCATTAACTACAATTTTTTTTTTTATTCTTCTTTTATTTATAATTTTTTATTTTGAATTTGGAATGACTACCACATAATCAATCTTTACTTGTTGCATAATCATGCAATCTAGGAGAAGCATAGGTGCTAGCCCACCCCAAATTCTAAAATAAAAACACCTATCAATGTAAATATGTACGTTTATTGAACTTAAAAAAAAGATAAAAAGTACACTTCATGATTTTTCTTTCTTTTTATATGAATTAACGAAAATGGAATGTATGATGAAATTGATTGTGAATGTAGGTTTTAATGGAAATTATAGGTTCAAATAGTGAGTAGTAGGGTATGTACACTTTTAAATACTCTAATAGTTAGTTGTGCAGAGAGGGTATTCTCGAGCGGGTAGCGTGGTTACACCGGGGTCAGGCATCGTAATCCTGGTTAGGCCTTGTAACCTTAGTCATTGGGTTGAGGCCCCTTCGATATTACAAATAAATAAAATAAAATAAAAAAATGACATGCATAGAGGGTGCTTTGTTCCACACAAAAGGGGATCTAGTGGACTAAATTGGTACTTGGCTATGACCTTAAAAATTGATTATTCTTCTTCTTATTATAAAATTGTTTATTAATATCCAATATATTCGAATTATATATATATATATATATATATATATATATATATATATATTATAAAAAAAATTAACTAAATTATTTCACATCTATAAATATTAAAAATATCATAGAGTTAACTTAAATTTGAATCTATTCAACATCAAGAGGATTCAAATTCATTAAGGTGTAAAATTTTTAATTTTAAATATTTTAAATATATAAAAAAATTATAGGCCAATAATTTTATCCCTTTAAATGATTGGTACATTTAGGCTTAAAACAGATTTATGCTCACAATAATATAATTTCAAGGTCACTTCACTACACATCAAATTGACATATAAAGCATCGCGAAGTGTGGAATGTTAATACATTGTACGTGTTTATAGAGTAGAGCTTAAGGACAAGGCCCTACCAAGAGGTTGGATGGATATCAGAATTGTTCCATGTAAGGGAGTTCTTCTAATTCGCTATGGATGGCTTGAGCTAGGTAACTACATTGGTCAAATTTTAGGGGCATAACCCTATAAGTAAGGGCAAGGGAACATATGAAACCTAAAACAGTGTCATCTGCAATATTGTCACTGTCTTACCCTAATATAGCGCAAATTAGGGATATGGATTTCTTCAAATTATTAGAGAAATTTACTATTTCATAAGGAAACGATGAGGTACGGGTTGGATACTCCTCTTTCATGTGATGAGATAGAATATGGTTTCTTTCAAGTGGATTCAATGATTGATAATATGTGGCTAGGTTTTCGTCATGGAGAACTTGCAAAGATGGGAAATAGGGAAAACATAACCTCTTTTCTATAACATCATTGGTTATAAGACAAAGTGTTTTCGAATAATCTATGGATAGGATGGACCATCGACTGGGTGAACTGTGAAATGAGCACCAGGTGATGAATTCTAGAAGATAAGCAATGTGATGATCAACAACTTGGGAAAAATTGGTTTCCTAGAGGTGATAGGGGTCTTGTCCAACAGTGGCTTGGGATTGGGCCTCTTGAATAACGCCATTTAGGTCAGAAGCAATGACCACGATATTGAAGATGTCAACATAATGGTCATAAATGTGCTCATATCCAAAGAATTGGGGCTTTAGGAGCTTTATTTGGATGAGTATGCGATGTATAGGTAAATTGGCAGGGACTGGTGCGTAATAACAAAGGTGGCAGAGCTACCGAAAAGTAAAAATCCCGCCAATTCTTCTATGCACAAGTGCTGAGTAGACTTGTCCGATGGGTGCAGGAGGATTTCATTTTCTTCACAAAGGAGATAATACAAAACCAATATTTGAATTTTCCTTCCTTTAACAGTCAAACAAAAATTGAATTGGACAGCTGGAAATCATTTATTCAACATGCTTAAATGACATCATATGGTGTCATCAGACCCACTTGACACATGTCACCTTATGGTTGGTTTATGTGGATGCCAGCTTGTATGTTCTTCTCTTGCATGGAGGAATATTTAGCACTTTGATTTCTTAGGTGGAAAGTACTCCAGTTTGCAACGGTTGTAACAACTCGAAGGCACGATGATTTTGGAGAGGGATATGAGTATTCACTATTAATCATATATTGCCACATGTCCATGGAGGTTTTGAGCCAATGGTTGCTCAAGGTGCCTTTAAAATATGTGCATTTTGATGATGTGCTTTCCTCATCAACCGTTGATTTCCAGGGCCTGCACTTGATATGCTCAATCATCCTTGCTAACCCTATCACATCTTAGTAATGCATTGTGCCTATCCATCATTTATTTGATTGATCCCACACATGATATTCATAATCACTTTATAGCTCTTAACTGCTCCGGCCCGAGGTCATCGTTCTCTGTCTTATGCCTCTTTTGGTTGGGTGCTCGGTCACTTTCCTTTTAACTCACGGTTTCCAACCTATGGTCATCGCATCAACTTTACCTATATATTTATTTGAATATCTTTGTGGCTTATGAATCTTTAAGCTAAGAAATTGAGGTCTTAAATCAAGTATTTTCAATTCTTTTAAAACCTCCTTGGGGCTCATCAGTTCCAGACCATTTTTAGTGATAACAGGTGCCCATTCTATTCAGCTTTTTCTTCAACCATATCCAATTGTATGTTATATTAATAATTGCATAGTACAAATAGTTCCACCCTTCAGGGATTTCATCATCAATATTTACATCATTAAATAATTAGATCAGGGGTTCAAAAATGGGGTCTTACAACATGTCCAAATTGAATGAAAATTTAGATGAATTGAGTAATAATTTGGTGACATATTCTATTTTTCTAAACCAAAAAAATGATATAGATAGGGATTTGAAAATGAATCTAAAAAATATGGCCAGTAAAGAGGATCTCAAGGGTATGGCGAATAAAGAGGATATAAAAAAGATAACCAATGTGATGGCTAGTAAAAATGATCTTCAATAGGTGAAGGAAATATTGAAGGCACTTAATCCTCATTCCTCTACTGAAGAAGAGGATAACGAGGAAAATAGGGACTTATCCCAGTTACATATTGACAAAAATGAAAAATAGATAGAGAATAAGAGGTTCAAGTTCTCGACAATTGATTATCCTCTACATTGTCATGGGTTCAAATATAGTCCAGGGAACTACGTCATTCCAAGTATTGACACAAGAAATTTTGATGTCAATGATCCAATAACATGGATATTCCAATTGGAGCAATTCTTTACTCTACACCAAGTTCCAACATTGCACAACATAACTACAACATCCTTGTATTTGGAGCTTGATCAATTTGTATGGTACCAATGGCCTTGTGAATTTAAAAAGGAATTTATTATCTCCTCATCTATGTTCACATAATAATTGATTGCACATTATGGTGATATTCAGAGCAACACATTCTTTAGCTAGTTGATAAATCTCAAGAAAAAAGGTCCAATTGTAGAATGCATTGAAGAATTCCAAAAGTTAAGTCTTAGAGGGACGAATATTCCAAAATATAATTTGTTGGATATCTTTATGAGCACTTTAAAGGATAATATTCAACATGAGGTATGTATCTTTTCACCTAAATCATCAGAGAAGACCCTTAGTTTGGTAAGGAAAATTGAAATTAAAAAATATGGCGCTAGGAGGGCCTGCAAATAAAAATATGTCTACTAGAATAATTTCCACAAACAATTACATAGAGGGAAATGTTTCCCCTACCAACTCCACTCATCAAACTCTAGAAGGTTGACATGTCAACAAGTGGAGGAAAAAAGAACAAAAGGACTATGTTTTAATTGTGACAACATTTACAGTAAGGATCGTAAGTGTAGTGAGAACAAATTATTCTACATAGACTATGAAGAGGAAGATGATCCAAATATGGGACAACCTAAATAGGAATATATAGAAGATATTAATCCAAACATATATTGTCATGTATTGGATGGAATTAGCACTCCTCAAACTCTAACGATAGCATGATGTATCAAAATGAGAAAGGTAACAATGTTGATTGATTCTAGTAGTACCCATAACTTCATTCAATTGTGGATTAGCCAAAACTCTCAACTTATTTATATATCCCACACCAAAATATCAGGTAATGGTTGAATATAGAGGTACCATAAATTTTTAAGGGAAGTTCCATAGTATTAAGTTTACTATGGGTGAGTATTCATTGGACAACCCAATGATTACAATCCAAATGGGTGGTGTTGATGTTGTACAAGGGATCCAATGGCTACAATAATTGGGAACAATGGATCTTAATTTCCAGAAAGTATTCTTGAGATTCATGTCATGAGGAAAATAAATTGAACTCAAAGGTATACCAGGAAAACCCTTTAAATTCATAATCTCTAACAACATTATGAAATTGTTGAAAAAGACACCATGGAGTAAATGTACCATTTTTATCACTAGATGTTCAAGCATCTATACCTTCTATTCCATTGGATCTCCAACATGTTATTGAAAAACATTCCAAGGTATTGGGAGATATACCTAAAGGTATTCCACCAATTCCATATCATGACCATGTTAGTCACTTACCACCAGGAAGTGCACAACCTAGCATCATGCCCTACAAGTACCCATATGCACAAAAAAGTGAGATTGAAAAATTGGTTTAAGAAATGTTAAATGCAAGAATCATTCAACCTAGCCAAAGTCCTTACTAGTCACCAGTGGTGATGGTTCATAAAAAGGAAGGGTCATGGTGTATTTGTTCAAATTATAGAGAGCTCAATAAGTTTCCTTTTTCGGTCATTGATGAATTATTAGATGAATTACAAGAAGGAAAATTCTTTACCAAATTGGATATTCATTCTCAATATCATCGGACCAGAATACGAAAAGAAGTCATTACAAAAAAAAAAACTTCAGAACACATCAAGATCATTATGAATTTTTTGTAATGCCATTTGTCCTTACCAATGCACCTTCCACATTTTAAAGTTTGATGAATTTCGTATTTAAACCATTCATCAGTTAGTATTTTTTTATGACATACTCATCTATAGAAAATATTGGGAATAGCATGTAGAACATATTGACAAGGTCGTAAAACTATTGGAGGAGAACAAAATATATGCCAGGTCTTCTAAGTGTTCAATTGGGGATTAGGAAGTGGAATATTTGGGTAATATTGTATCTCACAAAGGAATCAAAGTGGATCCTAACAAAATTAAGGCTATCATGGAATGGAAAATTCCTAAGACATTGAAGACTCTTAGATGATTCTTAGGATTGACGGGATACTACCGCGAGTTTGTTAAGATTTATGGTCAAATAGTAGCACCTCTAACAAGGTTATGAAAACAATAGGCATTCTCATGGACTCAAGAAGAAAACAAAGATTTTGAAAAACTTAATGTGGATACACGCACAACTCTTGTATTAGCCATGCTTGACTTCACAAAAACATTTATTGTGGAATGTGATGCTTCAAGGAATGGAATTGGTGCATTCTTAATGCAAGGAGGAAATCCCCTTGCCTTTAAATGTTTCCAACTTAAAGGAAAAAAATACTCAGACCAATTTATGAAAAATAAATGTTGCCCATACTGCATGCAATTAAGAAATGGTGCCCTTACCTAATAGGAATATACTTTAAGGTAAGAACAGATCATGAAAGCCTTAAGTACTTACGGGAACAACGATTATCATCAAAAGGGAAACAAAATTGGGTGACAAAAAATGTTAGGTTATGACTTTGAAATTATCTACAAAAAAGGAAAACAAAATGTGGTAGCCGATGAGGTTTCAAGAAAACAAGATGACATTGAGAGCTTACTTTGTGTTATTTCCATTATGCAATATGATTGGGTAGAAGAGGAAATGACATAATGGAAACAAGACCAAAATCCAGGAAAGCTTATTCAACAACTACAAGAGGACCACAATTCACTAGATAATTTTTTGTGGAAAAATCATTCACTATGGTACCAATAACACCTACATTTATGTAAAAATTCTCAACTTAAATAGAAGATCCTTTTGGAATTGCACACTTCTTCTATATGAGGACATTTGGGGTTCTTGAAAACATATCATAGGATGGCAAAGGATTTCTTTTGGAAAGGTCTTAAAAATGATGTCCAAAATTTTGTGGTAGAATGTTTGGTTTGTAAAAAAACAAAGGTGATAGAATCAAGACAATTGGTGTTTTACAACCATTATCCATACCGAGTTAGCATTGGGAAGAGGTCTCAATGGAATTTATCAGAGGTTTACCAAATTTAGAAGAAAATATTGTAATCATGGTAGTAGTGGATCGAATCACAAAGTATGCCCATTTATGCTCTCTTTCTCATCCTTTTAAATAAAATAGAGTAGCTACAACATTCATGAAAACAATTTATAAGATACATGGAATCCCCAAGATTATTGTAAGTGATAGAGATCTAAATTTCACTCATAAATTTTGGAAGGAATTATTGACTTGTTTGGGCACTCAGTTTGGTCACAACTCCTCCTACCATCCTCAATCAGATGGGAAAACTAAGATTGTGAATAAACTCTTAGAAGGGTATCTTCATTGCTATGCATGTGATAAACACACACAATGGGTCAAGTGTTTTGACTTAGCAGAATGGAAGTACAACACACATTTCCATACTTCATAAAAAATCTCACCATTAAGCGCACTTTATGGGTATCATGCTTCTTCCATCACATAATCCTTGAAAGGGAGAACTAAGGTTCAAGCAATGGAGGATCACATAGAGCACAAACAAGAATTTCTCCAGTTATTGAAGGATAACTTGTTTATATCACAAAATAGGATGAAACAACAAGCAAAAAAACATCGTAATAAAAGGGAATTTGAAGTGGGAGATTGGGTATTTTTGAGGTGAAAACCATATAAATAGATTTCCCTAAAGAAACAAAAGAAGGAAAAAGAATTAGTGCCAAATTGCTTGGTCCCTATAAGGTGTTACAAAGGATTGGAAGTATGGCATATGAATTGGAGTTAATACCAACTTCACGTGTACATCCAGTCTTCCATGTTTCTTACCTAAAAAAGGTAATTGGTGACAAGATCCCAATCCAAGCTATTTTACCAGCGATAGATGAAGAAGGAAAATTATTACTAGAACCTAAAACAATCATAGAGAAAATGATGGAGAAGCTATGAAATCGAGAATTCACTGGGTACCTCATAAAGTTGAAGAACTTTCCAATAGAAGAGGTAGCATGGGAAGATGATTTGTTCATGTGGGAACATCCAAAGTTAATTAAGTGTTGAGGAAAACACTTTTTTGAAGGGGAGAGGCATGTTAAGCCCTATATATTGTGATATACATCATATTACTATTACATTTATTACTCGGCTAGGATCGTAATTGTAATTATGTACGATCTATAATTGTAAGTGGACCCCTTATCTCCTATATATATACCAATGAGATCTAGTTTAAAATTATCTCATCTCATCTTGGCTTGTGTATTTAGTACATTATAAAAGGAGGTTTCCTCCTCAAAGAGTATTTCTATTCATCTATTTCTTTCATCATTAAGGCATGGATTACTCTTTCTTGTCTATTTATAATATTTTGGGGAATTTGTTGCATAACATAAAGGAAGATCTCAAGCACCTATTGCTTTCTAGGAAGGTATCTCCACAAACATGGCTTCCTTGTTTGATGGAAAAAAATATGCATTTTGGAGCAAAGGATGTGAACATATCTAATGTATATTGGGTTTAATATTTGGAAATCAATTGTGATTTGTTATACAACTCCAACACCACCACCTCTTGGTGCTAGAATCTCCCCATCAAATTTTTACATTCCAGCAGCACGCATGCAAAGAGGCACCTTAACTTTCACTGCTGAATTGTTCAGCATTGATATTTTTCTAAAGCCTCAATTGTTTGTGTAAGAATGGTCAGTTCTCCTTATGTCAAGTTCTTAATTATCCTAAAATACCTTTAACCTTTGGTAATCATATGTCAGCTTCGCTAAATCATCTTTCTTTGCGTCAAAGATTGCTATTTTTTCCGTCATTTAAAATCCTTAAGCTGATTTACCCCGCAAAATGTTCTCCTTTGATTACTTATCCGGTATGCATCATCAACGTTTTATAATTTTATTGTTTTAAATAAAAGATATTTTGATCTTTTAGTTAAAATAATATTTTTTATAAAAAATATATATTAAAATATATTATGTTTCACCCACTAAGCCTCTTTAATTAGAATTTCACGTACTTTTTATAATTTTATTGTTTTAAATAAAAGATATTTTGATCTTTTAGTTAAAATAATATTTTTTATAAAAATATATATATTAAAATATATTATGTTTCACCCACTAAGCCTCTTTAATTAGAATTTCACGTCTCTTGTTTCATAAAATTAATGGGTCTTCTATATTATTTTCAACCAACATCAAATCCCTTTTGACAAAGTGTTCACTTATCATCACATCAAGCGAAGTGTCAAGCTACCATGTCAACTTCCAAGGAGAGATCCAAGCGGCTAAACCACCATGCACTATGCGTCGACCAAAGATGAAAATAATGTGAATTATAAATAATTATGGGTATGATTCTATGTTAGATATGGGATATGGATCACACATTATAATACAATTACGCCCAAGTATCATATGGAACGAGCCTGAGTAGTCTTAAATAAATCCAAAATTCATAGATTCATATGCTCAAGGTACCGTGCAAGCATTTAAAAAAACTCGTTTAAGTTGGAACATCAAGTGTATCCATAGATGGCTCATCAGTGTTCAGGAAGCTCGAGGATATCATTTATTTTCCCATGAAATATTGCTAGAGCTCGTTTTCCTCGGCGATGGGGTGCTCTAGTTTCTATGCCAATCACTTATTTCTTCTGTTTCTTTCTGGCTTGTATATTGTATTAATATGCCGATTATACAGGGTATTGGAAATCAAGAACACAGCTAGAATTCAACGCAGGAACTTATGTTTCTCTTGTGGATTGCAATATGGATTTTGTATACAGGTTTTGAGATGTCCATGTGTGCATTATTGATATCTAGTAAGGAATGGTGTCTTGCTTTATTTGGAAATAAATACAAGATACAGAGCCCTTAGATAACATTGTATTAAGTGCATCAAGTCCTGAATTTGTTGAGGAATTTTCATCATCCTCTATTCATGCTTGTTCTTACAACTCAAGCATCTCACGCTGATGAGAGAAAGCTATAATGCTTGCATATAATAATTATGTAGAGAAGATCAAGTTTTAGATGAAAAAAGTGAGTGAACAACATATAGGTGTCAAGTTCCATCGATATTTTAGCAAAGAAGGAGCAAGCTGGAGATGATTTTGACATCAAAAGATATGAATTGATTTCAACCCCTTCAAATAAGGAGGAATACTAATAAAAATCTAGCAACAATCAACCTCAAATCTCAAATTTCAAATAAATTTCAAGTATGCCATGAGCGCCTAGAAGCAGTATTCGAGCATCAAGAAGACAATTGGCAGAGAACCCTATTATTTTCAAAATTGCATCCATATTCAAAGAGATCAAAGAGCCTCTTCGAAGGCCTTATAAATTTCGAGACACAAGGTCAGTTATGAAACATAACATCTGGAAATCAAAGATCAATTACATATTTCAAGGAAACCTAACCCATATTTCTTGCAATGATTACATACTTTTTTTATTATTAGATGTTCCTTTTACAAAATTCGTAAGGGTTGGTTAAGGGGATTTTCTATTTAGTTTTTCATTTGGGAATGCTAGAGAGGAGGTTCCAGCCTGTGAGGCTAAGAGTGGTATGAAGTCAAGAACCGTATACTGAAAGTATGAAGACGTGCTCTGTAAATTTCATCTTGGAGACTTATTATCTGAAGATGATTTCCCATCTATTTTGAGCCAGGTTCTAGTTTTTTTTCATTCTGAATGCTATGCAGTTTAGTTTAAAATGATCATGGTTATGAAATCATTTATGATGATGTTTTTGTTATAAATGTTCATGTTATGATTTAGTTTTCAAGATTCGATGTATGGAATGTTTTTCTGAACATTGTTTTGTATGTTAATGTGTGAATGAGATATTAGCTCCTCGTATTACCAATATTCTTTGAACCTTGGTCATTCATTGTTATTTGCAGAGCTAATGTTATCAGTTGTCTTATACTTTCTCTATATTTCAAGCCATCTCTTGACCCATTGCACAACTACATACCCATTCATATAAATCAACCTTTACCTTGAACAATAAGATGTGTTAGGCTTGTCTGTTCAGCATCTGAGAAACAACTTCTAGCACTAACACCACCAACAGATGGGACTTGGCAAAAGTTAAGTAAAAATAATGTAAAATCTACAATTGTCATTTTATGCGGTCTATCAGAAACTAAGTTTGTTAAAGTGATTAATTATGAATCAACAAAAGAAATATGGGACAAGCTTAAAAATATATATGAGGGAAATGACAAGGTTAAGAAGGAAAATATTTAAACTCATAGAGGACAATTCAATGGTTTGAAAATGAAAGAAGAAGAAAATGTTGCATCCTATCTCTTATGTGTAGATGAAATTGTCAACACCATTAGAGGACTTGGTGAAACCCACTACTACATTTTTAAGTTTAGGGGGGAGTTTTTTTCCACCCCCGAAAGTGACTTATGGGGGCGGTTTTGGCATTAGAGTCCATTTTGATAAAACCACCCCCAAAAGAACCAATGTTTAAAGTATAGGATTTTAGCGGTGGTTTTAGAAGATCTAAGCTGCCCCCAAAAGTGACTTTTGGGGTTGGTTCTAATCCCTCTCCACCGTACATAACTTCGGGTCGGGTTTTGAAGCCCCCCCCCTCTTTAACTCACTCTTACAAAGTTATGAGGGAGGCTTTTAACCCCCTCTTAAACCCCTTGTTAACACCCAAAAGGACCCCCTAGGTTGTGGGAGAGGGAAAATTGGGGTAACCACTAACCAATCTTTAGCTTGTGCTACTGGCCCAACACAAACAGAGAGGGGTCTCTCTATAAGCTCATGGAACACTGGAATAATCAAAGGTGTCAACAATGAAAATGTGCACCAGTATTCATCATTAAAAATATTCAATTACAACATACACAGAAGATCAGATTTCTGCTAGGACAAAAAATGATTTAAATGTCGTTTGGTTGAAACATATAAATCTTTATTTGGGCAATGGAGTCACATTCGACAAACATGAAAAATTATTCACACAGTTTCTGCGAATGCATTCACACAGGGGCGAGGTAGTAAGGAGCTAGTAGTTAAAGAGATTTTTATTGGTGAAACAGAAGAGAAAAAGAACAATCCATTGATGTAAGGCATACGATGATGAATCCTACACCAACTTTAGCAGAGAATAAATGGTGAAATACTTGGAATGAAACTAAGCAAAGCATAATTTCTATGAATTCCACTTAACTGCTATATTGGACCAAGTATGAAGAAATATTACATACATGAAATAATGCTGAAAGAAGCACAATTAACATAGGAAAAAGAAATATAGACTACCAGACCAATTACACAAGAATCCCTGAAAAAAACGCAGGCTCGGCTCTGCAAACTTTATTAAATATCTCAAAATGTCTCATAGACTGATTCTCAAAATTCCAAAAGTTTTCAAACAATATTTTCAACCCTTCTTTCATTTGATTACATCACATACATAGATGACCTAAGCCTTATACTCGATTCATCAAAACAGAAAACTATTGCAACTAAGTGACACCTCATCAGGATTTATTTGTCACTTATCTCTACAAAAACAGAAACGGGTAGAACCAATCTAACTGCTTTTCATCTCTATCGGTATTTTTACCACATGATATTTACTTTCAACTACAAAGATAAAAGATAACGAAGTGATTGTTCCAGCTGACTATTTTCATAGTCGCCTCAAAAAATATTACAAATTGCATTTAAAAACAAAAGTATCTTAGAAGTCTTTGATTTTCAATAAACAACAACTATTTAAAATCCAATGACTATTGTGGAGGACAGAGAGTGTATTTCGTTTTTCTGTATCTTTCCACAACAGTCCAAAGCTTAGCAGAAGGGAGGTCATAATCCGTCATCTCTTTTGCCATTACCCGGATCTCAATGTGTTCTGTAAGGGAAATTGGGGGGAGTCTTTCACCAATGGTGACCAACCGGTTCAGAATTTCAAAGTCCTCAGAGATCTTCTCCATCAAAGCTCTGCCTATAAGCAGCTGGTTTAGACTTTTGAACTTGGTGTGATCCAACCTTATCTGCCAGAGCAAGTTTTTATAACTAGTTAGGGAGATTAACTCTTGATTATTGTCCCAGAACAATGGTAACCCCATCTCAACCAGCTTACCAAATGATCCTTTGAAATCTGCCACCTATCTCTTCATTTCCTCTACTATGGTTTCCACGCCCTCAACATGTGCATACTTTCCCAGAACTCTTCACGCTGCTGCAATGGCCATGATCGGGTTTCCAATATTCAAGTTCATCCTTTCCTCTTCCGATAAACTATTCAAAAAGGTAATAGCATTCAATGTTGTTTCCTTGGGCTTCTGGGAAAGCGTTTCTCTTGCGGCTACACAACTTGTGAAAACATCACTAATTGTTTTCTCCTTTACTCTTATAAATTCCAAGTATGGCCTGAAAATTTCAGCTTCCTTAATAATTCGATCCCACACTAAATGCTTGCAACCCTGCAAAGTTGCTTGTCCTGTAACCTGACGGGTGAGATTCTTATTGATATCAACTAATTCATTGTGCTTATCTCGGAGGGTCTTTGCTTCTTCTTCCTTCTTTTCACTCTCCTCCTCCAACCTCTGATCTTTTTCCTTCAGCTCCTTGATTTCCACATCTTTCAGGCTAATGTGAGACATAGCTTGCACAAGGCTGTCAGTACTACTATTATCCCCATTTTGGTTCATATTGGTAAGCCGCATGTCCAATTTGGAAAAGTTACTTTTCAAGTCATCAAGCTGCTTTTCTAAGCTTATTTTCTCTTTTTTCCAATTGTCTTTTTCTCCAACAAACTTCAACAATTATGCTTTACAATCATTCGATTGTTTAGGCAAGGATTCCTTTGGTATTTCAAAGTCTGTTTCTTTAGGAGCCTAGATTAACTGGATATTAGGAACTTTTCCCTTTTTCTACAGGGTCAGAATCAACTTATCTTTCTTAGCCAATAGTTGTTTCATGGTTTTGCCTCCACCATCGCTTCCAACTAGGTCAACTTGTAGTTTCTTGACCTGTTGTTGGAAGGCTCAGTTTTCAAGCTTTTCTTGCTTCAATTGGTTTTATAACTTTCTTACAGTAACCTCCAAATTGTCACCTTTCAATGCTGCTTTTACAAAATCATCATCTATGAGATCCCCAATCTGCTTGTGAAATTGGATTTTATCTGGCATTGGGATCTTTTTCCAATTGAGCTTCGTTTCGGTCACTTCATCCTCTGTCAATACTGCCAAGATTAAAGTTTTATCCTTCATATCTCTGTTGGTCATCAAGGAAGTTTTGTTATTAGAAAAAACCCTGGCTCTAGGCATCAAATCAAACAGCCTCTGGGCTAAGACTTGTTTATTTTGTTCATACTGTTTGCACAAGTCGGTCTTGGTCCAAAATTTATTGCCACTATCACCTTCCTTAACATCTTGAAACTTATATTCTATAATCTGGACTTGAGGAGCCAAAGAATCCTCATCATCTTCCTTCTCACCATCCATCGGAATAGTCAATTCTTCTTGAGCCATTGCAACAATCAGTTCTTCTTTAGTGGGAGAAACAACTATTTCGGCTTGAGTGGCTACAACAATTAACTCAACTTGTGTTTCCAATTTAGGCTGCTTGTCTCCACTTCCTTCTTCAGTATCCATATCGATGACTTCCTCTAAGTCTCTTTTCTAGCCCACCTCCACGGTGTCCAATACCTGATCTATGTCCATTATTAAATTGGACAACATTAGATCTCCTTCTCGTGACTCTACAACTTACTCCACCTCGGGTTCCCAACACAACAAATTTCGCCCCTTTAGTACCCCTTCTGGCTCTTTATGTTCAAAAGTGCTTATATTACAATATTTCCTTCTCCGCAAATATTGTGCAAGGGGTCATATTAGATGGCCACATCTTTCTTGAACCCTAGCGGTCTCAATAACTCTTCTGTTAAGATTGAATATGCTAAGACATAAAATATCAGCATTGCATTTCATTTCACAACAATAGCATATACAGGATCACTGAAAGAACAACAAGCACAACATAAACACAAGAGACACAGATTTATCCTGGGAAACCCTCATGGGGTAGAAAACCTAACAAAGCTTCTTCAATATAGGTGACCAACAAATACAAAGATGTAAACCTCAACCATGAGCTCCTCCTCCTCCATAGCAGATCTCTTCCTCACCTATGCGCTATTCACAACTGAGTGTAATGTGTGTTAAATGAGGAACACACCTCCTCTATTTATACACAACTCTGACTTGTCTTTTACACAAGCTAGGTCAACCCCAACTTAACCACTTTGCATAATGTGACAGGGCCAACCCTGCTAGGGTGGTCTAATAACCCTTTGACCCACATAACTCATATAGGGCCAAACCCACTAGGGAAGTCTAATAACCCAAGTTACCATGGAGGAATAAACATCTCTGGATACATGACAAAGTCTCATCGGAGGAATGAAACATCTCCAGAATAATAAAGTACAAATATAATATTCTTAGAAGTTACAATATTTCAACACTCCCCCTTAATGAGAAGGGTATTATAACAACATCTGCAGGAGCAAGGAGTCATCAAATACATCATACATGATACATCTACAAATCATTGGAAGCTTTATTTATTCATCATCAGTAATTGAAGCAATTACTGGAACATCTTCAATACTGAAACATCAACATATTTAGTATTGAATCTTCATCTTCTGCAGCACTTTGAACAACTACATCAATATCATCATCTGGATCCTCACGATCAACAACATCGTCGTCACACAATCATCGTCATCACATGATCATCAGCATCATCATCACACGATCATCAACATTGTCATCATACGATCATCAACATCATCATCACACGATCATCGACATCGTCATCACATGATCATCAACATCGTCATCACACGATCATCAACATCGTCATCACACGATCATTAGCATCGTCATCACAGGATCCTCTCGATCAACAACATCACATCATCACTAGATCCTCTCGATCAACAGCATCACATCATCACTGGATCCTCTCGATCAACAACATCACATCATCATTGGATCCTCTCGATCAACAGCATCACAGCAGTATACCCTACAGTACACATGATCCTTCCTTTCGGAATTACAGGATCAATCTCATCACAATCATGTTTAAGACTATCCTTCCTTTCGGAATTACTGGATTTATTGTCTAAGGATGATTAATCCAAACTCAATCATATTTAAGACTATCCTTCCTTTTGGAATTACTGGATTTATTGTTCTAAGGATGATTAGTCCAATCACAATCAGCGTTTAAGACTATCCTTCCTTTCGGAATTACTGGATTTACTGTCTAAGGATGATTAGTCCAATCACAATCACATTTAAGACTATCCTTCCTTTTGGAATTACTGGATTTACTGTCTAAGGATGATTAGTCCAATCACAATCACATTTAAGACTATCCTTCCTTTCGGAATTACTGGATTTACTGTCTAAGGATGATTAGTCCAATCACAATCACATTTAAGACTATCATTCCTTTCTGAATTATTGGATTTATTGTCTAAGGATGATTAGTCCAATCACAATCACATTTAAGACTATCATTCCTTTCAGAATTACTAGATTTACTGTCTAAGGATGATTAGTCCAATCACATACATTTTGAACCAAGCGCTCAGGGACGATGTAGTCCTATCATGTACATTTTGAACCAACCGTTAAGGGACGATGCAGTCCTATCACGTCCACTATGGACCACTTCTCGGAGACATATGTTTATGGATTTCTTTTAGGACATGTGTCCAGGGATGATACAATCCCTCTCATCCACTAGGGACCATTTCTCGGAGACATATGTCTACGGATCTCTTTTAGGACATGTGTCCAGGGATAATACAATCCCACCTCATCCACTTTGACAAAGTCTAGGGACCATATATCAACCTCATCGTCGGAACCGGTAACCTCATCATCAACCTCATCATTGGACCATGTAACCTTGTCATTAACCTCATCATTGGAACATGTATGCTCATCATCGATACAAGTATCCACATCATTGATATAGTATCCTCATCAATACAGTATCCACATCAACGATACATTATCCTCAACAATACAGTATCCAGATCATTGACCTTACCGTTAATATAGGAAATCTCATCATCGATATAGGTATGCACATCAATAAATATCATCATCGACCACATAACTCCCCCTTTCGAGGAGGGTCCTTCTAAACTACACCAAGCTCATCTCGGAAATACTCAAACTCTTCTCGAGACAGAGGTTTGGTCAATACATCAACAACTTGTTCATTAGTGCCTACATACTCGAGCTTGATATCTCCTTTCTGCACCATATCCCGTATATAGAAATATCAGATCTCTAAGTGCTTTGACTTATCATGGAATACTGGATTCTCTGTCATCTTGATACAACTTTGGTTGCCACACAGGATCACAGTGGAGTCCATATCTAAGTCAAACAATCCTGATAATAACTTCCGAAGCCATACCACTTCACAACTATCAGAGCAAGTAGCTATATATACCGCTTCAGTTGTGCTGAGAGCCACACTAGACTGCTTCCTCCTAAACCACGAGATCATGGCACATCCTAGACAATAACATCCACCCGATGTGCTCTTCCTGTCTGATACACTTCCTACCCAATTAACATATCTGTAGCGATACAATCTGAAGTCATGATCTCCATGATAACATAGACCAAAGCCTATCGTACCCTTGAGGTACCTCATCACATGATTTGCAGCTATCAGGTGAACACATCTAGGTTCCACAAGATACTGACTCAAGGTGTTCACAACAAATCATATATCTGGCTTGGTATTCATCAGATACATCAATGACCCAATAATATGTCTGTACAAAGTCACATCCACTAACTCTGATGAGTCATCAGTTAACACTTTCAAGTTGGAATCCATGGGAGTGGCCATGGATTTTGCATTCCAACATATCAAATACTTTCCCTAGTTGAGAAAGATTCCTTTTGGGCCTTGCTATACTTCCAGACCTAGGAAGTCATGCATCAATCTGAGATCTTTCATCTCAAATTCTGTAGCTAGCTTCTTCTTGCTTTCCATGATCTGTTTCTCATTCCCTGTCAGAAAGAGATCATCCACATACAATAATAGTATCATCCATAACCTTAAGGTAAAGGTTAGGATTAGCTTTACTTCTAGTAAAGGCCAATCTTTTCAAGAAGCTATCAATTCTCTCTCTATGACTAAACATCATTCACACTCTGCATTGAGTGATCTTCTGCATATCTATCCGTGCCATCTCCCGTCAGATGGGTCTACTGATATGAGCCTCGAGATCATTTGAAGTCTGTGGTGAGTTCCTTCTTGCATCCATCTGAGAGAAGAATGTCATCTGTATATAGACACCATCCTCAACCTTGTAGAAAAGGTTGAAATCTGCATCACCCATGGTGATCATTAAGCTCATCAAATGACTATCGATCCTGGGTATCCGTACAAAGCTTTCTTCAATTACACAATTAAGAGAATGGTCTTATCTAGCCATTTGGAGCAAATATCTCGTTATGATCCTCTTCTTCTTTCTAAGAGAATCTTCTAGCCACGAGCCTTCTATAGTATGTTTGATTTGTAAGTCTTCTTGTTGAACATCCATCACTTGTTCAATGTTCATCATTCTTCATGATATTTACTACAAATCAAAGTTAAATACATGATTATTAATACTTCATAATCATCAAATCATGTTGACATGATAACCTATTATGCATACATATATTATTCACATAGTTATGCAACTATATTGACCAATACTTTGGCACAACACTTTTCCATATCCTGTATGCATACAATGGCTACCTAGATGCCTTCCATCTCTACCAGAACATACTATCAAGAGCGTGCACAACTCTCAACATGTCATCAAAGAGGTTTCATTCTAGACAAGCAATAATGGAATGTTTGTCCAACTTACCGATCATATGCATATTAGTAGTAAACTGTTCAATGCTATATGAATGCTTACACTATGCATGATACATATACAACTATTCCAAGCAATATCATTTACTATTTCATAGATTCAAATATCAATTCAAATACTTATCTTTTATGGTTTCCTCCCGCTTGATCTCTATATGTCTTTGAACTTCTTACCCATCCTGGACCACTATGCATGCTCAAGTGTGCACTAGTGTCATCCTCACGATCTCATACATAATCATACATTCATTAGTATAATATCAATACTATCAAAACATTATGATTCAAAATAATCTTAAGTATGTATGGTCATGATCATTTCAAACATAGGTATACTTACCTAAGATCATAACAAAGTAGGATTCTAACTTGATATAGGAAAACATACATGGATTATCAAGCTTGGTTATGTCTTAACATAATATCTTCTTTGTTCTCTTCAACGATTTAGAGACCTTGTGCTAGAACTTGCATATTTCATAAGCTAAGCATAGTAGAACAAAGTCATACATACCTCGTAAGTGGAGCTTCTATGTGGTCAAAGACTATAGATGAGTCTTTTGTCCTTATGTCATCATGGTCATAGAACTTGATTTGTCTTTCTTGATGTACCTATATCTTGTTAGCAGACAACATCATCCTCATACAACACAACAAGTGCATTAGTACAATAATAAGCGTCATAACCTTAATCAATGAATGCCTTCTATCATTCACATGCATTCATTATCAAACAATCATAATTGTACTAATCTCAATAACATGAAGACAAACATAAACTTAACCATGAACAGATTTCAACACATACCTGTATCTCCTCAAGTCATATCTACTAGGATTGCTTTTAACCCAATCCACTTTGATTTGCTGAAACTGGATCTGAAGATGGATTAGGGTTTGTTAGAGAAACCCTAAAAATTCAAACTTTGAATTTCAAACTTTTGAATGGATGGAAGGATGTTCCTTGATGAGTTGATCAAGCTAGCATACTTCAATTTTGAAATCTCCAAAATTTGACCCCTCAAAATTGCCTTTGAAACTTCTGGATTCACTCGACAGGACCCCGAACTAGGGTTTGATAAATCCCACCCTTCTGCCCAATCAAAAGGTTTGATCCAAAGCTCTAAAATTTGATTTTTTTGAGGAGCTTCCAACCATGGTTACAGATTTCAAAAATTCCAACTTTTGCAGAAGCCGTAATTTGCCACCTTTCCGATCAAAATCCCGAACTAGGGTTTGATAAAGCCCACACTTATGACCAACCAAAAATTTTGATCTTGGTCTCTAAATTTCAATTTTCATGAGGAGCATTCAGCCGTGGTATCCGATTCCAATAATTTCAACTTTCTCTGAAGCCATAATTTCCCACAGCAGTGAAAATTCAAGAATGAAGGTGCACAAAATCCAAATATGTTTTGACAGAAATATGCACCTGATTGTTTCTAGTGTAACTCCGAAATTACGAATCCAAAGGTTTTAAAAATTCTTCTTGTGGTATCCCGTCCTGTCATCTTTGCAACTCCATAGGTCTGACCTCAATTGTATTTTCTGAGAGAGTTTTATGCTAAGTGTCGCAACGTGACCTGTTTATGGGATAAACCAGGAGAGAAAACTTGTACGGCATGCCACATATCACTGGTTCAATTTCGGCCTCTAAAACCGTTACCTGAGAAACTACAGTCCGTTCTCTACCTTTCTCTTTTTACGAAATTTCATTTGGAGCTTCCTAGCCCAAGTTGTGACCTTTTTTCCTAGGTCACCTATTTATGACTGAGATCTGAAAGAGGCATAAACCCTAACTTGTACTGATCATAGATCACAAAGTACAACGAATTAGAGGCTTTCCTTTGGACACAACGTACATTGGGATGCAATCTACGACCTGTAAAGGTTTCACATCCTGAACCTTTGCCAAAATGTATTTATAGTGAAAGTTCCACGATGGCTGGTTTTCTATATAAAACCCTAACCTTCAAATTGTCGCAAGTGAAGCAAGTGTTGTAAGTGCCATACATTGCCTTCCTTAAGGCTATCTATGATTCCATGTTAAGATTTAATATGCTAAGATAGAAAATATCAGCATTGCATTTCATTTCACAACATTAGGATATATAGGATCACTTAAAGAACAACAAGCACAACATAAACACAAGAGACACAGATTTATCTTGGGAAACCCTCATGGGGTAGAAAACCCAACAAAGCTTTCTCAATATAGATGACTAGCAAATACAAAGATGTAAACCTCAACCATGAGCTCCTCCTCCTCCATACCAGATCTCTTCCTCACCTATGCACTATTCACAAGTGAGTGTAATGTGTGTTAAATGAGGAATACACCTCCTCTATGTATACACAACTCTGACTTGTCTTTTACACAAGCTAGGTCGGCCCCAACTTAACCACTTTACATAATGTGATAGGGCCGACCCCTAGGGTGGTCTAGTAACACTTTGACCCACATAAATCATACAGGGCCAACCCCACTAGGGAAGTCTAATAACCCAAGTTACTACGGAGGAATAAACATCTCCGGATACATGACAAAGTCTCATCGGAGGAATGAAACATCTCCGAAATAATAAAGTACAAATATAATATTCTTAGAAGTTACAATATTTCAACATCTTCTACATCTAGAAAAGCTTCCTTGCTCTTTACGATGAAAGGACCTACCTTCCAAGGGTATTTCACATCCATGCCCTTCTTATATTGCAAGAAATGCTCTTCCTTTAGAGTCAATTTCTGTCTGATAAAATCAAGAGAAAAGATTCACAATGTTAGAAAAGCAGACAAAACATAGGGCTCCTTTACAAAACCATACAACCTAATGACTGTAGCATCCTTCAATAAAAACCACTCACCGACCACCATCTCACTTTTCAACTACATCATTGATTTTATTTCTGGCATAATCCTAGGTAGTTCTTCCCCATAGATGATTTTATAAACAAGGGGAAAAACATAGTTCAAATAATTGAAAACATTGCCTATCAAAGCATATGTTTTGAGCAGTGAGGAAAAATGTGGGCTTTCATCATTGTTGTACATAATTATTTTCATCAACTGTGTCTGATATCTAAAAAACCTATTACTAGGGAAATTACTCAATTGTACATGTATCCTTTCCACCAAAAATTCATCAAACCTCAGGGATGGGATGAGCCCACTTTCGAACCTCTCCAAACTGATGCTAATCCTAAAAAGTAAACTTAACTGGACTTCAGTTACCCACAAATCTGTATCCAATCCTAAAAATTGAGCCACCAAAGAGAAAACCAACTGGGAATCGTCATAAAAAAGGCAGACATTTAAGGGGTAGGTTTCTTCGGCAATTTCTGAGCCGGGTTTTAGACACATAGCTAAGAAATATTGACAACTTTCGGGGGTGATTTGGTGATACAAGGAAACCACAAACTCTTCATAAAACCCTCCAACTCCTGATACTATGACTCGGGAATGAAAAAATAATTCCTAACAATTGACGCATCTACATTACAGATGACTCTGGACTTATGGGCATCCATAATTACTCTTTGGGGTTCTGAGTAATTCGAAGAACACCATGTTACAAACTCAGGGAAAGGGGACACTTGGTCAAGGCAAAAGAAAATGAATTATGACCTAAAGATCCCATGTATATCCAGTCCCTGTTCGTGTAAGGCTTCCAATCTGTTCTTAATTTCCAGAACCAGGAGACGAATGTATGTGTCAAACACATCGGTGTCTCTATCTTCTAGGGAAACCTTAACCCTAGAACTAGTAGAAGCCTATCCTTCCTCCATTTGCAACTATAAAAGACTCAGTTTTATGCAGAGAATAATCAGTCACAAGGTCCTATCTGTCACTGAAAGTCGCGAGTGTGCCCTGTTGAAGGTTCTGTCGCCTTCGTCGTCTGCCACATGCCGAGAGACTTTCTCACTTCGATAGGATTCGAGAACAAATGTCAACCTTTATGTGTTTTTCCTATATATATAACCATGCTTACATAACTCTCGCCTTCCTTCTCCAACTGTCCTTTAATCCTCACCGTTGATCTTCCACGTGCTCACTTTCCGTCATCAGATCTGCTTTTTAACTCTCATCCGTGCCATCCATCTTATCTGCATGCATCCATGACGCGACATCACATACACCTAAGTGGTCCCCAATATTGTTCCTTCCATCGTGCGATGGGTTCTGGATTTGACACCTATCCAACAGGAAATATCCATCGCATCCGCTTTGCTGCTATATTTCAGCGTGCTATTTATTGATGCAACTATCCATGAGAACCATCCATCTCCCTCCTGGCATGCATCCACGATGGAGATTTACTCTCTGCTTAACTCCTAGGTCATCCGTATGCTGCTGGGGATTTTCCTATTATCCTCCATGTATTTTCGACTTCCACCAGCCGTTGATGTGGCTTTCCTTTCCATCCGAACCATAGATCTACCGAAGACCTAGGCTTTTACTATGTTAGTGAACCCAAACCCTTATATATCAACAGGGTAACCTCCGTCGTATATCCTTGCACCCATCCCCTCAATCGCATGCACCCAATATGGCATTGCTCACTGCTCTTTTCTCCATGCGACGCCTTCTTAAGCCAACACCTGTCCGGCGGGACAAAGCCTATTGCATCCACATATTTCTTTTCTTCCTCACAACTTGGCCATGTGACACTCCATTGAAAGCCGTAGATCTTGCTCTCTCCCTTGATCAATGGTGCCGACCTGTGCGATGCTTAGTATTTCATGTTTCGCCCACAGACTATAGGTTTTAAGGTATTCTCCACTTGCCTTTGTCATTTTGATTGCCTATTAATACCTAGCCTTTGATATTAGTCCATCTTTATTGCATTGGACCTTTTCCAGACCACTCCTTTTCATGTCCTAGCACCTGGAAATCAAGGATGGAGAGTACTTCAAGCTTCCATCAGGTAGTTGTTAACCCCCACCCTTCATATACAGTTTTTTATACTGCAAAAGAGTAAAAATATATAGGTGCTAACAACTGGCTCCAACCAGGGATGCTATCCTCCCAGTGAAGTAGCAAAGAACTCCATAAACTAAGTGCCTTATCCATTGGGTGATTTTCCAAACCCTAGACTGAAAAAGATTTCTAGAAACTGAAACTGAACCCGCACCTCCTTTCGTGTCTAGGCTAAATATTCAAAAAAAAAAAAACATGGCTTTCCCCTTTAAGATCTTATGGCCTTCACTTCGGGCTTCAAGTCTGTCCGGTTCGCCGTTAAAACCTTAAAACAACTGTGAAAAATAAAAATATGTATAGGCTATGGTACATGAGTTACCTGCTTCCTCTAGGACAAGTAATGCTTTAAAAATCTTCCATCGACTGGTCCTCCTGACCAGGAAGATCCATCTTGGTGTTCCAGGATAAAATAATTTTCTCCTCGGTTTGCTACAATAATATATGGCCCTAGCCACATATGGTCAAATTTCCCATGTTTATCCTCCCTTGGAGCATCCCATTTTAGAACCAGGTTATTAACCCGAAATTGCTCTTCTTTTGCTTTTCTATCATAGGCATTCTTTATCTTCTCTTGGTGCCCCTGTACTTTGTCATAGGATTTACTTCTTAGTTCGTTCAATTCAACTATCTGACTCACTCTTCTTTGCATATGATTTGATTCTTCCTCTATTCCTTGCAACAGTCTCATGACTGGCAACCCTAGGGATGCTCGAAACACTACTTCAGCTCCATATAGCAATTGAAAGGGTGACATTCCAATAGCCCTCTTTGTGCTGATTCTGTTAGCCCACAAAGCATATTTCAATTTTGTGTGCCAAGCTATCTTATTGTCTTCTAACAACTTCTTTATGATTCTTACTAGGCTTTTGTTAGATGACTCTGCTATCCCATTCCCTTGAGGATAGTATGTTGTGGAATGGTTCAGACTAATATGGTATTTGTGGCAAAAATTTATCATTTTCTTGGAACAAAATCCAGGTGCGTTATCTGTCACTATTCTTTTAGGACACCCAAATCTTGATAGGATATTATCTTCCAGAAAATCCATGATAACACTTTCGGTTGCTTTCCTAGTTGGTATGGATTCTATCCACTTAGTGAAATAGTGTGTGGTTGTCAATATCCATCTATGCTTCCCTGAGGAGTTAGGATTTATCTCTCCAATGAAGTATAAACCCCACTGTTGGAAAGGTGCCTCTACTATGATAGGGTGGAGGGGAAGTGAAACAACTTTTCTTTTTCCTTCAAATATATGACATTAGTGACAAGCACCAGTTTCTTTGTACACATCTGAAAACATGGTGGGCCAGTAGAAACCAACCCTCAAGATTTTGTTGATTGTTACCTTCCAAGAATGATGTCCACCACAGTCTCCCTTGTGGAATTCCTCCTTTGTGCGTTTTTCCTCTTCCTCTAGCAAGCAATTCAGCAACACCACTCCAGGATCCTTCCAATACAAAAATTGATTCATGATACAATACTTTGCAGCTTTTAGTTTCACAGCTCTGGTCTTGTTCTTGCTTAACCCCAGAGGAGCTTGTAAGTTTTGTAATGCATACACAATATCAGCATACCAAGGGGATGTAGAGAATTCTGGCCTTACCTGTATTGCTACATCTAGCTGATTTGGAAAATCTTGTAAGAATTTGAGTTGCAAAGAATCACAGTTGGCCTTGGTCATTAATTTTTCTAACCCTTGCCCCTTTATCAGTTTGGTAGGTTTTATCTCTATGTCATACACTAGTAATACAACAATCCATTTGGCTTTTTTTCCTTCAGGGTCTTCCTGGGTGAGGATACCCTTCACAACATTGTTTGGGACATGAGCAATGATGTGTGAATGGAGGATGTAAACCTTGAAATCTTTTAGTGACTTGATTAAGGCATAAGCCTGCTTTTCCATGATATCGTATTTCAGTTCTGCATCTCTCAGCACCCTACTGAAAAAAGCAATTGGCCGTTCAGCGTTCTGCGCATTCTTCTGTAACAACACTCCCACCACTGTATGCTCAGACGCATAGGAAAAAATCAAAAAATATTTAGAAAAATCTAGACTTCCTAATACTGGGGCCTCAGTGATAGCATTCTTAAATCCCTTAAATGAATCTCTTGCTTCCTCAGTCCACTTTACCTGATTTTCCTTTCTTAACATATTGGTAATATTCATCATAATTTACGCAAAACTAGGAATGAACCTTCTCAGAAAATCCACTTGTCCAATGAAAGACTTCACCTCCTTTTTACTTATTGGCTCCCCAACTTTCTGAATGGCACTAACCCTTTCAAGGTCGATCTTGATACCTTCCTTGGAAATAATATGACCCAAGAGCTTAGCTTCTTCTAATGCAAAACGTGATTTCTTAGGGTTAAGGGAAATACCGTATTTTATACATTTCTTAAAAACTTGTTCCAAATGCTTCAGGTGCTCTTCATCAGATTTTGAATACACTGTTATGTCATCCATGTATACAACCACGAACTTATCCTTTTCTTTAGTGAATGCTATATCCATTGCTCGCTGGAAAGTAGCTCCTACATTCATCAGCCCAAAAGGCATCTTCGCATACATGAAAGTTTCCCAAGGAGTGGTAAAAGCGGTCTTCTCTTGGTCTTTAGGGTAGACATTGATTTGATTGTATCCAGAGAAACCATCCATAGTAAAGATCCTTTCTTCCCCTACTACCTTTTGTAAGATATGCTCCATTTTAGGCAGGGGGTAATTATCCTTTAGCGAAGCTTTGTTCAAGTTCCCGAAATCTATACAGATTCTAATCTCACCATTCTTCTTCCTCACAGGAACCAGATTTCCTATCCATTGAGATAATCTCAAAGTGATAATGATTTTTGCATTAAATAATCTTCTGATCTCTTTCTCTATCACATGCATCAGTTTAGGGTTTATCCTCAACTTTTGCTTGAAGGGTTTCTCTCCTGGTCTGAATGGAATAGAGTGTTGTATTATTGAGGTATCATACTCCTTTAGTTCTTCATAACTCCACGCAAACGCAACAACATATTTTTTCATCAACTCTACATATTGCTCCTTCTTTTTAGGCTGTAGCTTCTTAGACAGGTTTACCATCCGAGGCTCTTCTTTAGTACCCAAGTTTTGGTCTTCTACCGCATCTCTGGAGGGTTCAAACTTTGGGTTCTTTGCTACATCATTCTAGTCAAACAACCTTTCCAGGGGTATCAATCCCTTGGGGATATAATTACTTTCTAATTGAACGATATCTTTCCCACCCAATATATTTTTCCATTGCTTGCTTTCTCTTTCTTCCCCCTCTGATTGATCTTGGTCCATCAATCCTTCTATGTTCTCATTTTCAAAATCAATTTGAACATTAGCAAACTCATCAGACAATTCTCAAAATCTCTTATTTTGTAAATCATCTTCAAATACTTTGCATTATTTAGAATTGTATGGAATAGATGGCCTGTTCACCACCGCTACCTCGTATTTTTCTTAAGAGAAATTAGGACTTTTGAAACCACCAGCAGTGGTGGCCAAAGAGTCTGCCACCTGATTTTCAAAGCTCGGGATCACCCAAATCTTTTCTTCGGTGAAAAAGTTCCCAAACTTCATTTCTATAGGCCCTCATCCTAGGGTGTTTTTCCTGATAACTGTCATTTACTTGATTGACCACCAATTCTGAATCTCCAAAAACATGTATCCTTTTTGTTCCCAAATCTTTCAAATCTCTTAGTCCTAGGAGTAGAGCTTCATACTCAGCCACATTATTAGTACACTTCAAAGTTAGCTTATATGATAGGGCTCTAGACTCTTGGTCGGGAGGTATGATCCAAATCCCTGCACCAACACCATTTTTGCTCAGTGATCCATCAAAGTACATCTTCCACAACCCTTCCTCATTTTTCTGCCTCTTTGAGCCCTCATACCTTGTTGCAATCTCCTTGTCTTCCTCGACCTTGTGGAAAAATGGGGGTACAGGATCAGTATCTGGACCATCATTGAAGAAAATAGAGGAACCTATGCCAATGTCTACAACGTATATGGGGTGATTTTCAGGTTTGTCATCACTGCTGACCACATAGGCCATTCTTTTCTCTCTATATAACTTTCTATTACTTCCAAAAAGTGGTATAGTGGCGTAAGATAAGTCCATCTGCATGGTTTCCTTCAAATTTTTTACCCAAGACCTTGATAACAACATCCCAAACTTAGCAGGCACCTCAGCCACTATCACGTCCATCATAATGCTCTTAGCTAGAATTTGGGCGAGGGTCACTACTACATCTTTAATCAAACCCAAACATGGTACTTTTCTGGAATCAAAAGAATATAGGTCTTTGTAGGGTCTGGTGACTTCTAACCCCAACTGATCCACCACTGATTTTGGCATTAAGTTATGTGAAGCCCTAGAATCTATTAGGGCATTGTGTAATAGCTTACCATAGATATTCAAACTCAAATAAAAGGGAGGGACTTCTTCATCATCCGGTTCTTCGAGTTTGGAACCAAATATTATAGTGGGGGCATCGTCTGTACCATCGTTGGAACCAAAGATTATAGTGGTACTTCCAACATGTCTTGCGTACCATCTGCCTGTCCTTTTACCATGCTAGTTATCTCTTCTCTATATTCATTGTTTCTTAACAGCTCATTTAAGGTGATAGAGATTTTCACCTTGGATAGTTCGTTTTTCAGACTGAATGTTGAAGCTAGTCTTACTACTTCCGCGACTTCTGGTTCCTTAACTTCTTTAGAATGTTGCTCCTTATCTTCTGAGGTTTTCTGTGCAGCAACCTCTGGCTGTTTTTCTTTTAGCTTCTCCATATTCTGCTGAGTCTTGGAGATATGAATATGGGCAGACTTCCCTTCACTAATTGGTATCTCCCTGCTCCTTAACTTCATCTTCCTTTGGATGTCGTCTACAACATTCATGTAACCCATTTGGTACTGCTCAGAATCAAATTCAGCAGCTTTTCTAGAATTCCCCTTGGCGAAAAAGTCATGTTCCCTTTGGGTTAAATGTACTTCGTGGTCTAGGGTGTCAAAGAGACGGATCTGGTCTCCAACAGGGTCTTCAGGTCCTTCTCCATCTACCAAAGTTTTAGGGAAAGGAGGCCTCATCTGGTGGTATTCTTGATTTCTTGGATTTCTTGGAGGGGGTGGCCTTCTAAAGTTAGGATTTCTTATTTGATTTTTGGGCTGCTCTCTAGCAAGAGGTTTATTTTCCATGGCTAACCTATCCATCAGCTTTTCCATAGTTTTCATCATAGTATCAAACTTGGCGTCACTAAAAGAGGAGGTAGAGGCTTGGGTTTCTTGCTTCTTTTTATCTATTTCTATTTTGCCCTTCATTTTCCCTGAAGCCATCATGTTGGATTCCACTTCTATGGCATCCTTTAGCATAGCGGGTAGTGTGGCAAATTTTCTCTCTCTTAATGTACATGAGAAATATCCATCAAAGGCATCTGCATAATGGAGCTTTGCAGCGCCTACTGAGGGTCTTGGGTCATCTGGAATATAATTATAGGCCCTCATAAACCTATCAGAAAACTCATGAATAGATTCAAAACCCCCTTTCTTCAGATGGTTGTATCAGGACAAGACTAGAGTGGGACTCCCTATCGTTTCCCACCTCTCTAAGAACAATGTATTAAAGGATGCAAAATCATTGATAGAAGCATTCAAAAACTGTTTGAACCATTTCTTGGGCTCTCCAAATAAACTCTAAGCAAACAAACTCATCTGAGCATCATCATCATCTACTTCCTCCAAATCAATAAAATCCTCAAATCTGTCTACATGTTGTCTGGCAGAAAAACCTCCTTCTCCATCATTAGAGACAATTCTCTGGGCGTAGTTATGAAGGAGGTCATGCAAAACAACTGGTAGGGGCAATGGTGCGAATCTAGCAGCCATGGGTCTAGGTGGATTTTGAGCTTGGGGATGGATATTCTGGGCAAGATTACTTGCAGGGGTTATGGTATGAGACTGAGGGACCTGAAAACCAAGTCTAGCTCTTTCGGATTTGATAATATTCTGCAACCTAAGCCAGACATGATATAACAAATAGGACTTAGGTGCATTCAGACCTTCTTCACCTAAGCTTAGATAAAAATCAGATCTTGATCTTGGAAAAGGCTTCCCAATATCTATCTCTATATCCAATTCTTGAAAAATAAGTAGCACTTCTTTAAACCCAATTCTTTCAATGCTAGAAGTATTAGCTTTATCCTTTCCAGTTTTATGTTTAAGTAATATTTCTGGATTTTCCACACTTAACAGAATTTCGGAAATATGATTACCTCTCATATGGATATTTCTTGAGGCCAGGATGCCTTTTTCGAGATTTCTTCATAAATGAACTTGGCTCGTCGATCTTCCCCAGTGGAGTCTTTCTTGAATGTAAATCTTTACGAGTGGAGTCGCCAGGGAAAAAATGCACAACCCTCAAAAAATATGGAAATCTCTGTTTGACTGTAGGGATCTTTCCTTTCTTTGAATCTTCAGAATCCTTTTTCGTTCTCCTAGGGATAATAACACAATCACGTCCCTGGCAACAACGCCAATTTGTTAACACCCAAAATGACCCCCTAGGTTGTGGGAGAGGGAAAACTGGGGTAACCACTAACCAATATTTAGCTTGTGCTACCGACCCAACACAAACAAAGAGGGCTCTCTCTATAAGCTCATGGAACACTAGAATAATCAAAGGTGTCAACAATGAAAATGTGCACCAGTATTCATCATTAAAAATATTCAATAATAACATACACAACAGATCAGATTTCTGCTGGGACAAAAAATGATTTAAACGTCGTTTGGATGAAACATATAAATCTTTATTTGGGAAATGGATTCACATCCAACAAACATGAAAAATTATTCACACAGTTTCTGCGAATGCATTCACACAGGGGCGAGGTAGTAAGCAGCTAGTAGTCAAAGAGATTTTTATTGGGGAAACAAAAGAGAAAAAGAACAATCCATTGATGTAAGGCATACGATGATGAATCCTACACCAACTTTAGCATAGAATAAATGGTGAAATACTTGTAATGAGGCTAAGCAGAGCATAATTTCTATGAATTCCACTTAACTACCATACTGGACCAAGTATGAAGAAATATTACATACATGAAATAACGATGAAAGAAGCACAATTAACATAGGAAAAAGGAAGACAGACTACCAAACCAATTACATAAGAATCCCTGGAAAAAAACGCAGGCTCGGCTCTGTAAACTTTATTAAACAACTCAAACTGTCTCACAGACTGATTCTCAAAATTCCAAAAGTTTTCAAACAATATTTTCAACCCTTCTTTCATTCGATTACATCACATATATAGATGACCTGAGCCTTATACTCGATTCATCAAAACATAAAACTGTTGAAACTAAGTGACACCTCATCAGGATTTATTTGTCACTTATCTCTACAAAAATAGAAATTGGTAGAACTAGTCTAACTGCTTGTCATCTCTACCGGTATTTTTACCACATGATATTTACTTTCAACTACAAAGATAAAAGATAACGAAGTAATTTTTCCAGCTGACTATTTTCATAGTCACCTCGAAAAATATTACAAATTGCATTTAAAAACAAAAGTATCCTAGAAGTCTTTGATTTTCAATAAACAACAACTTTTTAAAAGGCAACGACTATTGTGGAGGACAAAGAGTGTATTTCGTCTTTTTGTATCTTTCCATAGCAGTCCAAAGCTTAGCAGAAGGGAGGTCATAATCCGTCATTTCTTTTTCCATTACCCGGATCTCAATGTGTTCTATAAGGGAAATTGGTGGGAGTCTTTCACCAATGGTAACCAACTGGTTCAGAATTTAAAAGTCCTCAGAGATCTTCTCCATCAAAGTTTTGCTTATAAGCAGCTGGTTTAGACTTTTGAACTTGGTGTGATCCATCCTTATGTGCCAGAGAAATTTTTTATAACCAGTTAGGGAGATTAACTCTTGATTATTGTCCCAGAAGGATGGTAGCCCCATCTCAACTATCTTATCAAACGATCCTTTGAAATCCGCCACCTGTCTCTTCATTTCCTCTACTCTAGTTTCCACGCCCTCAACCTGTGCATACTTTCCCAGAAATCTTCGCATTGCTGCAATGGCGATGATCTGGTCTCCAATATTCAAGTTGATCCTTTCCTCTTCAGATAAACTATTAAAAAAAGTAATAGCATTCAATGTTGTTTCCTTGGGCTTCCGGGAAAGAGTTTCTCTTCCAGCCCCACAACCTATGAAAACATCACTGATTGTTTTCTCCTTTACTCTCATAAATTATAGTTATGGCTTGAAACTTTTAGCTTCCTTAACAATTCGATCCCAGTCTAAATGCTTGCAACCCTGCAAAGCTACTTGTCCTGTAAACTGACAGGTGAACTTCTTATTGATCTCAACTAATTCATTATGCTTATCTCGGAGGGTCTTTACTTCTTCTTCCTTCTTTTCACTCTCCTCCTCCAACCTCTAATATTTTTCCTTCATCTCCTTGATTTCCACATCTTTCAGGCTAATGTGAGACATAGCTTGCACAAGGCTGTCCGTACTACTATTATCCCAATTTTGGTTCATATTGGTAGGCCGCATGTCCAATTTGGACAAGTTACTTTTCAAGTAATCAAGCTGATTTTCTAAGCTTATTTTCTCTTTTTTCCAATTGTCTTTTTCTCCAGCAAACTTAAACAATTCTACTTTACAATCATTCAATTCTTTAGACAACAATTCCTTTTGTATTTCGAGGTCTATTTCCTCAGGAGCCTATATTAACTGGATATTAGGAACTTTTCTCAGCCAATAGCTGTTTCATGGTTTTTCCTCCACCATCGCTTCCAACTAGGTCAACTTCTAGTTTCTTGACCTACTACTGGAAGGCTCGATTTTCAAGCTTTTCTTGATTCAATTGGTTTTCTAACTTTCTTATGGTAACCTCCAAATTGTCACCTTTCAATGCTTCTTTTAAAAAATCATCATATATGAGATCCCCAATCTGCTTGTGAAACTGGATTTTATCTGGCACCGAGATATTTTGCCAATTGAGCTTCGTTTCGGTCACTTCATCCTCTGTCAATAATGCCAAGCTTAAAGTGTTATCCTTCATATCTCTGCTAGTAATCAAGGAATTTTTGGTATTAGACAAACTCCTAGCTCTAGGCATCAAATCGAACAGCCTCTGGGCTGAGACCTATTTATTTTGTTCATACTGTTTGCACAGGTCGGCCTTGGAACAAAATTTATTGCCACTATCACCTTCCTTAACATCTTGAAACTTATATTCTATAATCTGGACTTCAAGAGCCTAAGACTCCTCCTCATCTGCCTTCCCACCATCCACCAGAACAGTCAATTCTTCTTGAGCCGCTGCAACAACCAACTCGTCTTTAGTGGGAGAAACAACTGATTCTGCTTGAGTGGCCACAACAATTAACTCAACTTGTGTTTCCAATTTAGGCTACTTGTCTCCACTTCCTTCTTGAGTATCCATATCTCTGACTTCCTCTAAGTCTCTTTTTCGTCCCACCTCCACGGTGTCCGACACCTTATCTATGTCAATTATTAAATCAGACAGCATTAGATCTCCTTCCTGTGAATCTACATCTTCCTCTGCCTTGGGTTCACAACGCAACAAAATTTTCCCCTTTAGTACCCCTTCTGGCTCTTTATGTTCAAAATCTCTTAGATTACAATCTTTCCTTTTCTTGCAAATATTGTGCAAGGGGTCATATTCGATGGCCACATATTTCTTGAACCCTAGCGGCCTCAATAAATCTTTTACATCTAGCAAATCTCCCATTCTCTTTACGACAAAAGGACCTACCTTCCAAGGGTATTTCACATATGTGCCCTTCTTATATTGCAGGAAATGCTCCTCCTCTAGAGTCAATTTCTGTTTGATAAACTCAAGAGCAAAGATCTGCAATGTTAGAAAAGAAGGAAAAACATAGGGTTCCTTTACAAAACCATACAGCCTAATGACTGTAGCATCCATCAATAAAAGCCAATCACCGACCGCTAGCTCATTTTTCAATTGCATCATTGATTTCATTTCTAGCGGAATCCTAGGTAGTTCTTCCCCATAGATGACTTTATAAACAGGGGGGAAAACATAGTTCAAATAATTGAAAACATTATCTATCAAAGCATATGTTTCAAGCAGTGGGGAAGAATGTGGGCTTTCAAAGCTGCTGTACATAATCATTTTCATCAACTATGTCTGATACCTAAAAACCCTAGTACTCGGGAAATTGCTCAATTGTACATGTATCCTTTCCGCCAAAAATTCATCAAACCTCAGCGATGGGATGAGCCCACTTTCGTACCTCAACAAACTGATGCTAATCCTAAAAAGTAAACTTAACTGGACTTCAGTTACCCACAAATCTATATCCAATCCTAAAAATTGAGCCACCAAAGAGAAAACCAACTGGGAATCATCATAAAAAAGGCTGACATTTAAGGGGTAGGTTTCTTTGGCAATTTCTGAGCCAAGTTTTAGACACGTAGCTAATAAAACTTGACGGATTTCGGGGGGGATTTGGCGATACATGGAAACCACAGACTCTTCATAAAAACCCTCCAACTCCTGGTAGTGTGACTCAGGAATGAAAAAATAATTCCTAACAACTGACGGATCTACATTACAGACGACTCTGGACTTCTGGGTGTCCATAATTACTCTTTGGGGTTCTCAGTAATTCGAAGAACACCATGTTACATACTCAGGGAAATGGGACACTTGGTCAAGGAAAAAGAAAATGAATGATGACCTAAAGATCCCATGTATATCTAGTCCTTGTTCGTGTAAGGCTTCCAATCTCTTCTTAATTTATGGAACTGGGAGTCGAATGTATGTGTCAAACCCATCGGCGTCTCTATCTTCCAGGGAAACCTTAACCCTATAACTAGTAGAAGCCTGTCCTTCCTCCATTTGAAACTATAAAAGACTCAGTTTTATGCAGATAATAATCGGTCATAAGGTCCTACCTGTCACTGGAATTCACGAGCGTGCCCTATCAAAGGTTCTGTCGCCTTCGCAATCTACCGCATGCCAAGAGACTTGCTGACTTCGACATGCTTCGAGAACAAATTTGAACCTTTGTGTGATTTTCCTATATATATAACCATGCTTACATAACTCTCGCCTTCCTTCGCCAACTGTCCTTTAATCCTCACCATTGATCTTCCACGTGCTCACTTTCCATCGTCAGATATGCTTTCTAACTCTCATCCGTGTCGTCCATCTTATCTGCATGCATCCATGACGCGGTAATTCATACACCTAAGTGGTCACCAATATCGTTCCTTCTGTTGTGCAATGGGTTCTGGAGTTGACACCTGTCCGGTAGGAAATATCCATTGCATCTGCCTTGCCGCTATCCAACGTGTTATTTCTTAATGCGACTATCCATGAGAACCATCCATCTCCCTCCTGGCATGCATCCACGGTGCAGATTTATGCTCTACTTAACTCCTAGGTCATCCGTATACTGACGGGGCTTTTCCTATTATCTTCCGTGTATTTTCGACTTCCACCAACCATTGATGTGTCTGTCCTTTCCATCTGAACCGTAGATCTACTGGAGAGCTAGGATTTTACTATGGTTAGTGAACCCGAACCCTTAGATCTCAAAAGGATAACCTTCGTTGTAGATCCTTGCACCCGTCACCACCATCGCATGCTCTCAATATGGCATTGCTCACTGCTCTTTTCTCCATGCGACGCCTTCTTAAGCCGACACCTGTCTGATGGGACAAATCCTATCGCATCCACATATTCCTTTTCTTCCTCACAACTTGGCCATGTGATGCTCCATTGAAAGTTGTATATCTTGCTCCCACCCTTGATCAACAGTGTCGACCTGTGCGACGTTTAGTCTTTCATGTTTCACCCACGGACTATAGGTTTTAAGGTATTATCCACTTGCCTTTGGCATTTGCTTTGCCTATTAATACCTATCCTTTGACATTAGTCCATCTTTATTGCATTGGACCTTTTCCAGACCACTCCTTTTCATGTCCTAGCACCTGCCCATCAAGGATGGAGAGTACTTCAAGCTTCCATCAGGTAGTTGTTTAACCCCCACCCTTCATGTACAATTTTTTATATTACAAAAGAGTAAAAATATATAGGTGCTAACACCCCTCTTACAAACCTACATGAGAGGTTTTAAACCCCCTTATATTAAATCCCCTCCTACAAACCTATGGTGGTGTTTTTGAACCCCCCTATAAAAACCCCTCTTACAAAACTATGGGGTAAGTTTGGAACCCTCGTATTACAAACCTACATGGGGGATTTGGAAACCTCCTCATAAATTCATACAAGGTAGGTTTTGAATTCCCCCTCTTAGTAACATACAAGGGAGTTTTAAAACCCCTCTTGTAGCAACCTATGAGGGATATTTAGAACCCCACTCATAGGAACTTACAAGGGTGTTTCAGAACCCCCCTTGTAGTTGTATAGAAGGGTGGTTTATAACCCCTCCTTGTAGCATCTTACATGGGTAGTTTAGAGCCTCCCTCATAGATACATATAGGAGCAGTTATGAACCTACATGGGAATTTTACAATCCCCCTCATAGATACCGACAAGGGAAGCTAAAAAATCCCATAATAGACTCCTACGAGGGAAATTATAAACCCCCCTCATAACAACTTACAAAGGTGGTGTGGAACCCCGTTGTAGCAACATACATGACAATTTGAAACCCCCCTTTTATAAAAAAATGACTTACCATCAATATAAGTAAACATAAAATATTATTTTATTAGAAATACATTGCAATATAATTATGGAATGGAGGAACGCAACTACCAACCTTCTACTTGTGATGGGTGTAGTATTCCATTGAGATACCACCTTTTAAGAATCCAAGCAAAAGATCAGGCAACACAATATCTAAAAAAATTATGCAATCTATTAAAGTGGTCCGCAAAAGGGTCAAATAACAAGATAATGTAGAGATTCATACTTAATAACCTGAAAGTGAGCCTTAATCACAAGGATACTATCTTGAGAAATGAAGGAATCTGATACTTTTGATAGCTCCATAAAAAAATTCCATCCCCAATCATGTTCCTTTGTAGACATGTATAATCTTCTTCATTTGGATGTTACTTTTAATTTTCAATATTATTTTGAACCACATGTTTTTAGGGTGTATGGAAGTTATGATAAAATATAAATATCTTTTTTAACATTTAAATTCCTTTTTTGAAGTGGATTTGATGAGTTTTGAGTTGAATTTTCAGGATTTCTTGGTTCAATCTTTCAAGGGTGGGTCTCTTGGAGGTGAAGCCTTGATTCTAGACAATATGATCATGGGAAGGACTGCATTGAAAGCTCACTAGCGTGTATTTATTGTGAGGAACCATTATATTCATAGAAACAATACAAGTCTTTTTTTCTTGATGAAATCTTTATGTTCTTTCCTTGCTTGTAGGGAAACACGAAGGGCATGGAAAGGCTGGATGGATAATTTGAGATGCTTCATGGAGATATACCTCTGGAAAAATTTTCCCATCATATACAATTGTTTATGAAATACAATGGGTCACCCCACTGTAGGTTTAATGGTATTACAGATGAAGGGTGGGGATAATTTGGTCTCCATGGGGTATTATGAAGACTTTTATCATGGCCTTCATGGAACTAAGAATCTATCTTCACATTTTTCAATAAGAAGTCACTTCCCCATTCCTTTTGATTTCTCCATCCTTCATCGTGTATCATTTGACATGATTTCCATGAATAATTTTCATGATAGTGTTTTTCCTAGATTTCATTTAGATCAAATATCTCAATCATAGGGAACTTCCAGTCAACAAAACAATGTAAAACAAGAAACATATTTCTCTCTTCGGTATAATTATAAGTATGGATTTGCTTAACGAAATGAGTATTTTTTTTCTAGATGATTAAACCTTGACAGATGCATTTGCAACCATTATTTTTGTAAAAAAAATGCCAATAAATCAAGCCAACCAAGTACTTTGGAAAAATGGGAGTGGAGGCCATGGTAGTTGGGGTTTAGAGGATGGGAATGAACTGAATAAGGGAAAATTGGCTATAGGTATTTTCAATCAAAATGGAATGTTTAATTCTTCAACTATCATTTCATCCTTAAACATGCATGTAATCAAGTTCCTTTCTCACTCAAGGAATTGGAAGGGAATTTTCAAGTCTCAACGATTGTAATCCAAAATCTAGTACAATCTGAAGTAATGACTAGTATTTCACAACATAATTCTTATAGAGAAAACACATGAAAAAAGTTTGGGTTTTTCCATTTAATTATTTCAGAATAGGATCCACTGATCCAAAAAAAGTCACTTGCACTATGTCCTCCTGTACCAAGTCTTTCCCCAGGTTTGAGCTATCGTAGTCTACCACCTTATTATATATCTAGAACATAAACTATGTATTTCATGTCAGGTATGCATCCACAATGTTACATGACTTCTCAAAATGGATCTTATGTGAAGCCTCAACAACATGGCCCACCTACTTCATCTATGTGGAATCCAATAAATAAAATGCAAGTGTCATATATACCTAATGAGGATCGGAAGGGATTTCTACAATAGTACATATTCTTGCATAAAGATCAGGCTCATGTTCAGGCCCAAGATCAGGTCCAAGCTCATGCTTTAACTATAATTCCCAAAGAATTTGGACTTGAAAATATGGGAGATCGTCTTATAGGAGCATCAATCAACAAAGTGTGCATTATGTGTCCATTAGTCCACAACTTGGGAAACCATTTTCCAATTGCTGGAAGAAAATATTTCCCATGATTGAAGGATACTGGAACATGGCTTGATCCTGATAGGGCTTCTATATCAACCCTAAAAGAGTTTTTTGCATAAAGTGGAAACATGTGCCAACCTTATATTCATGGTTCCATGTACATAGGAGAAAGTTTCTTCTCTCAAGGTCAGGTGCATGTTTATACTTCTTTAAAAGATTGTAGAGTGTTTTTTTATTTGGATTGACAAGGAAAGAAATTTTATCTAGAACAAATCTTGAAAAGAAATTATTCTCTAGGTGTAAATTCTATGACAACCATAAATCTAGCACCATGCGAAACATACATGGAGGTACCAAGGATTAATGATTAAAGATGTTGAAGAACACTTTCAAATGGGAATAAATCATTTTCTTTGCATGCTAGGTATTTTTAGTTGGATAATCACTTTTTTTCCATATGGGTTCCATTGGAGAATACATAATCATAACTTCACCCTAGGAGGTTAGTTAGTGGTTAGCACCAGCTTCTTGTTCATAAAACTTTGGAACATGTGCAAGGCATTATTTATATCATAGGTAAAGATAATCATGACTGTCATTTTCTACGGAGGAACTTTGAGGAGGGAATCCCAGGAGATGTGTAGAAGGTTCTCTTAGAAATCATTGATCATATAACTAAGCTCATGACTAATTTTTTTGGAAACTATATTGTACATATACTTTTAGATGTATGTAATGATTATCAAAGGATGTAAATTATTCATTCCATGAGTTGGAAAGAAGGTGAACTTGTCAATGTATTACTTAATATGCATGGGTAAGTCCCATATTCAATTGGGAAAGGGGCGAGCAGATGTTGAAATTAACTAGGGAAAATAAAAATCCATAAAGAAGGCCCTTAAGCCCGGCATATCCTCAAGAAAGAGAAAAAATATATGCTTATATAAACATGAGGGGGTTGGGAGAACCGTAGAAACAAAATTACCTACAAAGAGTGGTCCAAAACTATATGTTTAGTGTCCCGTCTATACAAAAGACAATATTAAGTAGTGAAGATGTGATACAACCATGTTGTGTGAAGAATTTCCACAAGGGTGGAAAATTGTCTCACGAGTGAGGGGGAAAGCCTTGAGGTTTTTGCAAGGACCATTTTTATGATTGAAAATGAAGAGAAACAAACCCCAAATGGTTAGGAAAGCTCTTAATTAGAAACCAAAACAAAATAAAAATAAAAATAAAACTGAAATGAAAATATGGGTGAAAGATAAGCCAAACACGCTTGAATAAGAGTATTCAAAACCAAAATTTTATCGTCCAATGGTCCAACCAAATACAATGTAACACATAAAAGGTGAAAGATTCAAGGGAATCCAACAATATCCCTTAGGGAGGTTCTTTTTTTCCACACAATTGCAAGATAGCTAGGAGAGAACAATGGAGAAAATATTTCCTCTTAGGAAAAGAGGGAAAGGGAGATTTGTGTATGCCAAGATGAGGTAGGAATGAGATTGAAATATGAGCTGTTAATGTGATTCCAACAACATAAATTTGCTCTAAATTTCTTCCTCTAGAATGCATTCCCATGGATTCCTTTTATAGGCCAAAGGGTATCCAAGAAAATTCTAGATCCGAATGTGAAATCCGTCCTCCTTTGAACCAATTCCCAAGTACATGAAAGGGGATATTCAATGCCCCCAAGCATGTGAGAGGTCCCAATTCGAATTTTGGAGCCAAGAGAGCCGTTATGAGCCTTTAATGCACTTCATAAATTTTTGTTCCTTCCATTTTATCTGTCGCGTTAGTATCGTGGAAAAACCCACGTAGGGTCACATGAGTGACATACAAATAACTCACACTACATAGTGTAATGTTCCAGTCCTTAAAGTCATGCTCCTATCGCTTTAGACTATTTTTTTTATTCTAGGTCTTAGATTGTTTTCTGGATATGATGAGGATGTCTTCATTGAGTTGTATTATATATGTTGATGATTCCTTTCTATAATATTAGTCTAAGTGTTGCATGTATCCTAGATTTAAACATTAATATATGCCCCTTGGTGTATAAGCTTTGGAGGGTACCTTAGGGTCGATATTGCATCATCATTTCTTTTTCTCTCCATGTTCTCACAAGCTCTCAAACATTTATGGGTAAAAGAACCTACCCATGGGGGAAGGTTGTTGATGATGACTGTTGAAGTTGTAAAGAAAATTGGTATTTTATACAAATGAGATAGGCATACCTATGCTTGTGAAAATATCTAAAAATAGATTACAAAGAAGAGGTTACCAAGGGGTCGACTCTCGATACTATTGCTGCAAGGATGAAGGTTGATTCAATCCCTATATGAGTAAATAGATACTGAAAGTGTTTTAAATGGTGTTGAAGAAGTCAAACCTGTTGATTCTCATGAATATCTTGTGGGGGTGGGTGTCTTGAATAATAGAAAAGTTGTTGGGGGGACATCACTAGAATGGATGTGTTGATACCATGAATCATAAATGTGAACACTTCTACCATCAAAGAGATGTGTTTACATCGAGAATAGGGGAGACCAATTAGTTAAGGAGCATTAATAAATATCCTTACTCAATTCAAGGAAATCCCTTATATTGACTGAAAGGGACCCCAAGGTATAACTGCAACTACTGCAACTCTCAAAATACGATGTGCTGATGTTGTGTTGTTGAAACAACTAACCCCCCCTTAGATTTTGAAAAAATATTGGGGACCCTCCTTCTTTTTACGATTGCCTCTAAAAGTTTTTCTGCACCTTTTAGGCATCCTATTACTTAGTTTCAATCTTAAACTTGCCTTAGAACTTTTTGAGTGATTTCCTTTGACTAAACAAACTCAGCCTTTTGGCCCACAATAGCAGAAACTTTGAACTAACTTTGCCGAAATAGTGGAGGAGTTGGCCTAAGTCTTCGAAAACCGCGGAAGGAAAAACCTCAAGTCAGTCTGAAGCAGAAAAAGTTAACTTGAAGTCTTCGAAGGAACAAAAGTTTTAATTAAACAAGCTCACGGTGGAGCGAACTCATCAAAACCTTCCACTACAACGGAAGCTTTCTTTTAACTCTTCCGCACGCGCCGGAAACGCAACATTTTTTCTTTTGGAACGACTCATCCATTACTTCCGCACCGACGAAGCCTTGGCGTTTCGGAAGAGTTTGGATAACTTTCCCGTGGAAGTGGAAGCTTTCATTCAAATCCACCGCGACACATGAGCCATTCACGGAAGCACTCACACAACTCTCCTACAACAACATAATGTTTTCTCTTTTTCTTTCCGCGTGAGTCGAAATCATTGGTATAAAGCTTCCTCTTTTGATGGTCGCATCTATGGAAAAAAATTTCGACATGACTCGACTGTATGTATGGTTAATACTCGTTTAATGGCCTGCACCAACCTCATTAAGGTTTAACACGCGCCAATTCATATATATATGTGCGAGACCCTGTTACCTTGTCATTTGTTTTCATCGCTCATAGGATCTTCCCGTTCCATTTGAACATCCAAAAACACCTATCGTCGTTTGGAGGCTTACATCCATAGTTTGCTCGATAGTTGTTGACGTTGCACATTCATATTTCCATGTAATTAAATTCACCTGCTCTGTAGGGAATATAGGCCTGCTTACAATGGCGGCTCATTGTTGCATTTTGATTTTTCTTTGACACAACGTTTTCCCAGAACCATTTTGCCGACCCTTTCGCGCACCTAACGCAGAGTGCATTCATACAAGCAATCATGTTGCCTAGTCTCACTCCTCAACCAGGGTCCTGCTAATATGACGATCCTATCATTTTCATAGGGAATTGTTCGTCTTAGGCTCGACTGTTATGTGTTGACATATTATGCGCCCACGCACCTGTCAGTATCCTAAAGACTTGAACATCTAGACCAACCCTGATCTTGTAACCATCAATTTTCCAACACACAAGCCATAAGGATAGCCTGATTAATGTTTTCACGTTTTCTTCCTGTTGCATTTATATGAGAAAGGAACATGTTAAAAAAAAATTCTTTTAAGACCATCTGCAGGTATTAGTTTAAATTTGTAAAACACTATGTCATGCATGCTCATTCATGACAATTATTGTACATGATTCTCATTATGGAAAAAGGTGGCAAGAGGAGGGAGAAAGAGATCGAGGAAAGCTCCAGACTAGAGACGACATTTCGGGACACCAAATGCACTACAAACGTGCCTCCATAAGTAAATTGGGGCGATGTCTACCATATGATAAGGGATCAAGACTTTCTGGAATCCCTCCTTGAAGAAGAATGCTTGTATCAAAACATCCGGAACTCCTGCATATCCAAAGCGTCCAAACGTCCAGAACTATTCCCATGTTCAGAGGTGATCGGATGGGTTCTGCAACATGCCAATGCTGAGACCAGAGTCATAGCAGACAACACAGGTAATGCCTTCGCCTCATTTCACCCATCCTACATTGCAACAGCTTACAAACTACCCAAAGCACAGCAGCAACTAAATGATGCATGGTTGGGGGAGATCAATATGGATAATTTAGATATGGCAAGGAGGATGTTAATTTCAGGCAAGCAATTCAGAAGAAGAGACAATGAAAAATATGAAGTCCAGAATTTAAGGCCTCCATTCAGACTAATTGCTCTCATGCTAAGCAGGATCTTCGAGAGACCGGATGGGACAATGTTCATGCTGTAGTGGGTCCCTATCATACATTTTGTCACTTTGAAAGGAACGATCTTCAATTGGGTTGACATTCTCTCAGACAACCTGACATCAGCAGTAGAAATGGCTAAAGAAGGGCTAGAGGAAAGAAAGGCAGAATTCTATATGGATTCATATCTCATAGATTGTATTGTGGAAAAATGTCTTTTTCCCAAATTGGGATGCATGTGGAGTCCGACAGAAGGTCCAGTATTCCTTTCCTATAAAATATTTTGGGCACAGAATTATAAGAGGGACTACAAACTCATATTTGAGGAGTTCATGATGCCTCTTTTTGAAATTATATTCCATGAAGAACCAAATTGTCTATCGAAAAAAGCCATGGAAGCCTTGGAAAAGTATGGTGATTTCTACTTCACTCCGAAAGGTACTTACATAAGAATGTATGGAGGTTCTAAATCACCATATATTCTTTCGAAGTATGCTACAGATTACATAGTTCATAAGGAAATGGTCAGGAAGGTCTTCATTGATGGAATGGGTAACACCTTCTACAAACCCAAAATCGCCACCTTCCCCCCCCTACCCTTTTATGTTGGCTCCTACAGGTTCACAGGAATCACGACTGTAAAGGAGCTTGTTGCAGAATTGAAGAACTTCCACTTTCGAGAAAGGATTTTCCACAGGAACGATCGACAAGGCAAAATTGCACAGCATTGCAAAGAGCACTCTAGTCCCTGTGAATATGCCAATTTTTTTTATCCTAAGGAAGAACCATATAGAGGAATCAACAATATGGCCGAGCTACAGATTTGTCAGGTAAGCAAAGGAGGAGCCAGCTCAAGCTCCCAGGCTCTATCTGAAGAAGAACTGAAGCTCTTGGAACACGCAAAGAAGATACAAGAAGATAAATTAAGAGAAGAAGAAAATTTGAAAATCCAAGCAACCAAAGCTAAAGCAGAGGCAAAGAGGAAAGAAGAGGAAGAAATAATTAGGATGGAAACTAATGCTAAGCTGGAAGAAGAGGAAAGAAGAAAGAAGGAGCAAGAAGCAGAGGCAAAGAGGAAAGAAGTGGAAGAAAAGAAATCCCAAGAAGAGATTGACCCCAAAATCCCAGACCTGTAGAACTTGGATATGGGATCTCCCATGAGGGATCTACCTATTGTTCCCTTTACACCCTATAAAGGCAGCACAGTCTCTAACTGGCAGAATTTTGCTTACAACAAGAAGAGGAAGACCATTTTCAAAGAGACGAAGTCCATACTAAAAAGACTTTTTCGGCCAGACATCATCACCATGCATGAGACCATGGTCATGAAGAACACTAAAGAAGCAGCTAGACACCTAACATCCATCTTTGTATCCACAGTCACAACAATTGCAGACAGTGTTTTTATATTGGGAGACAAGTTACATGAAGAAAAGGAGAAGGCACAACAACTTCAGGAAGCCTTGGTCAAAGAGTAGAACTATGCAAATATGATGATTGAGAAGAATAATGCTCTCACATCTCAAAAGGAAGACTTGTAAAGAGCACTCAAACGATTAGAGGCAAATAGGAGAGCTCTGTCAATGCAAGTAAGGACATTAGAAGATGAAAATGTAGAGCTTAAAGGGAAGAATTTAAAGCTCGAGTCGGATAAATTCGACAACCTTCAAGATTTAGATGATCTGAAGGATAACATTGAAAAATTACAAGGAGAGAATGAGTCATTGGAGAAACAATTAGAGTTAGCAAACAACAAAATGGGAGATATCAAACCCTTCCATGAGCAGGATTGTGGAATCCTAAAAGAAACCTATGGAGTCAGAGAACTCATAGCAGAGGAGATATACAGACTAAAAGGAGTCATGGACAAGGTCAAGGAAGTAAATGTTGAAGTCACCAGGATCAGGAGGAAACACTCACGCATCAATGGGGAGATCAGAAGGCATATCGAATGGAGAGAAGGAAAGTTAGGGTTCCCAAGAACTCTTCCCCTTAAGTCTGTTTCCGAGTACAAAGCAGATATACGCACCATGGAGTATTCCAGAGACTGCGGAGTAAAATTGGCCTCCGTGAATGCAGAAACTTATGAACAGTGCAAGGCTGTATACTCCTGAGTCTGGACGATGCAGGAAAACGGAAGAATAGCCACGCCTTAAAAGATAGAGGACTTCCCAAATAAGGCTCAACATTCAGCTAATCTAAGTATAGAGCTCCAAGAAGAAAGTGAATATGTGCAGACGCTGGACACACTGACAACAGAAGATATACGCCAATTTATCAACCAAGCTGTTGTTCATCAACATAGCCTGGAAGAAAGCCTCCGGATCATTGTGGGTGAAGTAACCACCTTAGAAGAAGAGCTGGTCAAGAAAAAGATATCTCTCAGATTCATGAGCCCCCTGATTGGAACAAATATTGTGAAAGACACAAATCACTGGGGAATTCACATAGTAGAGGTGGATAAGGCACTGGAAACTATTAAAGCTACTACATCAGAAAGTGGCCCTACCATTGCAGTGATACAAGAAAATATCCCAACAATCCTAGAAGCGCCTGAGCCACCAAAGCAGCCAAGTCAGGGATAGGTCACGTTCTTCAGCATGCTACATGGATATTCATCTTTGTACATACATTTGGAACATTAAAACATTTGTAATTTTGTAACTCCCATTTTGTAAAACATTTAGAATATTTCTCTTATGTAATATCAAGCACTACAAGACAAAATAGAGGAATCTAAACGGTTAGGGTATAGGTGTCAATTCTGGGAATATTTTGTAAAGATATATATAGCTAATAAAAAGAGAAGCAAAGGACTTTTGGCAGGTGAAACTCTTTTCTATTTTGTAAAGGAACTATTTCTACTATATCAATGGAAATCGTTTTGGCCTGTGAAAGCTAGCATGTTATTTTACATGGGATCTTGCTGATTAAGCTGCTGAACTACTTATGCAATTTTTCTCATACATTTCCTGTGAGATCTTTCCTGGCTTTTATGAATTAATTCTTTGTTGTGGATGGTTTCATATTCTTATGTAAAATTTTCATGTTAAATGGGTAATTGAAGGGTTATATTAATCTAAGTTATCTTAGATGATCTTTCTTTTTTCTACTATAAATGCTCCTTTCCGTTTAACAGCTAACTGTGGAATTGTTTTGGGTGTATTTTCTAGTTGTTTACCCATTCTTTAAATTTGCTCCTTAAAAGGATATATAGATTAGATTAGTTTAGTTTAATATTTATTTATTTATCGCATGCATTTAGTCTAGGGCACGTGCACATCATTTTAAATACAAAATCACAACTTGTGGATCGGGCCACAACCGATAAAACAAACAAATCTTTAAAACCCACGGTAGCCGGAACTGTTAACCGGACGGATTCCCCACATCAAACAAACAATGAGTGATCTAATTGGGATTGCTTACTGGGGAGAATCCCTTGCTTATTGAAGCAGCGATATTCGAGGCATCAACTATTTTTGGCGCTAGAAGGAGGGCCATCAGTGCATGGCTAGCAGAAAAGATTCTTTTGTTAGCAAAATTTCCACTGAAAACCCATCCACAACAGTCTTTCCAGAATTTCTAGATCTGGAATCTAGAAATCAAGAAGATCCTAACCCTAGAACAATATAGTCAGAAGTAGTGTATGCTGTCCCTTTTGAAGAAGTAAATCAATTCAGGAGACATACCCGCTCATACGTGAGAAGTCTTGGAGGATTAACCACAGTTCCTTTATTACCCAAAACCAGATCTCCTCGAAAAAATCCTCCGTGCACAAGAGATTCTATCCTTGTTCAAAGCCTAGAAGAATTGTTAGATTTATCTCTATAAGAGATCACCGAACCTTTTGACGAAGTCAGTCGAGAGACCCCTATAGGCCTAGAAGATCAACCTCCAAGAGATAATCCTCTTAACTCACCACCGCATTCACCACCACGCTCTCCCCCGAGAGTCATGGCCCTACCCGCATGGAGGGCCAAAGGGGCATTAAACGTAGTCGGACCATTCCATGATTTTCCTAAGAACCCAGAAAAGGTCTTTCCTAAGTATGACCCTAGTAAAGGAGTCTCTGTTGAAGATCACCTCAAATTTTTTTTATTTAGCTATAAACCTTTTGAACGTGGAACATTAAGATGTGGTTTGTCGTCTCTTTCCGTATACTTTAGAACCCAAAGTATCTTCATGGTACTTCAGTTTGCAGGCTGGTTCAATAACAAGTTGGGAAGACTTTGAGAAATGCTTTCTTAAAAAATATGGTAATCAGAAAACCATAACTACTCTCATGAAAGAATTACTGTCTATGAGAATGGAGAAGAATGAGAAAGTTCAAGAGTTTAACCATAGATTCACAACGTTGTTAAATAATTTCAGTGATGCAACAAAGCCCACCGAGGAATGCTTAGTAGAATATTATACAACAGCTCTTAAATCTCCACTTGCAATGTTCGTCAAAAGAACGAAAAAACCCACCTTGAGAGAAAATTTTGAGGAAGCCAAGAAGGTAGAAGAAGAACATGATAGTATTACTAAACATGCTTTGGATTTAGAAGGAAAACCAGCAGCTGTTAAGAAACCCTTTTTGTTGACTAGGGATAAAGAGGAACACACATCAGATTTAGAAGGTGTCATAAAAATGATGCAGAAACTCTCCAATAAAATCGTGGATTTAGAAAAGGATAAAGCAACAAGTTCTTCCAGACCCCCATTCAAACCATTCTACAAACGGAAAGAAGACAATGGGAAGCCAACCCCACCAGTGAATAATTCTGTTGTATTAAATCTTAATGAAATAGGGATGGATCACTTTTGTACTTTTCACCAAGAACAACATTCGGAGAAAAGTTGTCCACAGTGAATCAACTCGATGAGATTAGTAATGAACCAAATATTGGATGCACAAACACCCGAGCAAACAAGTCCCCAACAAGAGAAAATTCTTGACAGTGAAGACCCAACCCCCGACAATACGATGATCCTTTGGGATTGGACCCCTGCCCAAGAACTGTCTTGTGAAGAGCTCACAGATGAAGTACAAACAACATCTATTAACATTTCTACCAGGAGTAAAGGCCCGGTGACTGAACTAGAAATAGAACTACCTAAGACAAGGTCTAACCAAATACCAAGGCGGCACATAACTGTTATACCTCCCCAACCCAAAATGAGCATGGTGGCTACTTCTACAGTGACGAAAGTACCTAACTCTGAAATGAATAAAAAGCCACAAGCTCCTTTGAATGAAATAGAAAACCATTTAGAGGTGTCGAAGGGTTGTGACATGAGCTATCATATAATCGAGGATATTAAAAAAATGAAAGAAAACGTCTCCATTTTTATATGTGTAGTTTACCGCAATAGAGGAAGAAACTGATGGAAGCACTAGATCTGCAAATAGTTGTCCCAGCGGAAAACACTGAGGAAAACCCATAAATTAATGAAGAAAGTATTGGCGAAAAATCAAAATCTCAGACTCTTCCTTTTCTATTGACCTTTGAAATATTTAATCATAATGTCCACAACTGTTTGGTAGACTCGGGAGCTAGTTCGAATGTCATGCCTTTGTCAATTTGCAAGAAAATTAATGGACAACCTACCCCATGCCCGTCCCAAATCATACAATAAGATAGGACTACTGTTAAGGTTATTGGGGAGATGAAAGATGTACTCATTAGATTGTCATCCGATCCCAGAGTATGTCAATGTATTGATATAATGGTGGTTGATATTCCCGAGGCATACGGTCTAATTTTGAGTAGGCACTGGTCTACGAAACTTAATGGCTATTTTGCAACAGATTGGTCTCATCTGTGGCTGCCCCATCAAAATCGTAAAAATTAGATTAAGATATTGAGGGAGCCACATATGAAACAAAATGTTACTCATCTAGATGGAAAGAATGAAGCAGTGGTCTTTTCATCGTCAGTTTTAGGAAATTAGTTTTTAGAAATTGAACCTGGAAACTATAGATTAGAAGAAGTTAGCCATATTTCAGATAGACAGCCTGATCTCCTTTAGTTTTCACAAGCTGATGACATTAACTGTAACATAGTAGACTTAGCAACTAACTTAGACAATAATCAAACTAACTTAGTTAGAAAAGAAAATGCCTTTTGGACGCTTTACTTTGATGGCTCCAAGACACAAGAAGGATGCGGAGCTGGTTGTATTTTAATAGATCTTGATAGAAATACACATTTTTTGTCATGTAGGTTAGAGTTTGAATGTACTGATAACACCGCAGAATACGAAGCTCTCATTGAAGGTTTGAAGAAAGCCATTGGTCTTAATGCTAAGTTTTTGAAAGTCTTTGGTGATTCTGAAATTGTTATTAGGCAAATAAGAAATACGATTCATTGCCTTTCTCCTCATTTAAAAGGTTATCAAGCAAAAATCTAGAATTTAATCTCTTGCTTTGATGCTTTTAATATTAATTCTGTCCCAATATTACAAAATGCTACAGCTGATATGTTAGCTACTTCCGCTTCCAGATTAGTACCGACTAATAATAAATGTTCTATTGAATTAATTTTTAGGCCTTCAGTGGTCGACAACATCATGAATTTTAGAGTATTTGATGATGACGAATAGATCATTAATTTATTAACCATTGAAAATGATTTTCAAGAAGCCATTATAGAGGAAGAAAAGCACGACTCATATCTATAAAATAAAGACGCAGTGGAATGCAACTTTATGCCCAAAGTTGTGAGAACATTGGAGGTCCTCTTCGATTTGCAAAACCAATTCAGGAAACCAGCGAATGCCAAGACCCACAGTTCGACCCTGCAATATTAGTTGATCAACTTAGGCACATAAGTTGAACCAAAGTATGTCAATTTGGGAAAATGTTGTACACCAGCAGAAAGAAGTAGGTTCATTAAACTTTTTCAGCAATATAAAGATGTCTTCACTTGGACCTATGATGATCTAAAGACATATGACACCCGTATCATTCAACATGTAATACCTATGAAGGAGGGGGTCAAACCTTTTCAGCATCAGCTAAGGAGAATGCACCCAACGCTTGAACCTCTAATCGAGAAAGAATTAAAAAAGTTGTTGGACACCAAAATCATTTTTAAAGTTCGACATTCTGAATGGGTGGCTAATCTAGTCCCTGTGCGGAAGAAACCAGGAGAGATCAGGCTGTGCGTAGACTTCCGGAACTTAAACAGAGCTTCTGATAAAGACAACTATCCGGTTCCTCCAATGGAACAAATATTGCAGATGGTGTTAGGATCCGAGCTCTTTTCCCTACTAGACGGGTTTTTCTTGTTACAACCAAGTGCTAGTAGTAGAGGAAGACCGATTCAAAACCACTTTTCACACGAAGACGGGAACTTTCGCATATCGGAGAATGCCCTTTGGCTTAATTAATGCTAGAGCTACTTTCTAGAGAGCCATGGAAATTTCTTTCTGAGGACTAGGCGGTCAATGTGTAGTAGTATATCTAGATGATGTAACCGTCTTTTTCAAAAAAAGAGAAGACCACGTTTCTCACCTGAAGCAAATCTTCGACCGCTGCAAGAAGTATGGTATTTCACTAAATCCTAAGAAAAGCATTTTTGCTGTTCTTGAAGGAAAACTCCTCGGTCACATCATCTCCAAAGAAGGAATATCAATAGATCAAGAAAGAATTCAGGTTATCCATAAAATTCCCTTGCTCCACAGCAAGAAATCTATGAAATATTTTATGGGAACCGTAAATTTCATCCGAAGATTTGTTCCGGATTTCACCCAGATCGTCATACCTTTACAACAAAAGGTTAAGCAAAATGTACAATTTAAGTGGACAGATTTGGAGAAGGCTACATTCAAAGAGATCAATGCAGCAATAGCCAAGGCACCTTCTTTAAGGAGCCCGGACTTTGACAAAGATTTTCTAATGTATACGTTTGCCTCTGATGATTCTCTTGCAACTGTCCTAACTCAGAAGACAGAAATGGGAGATGAATATCCAATCTCTTTTATGAGCACTGGTCTGCAAGGCGCCAAGCTAAACTATCCCATGGTAGAAAAACAAGCATATGCAGTCTTCAAAGTAGTAAAACAGTTCATGCCATATATTCTAAAAAATAGGACGAGAGTCATAGTTCCTCATCCCGCTGTCAGAACTCTTTTCGTTCAAAAGGAATTGGGAGAAAGAAGAGGGAATTGGGTAACTGCCCTCTAGGAATATGACTTAGAATTCAAGCCAGCTAGCATTATTAAAGGTCAATCCCTGTGTAAGTTACTCACTCAAAGCCAAACTGACGAAGAGCTAGATTGGAGGAATGAAGCCAAGCTGAATATGGTAGACGTGTGTTCGATCTTCACAGCTCTAGAGTCTTGGTACAGAGACCTAGTACATTACTTACAGTCAGGCTACTTGCCAGAACATTGGAGCCCGAAACAAAGAAGAGCCCTCTGTCTTAAATCAGCATCCTACCAGATCATTGAAGGAGTACTCTTCAAAAAAAATTATGATGGCATTTATCTCAGATTTTTAGCAAAGGAAGATTCTATTACCATGGTGAAAGAACTACATGATGGACCTATTGGAGGACATTATTCAGGGGATACTATATCCCACAAAATCCTCAGAGCAGGATATTATTGGCCTACTCTCTTCAAAGATGCCCATGCCTATGCGAGAAATTGTGATGTATTCCAAAGGAGCACTGGAAAGCTACCCAAAGCAGTAGGGACTCTGCAGCCAGTCATCATTACGGAACCATTCGAGCAGTGGGGCATAGACATAATTGGAGAAATAAACCCCAATTCTTCACTGCAACATCGGTACATTCTGACCACGACAGATTATTTTATGAGATGGGTGGAAGCTGTTCCCCTAAAGAAATCTAATGAAGACACGGTCATAAACTTCTTGGAAGAGAATATCATAACCAGGTTTCGGGTTCCAATTTCCCTAGTTTTTGATAATGCACCTTATTTTTTATCAATAAAAATTAATGAATTCGCTTTTGAAAGGGGAATCAAATTGCATTATTCAGCCAATTACTACCCTTAGGGAAACGGTTTAGATGAATCAACCAACAAAAACCTCATGCGTATCTTGAAAAATACCGTGATTGAAAATCAAAGGAGCTGGCACACATCCCTCCCTAATGCTCTATGGGCTGATAGGGTAACACCTAAAGATGCCTTAGGAGCCTCTCCCTTCAACCTGGTCTATGGAAAAGAATCCATTCTCCTGTCGAACATATTACTCCCCTCCTTGAAGTTAGTCCAATCCTCTCGAGGGACCAACAGTCAAGCGTTACAATCTAGAATTGATACTTTGATAAAAATGGAAGAGTCAAGGGAAAGGGCCAAAGAACGTTTTCATCACTACCAAGACATTGTCAAACTATGGTTTGATAAAAGAAAATCTAGGAAGAGAACTTTCGATGTAGGGGACTTAGTCCTCAAGTGGGATCACCAACATGACGGTAAGGGAATGCATACAAAATTTCAGCACCTATGGCTCGGTCCTTATCAAATTTCTGAGAAGCTAGGCCCATTAACCTATAAAGTGAAATACCTATAAGGAGAGGAACTAAAGCTTCCTCTCAATGGCCTCGCTTTAAAGCAGTACTTTTCATAAACCTCTGCAGGTTTTGTACATAAATAAAGCACGCTTTCTTTCTTTTGGTTTGTCTTTGTTGTTAAGTTTTAAACCAAATAGACTAGAAAGATCACTGAAAGAAACATAATCACAAGATAGACATAGAATTTACCCTGGGAAACCCTCATGGGGTAGAAAACCCAGCAAAGCTTTCCTCAATAAGATGATCAACCAAAACACAAGATGTGCTCCAAGACTTGTCCTTCTTCTCTACCTCACATGCAGACCTCCTAGACACAAGTGCACTACTTTATGAGATGTGGAAGTGTGTCAAATGAGGAGCTCTCCTCCTCTACTTATACTAGATCCCGACTGACCAAAATCCCTAATGGGTCGACCTCTACTGGAGAAGTCTAATAACCCCTAAAATATAAAATCAGGGCCGACCCCCACATGGTGGGTCTAATAACCCTAGTTACCACAAACCATCAGAGGATCAAACATCTCTGCATACATAATAGACTTGCCTCGGAGGGATGAAACATATCTGGAATAGTAATGTACAAATATAATATTCTTAGAAGTTACAATATTCAACACTCCCCCTTAATGAGAAGGATATTATAACAACATCTGCAGGAGAAAGGAGTCATCGACTACATCATACATGATACATCTATATATCATCAGAAGCTTTCTTCAATACATCATCATCAGTAACTCAACTAGTTACTGGAACATCAACATCATTGTCATCGCAAAATCATCAACATCATCATCACACGATCATCAACATCGTCATCACACGATCATCAGCATCATCATCAACATTGTCATCACACGATCATCATCACCATCATCACACGATCATCAGCATCGTCATCAGCATTGTCATCACACAATCATCAGCATCATCATCACACGATCATCAGCATCGTCATCATATGATCATCAGCATCATCATCACACGATCATCAACATCGTCATCATACAATCATCAACATCGTCATCACATGATCATAAGCATCATCAACATCATCATCACACAATCATCAACATCGTCATCATACGATCATCAACATCGTCATCATACGATCATCAACATTGTTATCATATGATCATCAGCATCGTCATCATACGATCATCAACATCGTAAACCCTGCAATACACATGATCATATTATAGGATGATCAATCCTGCTCTCTTTAGGACATAGGTCCATGGATGATGCAATCCTGTCATGTACCTTTTGAATCGAGGTCCAAGGATGATCCAGTCCTACCATGTACCTTTTCAACCGAGGTCCAGGGAAAATCCATTCCTATCATGTACCTTTTGAACCGAGGTCCAAGGACGATCTAGTACTATGATGTACCTTTTGAACCGAGGTCCAGGGATGATCCAGTCCTACCATGTACCTTTTGAACCGAGGTCCAGGGACAATCCAGTCCTATCATGTACCTTTTGAACTGAGGCCCAGGGACGATCCAGTCCTATCATGTACCTTTTGAACCAAGGTCCAGGGATGATCCAGTCCTACCATGTACCTTTTGAACTGAGGTCCAGGTATGATCCAGTCCTATCATGTAACTTTTGAATCGAGGTCTAGGGACGATACCATTCTATCATTCAATTCTCGGAGACCTCATGTCTACGGCTCAGTTTAAGGGACTGAAGTCTGAGGATGATCCAATCCCCTACCTGTTCATTCAGGACTTTATTTTTCAGAGACATCTTATCTACGGCTCAATTTAAGGGACTGAAGTCCAAGGACGATCCAATCCCCTACCTATTCATTAAGGACTTTATTTTTGGAGACATCTTGTCTACGGCTCAATTCAAGGGACCGAATTATGAGGACGATCCAATCCCCTACTTGTTCATTCAGGACTTTATTTTTCAGAGACATCTTGTCTACGACTCAATTCAAGGGACCGAAGTCTGAGGACGATCCAATCCCCTACCTATTCATTCAGGACTTTATTTTTCGGAGACATCTTGTCTACGACTCAATTCAAGGGACCAAAGTTCTGAGGACAATCCAATCCCCTACCTGTTCATTCACGACTTTATTTTCGGAGACATCTTGTCTATAGCTCAATTCAAGGGACCAAATTCTGAGGACGATCCAATCCCCTACCTGTTCATTCAGGACTTTATTTTTCGGAGACATCTTGTCTACGGCTCAATTCAAGGGACCGAAGTCTGAGGATGATCCAATTTCCTACCTGTTCATTTAGGAATTTATTTTTCGGAGACATCTTGTCTACGGCTCAATTCAACGGACCGAAGTCCGAGGACGATCCAATCCCCTACTTGTTCATTCAAGAATTTATTTTTCAGAGACATCTTGTCTACAGATCTCTTTAGGACTGCAATCCAAGGATGATCCAATCCTCTCATCAATACAGGTACAAGTATCCTCATCCATACAAGTACATTAATATATGTGCATATATCATCAATACAAGTATTCTCACCAATACATCAATATGTAATAATACAAGTATTATCATCAAAGCATGTAACCTCATCAATGCATCAAAGCACATATACATATATCATGTATCTTCATCAATACATATATCATCAAAACATGTATCCTCATCAATACATATATCATCAAAACATGTATCCTCATCAATACATATATCATCAAAGTAAAAATAAAAATAATGTAAGTATTATAAGTGTAAGAAATCTAAATCTAAATAAGCATAAATATCTAAGAGCAGTAAACAGGTATCCTCATCATCAGTGACGATACTACTCCCCCTTTCGAGGAGGGTCCTTTTGAACTACACCAATCTTGTCTCAGAAGTATTCAAATTTCACACGATACAGAGGTTTGGTTAATATATCAGCAATTTGTTCCTCAGTACTCACATACTTGATTTTGATAGCTCCTCTATGCACCATGTCTTGTATATAAAAGTATCGGATCTCTATGTGTTTTGACTTATCGTGGAATACAGGATTTTCTGTCATTTTGATACAACTTTGATTGTCACACATGATCACAGTGGGATCCATCTCTAAGCCAAACACTCCAGATAATAGTTTCTGAAGCCACACTGCTTCACAGCTAGAAGAGCAGGAAGCTATGTATTCTGCTTCAGCAGTACTGAGAGCCACACTAGATTGTTTCTTGCTGAACCATGAGATCATGGAAGATTCAAGACCATAACATCCACCTGATGTAGTCTTTCTGTCTGAAATACTTCCTGCCCAATCAGAATCTGAGTAACCATGTAATCTGAGTTCATGATTTCCCAGATAATATAGACCAAAATCTAATGTACCCTTTAGATACCTCATTACATGCTTTGCAGCTATTAAGTGAACCTTTCTAGGTTCTACTAAATACTGACTCAGGGTGTTTATAGCAAAGCATATATCTGGCCTAGTATTTGTTAAATACATCAAAGATCCAATGATTTGTCTATATAGAGTTATGTCCACTAATTCTGATGAGTCATTAACTAGTAACTTCAAGTTGGAGTCCATGGGAGTGGCCATGGCTTTACACTCCAACATATCAAATCTTTTTAGAATCTCCACAGCATACTTACCTTGATTTAGAAAGATTCCTTTTGGTTCTTGCCATACTTCTAGACCTAAGAAGTAGTGCATTAATCCGAGATCTTTCATCTTGAATTCTGAATAAAGCTTCTTCTTGCATTCAATAATTTGTTTCTCATTTCCGGTTAGAAATAAATCATCTACATATAACAATAGTATAACTGGTTCATAATCCATTACCTTGAGATAAAGAATAGGGTCAGCTTTACTCTTGGTAAATCCCATGCTTGTTAAGAAATTGTCAATCCTTCAGTACCATGCTCTGGGAGCTTGCTTCAATCCATATAATTCCTTCTTCAGTTTGCATACATGAGTTCTCCTGTCTTTAACCTCAAATCCTTGTGGTTGCTCTGTGTACACTTATTCTTCAATTACACCATTCAGAAAAGCTATCTTAACATCCATTTGGTGTAATTTCCACTTCATCATAGATGCAAGTGCCATGATAGTTCTAATTGAAGTATATCTAGAAACTGATGCAAATGTTTCTTCATAGTCAATTCCCTCTTTCTGAGAGAATCCTATGGCTACAAATCCTTCCTTGTATTTTTCAATGCTACCATCTGCAACATGTTTTATCTTGAAAATCTATTTGGAAGAAACCACACTTTTATCTTTTGGTTTGGGAACTATATCCCAAACATCATTTTTCATTATTGACTGATATTCTTCTATCATTGCTTCTATCCATTCCTCCTTCTGAGCTGCCTCTTCATAGCTAGTAGGTTGTTGATCCACAAGATCACACATCAAGGACACATAGTTGGATACTAGATTTGGTTTCTTTCTTTCTCTAGTCGAGCCTTCAGGAGCTCCATATCTTTCATCTCATAATGTCTCTAGCCCATGCTGGCCTTCTTTTCCTAGATAATTCTGCAATAGGGGGTTCTTGTGGTTCTATCATTTCAGGAATGTGCACAGCTTCTGTGATTCTAGAAGGTGTATCTTCTTCATAGATTTCTTCAAGTTGACACTTCCTGGATTTCTTGAGAGCTGCTTCTTCATCAAATGTTACATCTCTACTTATTTCCATATGATGAAAACCTGGTATGTAAATTCTGAAGGCTTTGGATGATTTACAATATCCAACAAATATTCCCTTCTTACTAGAAGGGTCCAACTTGGTTCTCTTTTCTTTTGGAATGTGAATGTACACAGGACAACCAAATATTTTGAGATGACTTACCTCAGGATTCTTTCCTGTGAACACTTCTTTTGGAGTCTTGAATTCAAGAGCACTATGGGATGGTCTATTCTGCACATAGACTGTTGTCCTAGCTGCTTCATCCCATAAATAAATGGGTAGATCTTGATCATGTATCATGGTCTTTAAAACTTCCATGATGGTTCTGTTCTTTCTTTCAACCACCCCATTTTGTTGGGTATTGTAGGGAGTGGTTAGTTCCCTCTTGATTCCAGCTTCCTTACAAAAGTCTTCAAAGTCCTTTGAAGTATATTCTCCGCCATTATCTGTTCTAAGAATCTTGATTTTCTTTTCTGAGAGATTTTTTATTAGGGCCTTGAACTCTTTGAATTTTCCAAATACTTCATTCTTACCTTTTAGAAAGTATATCCAAGTCTTCCCTGAATAGTCATCGATGAATGAGAGACAATATTCAAACCCACTTAGGGAAGTGGTGGGCATGGGTCCACATACATCCGAGTGTATTAGCTCCAAAATGTTCTTAGTCTTAGTTTCACTCTTTGGAAAAGGGTTCTTGACATTATTCCCTTTTTCACATCCTTTACATGAGCCATTATGATCAACCTTCAAGTTTGGTAATCCTATGACCACCTTGCTTACATAGGGTAGGGATTTATAGTTAATGTGAGATAATCTTCTGTGCCATAGCTCACTGGGGATGGAGGTTTCATGAGCAAGGGAAACTTATGGATTTCCCTTGAGCTTATAGAGACCTCCTTCCTCTTCACCAATGACAACTGTATCTTCAATAGATTTTCCTTTGGGCCACATAAGTACTTGACCATCTATGAAGGAAACTCTAAAACCTTTCTTATCTAGTGCTGAGATAGAGAGTAGGTTCTTCTTCAAACTTGGTACATATAAAATTTATTTCATCTTCAAGGGTGTTCCAGAATCTAGCTTGTAGCTTGCTTCACCAATTCCCTTGATGGGATATTGGTAATCATCTCCTAGAGATACCTTTTGTAGAGAAGACTTTTCAGCAAGTTTTGAGAGTATTCCTTTGACCTGTCATGTGCTTAGAAGCACCACTATCATCGAGCCATGCATCTTCTCCAGGAGATACAGATCTAGAGAGTGCAGAGAATAGGACATATTCTTCTGGATCTTCTTTCTTTACTTTAGATCTTTTCCCTCGAGGCCTTTCCTCTTCTTCTTCTTCTTCTTCTTCTTCTTCTTCTTCTTCTTCACTATCATCTTCTGCCATATGTGCATGGTATATTTTGTGGACAAACTTATTCTTCTTTTGTGAAGGAAAAAATCTGGAAATGTATCCTAGTTTAAGAAAATTGAAACATTAGACTATGGAGAGGTCTCTTTCTGGATTGGTTCCTCTTCCCCTTTTAAATCTAGAGAAGGGTTGAGATCCTTTGTGGTCAACTTTCTTGGAGTGACCCTTTCTTCTTCTTTTGGTGTGAGTAGCCAAGGCTTGGTCATCCTACTTGAGGAGTGCTTCTCTGTTGGCTACCCTAGCCTCTTCTTCAACACAATTCTCCCACACTACATCAAACTTCATACTTTCTTTTCTGGTACACATAGTTTGTATGAATGACTCCCAAGGTCTAGTGAGACAATTTAGAGTAGTCATCACAAGTTCATCTTCATCAAGAGTATCACCTAATGGCGTCTAGTTTCTCCTTGATTTGGGAGACCCTTGAGAAGTAATCTTGAATGGATTCTCCTTTGTGCATCTTGGTACTCTTCAACTGAGTTCTTAGGTTCATCTTCCTATTGATGTTCTTTCCCTCATACATTCTTCCTAGGGCATCATACATTTCCTTTGGAGTCTTCTTGGAAGCCACTTGGGGAATCAAGTGGTCTTTAATAGAATCAGCTATGATTCTCTTTTCCCTAATCAAATCCTTCCTATGCTTCTCTTTGGCTTCATCTCCTTCAGGTTCTGCAACTTCATCCTTGATATACTGAGCAAGATCATTCTCTTCAAGAATGAGACTAATTATGTATTTCCATGCTCAGAAATTCTCTATACCTTCTAACTTGTCTTCAAGCTTAGTGCTTGGAGCCATCTTCTCTTGGGGGAGTCCAAGAGGTAAGAGATAGAATAGTACTTACCTGGAAACTTTAACTTTATACTTTTCTGGATCTGCAACAGAATTTCTGGTTTATCGCACTTTTGGTAAAACTAGGGTTTGACTTTCCCAGAGTTCTGCCCAACCAAAAACCTCGATCCAAATCTCAAAAGATAGATCTTTAGAAGGGCTATTCATCCATGCAATCAGAATCCAAAAATACTAACTTTTGCAGAAACCCTAATTTTGGGAGAGAGAGAGAAATATAATTTCACCTTATGAAAGATGTTCTATTCAGGATAGCTCTGATACCATGTTAAGTTTTAAATCAAATAGACTAGCAAGATCACTAAAAGAAGCATAATCACAAGATAGACACAGAATTTACCCTGGGAAACCCTCATGGGGTAGAAAACCTAGCAAATATTTCCTCAATAAGATGATCAACCAAAATACAAGATGTGCTCCAAGACTCGTCCTTCTCTTCTACCTCACATGCAGGCCTCCCAGACATAAGTGCGCTACTTTCTAAGTTGTGGAAGTGTGTCAAATGAGGAGCTCTCCTCCTCTACTTATACTAGATCTCGACTGACCAAAATCCCTAATGGGGCTGACCTCTACTAGAGAAGTCTAATAACCCCTAAAATATAAACTCAGGGCCGACCCCCTTATGGTGGGTCTAATAACCCTAGTTACCACAAACCATCGGAGGAATAAACATCTCCGGATACATAATAGACTTTCCTCGGAGGGATGAAACATCTCCAGAATAGTAATGTACAAATATAATATTCTTAGAAGTTACAATATTCAACATTTGTTGCTTTTGCTTTGTTTTAGTTTTCTTTAAGATTACCTTCAGCCGCTAGTCATTTTATTCTTTTCTCATTTCGCTTTTAATAAAGCCAAAAATTTAATCATGGTGTAACTAGATGAATGAGACTCCAAAAAACTCAGACATCATCAGAAGCTCACAAATAAGTGGAATGCATATTCGAAACCTCACCTTCAATGGCCAATATCCTGGAATGCATTAGTTTTCCTTCCTGATGGTCGAGGTAACCCCAGTCAAATAACTAAGAGCCAACATTTCCTTTTAACTATCTCAGGGACTAGTCACCCCAATAATAATGTCTGTCTTAAGAAGTTGACTATGGCTGGACCCATGGAGAGGAAGCATGTCTCACATGTATATGGTATTTAAAATGATCCCATGCTCCAAGTAAAGACCAAAGGAACATATCAAAGAGTCTGGTTTCTAGAAATTCTCGCCTCAATTTAAGCATGGTTGAGAAAATAATAGTAAGCTCAAGGAAGCCGAAGGAAGCTGTCTAATAAACCAGCCCAACAAAGTTCTTCTCCGTCCATGAATCATGAAATCTAATGTTCTATTCACACAAAAGGATGTTATGGATTGAAGAACTTTTATCTAAATCTCGAAAGAAGAAGAAATGTATTTCTGGAAGACTCAAAATGGCTAAAGCCATAAATTAAAGAAACATCCAAAATGATGTGAGAGCACGGGAATGAGGAACAAATGAATGTCCCTATGAGATCTTGCCACAATCCAGTGGAGTCCTATACCTTTGAACTTCTGAAAGACGACCTTTTCTTAAAACTCCCGGTTCGGCCCTAAGAGAGTTTTAAAGCAAGATGAGTCAAAAGTTACCCTTCCCCCTTATCACCAACAAGGGAAGAGGTATCAATGCATCCTTCAAAACTGAACTATGAAGACCTCCGGTTTTCACATGTAATCAACACTTTGAGAATTTTTCGACTTCAGATGAGTCTGTTTCAGAGATCTGTGTTCACCAACGAATCACCATTTATTGTTGAAACAACTAACCCCCCCTTAGATTTTGAAAAAATATTGGGGGGCCTCCTTCTTTTTACGATTGCCTCTAAAAGTTTTTTTGCACCTTTTAGGCATCCTGTTACTTAGTTTCAATCTTAAACTTGCCTTAGAACTTTTTGAGTTATGTCCTTTGACTAAAAAAACTCAGCCTTTTGGCCCACAATAGCAGAAACTTTGAACTAACTTTGCCGAAATAGCGGAGGAGTTGGCCTAAGTCTTCCGAAACCGCGGAAGGTAAAACCTCAAGTTGGTCCGAAGCAGAAAAATTTAACTTAAAGTCTTCGAAGGAATGGAATGTTTAATTAAACAAGCTCGTGGCGGAGCGAACTCATCAAAACCTTCCGCTACAATGGAATATTTCTTTTAACTCTTCCGCACACACTGGAAATGCAACATTTTTTCTTTCGGAAGGACTCATCCATTACTTCCGCACAGATGAAGCCTTGGCATTTCGGAAGAGTTTGGATAAATTTCCTATGGAAGCAGAATCTTTCATTCAAATCCACCGTGACACATGAGCCATTCATGGAAGCACTCACACAACTCTCCTGCAATGGTGAAATGTTTTCGCTTTTTCTTCTCACGTGAGTCGGAAGCGTTGGTAGAAACCTTCTGGTTTTGACGGTCGCATTTATGGAAATAAGTTTCGACATGACCTGACCATACGTAGGTTAAATACCCGTTTAATGGCCTGCACCAACCTCATTCAGGTTTCACATGTGCCAATTCATATATATATGGGCGAGACCCTGTTACTTTGTCATTTGTTTTCATCGCTCAGAGGATTTTCCCGTTCCATTTGAACATCCAAGAACACCTATCGTCATCTGGAGGCTTACATCCACAGTTTTCTCCATAGTCGTTGACATCGCGTGTTCAGATTGCCAAGTAAGTAAATTCACCTGCTCTGTAGGGAATATAGGCCTGCTTACAATGACAGCTCATTGCTTCATTGTGATTGTTCTTTTCCACGACGTTTTCCCGGAACCCTTTTACCGACCCTTTCGCGCACCTAACACAGAGTGCATTCATATGAGAAATCATGTTGCCTAATCTCACCTCCTCGACCAGGGTCCTGTTAATACGGCGATACTGTCATTTTCATAGGGCATTGTTCGTCTTGGTCTCAAGTGTTATGTGTTGACATGTTACGCACTTGCGCACCCGTAGGTATCCTAAAGACTTGAACATCCAGACCAACCCTGATCTTGTAACCATCAATTTTCCAGCACACAAGACATAAGGATAGCCTGATTAATGTTTTCATGTTTTCTTCCTGCTGCATTTATATGAGAAAGGAACATGTTCAAAAAATATTCTTTTAAGACCATCTATAGTTATTAGTTTAAATTTGTAAAAAACTATGTCATCCATGCTCATTCACGACAATTACTGTACATGATTCTCATTATGGCCAAAGGTGGCAAGAGGAAGGAGAAAGCGATCGAGGAAAGTTCCAGACTAGAGATGACATATCAAGACACCAAATGCACTACAAACGTTCCTCCAGAAGTAAACTAGGGTGATGTCTACCATATGATAAGGGATCAAGAATTTTCGGAAGCCCTCCTTGAAGAAGAACGCTTGTATCAAAACATCTGGAACTCCTGCATATCCAAAGCATCCACACGTCCAGAACTATTCCCATGTTCAGAGGTGATCGGATGGGTGCCGCAGCATGCCAATGCTGAGACCAGCGTCATAGCAGACAGCATGGGTAATGCCTTCACCTCATTTCACCCATCCTACATTGCAACAGCTTACAAACTACCCAAAGCAAAACAACGACTAGATGATGCATGGTTGCGGGAAATCAATATTGATAATTTAGATATGGCAAGGAGGATTTTAATTTCAGGGAAGCAATTCAGAAGAAGAGACAGTGAGGAATATGAAGTCCAGAATTTAAGGCCTCCATTTAGACTAAGTGCTCTCATGCTAAGCTGGATCTTTGGGAGATCGGATGGGATGATGTTCATGCTGAACTGGGTCCCTATCATACATTTTGTCACTTTCAAAGGCACGATCTTAAATTAGGATGACATTCTCTTAGACAGCCTGACATCAACAGTAGCAATGGCTAAAGAAGGGCTAGAGGAAAGAAAGGCAGAATTCTATATGGCTTCGTATCTCATAGATTGTATTGTGGCAAAATGTCTTTTTCGCAAATTGGGATGCATATGGAGTCCGACAGAAGGTCCAGTATTCCTTGCCTATAAAATCTTTTGGGCGCAGAATTACAAGAGGGACTACAAACTCATTTTCGAGGAGTTCATCATGCCTCTTTTTGACATGATATTCCATGAAGAACCAAAATTGTCTATCGGAGAACACCATGGAAGCCTTGGAAAAGTATGGCGATTTCTACTTCTCTCCGGAAGGTACTTACATAAGAATGTATGGAGGTTCTAAAGCACCATATATTCTTCCGAAGTATGCTACAGATTACATAGTTCATAAGGAAATGGTCAGGCAGGTCTTCATTGATGGAATGGGTAACACCTTGTACAAAGCCAAAAAATACACTTTCCCCCTCCTACCCTTTTATGTTGGCTCCTACAAGTTCACAGGAATCACGACTGTAAAGGAGTTTGTTGTAGAATTGAAGAACTTCCACTTTGGAGAAAGGATTTTCCAGAGGAATGATCGACAAGGAAAAATTGTACAACATTGCAAAGAGCACTCTACTCCCAGTGAATATGCCAATTTTTATGATCCTCAGGAAGAACCATATAGAGCAATCAGCAATATGGCCGAGCTACAGAGTTGTCAGGTAAGAAAAGGAGGAGCCAGCTCAAGCTCCTAGTGTCTCTCTGAAGAAGAGCTGAAGCTCTTGGGACATGCAAAGAAGATCCAAGAAGATAAAGTAAGAGAAGAAGAAAATTTGAAAATCCAAGCAGCCGAAGCTGAAGCAGAGGCAAAGAGGAAATAATAGGAAGAAAGAATTAGGCTGGAAACTAATGCTAAGCTAAAGAAGAGGAAAGAAGAAAGTAGGAGCAAGAAACAGAGGCAAAGAGGAAATAAGTGGAAGAAAATAAATCCCAAGAAGAGATTGACCCCAAAATCCCAGATGTGCAGAACTTGGATATGGGGTCTCCCATGAGGGATCTACCTATTGTTCCCTTTACACCCTATAAAGGAAACACAGTCTCTAATTGGCATAATTTTGCTTACAACAAGAAGAGGAAGACCATTGTCAAAGAGACGGAGTCCATACTGAAAAGACCTTTTCGGACAGACATCATCACTACGCATGAGACCATGGTCATGAAGAACACTGAAGAAGCAACTAGACACCTAGCATCCATCTCTATAGCCACGGTCACAGCAATCGCAGACAATGTTTTTATATTGGGAGACAAGTTACATGAAGAAAAGGAGAAGGCACAACAGCTTCAGGAAGCCTTAGTTAAAGAGAAGAACTATGTAAATCTGATGATTGAGAAGAATAATGCTCCCACATATCAAAAGGAAGACTTGCAAAGAACACTCCAATGATTAGAGGAAGATAGAAGAGATTTGTCAATTCAAGTAAGGACATTAGAAGATGAAAACTCAGAGCTTAAAGGGAAGAATTTAAAGCTCGAGTCAGATAAATTTGACAACCTTCAGGAGTTAGATGATCTGAAGGAGAACATTGAAAAATTACAAGGAGAGAATGAGTCACTAGAGCAACAATTAGAGTTAGCAAACAACAAAATGGGAGACATCAAACCATTCCATGAGCAGGCTTGTGTAATCCTAAAAGAAACCTATGGAGTCAGAGAACTCATAGCGGAGGGGATATACAAACTAAAAGGAGTCATGGCCAAGGTCAAGGAAGTAAATGTTGAAGCCACCAGGATCAGGAGGAAACACTCATGCATTAGTGGGGAGATCAGAAGGCATATCGAATGGAGAGAAGGAAAGTCAGGGTTCCCAGCAACCCTTCCCCTTAAGTTTGTTGCCGAGTACAAAGCAAATATACGAACCCTGGAGTATTCCAGAGACTCCGGAGTAAAATTGGCCTCCGTGACTACAGAAACTTATGAATAATGCAAGGCTGTATACTCTCGATTCCGGATGATGCAGGAAAACTGCAGAATAGCCATGCCTAAAAGGATAGAGGACTTCCCGGATAAGGCTCAGCATTCAGCTAATCTAAGTATAGAGCTCCAGGCAGAAAGTGAATATGTGCAGAAGCTCGACACGCTGACAGCAGAAGATCTATGCCAATTTATCAGCCAAGCTGTTGTTCATCAACACAGCCTAGAAGAAAGTCTCCGGATCACTACGGGTGAAGTAACCACTTTAGAAGAAGAGTCGGTCAAGCAAAAGATATCTCTCAGATTCATTAGCCCCATGATTGGAACAAATATTGTGAAAGACACAAATCACTGGGGAATTCACATAGTAGAGGTGGATAAGGCACTGGCAGCTAGTCAAGCTACTACATCAGAAAGTGGCCCAACCATTGCAGTGATACAAGAAAAGACCCAAACAATCCCAGAAACCCTTGAGCCACCAAAGGAGCCAAGTCAGGGATAGGTCGCGCTATTTAGCATGCTACATTCATATTCATCTTTATACATACATTTGGAACGTTAAAAAATTTGTAATTTTGTAACTCCCATTTTGTAAAACATTTAGAATATTTCTCTTATGTAATATCAAGCACTACAAGAAAAAATAGAGGAATCTAAACGGTTAGGGTATAGGTGTCAATTCTGGGCACATTTTGTAAAGTGATATATAGCTAATAAGAAGAGAATCAAAGGACTTTTGGTAGGTTAAACTCTTTGCTATTTTGTAAAGGAACTATTTCTGTTACATCAATGGAAATCGTTTTGGCCTGTGAAAGCTAGCATGTTATTTTACATGGGATCTTGTTGATTAAGCTGTTGAACTACTTCTGCAATTTTTCTCGTACATTTCCTGTGAGATCTTTCCTAGCTTTTATGAATTAATTCTTTGTTGTGGATGGTTTCATATTCTTATGTAAAGTTTTCATGTTAAATGGGTAATTGAATGGTTATATTAATCTAAGTTATCTTAGATGATCTTTCTTTTCTCTGCTATAAATGCTCCTTTTAGTTTAACAGCTAATTGTGGAATTGTTTTGGGTGTATTTTCTAGTCGTTTACCCATTCTTTAAATTTTCTCCTTATAAGGATAAAGAGATTAGATTAGTTTAGGTTAATATAGATTTGTTTATTGCATGCATTTATTCTAGGGCACGTGCACATCATTTTAAATACAAAATCATAACCGGTGGATCAGGGTGCAACCGATAAAACAAACAAATATTTAAAACCCATGGTAGCTAGAACCGTTAACCGGACGGATTCCCCACATCAAACAAATGGTGAGTGATCTAATTGGGATTGATTACTGAGGATAATCCCTTGCTGATTGATGCAGCGATATTCACGGCATCAACATGTCAATAAGACCTGAAGCATATGAAAAGGCAATGACCTTATTTCAAGAACAAAGATAATTTTGTAACAAAATAGGATAATAACATACCTAGCACAAGACCGGCAGATAAGTATGAGGCTCATGAATTCCCTTGATTGGTGTAACTAAGGGTGAGTAACTGATGAAAACTTTCTCCAAGTGATGGTGCAGGGTTTGATGGAGGGAAACATACTGCAAATGAAGGGATTTATTAGAGACACAATACTGATGATGTATTGTATATGGAAAAACTAATAAAGATGATGTCGGGTGGATTCAAAATATATCAATCAAGGGAGACCAATGGATGATTCCAAAAGAATAATGTGATGGGGTTCCTATAGTTTTATGTGAATCAAGGAACTATTTGTATCAAAAGGATGATTGGGATAGTTCCCACAGTTTTGGGTGGGTCGAGGAACTGATTTGTATGGGAAGTATTCTCACAGTTTTGGGTGGATTAGGGAATCATTTTGATGATAAAGTGGTTTTTTCAAATGATAAGAAAGGTACCCCATGAATAAATTCCATATAGAAGGTTCATGTGAGAATAAATTGAGTAGGATTAGTGTATTCAGAGGGAGGGGTGCCTATTGGTGTCTTGTCGAGGGTGGATGATACAAATAGGTTTGAAAAAGATATATTGCTCACGAAAGGGATGCGAGATTATTTATGATTCATGGCCGTAAAATGTCTCAGGGAATTTGAGGGTTGTTAGAAGCAGAATGCAAGGTTATGGGATGCGCTTCATTTCTAACCAATTGGGTTGGGTTATCATACTCTTTAGACTTGTGGGGGATTTGATATAATGGGTGCAAAAATACGATTAGGGTTTTAATGACACACACACACACCCATAGGGGAATATGGTATTCACAATGGAGACATAGATGGCATGTTAGAATCAAGAAATTGGGATATATGGCTATCAACACGTATACTGGATAAATGCAATGTCAAAAGAGCCATGGGAAAACATTGCCTATATGCTAGGATGAGATGATATACCTAAGATAGGTTCCCCTGCATTATTTGGGGAGAATGACAATGCACTTATCCTTTCAATAGATCCTAAACATGTGAGGCACATATCGAAGCATAATATGGATTATAATAGGAGTACTAATCATGCAAAAATTTGATAAGAGAAAAGTTCACCTAGGTTGTCGATGGTAAAAATAACCATAAGGAGAAGTGTCTCTGATGAAGGAGCTCAGAGTACTGTTAACAACCAAATATTTTTCACCTAACTCATCTCCCTAGTCACATAATACATTTACCCCTTTTTCCTACATTTTTGTCCTCCAAAAATCCGTAAATTGGTAACCAAATGGGCATAAAATCATTATTTCCCTCATCAATTAATGAAAATCCTCCTAAAAAGGATAAAATCCCTTAAAAAAGGGTCAAAATCCCCAAAAAAGAAAAAGAAAAAGGGGAAAGTCAAAATAAAATAAAAAAGAGGTAAAACTCAAAATACCACTAGCCAATACTATTGGTTTCCCAATACCATGGGTCAACACTCCACCACCCAAAATTATTATAAAAAGTTAATGGAGGCCCCCCATTCAACATACATGATCAACTCTTCCTACCCTTATTATACAAAAAATTTTGTTGAACTTTAGCCTATCACCTTGAGCTTTTGTTCCACATTTAGTTGAGTTTTTTCCACCTCTCGAGCATTCGGAGAAGAGAAAGGAACTCTAGAGACCCGACGTGCTACTCTTCATATAGCTGCAAGGGCCCAAATATACTCACCTTGTGAGGTAAATCTTATTTTAAACCCTTGTTTGCAACATAATACAAAATATACTTCATGGGTTCCAATCTATTTGTTATTTTACTGCAGTAATTAGTTAGATTTATTTTCATTGTTATTTACACTCACAAATTATCCACTTTTGAACTGCTACTAAGGGTTCCATAATCCTTAGTACGTGATCTTTAGCACGAGCTGGTGTGAAAACACAAGCTACCGATTTGGTGACTCCGCTAGGTCGATTCCCATTAATCTTTGGTTTAGTATGATCAGTAGTTATTTTTAGTTTTGTATTTGTTATTTTGCTTACATTCTACTTTTCACGCCTAGCCGCAGGCCCTCTACTTGCATGTCTAACCCTTTCCTTCATAGTACCCTTCATTAATTCAGTTTTTACAACCCGACCTGCGACTTTCTGCCATTAACCTGGGACTTGAACACGAATTCCGACCGAAAACCCGCACTCCCAACCATGAATTTCGGGCCGGTTTGCATGCCCAAAGCGCTCCTTTTTTCTATAAGTTGTGCTCCCTACATGCCTCGTGGTCAGTAATCCACATGTTCTGCGTGCCTTCGGTCCTGTAAGTCGCATGCTCCATGCACCTCTTGGCCTGCTACTCACACCCTTCGCATGCTTTCGGCCCTGCTACCTGCGCACCCAGTGCGCCTCTGAGCCTCAAACCCATGCCCTTTTTTCATGTTTCTATTTTTTCTATTTCGGAGTGACTTATTCTGCACCCAGATCGTGACTTTTCGCTTCACAGATGCACCCTACAGCCTTTTTTTCCTCATTTCTTGCCCAGACAACCTCATGTTTTCCTACATCCATTCTGCCATTTGGTATTTTTTTATTGTTTGCTTGTTGTATCATTTGGGACATTTCACTTTACATACATTCATACTATATTGCTATCTCTTGCATTATATTCCAAGGAGCTCATTTATTTTACACATAGCAGTTAGTACTTTTTGTTTCACTCTCAGTTGTTTATTTCAACATTTATTACTAGTGATATTGGGTTTACACCACTTGTTCACCCACACACTCCTAATAATTCAAGTGAGACTAAAATTGGATTAATTAAACACACATTAACCCCACTTGGGTACCCAAAAAAAAATCTGTAGCTAGGTAGGACATTGGGGTTAGGAAGCCAAATAACACCACTTTTGTGATATAGATTTGAGACATAGTTGTTGTCCTTTAGGGATCAAAAAGACCCTCTTATTTATTTGTACGATTGAAACCGATTTTTCAGAGGGCCTCTCCCTTAGGATTCCAAGTGGAAAGACTGGTTCCAGAAGTCTGAGTGGAATACCACTCTCCATTATGTACTGAAGGATACAAACTCGTTGTTCTCATTGTGCATGCTAGTGCCATTACTAGGTGTGCGACGACCAAAGAACTGAATCCACGGGACACCTTTCTGGGCGTACCATGAATGGGGTAGCTTAGTTTCCATTCTTCTAGGACTCTTTTACCCAGAGTCCCTCTCAATAGGGGGATATCCATTAGCCATTTGGTTCTACATTTCGTATTTCCTGATTGCGTATTTCATCACCCTGCAAGGGATACGATTTGTGTGAGATTACATATCTTTTAGATAGGTGTTTGCATGATCCTATATCCCCATTGGTTAGTGAGTCTACCATTTTCTTTCTAGGATTTTTTATTGTTGGTATTCTGACCTTTTTATTGCCACTCCTCTTGTTGTAGCACGTTGTTGCAGTAAGTGTTTTTGAGCTTGTTCTAGGCATGAGTGTCGTCTTTTTACGAGCTCTCCTTTTGCGCACATGGTTGAACTAGGATTTTTGAGTTTTTAATCTACCACATCTCTTTACCACTTTTACACTATCACCATTGATTCAACGAGACACTCTCGTCGCCTACGGGGACAGTCCCCACAGTACGATCCACTTGATCCCGCTCGTCACGCTCCCTTGAGATGCACATATTGGTTTCCAGATATTCATCCTGATACCCCTTATTTCACATATGATTTTGATCCAGATTCATCTATATATAAACCTCTGTCTAGCCCCATGGTCGACATGAACCCCAACCCATTTCGAAATGGGATTGTTGGAAGTGGCTCCACCACTATCCTAACCACCATTTCAACATCCATCCCTATTATGCCATCTACAAGACCTACAACTGGAATTTTAGTCACTATTTCTATACCCATTGGTAGCAGATCTGTTCCGACGACTGTCCCTTTGGTAACTGGTAGTACCCCTGGAGACAGTGACCCTTCCACCTTAATCCCTCCTCCCTTTACCGGCGGTCCCTCCTTCCTCGTTATGACACATGCAACTACTGCATCACTCAGTGGATGTGGCCCCACGATCGTCGCCATGGCTAGCATGCACACCACTTAGACCATCTCACATCCTCCTGCTAGTTTTCCATTCATGGCCAGTCTCAACTTACCTGATCTAGCCTAATTGACTAATGATCTGATCCGACATGACCCTACATGGATTTTCATACCTACCAAACTTTCTTCAAACATCCCAAAATTCGAAGGGAAGGGTGGTGAGGACCTCCAAAACCATATAATGTCCTTTCACTTTTGGTGTTCCTCCAATTCCATAGTGGATGACTCGATCCTCCTACGTCTTTTACAATAGACACTCACTAGCGCTGCAACCAAGTGGTATATTGAACAACCACATGGGACACAGTCCACTTTTACCTCCTTTGCTTTGAATTTTTTGCAGTTCTTGTAGTTAACAATCCATTATGATGTTAGTGTTGAGATTTTACTATCTTGCAGACATAACACAACTACCCATATCACTCACCATTGTTAATTTTTGGATAATTTCATTCCCTTATCATTAGGATCTCTAAGAGAATAACATGTACAACCTATCTACAGCATATCAATCATAAACACAATAATAAGCACACAAGAGACACAGAGTTTCATCGGGGAAAACCAAGAAGGTGAAAAACCCTGCAACTTCCTCAGAGATAGAATAATCCTCAATACAAGATCACAAGGATCAAACCCAATAAGATGTCTCTAGCAGATACTCCTCCTCCTCCACATGTGCTCCACTTTCTCACTTAGCTATCCGAGCTTTAAAAGTGAGTGAATTAATAGAATGAGAGAGGCACACCCTCTATTTATACTTGAGTTGACCTGCCAATAAACCAATCAGGGTCTACTTCCTAAGGAATCCTAATAACCCAACCACATGACCTAAGTAGGGCCGACCCCACACTAGTGGTCTAATAACCCATCAGTACAAATGACGACACTTGTAATAGAACTTGCGACACTTGCAAATGCAAATGATGACACTTCCAATCTGAGGAATATAACATCTCAGTTGGATATACAATAAAGAACAAATGTAATACATAGAAGATTATATTCCAAAGTTACAAATACATCAACACTCCCTCTTAAAAAGGAAGGTATTCTGAACAGAGGTCATCAAAACATATTGGCGCAAGTCTTCAAATCTGGAACTGGACCATCATCACCGGATCATGGAGCATCATCGTCATCACTGCTGCTGTACTCGACATCTCAATCACTAGGATATCTCATAATTCTTCTTGTCATAGGAAGTTCTACAGATCCAACCCTTTTTCATGCTGGATGTAGGCCCACCACCTGTAGGTCTTCGTCAACACTGGCCATACTGTGGAATCCTCAGAACTTATTATGTGCATCACAATGCCTTGAAAGAGTATCCCAGGATCCTTTATGTGTCGAAGCACGACCGAAAATATCTCCCAGGTCAACTTACATGTGAATCCCACCACAATAACTCGAAAGAGTATCCCAGGATCCTTTATGTGCCGAAGCACAACCGGAAAGATCTCCCAGGTCTAGTTACATGTGGTCATGGTAAAACATCGAAAGAGCATCCTAGGACTGATTACGAGCATACTGCTCAACCTATCCACGACCACAGAGTATCTACCTGATACTCACCATACATCATCTTGATGTACATGATCATCCTAATCATCATCATAGCATCATCCTGATGCATATCATCCAGAGTATCATCCTGATACTCATCACACATGATCATTCTAATCATCTGTTAAGTTTAGCCTAATTTAACTAGCAAGATCACTGAAAGAAACACAATCACAAGATAGACAAAGATTTACCCTGGGAAACCCTCATGGGGTAGAAAACCCAACAAAGTTTTCCTCAATATATATAATCAACCCAATACAATATGTAGTCCTCAACAAGAGCTCCTTCTCCTCCTATGTATACCTCTCTCTCTTCTATGCGCCAATCACAAGTGAGTGAATGAATGAGATAAGTGAGGAACATACCTCCTCTACTTATACTCATATCCCAACTAATTTTTTACCCTAATGGGGCCAACCTCTCCTAGGAGCATCTAATAACCCCCAAATAGTAAACTCAGGGCTGACCTCACATGGAAGATCTAATAACCCTAGTTACCACACTCTCTCAGAGGAATAAACATCTCCGGATATACAATAGGGTCACCATGGAGGAATGTACCATCTCCGGAATAATACAATAATATTCTTTGAAGTTACAATATTTCAACACTCCCCCTTAACGAGAAGGATATTATAACAACATCTGCAGGAGCAAGGAGTCATCAACTACATGGTACATGATACATATATAAACCATTGGAAGCTTTCTTTATACATCATCATCAATAACTCATACAGTTACTGAAACATAATCAATACTGGAACATCAATATCATCAGTACTGAGTCTTCATCTTCTGTAACACTCAAACAGCTACAGCAACATCATCCACATATGGATTTTCTGGATCATCTCGATCGATAGCATCTGGATCATCTCGATCGACAACATCTGGATCATCTCGATCGACAGTATCATCCTCTCGATCATCTCGATCATCATCATCTCGATCATCTCGATCAACATTATCATCATCTTGATCATCTCAATCATCATCATCTGGATCATCTTGATCATCATCATGTGGATCATCTCGATCAATAGTATCATCTCCTCGATCATCATCATGTGGATCATCTCGATCATCATCATCTGGATCATCATGATCAACAGTATCGTCATCTAGATCATCACGATCAACAACATCGTAATCTGGATCATCACGATCAACAACATCGTCAGCTAGATCATACTCTGCAATACACATGATCCTCCCTTTCAAAATTACGGGATCCTAGACAGTCCTTCCTTTCGGAATTATGGGACCATGGACAGTCCTTCCTTTTAGAATTACGAGACTCTAGTCCATAAACTTTGGTGATCCTTCCTTTCGGAATTACGGGATCTTGGACAGTCCTTCCTTTCATAATTATGGGACTTTGGTCCATCAACTCTGGTGATCCTTCCTTTCGAAATTACAGGATCCTGGAAAGTCCTTCGTTTCAGAATTACGAGACTTTGGTCCATCAAATATATCTTAGACAATCCTTCCTTTCGAAATTACAGGATTTTAGTATAAGGATCAATATTTTAAGACTATCCTTCCTTTCGGAATTACGTGATCACTGTATAAGGATGATCAATCCTACCACAATCCAAGGATGAGCTTTTAAGACTATCATTCCTTTCGAAATTACAGGATCACTGTCTAAGGATGATCAATCCTTGATCCATTTAAGACACCCCTCATGTCTATGGATGATGCAGTCTAGATATTGTTACAGGATGATCAATCCTGATCCATTTAAGACACCTCTCATGTCTATGGACGATGCATTCTAGATCTACTTATAGGATGATCAATCCTGATCCATTTAAGACACCTCTCATGTCTATGGACCACACATCGACTTCATCGTCAGTATCACCAATACAGGTATCCACATCATTGACCTCACTGTCGGTATCACCAATACAGGTATCCACATCATTGACTTCACCGTCGATGCAGAAAATCTCATCATCAGTGACCGCATCACTCCCCCTTTCAGGGAGGGTCCTTATGAACTACACCAAGCTTGTCTCGGAAATACTCAAAATTCACTTGAGACAGAGGTTTGGTCAATATATCAGCAACTTGTTCGTCAGTGCTCACATACTCGAGCTTGATAGCTCCTTTCTGCACCATATCCTATATATAAAAATATCATATCTCTATGTGCTTTGACTTATCATGGAACATTGGATTTTCTATCATCTTGATACAACTCTGGTTGTCACACAAGATCACAGTGGGTTCCATCTCTAAGTCAAATAAACCAGATAACAACTTCTGAAGCCATATTGCTTCACAACTAGTAGAGCAAGCAGCAATATATTCTGCTTCAGCTGTACTGAGAGCCACACTGGATTGCTTCCTGCTAAACCATGAGATCATGGTAGATCCTAGACAATAACATCCTCCCGATGTGCTCTTCCTGTCTGATATACTTCTTTCCCAATCAACATCTGTGTAGCCATACGATCTGAAATCATGATCTCCAAGATAACATAGACCAAAGTCTATCGTACCCTTTAGGTACCTCATCACATGCTTTGCAGCTATCAGGTGAACCTGTCTAGGTTCCACTAGATACTGAATCAGGGTGTTCACAGCAAAGCATATATCTAGCCTCATATTTGTCAAATACATTAGTGACCCAATAATTTGTCTGTACAGAGTCATATCCACTAACTCTGATGAGACATTAGCTAACAACTTCAAGTTGGAATCCATGGGAGTGGCCATAGATTTACATTCCAACATATCAAATATTTTCAAGATTTCCACAGCATACTTTCCCTGGTTGAGAAAGATTCCTTCTGGGCCTTGCTATACTTCTAGACCTAAGAAGTAGTGCATCAATTCGAGATCTTTGATCTCAAACTCTAAAGAGAGTTTCTTCTTGCACTCGATAATTTTTTTCTCATTTCTTGTCAGAAATAGATCATCAACATATAGCAACAATATGACAGGTTCATCATCCGTAACCTTGAGATAAAGATTAGGATCAACTTTACTTTTGGTAAATCCCAAGCTTGTCAAGAAACTGCCAATTCTTCCATACCAAGCTCTGGGAGCTTGCTTCAACCCATACAAAGCCTTCTTTAGTTTGTACACATGGGTTCTTCCATCTTCCACCTCAAATCCTTGTGGTTGTTCTATGTACACTTCCTCCTCAATCACACCATTCAGTAAGGTTGTCTTTACATCCATCTAGTGTAGTTTCCACTTCATCATGGATGCAAGTGCCATGATAGTTCTAATGGAAGTGTACCTTGCAACTGGTGCAAATGTTTCTTCATAGTCAATTCCCTCTTTCTGAGAGAACCCTCTGGCCACAAACCTTGCCTTATATTTTTCTATGCTGCCATCCGCAACATGCTTTATCTTGTATATCCATTTGGAAGATACCACACTTTTGTCTTTTGGCTTGGGAACTATATCCCAAACATCATTCTTCATTATTGATTGGTATTCCTACATCACTGCCTCTACCCACTCTTTCTTGTGAGATGCTTCTTCATAACTAGTGGGTTCTTGATTTACAATATCACACATCAAGGCCACATAGTTGGAGAATGTATTTGGTTTCTTGCTCACCCTAGTGGAGCCTTCAGGAGCTCCATATTTTTCTACTCCTAGAATAATGTCTCTTTCCCATGCTGGTTTTCTCTTGCTTGATATGTTCATGATAGAAGGTTCTCGTGGTTCCAACATGTCATGGTCTTCAGGTGTTGTCTCTTCAGGAGTGGGTGTAGCTTCTATAATTTTGGAAGGTGCCTATTCCTCATACACTTCTTCATGCTAGCAATTCCTAGATCTCTTGAGAGCTTCCTCTTCATCAAATGTCACATCCCTACTTATTTCCATATGATGGAATCCTGGGTTGTATATTTTGAATGCTTTGGATGCTTCACAATATCCAACAAATATTCCTTTCTTCCTAGAAGGATCTAGCTTGGTCCTCTTTTCTTTTGGAATGTGAATGTATACTGGGCATCCAAATATCTTGAGGTGACTTAACTCAGGCTTCTTCCCTGTGAATACTTCTTCTGGGGTCTTGAAGTCAAGAGCACTATGAGATAGTCTATTCTGCACATAGACTGTTGTCCTAGCTGCTTCAACCCATAAATACATAGGTAGGTCTTGATCATGTATCATTGTTTTTACTGCTTCCATAATGGTTCTATTCTATCTTTCCGCAACACCATTCTACTGGGGATTGTAGGGAGTGGTTAGTTCCCTCTTGATTCCAACTTCTTTACAAAAGACTTCAAAATCTTTTGAAGTATATTCTCCACCATTATCTGTCCTGAGTATCTTAATCTTTTTTTCTGAATGGTTTTCTATCAAGGCTTTGAATTCCTTGAACTTTCCAAAGACTTCATCTTTTCCCTTCAGAAAATAGATCCAAGTCTTCCCTGAGTAGTCATCAATGAATGTAAGGTAGTATTCATATCCACTCAAGGACGTGGATGGCATTGGTCCACATACATCTGAATGAATCAATTCCAATGTACTTTTAGTCTTTGTATCACTCTTTGGAAATGGGTTCTTGACATTCTTCCCTTTTGCACATCCTTTGCAAGTGCCATCATGATCAATCTTTAAGTCTGGTAGTCCTATGACTACTTTGCTCACATGAGGTAGTGCTTTGTAGTTAATGTGAGCAAGAATTCTATGCCATAGCTCACTTGGGCTAGTGGCTTCATGAACAAGGATAGATTCTGGGTGGCCCTTGAGTTTGTATAGACCTCCTTCCTCTTCACCAATAACAATTGCATTCTCAATTGATTTTCCTTTGGACCACATGAGCACTTGTCCATCTATGAATGCAAACCTATAACCTTTCTTATCTAATGCTAAGATATAAAGTAAATTCTTCTTCAAACCTGGTACATATAATATTTCCTTCATCTTCAATGGGGTTCCATAATCAAGCTTGTAGCTTGGTTCACCAATTCCCTTGATGGGATATTGATAGTCATCTCCTAGAGATACGTTCTCTGGAGAGGTATTTTCTTCAAGTCTTGAGAGAGTCTTCTTTTGACCAGTCATGTGCTTTGAAGCACCCTTATCAATGAGCCATGTATCTTCTCCAGGTATTACTGACCCAGAGAGAGAAGAGAATAGAACATACTCTTCTGCATCTTCTTCTACTACTTTAGCTCTCTTCCTTTTAGGATTTTCTTATTCTTCTTCTTCACTATCATCTTCTGCAAGGTGTGCATGATGTATTTTGTGAAGTTTCTTCTTCTTTCTTGAGGGACAATTTCTGGAAAAGTGTCTGGGTTTGTGACAACTATAACATTTCACTGAGGAGAGATCTCTTGCTGAGATTACTCCTTTTTTCTTTTGAAATCTATGTGGAGGATGAGATTTCTTATGGCCATTCTTCATGGAGTTGAAATGAATCCTTCTTCTTCTGGTGTGAGTGGCCAAGGCTTGCTTATCTTCTTTGAGTAGGGATTCTCTATTGGCTACCCTAGCCTCTTCCTGAATGCAATCCTCCCATACTACATCAAACTTTCTTTTCTTGCACACATAGTTTTGATAAATGATTCACAAGGCATAGTAAGACCATTGAGTGCAGTAATGACTATTTCATCTTCATCAAGGGTGTTTCCAATGGCTTCTAGTTGTTCCTTGAACTGGGAGACCCTTGTGAAATAGTCTTGAATAGATTCTCCTTTATTCATTTTGGTATTCTTCAATTGAGTTCTTAGATTCATCTTTCCGTTGATGTTCCTCCCTTCATATATTCTTCCTAGGGCATCATACATTTCCTTTGGAGTCTTCTTGGATGCCACTTGGGGAATCAAGTGGTCCTTGATAGAATCAACAATGATTCTCTTTTCCCTAATCAAGTCCTTCCTATACTTATCTTTGGATTCATCTTCTTCAAGTTATACAACCTCATATTTAATGTATTGGACAAGATCATTCTCTTCAAGAATGAGACCAATTCTGTATTTCTATGCCCGAAAATTTTCTATACCCTCTAGCTTGTCTTCAAGCTTAGTGCTTGGAGCCATCTTATCCAGGAGGTCACAGAGATTGAAGTTTCAAAAGATAGAATAGTACTTACCAGGAGATGATCTTGATTGAATTGAGAATTCTGGTGTGATCAGCTTCTGGAAACTTCAACTTTACACCTTCTGGATCTACAACAGAATTACTGGTTTTTTAGTCTTCTCTTTTTGGTTTTCTGGTGCACAAGTTCGCAACTTTTATGTTTCACTGGTGCACAGGTGCACAGTTTTTCTAGTTCTCTAGTTTTCTGGTTTTCTACACTTTTGGTCAAACTAGGGTTTGAATTTCCCAAAGTTCTACTCTTGAAAAAGTTCGATCTAGGGCTCAAAACTTCGATTTTGAGGAGGGCTATCCAGCCATACAATCAGATTCCAAAAATTCCAACTTTTGTAGAAACCTTAATTTTCATCGGAGGAGGAGAGAGAGGTATTTTCACCTTGTGAAAGATGTCTTGTTTAGGCTAGCTCTAATACCATGTTAAGTTTAGCCTAATTTAACTAGCAAGATCACTGAAAGAAACACAATCACAAGATAGACAAAGATTTACCCTGGGAAACCCTCATTGGGTAAAAAAGCCAACAAATCTTTCATCAATATAGATAATCAACCCAATACAAGATGTAGTCCTCAACAAGAGCTCCTTCTCCTCCTATGCAGACCTCTCTCTCTCCTATGCGCCAATCACAAGTGAGTGAATGAATGAGATAAGTGAGAAACATACCTCCTCTACTTATACTCATCTCCCAACTGACATTTTACCCTAATGGGGCCGACCTCTCCCAAGAGAGTCTAATAACCCCCAAATAGTAAACTCAGGGCCGACCTCACATGGGAGATCTAATAACCCTAGTTACCACACTCTCTCGGCGGATTAAACATCTCTGGATATAAAATAGGGTCACAACAGAGGAATGGACCATATCCCTAATATAGTGATATTTGATCTCAATGTGCTTCGACCTGTCATGGAACACTAGGTTCTCAGACAACTTCACACAACGCTGGTTGTCATAAAAGATACCAGTAGCATCCAACGGGAGATCAAATAACTCATATAGTAGCTTCCTAAGGCATACTGCCTCACAACTGTCTGAACAAGCTGCGACATACTCTGATTCAGCTGTACTCAGTGCTATGTAGGACTGCTTCCTACTAAACCAAGAGATCACACCTGATCCCATACTGAAGCAGCACCCAGAAGTGCTCTTCCTATCTGCAACACTGCATTCCCAATCTGAATCAACATAAACCTCAGGTTAAACTTTTGATTCGCATCATACTTGAGCCCATAATTAATTGTACCCTTCAGGTACCTCAAAATATGCTTTACATCAACCAGGTTGTGATGAAACTGCAATAATTAATTAATGCAAATACACGAGAATCAGAAATAATAGAACTCAGAATCACTTTTTTATTGATCACGGGCCACTTCGAGGGGGCAACCTCCTTTGAGCAAGCTCAATACAATTAAATTCACGGTGCCTTCATAGGCCTCAACACACACTTATATACTAATTCTAGGCGCCAATACCATGGGTCAATACTACGTGTCAATACAAACCATGGGCTAAGTCTAGGCGCCAACACTATGAGTCAAAACCAAGGGACATATAATACTATGGGACGACTTACAAAGCATATGCGTCCAATACTATGGGTCAATACTCTGGGCTAATATAAACTATGGATCAACAAATACTACGGGACGACTTACAAAGCATATGCGTCCAACAACAATATACTAACAAAGTAAAGACATGGGTTCTTAACATCCCCTCTCCCTTAGAAAAATCTTTGTCTTCAAAGCTTTAGATGTGGAAATTGATGCAGAATCTGAAATAGTGGGTCCCCTATAGCATCCTCGGGTTGCATTCCGGGCCGCTGGTGCCTTTTGAGTTTCCGAGAGGATTACATGGAAGGATGTAGACGAAGAAGAACCATATCAATGACGTGAAAAGTGCACGCAGAATGGTGCTGATTGACTTGTTTAAGTCGAATTCTTGCCATGTGAAGATTGTCTTGCAGAATGAGAAGAAGCTGATCGCGGTTTCGAAGAATTGAGTCAATTGCCTGAACTGGGGATCTGCTGAAGGTGTATGGAAGAAGAACAGGCGGTGCATATCCAAAGACTGTTTCATATGGTGTCCTTTTAGATGTGGTACTATACCATTGGAGCAATTCCGAGAAATCCATAGAAATAGTTGTCCAAATCTGTGTAGGGATGGGCAAGGGTTCGAGCAGTCCCGAAAGGAGGGTCATTTCACCCTTGTTGACCTGGAAAGTATCACAGTCAACCACCATGTATTGAATTGTCATTTTCAATCCCTTCCAAAAGAAGTTACATTGTTCTTGGTCATATGTTTTGAGGAACCCAGAGTGCCCTGCTGATGAAGAAGCATGGCGTTCATAGAAGAGATAGCCCCGTTCAACAGATTGCAACTAATTTGGAACAAACAGAGAAATAGATGTAAGAGAAACTAGGTCATCAAATGTGCGAGAAGGAGCATCTGCCACCTTAGTGTCCTTACCCTTCTGGTAAGTGGTCGCATAGTCATAACCCATGAGTTGGAGAACCCATTTTAGGTGTGCTGGGGAGGAAACCTGTTGTTCCAGGAAAGTTTCCAGACGCTGGAGATCAGTCTTGATGCAGAAATAATTCCCCAATAGGGATGGCTGCCACTTCTGTACTACATGCAAAATAGCCATCATCTCCTGCTGAGATGTAGATGTGGCAAAATGCTTACTAGAAAGGTCTCGTGAAGGCGGCAAGCCCACTGGTGCAACAAAGACACCTGCATATCTATCCAAGGAAGTAGTGGAGACTATTGGTGGGTGCATATGAAGGGAATGGAGCTGAGCAATGACACCATGTGAATTCTTCTTAAGGATCTTTTCCAAGTGATGTGAACTGATGATGCAGAGAGACCCTGGTTGTAAGCCCATAAATTTTTGTTGTGCCCCATTGACTGAAAACTACATCCAAAGTTCATCAAAATCCCATAAGATGGGGCCAAGTGTGTGTAACCATTGAATGCCCAAAACTACATCACATCCACCTAAGGACAAGGAAAACATATCAGAGTGTAGGTTATAATCTTCCATATAGATACGCACATTATGACACTTCCCCTTGCAAGGTAAAGTGCCCCCATTGGCAACCATGACTTCAAAGTTGGAACAAGGATGGACAAAACAATCAGCCTGTTTGGAAATCTGAGGGTCAATGAAGGTATGAGTGCTACCAGAATCAATGAGTATTGTAAGAAGAAGCTTCTTGAAGTAACCCCTGAACCGCATTGTTTGGGGGGTGGTGACGCTGGACAAAGCATTGAGAGATATCTCTGGGTGGTCGTCCTGAGATGGGGGGTCAATAGGTGGCTCATGAATTTCGATTTTATCATCCAATGTGTATAGAGTTTCTTCACTAATTTTAGAAGTAGGTGGAGAATCCATATCCAAGAGATAGAGATTTTGCTAAACACATTTATGCCCCTGAATGAATTTCTCATCACAATTATAACAAAGCCCTCTTTCTCTGCGTGCCTGCATCTCTGTTTCGGACAAATGCTTGATAGGAGCTGGTTGAGGAGCTGGCGGGATGGGAGGTCGTTGAGAACCCATATTTATGAAGGGAATAGAGGTGGGTTTGGAGCATTGTTGAGCTACGATCATGTCCTCTACCAACTTAACCAACCCTAGGACTTCCATCATTGTGTTAGGACATAACATTTTGACCTCTGAGCGGATTTCATCCTTGAGACCACTCATAAAACAACTCCCGTAGAATTCATCAGATAGTCCTTTTGTGTGATTGGCTAGTTTCTCAAATTTTGTTTGATACTCTCTCACTGTGCAAGTTTGGTGATGTTTGGTGAGTGCTCCTATGGATTTATCAAAAGCACTAGGACCAAATCGTGACAAAAGGAGTTGGAAAAAATCTGTTCAGTTTGGCTCGGGATGAGCTTTGATGTACCAATGGTACCATTGAAGGGCTTCCTATTCTAAATGAAAGGATGCAAGTGGAACTTTCTGGACATCAAAAGTATGATCCAGACTGAAATATTGTTCTAATCGGTATATCCATCCAGTCAGATCAGTACCATTGAAGCGAGGAAAATCAAGCTTCGGACCACGAAAATTACTAGAAGAAGAGAACTCGGTGGCTGCAAAAGATTCTAGCTGTTAGGTATTGTTCATGGCTGAATGCTGAAGATGGAGCTTGAGAAATTTTTCATCCAGATCTTGGAGTTTGGTTTGGATGGCTGCAAGTGCGTCCTCCATGGTTTTTGCTCCTACGCGGGTGACAACCATAGCCAGGAGTTTTTTTTTTCTTTTTCTTTCGGGAATGGCTAGAAAAACACCAACAAAAGCTTATTTAGTAAAGAGAAATTTGGATTTGGGGAAAACTTGGATGGTTAATAGGGGTTTGACTAGGTTTTGGAAACTTTCTGAGGGATAGGGAAGCAGAAAATGAGGATTTCAGAAGTGGGGTGAATAATTGGAAAATTTTGACAAAGAGGGATAAAGAAGCAGAATTAGGAAAGGAACACGGTGGCAAAATTTGAAGGCATTTGGGTGAAAATCGAAGGAGTTATGGCAAACCCTAAAAATAGACAAATGTGGTATTTCTGGTCTTGGAAAGTGGAATTGGGGATAGGGTCTTCAGGAATGAAAAATGCAGAATGGGATTGCAAGGGTGTCAGTGAAGTTTCAGGGAAAACAGAGTTGAAATAAGGGAGATATGGCCGAAAACCAGATTTTTATTTTTTATTTTTTTTAAAATTTTTTAATTTTGTTTTCAGGAATGGATCTGCAATGGCGCGGAAGGTATCGGAAACAGATAGATTTGTGGAAGGGATCGACAACATATGGATCTGAAGCGACACCAAATGGATAAAAAGCGACTGCATCTGAACGGCTTTTAGAATAGATCTGAAACAAGTTGAGCTGGAATGACTATCAGAATGGAGCTGAAACGGCTTGATTTGAAATGCCTCGGAATGAATCTGAAATGGCTCAGAAGTGATCGACAACAGTTCAGCCGAAAAATAGATAAGGACCCCAGGTATGTGCGGCTTCCTATCGGTTCAGGGGATTCACTCGGCCACCAATGCTGTCTGATGGATTGCGTATTGGGGCAATAATCCTCACTCCACGGCTCAAGTAAAACTGATAACCGCTTTGCCACAAATGACAGCTCTTGGTTTACCTCACGGGTGGGAACTAGTCAATCAGGTAGGGGTCGTTTCCCTTTTCGCTGGCAGGTCCTCTCAATGGGCCAACTACTTCGGGGTTCCCGTGGTACTCCTCACAATGCATTTTAGGGATTATGCCCAAGTACTTCCCACAGTTAAGCGGATAGGGATTATTCCCAGATCCGAACCTGCAACCTATGCGAAAAAAAATTTTGGCCAAAATTTCACTCAGCGAGCCTAAGAAAGTGCTGTGATACCAGATGTGATGAACCTGCAATAATTAATTAATGCAAATACATGAGAATCAGAAATAATAGAACTCAGAATCACTTTTATATTAATCACGGGCCACTTCAAGGGGGCAACCTCCTTTGAGCAAGCTCAATACAATTAACTTCACGGTGCCTTCATAGGCCTCAAGACACACTTATATACTAAGTCTAGGCGCCAATACCATGGGTCAATACTATGTGTCAATGCAAACCATGGGCTAAGTCTAGGCACCAATAATATGAGTCAAAACCAGGGGACATATAATACTATGGGACGACTTACAAAGCATATGTGTCCAATACTATAGGCTAATATAAACTATGGATCAACAAATACTATGGGACGACTTACAAAGCATATGCGTCCAATACTATGGGCTAATATAAACTATGGATCAACAAATACTACGGGACGAATTACAAAGCATATGCGTCCAACAACAATATACTAACAAAGTAAAGACATGGGTTCTTAACACAGGTGAACACCTCTAGGATCCGTCAGGAACTGGCTCAATGTGTTCATTGAAAAGCAAATATATGGTCTTGTGTTCATCAAGTGCATCAATGATACAATCATCTGATGATACACCGTGACATCAACCAGATCAGATGAAGCATCACACAGAAGCTTTAGGTTCGATGCCATAGGTGTGGCCATGGCCCTGCAGTCCATCATCCCGAACCACTTCAGGATCTCTACTGCATACTTCCCTTGTCCAAGGAAGATTCCATCTGCACTCTACCACACCTCCATGCCTCGAAAGTAGTGTACAATCTCCAAGTTTTTCATCTTGAACTCGGCATCAAGCTTCCTCTTTGTATCGGCAATCAATCTATCCTCACCTGTAACAAATAGTTCATCAACATACAATAGTAGTATCACTGGATTTCCTTCCTCAACCTTGTAGTAAAGGTTGGAATCCGCTTTACTCTTAGTAAAGCCCAAACTAGATAGAAAGTTTTCTATCCTACCATACCAAGTCCTAGGAGCTTGCTTCAAGCCATACAAGGCTTTCTTCAATCTACACACATATGACTCCCTATCATGTGTTTCAAACCCGAGTGGCTGCTCCACATACACTTCCTCTTTGACTACACCATTCAAGAGAGTTGTCTTGACATCCATCTGGTGTATCTTCCATTTCATCACTGTAGCCAAAGAAAGTACTGTTCTGATGGAAGTGTATCTGGCTACAGGAGAAAAAGTCTCTTCATAGTCTATTCCCTCTTTCTAGGAGAAGCCACGAGCTACAAACCTCACTTTGTATTTCTCTATGTTTCCATCTGCATCATGCTTGATCTTATAGATCCACTTGGAAGTCACAATTGAATTCCCTTCAGGTCTTGGGACTACATCCCAAACATCATTCTTCATGATCGACTGGTACTTCTCGACCATGGAATCCATTACTGTATCCCGTATTTTAGGAACTTCAGATTCTTCAATATCTTCAATAGATAGTTTGAACTTCATTCTTGGAAAAAATGTTGTAGTCCTTCTTTTGTAGGTGATTGTACACGATCTTTCCTACAATTCAAATTCAATTGCACGATTAGAAACTTTTCATAGTTTTCAAAGCAAAATATTACACATAAAGACATATGTCATACAATCATGCAATTATTTTAGCCAATGCTTCAATAGAACATTTATCCATATCCTGTAACTTTCTAGATGCCTTCCATCTCTACCAGAATATTATTAAGAGTGTGCACAACTCCCAACATTTCAGCAAAGAGGTTTCATTCTAGATAAGTAGCAATGGAATGTTGTATAGTACCATGGGCCACTTACCCATTACATGCATATTAGTAGTATCTTGTTCATTAATGCAACTATTATGCAATGCATAATATACATATTAAATCTAGGAACATAAGTATGTACATGAATTAACAACATCATTTAAATAATCATATATATAGGAAATAACAATTTAAATACTTATCTTTTTTTGGTTGTTGGGTGGACTCCCTCTCAATCTTTGCTTTCTTGCAGGAACCATTCGAGTCTCTGATAGTGTGCACCTTAACCAATGCTGAAAATGGATGAGAGGTTCATCCATAGATTATTTGTCTTCCATAGTAGTTTCTGCTGAAGTGAATTGTCCACCATTGTCGGATCTGAAGGTCTTGATCTTATTTTCTGTGTGGTTTTCTATCAAGGCTTTGAATTCCTTGAATTTGTTAAATACTTCATTTTTGTTCTTCAAGAAATAAATACAAGTCTTCCTAGAGAAATCATCAATGAAAGAACCATAGTATGCATACCCACTCAGAGAATTGGATGACATTGAACTGCATACATCGGAGTGGATAATTCATTTTTCCTTACTTGCTTGTAAATGCCTCCTTTGTGTTCTTTCCTTTTGCAAATCCTTTGCAAACATCTTCATACTTTGACTGAATTTCAGGAAGACCTTCTACTACTTTGCTTGCAATCGGTAGTGCTCTATAGTGCACATGTGCAATCCTTTTATTCCAAAGTTCACTTGGCTCCATGGATTCATGTACCATGGCATGTTCAGGTTGTCCCTTCTATTTGTACAATCCTCCCTCTTTCTCCCCAATCACTATTGCATCATTTATGGTCTTACCCTTTGGCCTCATAAGTACTTGGCCATCCACAAATGCAACTCTAATCCCCTTTCCATCCAAGGATGATATGGAGAGGAGATTCTTCTTGAGCCCAGGTACATATAGAACATCTTTCATCTTCAAAGACTTCCTAGAGTCTAGTTTGTAGGAGGCTTCACCACTTCCTTTGATAGGATATTGATAGTCATCCCCAAGTTTCACCTTATGAGGTGACTCATGTTCAAATAGATATACAAAGGATTCTTTAAACCCAGTCATGTGTTTGGAAGCCCCACTATCAATAAGACAATCATCAAATCCATGAGAGATAGTACCTGTGAGAGCAAATATTAGAACATATTCATCTTCACTTGATGAGTCATCACTTTCTGCTCTAGTCTTCTTCTTGGGAGGTTCTTCATCCTCAACAGCATGAGCATGATATCTCTTCTCGTTGCTCTTCTTCTTCTTGTTGAAGTTGTTGTTGTTGTTCCTTTTGTTCTTAGGACATTCTAAGGAAAAGTGTCCCTTCTCATTGCATGTAAAACATCTTAGATATTTCTTGTCTCTATGATGATGGTGTGGAGTTTTCTTGTGATAAGATTGATCCCTCTTGGACTTTCCTTTCTTGGTGTGTATTGTGAGAGCTTGATCTTCATTTCCCATCTTTTCTTCTCAGGCCACAAGCCTAGCTTCTTCTTGTGAACACTTCTCCCACACTCTACTAAAAGAGATCAGTTTCCTTCTTGCACAGATTCCTTGTATGAAGGAGTCCCATGACCTAGGTAGGCCATTCAATGTGGTCATTACAAATTCACCATTCTCCACTACTTCATCCACAGCTTCAAGTTGTTCCTTGATTTGAAATACCTTAGAAAAATAGGATTGAATGGTCTCTCCTATCAAATCTTTACCCCTTTTAATTGGTTACGTAGAGTCATCTTCCGATTTATGTTCTTTCCTTCAAACAACTTGGTCAAGGAGTCAAACATCTCCTTAGGTGTCTTTAGGGAAGATACATGAGGTATGAGATGGTTTTTGATAGAATCGACAATGATTCTCTTGGCCTTGACCAAGTTCTTGTTGTGTAAGGCTTTAGCCTCTTCTCCCTCTGGGACATGAACCTATTCACTTATGTAACTATCCAACTCATTCTCTTCTAGGATTAACCCAATCCTATACTTCCAGGCATGGAAGTTATCAGCTCCTTCAAGTTTATCCTCAATCTTGGTGTGGTGAGACATCTTAAAGAGTACTTCAAATGGAAATAGAAAAGTTATTAGGTCTTATCACTTGATTTGCTGAAAACCGGATCTGGAGCTGGATTAGGGTTTGTTAGAGAAACCATAAAAATTCAAAATTTGAATTTCAAACTTCTGAAAGGATAGAAAGATGTGCCTTGCTAAGCTGGTCAAGCTGGTATACTCAGAATTTGAAATCTACAAATTTTCACCCCTCAAAATTGCTTTTGAAACTTCCGGATTCACAAGGGAGGACCTTGAATTAGGGTTTGATTTTCCTGGAGCTTCACCCAACCACAAAGTTTGATCCAAAGCTCTAAACTTCGGTTTTTTAGAGGAGCTTCCATCCGTGGTCTCCGATTTCAGAAATTCCAACTTTTACAGAAACCCTAATTTTTAGGTCAAAAACTGAAAATGCTCAGAATTGAATTCTGTCTAGACAGAAAGATGCACCCTTGCTAGGAGAGTCAATCTAGCCTCTTTCCTTTGATGATCTGTGGAGAGAAACCCAAAAATTAAGAAGCCCTAGCTTTCGTAGCTACACAGTGCCTTCTTCTTAGGTAAGCTCTGATACCATGTTAATTTTTTGATAATTTCATTCCATTATCATTAGGATCTCTAAGAGAATAACATGTACAACATATCTACAACATATCAATCTTAGACACAATAACAAGCACACAAGAGACACAGAGTTTCACCGGGGAAAACCCCACAACTTCCTCAGAGATAGAATAAGTCCCAATACAAGATCACAAGAATCAAACCCAATAAGATGTCTCTAGTATATACTCCTCCTCCTCCACATGTGCGCCACTCTCTCACTTAGCTATGCAAGATTTAGAAGTGAGTGAATGAATAGAATGAGAGAGGCACACCCTCTATTTATACTTGACTTGACCTGCCAATAAACCAATCAGGGATGACTTCCTAAGGAAGCCTAATAACCCAACCACATGACCTAACTAGGGCCGACCCCACATTGGTGGTCTAAAAACCAATCAATACAAATGATGAAACTTGTAATATAACTTGTGACACTTGCAAATACAAATGACGACACTTCCAATTTGAGGAATATAACATCTCAGTTGGATATACAATAAAGTACAAATGTAATACATAAAAGAATATCTTCCGAAGTTACAAATACATCAACAACCATATCCATGAATGGCATAGACACCGTATTTTGTGTAAGATCACGTTAAATGACCGTATCTTTTAGATTGGTTCTTGAATTCCCTCATAGCAGTTATCGCCAAGGATGTGGCATCCGAATGTCCTCAAACCGAAGAAGAAGCCATACTTTAATCCCAATAGTTTGACGTTATCTATGCAGAGTCGAGATACCTTTACTCCATTTTACCTGATGCTCCTCACGGTGATTCCTCCCAGAAGGACGTTCTTGGCGCATCCACGCTGTTGATGGAATTATTGGACACATCTCATCTCATAGTAATCCATATTTCCAAATGCCTCCTGCAACCACCCCAACTTATAATCCTACACCCATCTCTACACCACCCGCCATGCGTAGTGGTCCCAATATTTCATGCTCCACGACCCACTATGTGTTGATGTATATGTAACTTCGGAATGTATTTCATCTGTGTATTTTATATATATTTATTGTACCCTTATAAGAGATGTGTCATTCCTCTATAAGGAAGTGTCGTCATATGGATTGACAAGTGTCGCAAGTGTGTGTACTTGCCGATGGGTTATTAGACCACCATGTGTGGGGTCGGCCCTGAAATATATATTATAATATGGATGTACCTAGCTAGACAAGTCGGCCCCATAAGGTCACTGGGAAAACAAGTTAGTATAAATAGAGATTAGGTGATCTCTATTTAGATCATTCAGAAAAGTACATCTCTCTCGCTCAGAAAGTGGTGCACTAGGATCATCTTCTACTAGGAGACTATCTCAGTGTATTTTGGTTGTACTTTGGTTGAGCCATTGCTCTCTCTATCTCTGAGGAAGTTTTGGGGTTTTTCACCTTAGGGTTTTCCCCACGGAAACTCTGTGTCTCTTGTCGCTTATGCGTTTGATTCTTGTGATGCTTTTCATACTTATTGTGATTGTCATGCATTGATATACTGTATATGTTATTCTCTCAGTAAAGATCCTAGAGTATTGTGAATTAATGCTCAAAATTTAACATGGTATCAGAGCTAACCTGAGAAGAAGACATTTTGCAATGATGGAAACATGAGTTTCTTGTTTATTGGGTTTCTCTCCATAGATTTTGGAAAAACAGTATAGTAGATTGACTCTACTCATCAAGGCGCATCTATATGTCCAATCATAATTCAATTCCGAGCATTTTCAGATTTGTCCCTAAACATCAGGGTTTCCACAAAAATAGGAGTTTCTGAAATCTGAAGACATAGCTGGAAGCTCCTTGCAAAAATCGAAGTTTAGAGCTTTGGATCGAGATTTTTGGGTGTGTAGATGTCCGGGAAACTCAAACCCTAATTCAGGGCTCTCCCTATTAAACCTGGGAGGAAAAAAGGACAAATCTGAAGGGTAAAGCTTTGCTTATCTCAAATTATGAATGCACCAGGCTGATCAGCTCATCAAGGAAGATCTTTCTATCCTTTCAGAAATTTGAAATTCACATTTTGAATTTTTAGGGTTTTTCCGACAAACCCTAATCTAGGACTAGATCCAGTTTTTCAACATTTCAAGTGGTAAGACCTAAATCTTTTCTATTTCCATTTGAAGTACTCTGTAAGATGTCTCACCACACCAAACTTGAGGATAAGCTTGAAGGGGCTGATAACTTCCCAGCTTGGAAGTATAGGATTGGGTTAATCCTGGAAGAGAATGAGTTGGACTCATATATAAAAGAAGACATCCCTATCCCAGAGGATGAAGAGGCTAAAGTATTGCATAAGAAGAACTTGGTCAAGGAAAAGAGAATCATTGCTGATTCTATCAAAGACCATCTCATACCCCATGTGTCTTCTCTAAAGACACCCAAAGTGATGTTTGACTCTTTGACCAAGCTATTTGAAGGGAAGAACATAAATCGGAAGATGACCCTGCGGAACCAATTGAAAGGGGTAAAGTTTCAGAATGGAGAAACCATTCAATCTTATTTTTCAAGAGTCTCCCAAATAAGGGAACAACTAGAAGCAGTGGATGAAATGGTAGATAATGGTGAAGTTGTCATGACCACTCTGAATGGCTTACCTAGGTCATGGGACTCCTTCATTCAAGGAATCTGTGCAAGAAAGAAGTTGATTACCTTCAGTAGACTACGGGAAGAATGCTCACAAGAAGAAGCAAGGCTTGTGGAATGAGAAGAAAAGATGGGGAATGAATATCAAGCTCTCAGAGCTCACACCAAGAAAGGGAAGTCCAAGAGAGAGCCATCTCACTCCAAGAAATCTTCACATCACTTCAAAGAAAGAAGAGTATGCTTCACCTGTAATGAGAAAGGACATATTGCCATAAATTGTCCCAAGAACAAGAAAGACAACAACAACTCCAACAAGAAGAAGAAGGGTAGGTTTCATGCTCATGCTGCCAAGGATGATGAACCACCCAAGAAGAAGGCTAGGGCAGAAAGTGATGATAACTCATCAAGTGAAAAAGAGAATTGCTCTCACAGGTACCATATCCCATGGTTGTAATGATTGGTTGATTGATAGTGGGGCTTCCAAACACATGACTGGGTTTAAGGAATCTTTTGTGAATCTATATGAACATGAATCACCCCATAAGGTGAAACGTGGGAATGATTATCAATACCCAATCAAAGGAAGTGGTGAAGCCTCCTACAACCTAGATTATGGAAAATATTTGAAGATGAAAGAATTTCTTTATGTACCTAGGCTCAAGAAGAACTTACTCTCCATCTCTGCATTGGATGCAAAAGGCAAGAGGGTTGCATTTGTGGATGTCCAAGTCCTAATGTGGCCAAAGGGAAAGAACATAGATGATGCAGTAGTGATTGGAGAGCAAGAGGGAGGTTTGTATACATTGAAGGGACAACCCGAACATGCCATGGTACATGAATCCATGGAGCCAAGTGAACTTTGGCATAGAAGACTTGCTCATATGCACTATAGAGCACTTCCAATTGAAAGCAAGGATGTAGAGGGTCTTCCTGAAATCAAGACCAAACATGAAGGTGTTTGCAAAGGATGTGCAAAAGGTAAGAACATTAAGAAGGCTTTCCCAAGCAGTGAAAGCAAGGCAAAAGACATCCTGGAAATCATCCACTCAGATGTATGTGGTCCTATGTCATCCAGTTCTCTAAGTGGGTATGTTTACTATGTCTCATTTATTGATGAATTCTCCATGAAGACTTGGGTATACTTCTTGAAGAACAAAGATGAGGTGTTTGATAAGTTTAAGGAATTCAAAACCTTGATGGAGAATCAAACTAACAAGAAGATCAAAACATTCAGATCTGACAATGGTGGAGAACTCACCTCAGGTGACTTCAAGAAGCTTTGCAGTGATTCAGGGATTAAGAGGGAGTTGACTGCTCCTTACAATCCACAACAGAATGGAGTTGCAGAAAGGAAGAACAGAACAATCATGGAAGCAGTAAGAGCAATGCTCCATGACCAGGATCTACCTATGCATCTATGGGCAGAAGCAACTAGAACAGCTGTATATGTGCAGAATAGAACACCCCACAAAAAATTGGACAACAAGACACCAGAAGAGGTCTTCTATGGTAAGAAACCTGAAGTCAGCCATCTCAGAATATTTGGTTGTCCAGTATTCACTCATGTCCCAAAGGAAAAGAGGACCAAACTAGATCCTTTAGGAAAGAATGGTATCTTTGTGGGTTACAGTGAAAGCTCGAAGGATTACAGAATATACTTTCCAGGGTTCAAGAAGATTGATGTCAGCAGGGATGTAACATTTGATGAGAACTCAACATTCATCAAATCAAGGAAGGCATCGATCAAAGTTTATGAAGAACCTAAGGAAACTAGATTTGAAGACACTACCATGACTGAAGCAGTTCCAGAAGTTGTTCGTGAGTTTGAAGATCCGCAAGAACCTGTAGATCAACCCCGTGAGGATAACTCTCACAAGAGGAAACCTGCATGGGCTAGAGAGCTCATTCAAGATGCAGAAAGATTTGGCATTCTAGAAGAGGAACACATAGCAAAGAAGAGAACCAGATCACATACCAGCTATGTTGCTTTACTCTGTGACATTATGAACAAAGAACCTTCCATTTATGAAGAAGCAGCAGAAAATAAAGAATGGAAGGATGCCATGGTTGAAGAATATCAATCAATAATGAAGAATGATGTTTGGGATGTTGTCCCAAGACCTAAAGAAAATTCTTTTGTGACTTCCAAATGGATTTACAAAATCAAGCATGATGTAGATGGTAGTGTGGAGAAATAGAAGGCAAGATTCATAGCTTGTGGCTTCTCTCAGAAAGAGGGAATAGATTATGAAGAAACTTTTGCACCTGTAGCCAGGTATACTTCCATTAGAATAGTACTTTCCCTGGCTACAACGATGAAATGGAAAATACACCAGATGGATGTCAAGACTGCTTTCTTGAATGGTGTAGTTGAAGAAGGAGTATATGTGGAGCAGCCACTCAGTTTCGAAATACATGACAGGGAGTCGTATGTGTGCAGATTAGAGAAATCCTTGTATGGCTTGAAACAAGCTCCCAGAACCTGGTATGGTAGGATGGACAGTTTCCTATCTAGTTTGGGCTTTACCAAGAGTAAAACAGATTCCAACCTTTACTACAAGGTCAAAGAAGGGAATCCTGTGGTTCTACTCCTGTATGTGGATGACTTATTTGTAACAAGAGATGACAAATTGATTGCAGATACTAAGAGGAAGCTTGCTGCTGAGTTCGATATGAAAGATTTGGGAATGATGCATTATTTCCTATGTATCGAGGTGTGGCAGAGTGCAGGTGGGATCTTCCTTGGTCAAGGGAAGTACACAGTAGATATCCTAAAGAGATTCAGGATGATGGATTGCAAGGCCATGGCCACACCTATGGCATCGAATCTGAAGCTTCTATGCGATGCTTCATCTGAGCCGGTTGATGTCTCTATGTATCGTCAGATGATTGGGTCCTTGATGTACCCGACGAACACGAGACCAGACATTGGCTTTGCTGTGAACACATTGAGCCAGTTCCCGATGAATCCGAGCAGGTGTTCACCTGGTTACTGTAAAGCATGTTCTGAGGTACTTGAAGGGTACAGTGGATTATGGGCTGAAGTATGAAGCGAATCAAAAGCTTAACCTGCAAGGTAATGTTGATTCAGATTGGGCTTGAAGTGCTGTAGATAGGAAGAGCACATATAGGTGCTGCTTCAGTATGGGATCAGGTGTGATCTCTTGGTTTAGCAGGAAGCAGTACTATGTAGCACTGAGTATAGCTGAGGCATAGTATGTTGCAGCCTGTTCAGCTAGTTCTGAGGCAGTATGGCTACAGAAGCTACTGTTTGAGTTATTTGATCTCCCATTGGATGCTACTAGTATCTTCTGTGATAACCAGAGTTGTGTGAATCTATCCGAGAATCTAGTGTTTCATGACAGGTCGAAAGACATAGAGATCAAATATCACTATATCAGAGATATGGTGCAGAGAGGAGCTGTGAAGCTCTTGTATGTTGCGACAGACGAGCAGATTGTAGATGTGCTGACGAAGCCACTAGCCATGGTGAAGTTCAAGTACTTTAGGGAGAGGCTTGGTGTTCTTCAGATCGAGGACACTTCGAGGAAGAAGTGATGGACACATTTGCTGAAGCCATTCCAAGCATGTTGGAAGGAGGATCCTTCACATGGCTGTGGATGTAAGCGTTGGATGATGAGCATCAGGATGATGTTCTAGTTTCCGCTGGATATGATCGGTTGGATCATTTGTATGTATTTTGTATATGCATCATGTTGGATGCTTGGACCATGTATCTGTATATGTATCAGGTGGATACATTGTATGATCAAGTAGATCAGGTATATTGATATGTATCAGGTATGATCAGGTAGATCATGTATGTTGATGGATACATTGTGTGGATCATGTATCTATGTATCAGGTGGATACACTGTGTATGATGATATGTATTAGGTATATACTTGGTGTGCATCAAATGGATGCATTGTATGATCAGGGTGATCGTGGATGACGAGCTTCTCCAGATGACATGAAGCAAGATGTTGCAGTGATGATGATTAGGATGATCATGTGTACATCAGGATGATTTATGGTGGGTATCAGATGATACTTTGTGGCCATGGATTAGGTTGTGTAGATGAGCATGTCTGGGAGATCCTACAAGTCAGAGTTGTGTACCTATAACATCCTGAGATGCTCTTGCGAGGTTTTGTCCTATGGCATGTAATTTGCTCCTAAGAGATTTGGATAGGATGAAAAAGGCCTCAGATGCTTCATCCAGGTTTTGTGGTGGACCACATGGAATGTGCTCATAGGAGATACAACAGGTAGAGCTGTGTGCTCGTAACAGCCTAGGATGTTTCAGCTAGGTTTTGAGGTGAGATCACATGTAATGTGCTCCTGGGAGATCCGACAGGTAGAGCTGTGTGCTCGTAACAGCCTGGGATGCTTTAGCAAGGTTTTGTGATGGGTCACATGTAATGTGCTCCTGGGAGATCCTACAGGTAGAGCTGTGTGCTCGTAATAGCCTGGGATGCTGCAGCCAGGTTTTGTGATGCACATAATAAGTCCTAAGAATTCCATAGTATGGCCAGTGATGATAAAGACCCGCAGGAGGTGGGCCTACATCCAGTATAAAAAAGGACTGGCTCTGTAGAACTTCCTATGACGAGTAGAGTCAGATATTGGTTGAGATAGTAGCAGCAGTGACGATGATGATGACGATGCATCGATGATGATGATCCCGAGAAGAAGATTTGTCTAGCAGAACTGTGTCGAGAAATACCTTCCTAGTTAAAAGGGAGTGTTGATGTATATGTAATTTCGGAATGTATTTCATCTATGTATTTTATATATATTTATTGTACCCTTATAAGAGATGTGTCATTCCTCTATAAGGAAGTGTCGTCATATGGGTTGACAAGTGTCGCAAGTGTGTGTACTTTCCAATGGGTTATTAGACCACCATGTGTGGGGTTGGCCCTGAAATATATATTATAATATGGATGTACCTAGCTAGACAAGTCGGCCCCATAAGGTCACTGGGAAAACAAGTTAGTATAAATAGAGATCAGGTGATCTCTATTTAGATCATTTGGAAAAGTACATCTCTCTCACTCAGAAAGTGGCACACTAGTGAGGAGGAGGATCATCTGCTACTAGGAGACTATCTCAGTGTATTTTGGTTGTACTTTGGTTGAACCATTGCTCTCTCTATCTCTGAGGAAGTTGTGGGTTTTTTCACCTTAGGGTTTTCCCCATGGAAACTCTGTGTTTCTTGTCTCTTATGCTTTTGATTCTTGTGATGCTTGTCATACTTATTGTGATTGTCATGCATTGATATACTATATATGTTATTCTATCAATAAAGATCCTAGAGTATTGTGAATTAATGCTCAAAATTTAACACTATGGAGAAACACCTTCGTATGTTCCCCCGGACTAGGCTCCTCATATACATGGACCTTCCTGTCTGACGCATTGCTACGGTCATACCCCAATAGCACACACAACCCCTACCGCACCACCTTCTTACTACCATTCACCAATTGCACTCGCGCCTGTACAATGAAGAATAGGTATCCAATACCAAGAATTGATGACCTATTTGATCAAATGAAAGGTGCCTTAGTATTCTCTAAGATTGATTTGCAATCAGGGTATCCCTAGTTGAGGATCAAAGAAGGTGACATTCCTAAGACTACCTTTCGAACTCAATTTGGGAATTACGCGTTCATAGGGTTACCATTTGGTTTGAATAATGCTCCAGCTATATTCATGAGTCAAATGAATGGTGTTTTTGAAAGTACTTGGACCGATTGTTCAGGTATTCTTGGATGATATTCTTATATATTCTAAGAATGAGAAGGAGCATGGGGAACACTTGCGATTAGTATTGACATGCTTAAGGGAACATTAACTATATGGTAAATTGTCAAAATGCTCCTTCTTCTAGAAGGAGATTCACTACTTGGGACATATTATCTTGGGGGAGGGGATCTATGTAGACCCGCAGAAGGTGAAGTCCATTGAGGATTGGCCAATTCCAAAGAATTCTCATGAGGTGCGCAGCTTCATGGGGTTAGCAGGATATTACTGGAGGTTTGTGGAAGGAGTTTCTAAAATTTCAAAACCTATTACCACCTTGCAACGCAAGGGAATCCGGTATGAATGGAGCAATGAATGCAATGCCACTTTTACAAAGTTAAATATATTGTTGACGAGTGCATCGATATTGCAGGTACCAAACATGGATAAATATTTCATGGTATGCACCAACACCTAGAAGCAAGGGCTAGGTGCGGTTCTAATGTAGGAAGGCGAAGTAATAGCTTATACATATCTCAAGTTGAAACCTCATGAGGAGCAATATGCCACACATGATGTAGAAATGGAAGCAGTAATGTTAGCACTAAAATTATGGAGGCACTACCTGGTTGGAAGAAACTTCACCCTTAAAAATAGACCATCAGAGCTTATAGTACATATTTACCCAAAGGGATTTAAATGCTAAGCATAGGAGATGGAGTGAGCTCATGAGTGAGTATGACTTTGGTATCTCTTACATAAAAGTGAAGGAGAATGTGGTGGCATATGGTCTAAGTTGAAGGCCAATACTTTTCTCCTTAATTCCCTTGAAAGTTGAGTTGAAGGAAAGTGTAATAGGACAACTTTTTATGGATAGTTGGTATCTAAATGTAACCTCATCTATTTGGAGTGGAAAGAAATCGGAGTCAAAGTATGATGGATAACATCTCGAGGAATATGGATTGCTGTGGTATCAGGGGAGGATGTACGTTTTCAAAGAAAGGTGATATAAGGGAAACAATCCTAAGAGAGGCACATAAAGAACATTACTATGCACATACAAGACTGAAGAAGATCTATGCAGGTATGATCAAACTCTTCTTCTGGCCAGGTATGAAGGGTGATGTAGTGGATTTTTTTTAGAAGCTCCTCGAGTGTCAATAGAATAAGGCATATCATCGTCACCCAATCGATCTCTTACAGCCTCATGATATTCCTTTGACTAAGTTGGAAGTCATTTCCATGGAATTTGTTTTAGGATTTCCACTCACATCTCTCAGACATAATATTATATTGGTGGTAGTTGACAATCTGAACAAAATCTCTCACTTCATTCCTGTCAGAGATACTTATGATGTGACCAATGTGGAAAGAGTATTCATAAATGAGATTGTACGTCTTCAGGGAGTTCCTAAGAAGATAATTTCTGACAGTGACCCTAAGTTCACCTCCATATTCTAGACAAGCATGCAGGCAACATTAGGGACACAGTTTAACCTAATCTCAACGTACCAACCTGATATGGATGGAAAAACCAAGAGGGTAAATCAAGTAATGGAGGATATTCTTAGGATGTATGTGATGGATCAATAGACCCAATGGGAGAAATATATTCCTTTAGAGGCATTTTCATACAACAATAGTCATCACAACTCCATTGGTATGCCTCCATATCAAGCATTATATGGGAGGCCATGCAGGACACGTCTTAGTTGGGATATTTTAGAGGATCGGGTTCTAATCGGGACTGAGTTGATTCAAGAAATGGAGGAACAGGTGGTATAGATTAGGCAATGGTTAAAGGAAGCACATGATAGGAAAAAGAGTTATGTTGATGCACACAGATCAGACAGAAGTTATGAAGTAAGGGATCATGTATTTATTTGCATAAGAGCAAATAAAAGTACTATTCGGTTTGGAAAGGGGACTAAGTTGTCTCCTCGCTTCATGGGGCCATTTGCAATTCTTGAGAGAATCAAGCCAGTTTCTTATCATCTAGCGCTACCACCCAAATTGCATATAACTCATAATGTGTTTCATGTTTCTGTATTACGACATTACATAGAATATGAAACTCACAAACTTCATTAGAAGGAATTGTAGGTCTCTGATGAGGGAACCTTCATGGTCGAACCATTACGTATACTTGATCGCATGGTTCGACAACTCCATAGTCACCACGTGGACCAAGTTAAGGTCTAGTGCGACAAGTATATCCCAGGGTCTACTACCTTGGAGGACACATAGACCATGTGTCGAGAATTTCCCTCACTATTTTAACCATAAATTCAGGACGAAGTTTCCCGAAGGGTGGGTTTATATAACGCCCAATATTTTGATTAGGCATGTTTATCAGTTACATACACTATAATTTATTTTCTTATTATCTGTTGAACTTAGCTCGACTGAGTAAACTTTAGCACGGCATGATGGACCCGAGTATAGGATGTTACTATGTTTCATGATGTCATTGTGATTATTATGTTACTATGTTTATGTGGCTATGGTGTCATGATTATAATAGGATTCCTTTATGTATGATTACAATATATGTTTATATGCTTTTGTTAATAAGATGTGAAATATATGATGCGGTATGTGGATACTGTCTTATGATGTGAATTTTTGAATTATTATAGGTCATGTGCATCTGTGATGAACTAAAACTATTATATGAAATAAAAGGATGTCCATAATATGGATCAATTGGTGATCGATGGTAAATGCAAGTTTATAAAATGTCTATTTTGCGAAATACTAACATACAAGACACAAGGGCTATGGGATAGCCAGTTACTTGATCTGATATATGGTATAAGGACTTCTTCATACGGTAAACCTTAGTAGCCAAATGTGATGATATGATGACACAAACTGATAATATTGATAGTAGTTGAGTATGAGTTGATAAGGGTGTAGACCCAGTATCTTGAGAGGGATGGATGTATTTCCCACCCTATGTTTCTATGATACCCAAGGTCGTGGGAGGGCCTTGTTGAGACACACTCCCCATTTTGTTGTGATTAATATGGTTGGAATCCCTCTAGGAGAGTCTAGGTCCGTTGTTTAGCCGACGCTATCACACTTAGTTTCTATATGGTCAAGTCAGTGAATCCGACATCCACTTTTGTACTAGCAGAGGAAGGATAGGGAGGATGCATACATAGGATAGGATGGGAGGACATGTTAGTTAGTACTGTTGAGGGTTGGATATTCATTGATCTTGAGTTAGTGGTAGTAGATACCCTTCCTTGTAATTGATTGATTAAACTAATGTAAAAAATAAAGAGAATGGTATGAAATCTTAAAGGGATAACTGATAAATAACTTAAAATGTTAAAGTAATTATACTATATATATATGCTTTCTCTTTATGCATGGTGGTAATACTACTAGTTAACATGTATGCATAGGCGGGATGGGGTTCGTTTATAGTACATATCCGACCTGTGCATACACTAGCCATGCATGAAAACCTTGTACATGTACAATAATACTGATGTATAACATGCTTGTCATGCTTGAATAGTAGTATAAAGTTTCATAGATAACTCAATTAAGTATACATTAATCAACTTAGGAAATGAATGGTTCAATTGTCAATCTCTAAAATAAGTCAATTAGTCATTATATGAAAACATTGTAAAAAGCAATTAAGACAAGTGTCGTCAGTTATAATTGTCGTACGAGAATTGTTGTGAATAAGGTAATGGTACTGTCTAATTATTTAGTAATATTGTTTAAACCCTCATGAGTGCTTTGTTTGTAAGAACAAGGGTACTATGTTGGCTTTAAAGTACTCATGTGATAAACAGATAATTAAAAATATTGTTATTAATTCAACATCTATTATTGTTTAATGGTGATTTGATTACTGTTATTACTTAATTAATATTATTCTAATAATATTAATATCCTTGTCATAAAGATTACGCTACAAGTAAAATTTAAAAGATTGATTAATAAATTATTAGTGTGTGAGTATTTCCATGTCAATAGTTAGAAGGAATAGGACAATAATGCTTTAAACTCATGGATGTGATGGAATGGTTTTAGATATTATTTATTTATTCGATATGACTCTTCGAATTTAGATTACAAGATAAGATATTTTGTTGGATCGGGTTTCTTTGGGAAACCATTAAGAGATACCTTGTCCAAACTGAAAAGTCAACTAGTATATATATTATTGTATTATTTTAGTCTAAAAACACTAAATACAAAAGTGGTGAATAAACTGACAGTTATTAAACTCTGTCTCGAATAGAGAACCCTTAGGTAATATTCCCTACAATAATAAATATTTTACAATCAATAGTTAAAGCCCAACAAATTTACTGTGAGTACATTTAATCATTCGGTACATCAAGTGTAGAAAATTATTATATTGTAACTTGTATGAATTAAATAATTTAGGGGATTGAATGATTGAGGGGATCGAGAGATGGAAGTTTGGGCGGTGGAGTAGGCATGATGTCTTCTCGGTGAAGTAAAGGTATACAAGGAAGAGTGAAGGGAGGAGAAAGGGTTGTCTTTTGGGGGATTGGAGAAAATTTGAAAGTAATGGTGGCATAGTACTAAGTCGATAAAAGAGTGGAGAATGGAGGGAATACTACTCTTGGGATTATTAGTTTGTGAGCTTGGGGACCTGGAAATCCATTGATTTCCTAGGGCTAGAAAGATAATAGCTAGTTGGCAGGGTGGACACATCATTTGGTTGGCTAAGTGGATTTACAGAACCTACTACAACCTACAACCTACATAAAACCAGGTATTTTATCTTCTACTTAGTCAAATTTTCAATGATTTATGAATATGTGTAAAATAACATGGAACATTATATATTATTATGAATAAACCTAGTTTATTGGTAGAGATGAATTTACATACATATTGAAACCTTTCCATACAGAAAACCATAGCATACTTATGATGTGAATGTTACATATGAACATAGATAAAGAAGGATTTTCATAGAAAATAAACATGAAAGTTTTATTACAATTAACTAATTTAAGTAAGAAATTATACATGGAGTATGTTTCAGTGCTCTCCCATAATTCAGGCACTGCAGAAAAGTTGCGCTACTGTGTTTTTCATATTAATTCATTTTTTTTTTATTTGATTGGTTTTGAATCACATCTTTGTGTTCTTGTAGATGTCAGTATTGGTGGATATAGTCATGGACTGTATTGAGTGTCTAGAGCATCACTTGTGATATTTTCAATTGCTAGGAACTAGATTCATAAGACAATTTCACCTGGAATATTTTAGACAATGAGAGAAGAAGAATAGAGAAGATAAATTGTGGAAATCACTCTTTATTTTATTCATCAATGTGATAAAAATATATAATCCACCTTCCATGGAAAAAATAGAATTCCTTGGAGGCAATTTGGAAAGAGCAAAAAAGGCTTAGAAAAGACAAAAACCCCTTAAGTGGCAAAAGCAGTTTCCAAAACTATACCACAGGCTCATGAATTGGCTAAGTATGGTATGGAAGATCATGAGTGAGGTAAATAGAATGTATTGATAGATTTAGGAGAGTATATATGATGTGTATGTCGAATTGGTCAAGTGGAACAAGGTTCTAAGTCAACTAGCTTTACCTTTTCCACTAGAAAGCAGAAAAAAACATGACAAAGCTAACTAAGTAAGGAAAGCAAGTTCTAAACCATAAATGGAAAGAAATAATAAAGAATCCAATGAAATCTTATCCAGAATATTCTCTAAGGCTCCCTAAGTGACTTAGGATGGAAAGTGGTCCACTAAAAGAAAAAACTGTCCTATTTTACCTAGTAAAACTCAGGAAATTAATCATAAATGATTAATTAATTTATCCTAAGTCTAGAATGGTCTAGGTGTTTTTTTTAAATATTCCAACAACCCCCCTTAATCATGACTTTGTGTGATTGGAATTAGAAAAATATTAGAAATATATGACCCAAGAAACAAGTCTTATGGTCGCCTCGATACAAAAATAACTATTCCATGTAAACCGAGGAAACAGAGAAAACCTCATGGGAACAAAACCCTCCCTCAAAAAATGACATGCTTGATGTCTTCATACTGTCATGTTGATCATTTGAATGAGCTAAATGAGATGAATGAATTGAATGGGATGCTTCTGAGTAATATACTTGATGAAGAGCTTGTGGATGTTATGATCATGCATCAGTGCATCAATGTTGTGTAGGAAAGAACCATGTGCAGAGGCTCTATGAAACTCATATTCTGATGATGGAGGAGGATCAAATGAATTTTTATTTCTATTGTAACATATATAATCATATATGAAAACATAATCAATGATGGAAAGAATATATATGCATACTCCTTCCCAAGGAGAAACAATGAACTCAACAGGATCAATTTCTTCTGTAGTTGCAATGTGGTGCACTACTTTTCATACCTTCTTCTCAAACTGTTGTAGAAACTTTCTGATATTGAAAATGAGATCATGCAGCTTTGAAATATAAGAATGTGACTCATATGGATCAGAAACCAGTAAATATGTGGAGTCTCCATGATCGAACAAAGTTTCAGTAGGAAATGTGTGAGAAACTAGATCACCCTGGCAGCTGAGCGAGCTTGGAGAGTGTGAGGACTTGAATTTTGAACCATGAGTGATGGGGTCAGGTCCAGATGTGTGAAATATTAGTCCCAATATTTCCAAAATCATGGCTTTCCAACCAATGAAAGATACGAAAGACACAAGTGCAACAAAGGCAGGTGACACAGTGTAGGAAAACATATAATTGTGTAGTTTCTTAACTAGAGAACTTGGGGGTTGTGGGTTTTTTTTTGCATCGAATGGTTGGGAAAATGGTGTGGGAGATCTAATGACATGCATATCATACTATAAATAATCTTCTAAATCAGAATCTAAAATATTTGAATGGAGGTGGAAATACCTTTCAGAAGACAAGTCAAAAGCTAGTAAAAAATTACTAGTTTTGAGAGTAGACTTGAATGAACTGACTGAAGACTGTTCCAAAGAAGAAGTGGAAGTTTATGATTCTGATATATCAGAATGTGAATCAAAATCAAATACATAAGAATTATATTTCTCTCTAGTACTCAAATCATAAGAATTATTACCTTTGGGAGAGGCTTGGAAACAAGGTTCTTATTCTACAACAAGCTTGCCTTGTTCTTTCTTTGCAAAGTCAGGAACATCTATGTTATGCTCTTCAAGCATCTTGACCATGATGTCCAATTTATTCTTGAAGAAATATTTCTCAGGATGAGTTCCTTCAAAGAAATAAGAACACTTGGTATTCTACTTCTTCATCTTCTTGGATTTGGAATCACCATCAGAATCCTTTTCATCTGACAATATCTTATATTTGGATTTGTCATTCTTGAAACTCTTTTCTCCATGAGAAACAAGTGAAAAGTATTTGGAAGGTGATATATCGCTCATTTGGAGTAGCTTGTACTTCTCTTTAGTGAGTGAATCAATTAATGCATCCAAGCTTGGCATCTTCCAATTAGGAACTGCAAGTCTTGTGGTATGAAAACTAGACACAAATACTGAGTATTCTGAGCTCAGTTTTGACAGAATGGTAAGGATTAATTTCTAATCCTTCTTCTCTATGCCACATTGCTTGATTTGAAGCACTAAGTTCTTGAATTTTGAGATGAAATCCTCCATAGAATTGAAATTACTTGGACTAAGAGAGATCAACTCAATCTCCAACAAATGACCTCTGAGCTTGTCCTGTTTTCAAAAGAGAGATTATAGCTTTGTCTACACTTGATTTGGAGTGGATAGAGAATCAATATGGAATAGAATATCTTGAGATACATAGAAAAAAATTAACCCATAAGCTTCATCAAGCCTATTGAACCATCTGGATTTTAATCCAATAGCTCCTAGCTCAGTTTCAATCCCCATAGTGACTCTATACAATCCTCTGCTTTGAAGCTGGATGATCATATGCGCCTTCCAGTCAAAGAAATTGAAGGGAGTGAGAGTCACGGCTTTGGTTTGATTTTGCTCCATACTTATGTGCTCCTGGTGATGGAAATACCTTCAAAAAGAACTCTTGATTTTTTTTTGAATCAATCATGCCCTGATACCATGTGATATTTTCAATTGCTAGGAACTAGATTCATAAGACAATTTCACATGGAATATTTCAGACAATGAGAGAAGAAGAATAGAGAAGATAAATTAAGGAAATCAATCTGTAATTTATTCATCAATGTAATACAACTATATAATACACCTTCCATGGACAAAATCGAATTCATTGGAGGAAATTTGGAAAGAGAAAAAAGAAAAGGATTAGAAAAGACAAAAAAAACCCTAGGTGGCAAAAGCAATTTCCAAAACTGTACTAGAGGCTCACAAATTGGATAAGTATAATATGGAAGATAATGAGTGAGGTAAATAGAATGTATTGATGGATTTAGGAGAGTAGATATAATGTGGAGGTCGAATTCTTCAAGTGAAAAAAGATTCTAAGTCAACTAGCCTTACCTTTTACACTAGAAAGAAAAAAAAATAGGACAAAGATAACTAAATCAGGAAAGCACCATCTAAACCAGAAATGGAAAGAAATCAGATAAAATCCAATGAAATCTTATTCAGAATCTTCTCTAAGGTGCCCTAGTGACTTAGGATGGTAAGTGGTCCACTAAAAGACAAAATTGGCCTATTTTTCCTAGTCAAAACTCATGAAATTAATCATAAATGATTAATTAATTTATCCTAAGTCTAGAATGGTCTAGGTGGTTTTTTTAAATATTGCAACAACACTATCATAGGATAGATAAGACTATGGAGTGGGACGCAGCTTCCAAAAAGAAATGGTGGGAGGCAAGGCTCCTAAATGTTTTCAGGTGCCCCTTCATGAGATCTAGTGACTATCTCTTAGCAGAGATCATTCACCTATGGGAGGCGGATTGTGGAATATTCTAGGTCAATGATGAGAATATTATGATCACTAAATAGGACATCTACTTCTTGACTAGTACTCCTATCCATGGGGTGTGGGAGGAGCATAGCCCCATCAAAGTGGGTTTTGCACTATCGACTAGTTGATAGATCAATATTGTGGTTGGATCTAAGAGGCCCCTATTTCAAGGTATATTAGTGTGGCCCATGTTACCTCACTTCTTGTCTGAGCGATGTATACTGGTGTGGTATAGATTATGGGGGTGAGGAATCCTACCAGGATCACCAGAGGCCAACTTCAATTAGTGGAGTGGGTTATGTCTAGTCATAGAGTGGCTTGGGGTTCCATGATGATGCATCGCATGCTGCATTTGCTGAGTGAGAGAGCCTGAGGTCTTGTTGATACATTCACTTATGGGACTATGATATGTGCATACTTTTTTGTGAGGTACCCATCTATATGAATTCCCATGGTGATACCTCCAAGTGGGGTCTGAGAGGCTCAGATGGTCTAATGTGGCCATATTATGCCTCAAAATGGGAGGAGGGAGGTAGGAAACATTTTCACTCCTCAGTACCTTTGAGTTTAGAGGAAAAGGATGGATCCTATGGAGTGGAAACCATGGAGTTAGGTGAACTTTCAGGTGGAACTAGAGCTACCACTCCTAGTTCATGGGTTGTATGACTCAGGTATGCATTTTTTTATATTTTAGATATGGCATGTTCTATACATTTCATACTATATGCACATGTATAAATATATGTTTGGTATTGATGCTTTGCATGTTTTTGATTCAGACATCAGACCAATTCAACTACTTTTGGTATCGGTGGCTATGGACATTCGTCCTTTCACTCTAGTGCCTCGCCGTAGTAGATGGAATGATGCAAGGGAAAAAGAGGTAGCTGCAGGGGATACTACTGGTGAGATGTCATGTCCCCTTCCATCAATCTAATGCAAGGGAGGGAACATGACTGTAACATGGGGTGTCTAATTCTTCCCCAAAACTATAATGGTAGAATTTTTCCATTTAAATAAAATACATAATTACACACACACAACAGACATACATCAGTACATTTATCTCAAGCAAATGATACATCAACAGGCAAGGAATCCATCCCATTCTCATGCTATGCACAAACTTCATATCAATTCCATTAACATGAACAATTACCATTCTAAATTAACACATTACAGAACACAAAATGCATATAGTTTATAACACAGATAACACTTATCTTGAAGATGAAGCTGTCCAAACAGCTGGCTATGTAAGAGCAACGTTCCACCCAACCATAGATCTCTGTCTAGCTTGTATTTTTTCAGCTGTGAGATCACCACCGAGTTGGGTTGTGTATCCACTAAGGAGGAACTAGCTGGGCTCGCTCACAGCCATGGTTTCACTCAACAACTATGCTAAGCCAACACACAGTTGGTTTTTTCAAGCATATGAAAGACAAAGGAGGGAAATGCTAAGCCAGTGAGTTCAACCACAGAGCTTCATGCATCTCAAATGAATTCAACAGTCAAGGCACCTACATTACCTACCACACCCAACATAAGGAAGGTCCCCTTCTCTGTTGCACAGTCCCTCAGGCGTCCCTTCCCTCCAATGCTCTTCAGGATGGGTATAGAAAGGTCTATCTGCTCATTCTTGAGATTCTATCCTTCACTGGGTTTATCAAGCAAACCCAACCTCTGCTCAGTCATCCACACTTGGGTTTCTCACAATTCTGTTAATCAAATAACTCAATTCCGTCACTGGTTTTCTGGGCTATAAAAAGTGGGTTTTCCAATGGATTTCGGGGTATCTAATCCTCTCAAATTTTCCCCAAGGTTCATATCTATGGATCCCCCATTGGATTTTACTGTTAAATACCAAATCTAGGCGTTTTTGGCTCTTCAAAACATGGGTTCCTTCAAAGTTGCGATTTTTCTGGTTTTTCTCACTGTTGGGAATTTGTTTTTGGATGGAAAATGATGCTGGGTCCTTCCACAATGGAATGGGGATGAGGAAGAAGCAACTCCCATGAGGTAGAGTGACTTGTGGTACAAGAAAACAGAGCCCATACCTGCAAATACAAATTTTTGGGCTGCCCATGCTCCATTGAAGCGATGGACTGAAATCTTCAACAACTTCCTTACAACATAAATAAATGTCATCAAGGAAAGTCAAATGGGTTCTCACAATGAAATTTGACAGCATATGGTTCATCCCCACAACCCCCTCACCACTCCCTAGTGGAAACACATGGCCCCTTTTCATTGGTTGCTTCCATAGCCAGTTTTGGTATTTTATTGGAATATTAACATTTACATCAATTTACAATATTCCATGGCTTAATTTCGCATGGGTATCAAAATATCAAATACTTGCTTGTTTTAAATAAAATTTGAACATACACTAGCGGGGCCTTGGCCTTGAGATCCACGCTAGGGAAACATACAACACATATATACAATATTTACATTAGAAGCCAATATTTCACAGGGGTCAAAATTGGGGTATTACATGAGAGAGTAGAGGCCAGAGGAGAAACCATAGGGACGGTAGTAGATCAGATCATTGCGGTGTTAGCCTATTTGGAGGAGAGGTTATCCACATTTATGGTGGGAGTAGATGATCATCCACTATCAGAGCGGGATGGTGAGCTACTAGCTCAGGCGCTACGTTTTCCATGTGACTGTGGCCCTATATGGAGATCAAATATGAGAAGAGAAGTAGTCCCATGGCACCATGTTCGTGCAATGTAGGGAGGACATGGTCCTGTAGCTGCAAGAATGACACAAACACAAGGACCTAGGCCTACAGTAGGACATATGTGTCCACCAATGGCGGTGGTTCCCTTGGCTATTTTGGGACCATAGGCTCCATTACCTTGGGAGCAGCTATGAGTGCATGGCACTTGGATGTATATTTTTTTCATAGGGAAATGAACCCTATTTTGTATATGCCATGAGCATAGCCTATGGGAGGCGGTTTTTTTATGTACTCCCATAAGGTAGATGATTTTCTTTTGTATATGGCCTATGAGGCCTACATTTTGTACATGCCACATATCTTTTGATGATGATATATGTATGTATGTATGTATGTATGTATGTATGTATGTATGTAATATATATATATATATATGTATATATGTATATATATTTAATATATATATACATATGTATATATATTATATATATATATGCACCATGTTACCGACACTCGTAATCTATTTATGTGTTATTTGATGTATGCATATGTTGTTTTTATGCTTATATATGAGTTGATGTTGATGTGTAGTTCTAGCTACTAGCACATGTTTTATCCATACACCATGCCTTTGCTTGTAGGGTCCGATTGACTGTTGATGTATTACGTGTCAGTGGAGGACCTCATCAGCAACATGAACAATGAATTCCTTTGATTTCCTAGGGACATGAGTGAACGTGATGGTTTCAAACTGATGTAGGAGGAGCCAAACTTGCAAATACTTGAGAAAGAGGAGAAGGTTGAGGAAACGAAACACATTGTTCAACTACAAGAATATGAGTTGGGAATATAAATGGACATGAAGGTGCTTTATCTCGATGTGGAGGGAATCATGTAATAACCTAATCACCATGCCATACGTTTCTTGGTTATTAGTGATTGTCCCCAAGAAGACTCCACCTGTGTAGTATAGAGTTTGAGTGCATTTGTAAATGTCCCAAGTCGTTGATGCCAAGTTATTTGACCTACAAATCACACAATCGATAAATTTGGGGAAACAATATGACTACATTTTCATATACACGACAAATAACACTTGGTCTTATTTTCAATCAGTGGGATCAAAAACATAAAATAATATTGAATACTACATTGTATTACAATGAAAGGGACAATGTAGGAGGTGAACGATGGCATCACCATTATGACTTTGGAGACTTATGGTGTTGGTAATTGATGAAACTTATCTAAGTGGTGGATTGTATATGTGACCAAGTGGCATCCAAGGGAGAATTGTGAATCTCCTAAGGATCCCACCAAAGGGATCTTGGTGTATAGGGATTTTTTGGTTGATCATGGTTATTGTCCATGATAAATGCTAATTGATATTCCTCACATGTGGAGGACGATGTATCATCACTTGTAATTTATCTGGCTAATGATGACATGCTGATAATATCACCTTGATTGCTAGGATTAGGCATTGGGAGGAGGAATTCCACAATAGGTATCCCGGGTGGATATGACATTAGGGGAGGGGGTTTTTCTTCTAGCTTCATCTATTCAAGGCGGATAGCCTGCTCAGTGCACAATATGGGGCAATGGAAGGAATAATGTGTTACTTGTCTACATGATCTACATGGACAATTAATATATGCATGGTTGAGCTCATGCTTAGGGCTTGGAAAGGCCGAGAGGTGTGGTGAGTGATGACAGTATCAAATTCACTTCAAATCATATGGGAATGGTTCCCACATGATGAAAATCCATGGGTTTGTACTACTGGTGTTTATGTTGGAGGTACTAGCACATCTGGAGGTAATGCTAGAAACACTGGTGTCTTTGGTGGAAAGGGTGTGAGTGTTGTGACCTCTTATGGTAGTGCTTCCTAAATTGGTATTGATGCAGCACCAATATTGATAGAGGATACTTCAAGAGGTGTTTTTACAGCCACAAAATCTGTGACGCAAATGATTTCCAACGCAACTTCAAATTTAGGGAGATCGCAACAATGATGGCTATAATTCCCAAACTAAGAACATATTGTCCATGCATGGTTGGTTCACAATGCATTTATCTTTGTCTTAGTGTTGGGATTGGGTGTTATTCCGCTTGTTGAAGTGTTCGAGGCATGGGTTACTCTAATTGGGGTATTGAGAAAATTCCCAAGCTCAAGCAATGTAGGGCACAGGTAGGGAAAATTTTAATAACCCACCCTAAATTTCTATGTATAATAAATGGGCTAATCCCCATGATATATAGGAAAATATGAAGGCTATTGTATCAATGTTATATTATGTATAAATAATTTTTTGGAGAAACTCATTGAATTATACAATCTTGGAAAATCTTGGAAAATATTTTACTAAATTATAAAACCTTGTAAAATCTCGGAGAATCTTTCACTAAATTATAAATCCTTGCAAAGTCTTGCTGAATATTTTACTAAAGTATAAAATCTTGTGAAGTCTTGGAGAATTTTTTATAAAATATAAAACTATATATAGTAATAGGAAAACATATACAAAAAATACTAATAAGGAGATCAATCTTAATAAATGACAACATAACAAGCCCTCTTTTCATGGTAGTTTGGTACCTCACTCTAACTACCGTAGTACATATAAATTCACCATACTCTAGGAATATTCTTGGAAAAAAACTGACATTTTTCATCACCATGAAAAATAGAATCAATGTTAATACGAGGGCCCACCAACACCTTGATCCTCATTTAGCTCTCCATGCTATTATAAGGCCCCACCAATACCTCATTTATCCACACACCTTACCAAAGATCATTTTAAGAGAGCAATACCAATGCATATAGGCATGTTTTTAATGGATCACAAGTGTGGGAGAATCTTAACAAGAAACTAACAACTTGCCTTATGTATCTTAATTCATCCCAAAATTTCCTTGCATACAAAATTCAAGAATATTTAGTCAAATAACATACAATAATATCAATTCTAACATAGAATCATATACACCTTTCTACATGGTAGCTAGAAAAATAGAGTTAAGCATTTCATACCTTCTCTGATGCTTCATATATCTATTTTTCCATCTTTGTAAGTCTATATTTAATGTATTATCCATTACTAAAAGAGAAAAATTCATTCCGCAACAATAGGCTAACCAACCACAAAATACAATGTCAACCCTACATAAATCCTTTGAGAACCATAAAATTCAATAAACAAACAAGAAACATGTCAAAATACCTAATAACAACCAAAGCGAAAGAAGAAGTAAAGACAATGAGATTCCAAGTTGCTACACCTATGGTGTGTCCCATAAAGGAGAACACAAACACAAGTATAAACAAAATGGAACTATTTGTATGTAGCAGCATGGCCCCTTGCACACCCAAATATGTGGCTATGAATTAAGTCCTATCCCCCAGGCATGATTCCCCAAACACCCACAGAAATGTTATTGTTGCATCTTCGACTGCGAGGTTCATAATCCCCACGTTTCTTGGGGAAACTTTGGATCTGAGGTGATGGGATTTAAAACTCTATTAGATGCAAATGGGTTAATATAAGACTTGATAGTAAATATCAACTTACTTTCTCATGTGGAAATTAAGAAACTTGCAAAACAATATTCAACTCATAAAATCATGAGGAATGTAACTCCGACTTTGATTTCCATGATTAATAGAAGGAGAAAGAGCCCATAGAAATCAGGGGCTAATGGGAGTTGCCTAGCGATTTTTATGGGATAACAGGGGTTTAAATCGATTTTTAGAGGGGCCAAATTGTTTTATCTTTCCTCCCCATTTTAAATTCTATGGGGATAACTTTATATTCATTAAAAATAAATAAATAAAATGTGGTATGATCATACCTAATGAGTGTTTAGTAAAAAATTATCCCGTTAGAAATTTAAAAGCCCTAAATTTAGCCCATGGGCTAAGATTAGCCCCTAAAATTTTCCATGGGCATAGGTTAGTCGCATGTCCTGGTTGTCCACATAGGGTGCATGTTGGAGCAACTCTATGGGTGTGAGTAGTATTTGGGACTACTAGGGATTTCAAAGTGGGTTGTTTTGTGCCCTTGGAATTAGGATTAGTGACTATCGATGGTAGTTGACTCAATCATAGGTGTTTTTTTTGTAGCCTAAAGTCCCGGTGGTGGTCTTATGGTGGAAACTGGTATAAAATCATAATGAGCTACTGGATTACAATTCATCTCTAGATATGGTGGTGCAAGATACCACACAAGTATTCCCAAAGTGATCCTAGGTAGTGTAACCCATTACTTGCATTCCTTATATTCTTGTGGGGGGATACAATAACGAGATCTGAAAAAATGGTGGCATTGATGGGTTCAATATATGATCAATGTCACGGCTAGTAGGATGTACTGATGCTGAAGTGGATGGATCTTTTTATGCAACCAATTCCCAAAAATAGCATAAAAAGAACATAAAAATACTAGAAATGAGTAATCCATGACTTAATAGAGAACAATGAAGATGAATATCAAGCCTATTCGAGGGATAAACCTCCTTAACAATGTGTTGAATACACAAGACAAGAAAGACACAATTTGATGACTAAAATGAAAATTGATCCTTCCTATATATAGGAGACAAAGGTGTAAAATGACAACTAATAGACCCACGTAGACATCAATAATATGTAATGCACCACAATATAGGGGGTAATGGGCCACTATATATGGGGGTAATGTGCCAACATATAGGGATTAACATGCCCCTTCCCTTCAAAAAGTGGTGTCCTCAACACTGAAGTAGTTTTGGGTGCTGCTGTATAAAGGATTCATCTTTCCATGTTGAATCTTCCATGGGTAGGTTCTTCCATGTAATGGGATACTCTGGAATTGGCCGATTCCAGAGTTGTTTGATTCTTGTTTTAGTGATTGATTTAGGATCCAAGATGATTTTTCCTTCCTCATCAAGTTTAGGTATTATAGTTTGAACTGGTATCTTGTCACTGATTACCTTCTTTAAACATGGAACATGGAAAACTCGGTGGAATCGTGAAGATGCAGGAAGTTCCAATTTGTAGGCCATACTACCAATATTTTGTATCACCTTATAGGGGCCATAGTATTTATGTGATAATCTATTATCTGTCTTGGTGTTCTTCAGGGACATTTGTTTGTATGGTTGTAGTCTTATAAACACCTAATCCCCCACATCAAAGCTTCATTCACTACAGTGTTTATATGCTTGTTGTTTCATTCGATTTTGTGCCAACTTCAGGTTGTCCTTTAAGAGTTGAATAACTTGTTGTTGATCCTCCAAGTGGTATTCCACTACTTGAACCTTAGATGAGTCTCTTAGTGAATATGTGATTGATGGTGGATGATAGCCATAAAGTGCCATAAATGGGGTCATTTTTGTTGACTATGTATGGAAGGAAGTGTTATACCACCATTATGGGAAGGGTAACCACTTGACCCATTGTGTTTGTTTATCAACTGCAAAACATTGAAGATATCCTTTCAAACATTTCTTCATTATCTCCATTTTTCAATCAAATTGAGGATGATAATATGAGCTATGAGTCAGTTGAGTACCCAAACAAGAAAATTATTTGGTCCAAAAGTTCCAGTGAAAATGGGATCCCTATCACTTACTATAATATTTGGAGTACCATATAGTTTGTGTACTGTCTCCATAGAAGCAGTGGCAATTGTGCTAGCTTTGAAAGGGTGAGATAGTGCACAAAACTATGCATATTTAGGGAGTCTATCAACAACCACTATGATGGCATTATTTCCTTCATACTTTGGTAACTCTGTCCACCATTGGCTTGGAATGGCAAGTGGTTGTAGAATACCTAAGGCTTCCATTGTTTCCACTTTATTTTCTTGGAAAACAAAACATTATGTCACAAATTTTTGAACATCATTTTTATTTTTACTAGGGGAATCGACAACGGAGGTTGGGCTAGTACTCACGTGACACAGGGTCCAGGGGTCCAATATCGCTACCACTTTAACCCTAGGTGCACCAAAAGGCCCGAGTCATGGCACAAAATGCAAGTTTGGGGGGAATCTAACACATGACCTTCTATTCACAACCAATTTGACAACTTCCACATAACCATTTGAGCTACACCCCAGGGCATTCGAGCATCATTTTTAAGACCATCCCAAAACAATTATTTTTTGACCCTGCGGTAGGTTTTTAAGAAACTTGAGTGCCCTCCTATCGACAAGGAGTGGAATTCCAAAATTCACTTTTGCTTGAGTTGGGAATTCTTACAAATAGATAAGCGATCCTTGTACCATAGAAAATGATCTTTCCACATAAATGTATTAGAGGCACTGGGATCCTACTTCAGATTTTGAAAGAATGTCCTGTTGTAGGTACAACATATCCCATGCTTCATTCTGATCATGGGAGCCCCATTTTGTAAATATAAAGGTAATTAGGTGAGTTTTAAATTTCAGTTTGCTATGGAATCATACCCTTTGTTTGGATTTTTTACTTACCATAATTTCCTCCTTTGAAAATTTCTAAGTTTCTGGTTGTTTTCTTGATTTGCAGAAAACCTTAGATGATTTTCCAAAGATCATTGTCTTACTGCAAATCCTGAAATCCGCAATTGCGGATTGCGAGAATCGTTTATTTATCATTTTGGAAATTCGTCAACCCGAAACCCACAACCTGAAATTGCGGGTTGCGGGAAGATAGTGTAAATATTTCAGAAATTTCGATTATGAAACCTGAAACCCGGAATTCCTTATTTCAGATTGTGGAGATTCATTACGCCAATAAATGGTGTAGTGTGTTCCTGAAACCCGCAACCCGCAAATTGTGGATTGTGGGAAAATTTATTCAATTTTCAATACTTGTTTCCATTTTCGAAAACCGAAACCCAGAATTTCGGGTTGCAGGTTGCGGAAACACATTTGTTAATTTTGCGAAGTTTTTAAAACCCTAAACCCACAACCCAGAATTTTGGATTGCGTATTTTAGAAATTTTGAAATGAAATTTGATTTTCCAACTTATGAACCCGATCCCGCATCCCGGAGGGGCTAATCTTGGTCATTCGTTGCTTTCAGATCTACGGTTTAGATTTTATCCGACCAGAAAACCCATAAATATACAATTTTTATATTTTTTGTTATCATTTTTACTGTCATAAATTTACACTCCTCTGTGGATTTTACTGTTATTTTCTTACTAGGGTCACCCTCATGAATTTATAGGTTGGTTTGTTGTCATTTTTGTATTTTCTATTTACGGTTTTTCCTATTTATGGTTTGGTTTTGATTTTGTTTTATCTATTTGTCAGAATTCTCAAGCTTTGCCAAAAATGTCTCGGAATACTCAGTCCAAGGCACTGAACAAAGATTCACTGACCAGAGACCCCAATTTTTGCATCTTCTCAGAAACTAGTGAGAGAGTCACTGAGACCTATGAAATGGACTAGGCTAAAATATATTCAATCTTTGACAATGATGACCTTTCGGACATCAAGGAAGAATGACTTGCCTATGACAGAATTAGATCTTTCGAAATTCATGCCATTGCGGCTCGCCCTACTCTCCTACCTTACACTGATCCTTTCAAATCGATTGTGGAAAACGCAAACCCTAAGGACCGGTCCTTTAATGACAATGCAGAAACACAATTGACTACCTTTCGCCTTGAAGTTTTGATTAGAGCTTTTTCTCTCAAGCTGGCTGTGCAAATCCTTAGCCTTGATTTCATTCAATCCTCCAAGACTAGGTAGAAGTTTGATGAAATGATGAAATCCTGGATGGTTAAACCTAGCATTTTTGTGCCGAAGGCTAATAACCTTTATCCAATTGCTTGGTTCAAAGAACCATACTTCTTATTGGAAGCCATGATTTCCAAGCTATTTTTCCTTCCGAATTGCTCATTTTTTAAAGCTGAGTGGGCTCCCATAGCTCACCATGTATTAAAAACAAGACAATCTTTCCCTTGGGCATCCATTCTCTGTTCGGAAATTAAGACAACAATTCAATATTATCAGAAGGCACCTGCCTTAAGAAAGCCACATTTTTACTTGTCAAGCTACATCCTTGATGTCTTCTTCTCTGAGTTTCAATATCCCAACTTGGGATGGAATTGGACCACTGAAGCCCCACCAGTCCATATATACCATTATGCATTGTGGGAAAGTAATTATGTGCCCATTCTTTATGGCATTTGTGACCACTTCATGGGCACTATTTATTTCAAAATATTCAAGCAAGAAACTCCCGCCTTTTTAGTTGATGCCAAAACCTTCATCAACACAATTGGTGATTGGTATGTTTATGAGTTCTTCTCATATACCAGAGTCTAGGGAAGTGACACTGTTCACTTTCTTCCCATAATAGTTCCCGATAGGTTGGTCATTCAATAGGTTTCTTATCAAATTGTCACTGATGGTGTCTACAAGAATCTCACTGGTCCCAAAAAGAGGGGTTGGCCTAAATTCTCTTTGAATCTTGGGCCATTAGTTATCCCTACCTCAACCTAGGCTACAATGCTTGGTGATCATCTGGATCCTTTGAGGTTAGGTAAATCCCCCAAAAGAAAGCATGATCCCAAGAAGTTCCTGGATGCACATTTCAAGCAGTATCACATGAAAATGGAATATGTCCATGAAGCATGCCCATATGATTCCATCTACCAAGGAGTGAATACTTTTTTTCTGAAGTATTGGAAAGGGCCAAGAGCTGAGATGAACAACAACAGATTATGGCCTATCAGAACGAGATAAAAAATCAAGTCTACAGGAAAAGAACAATGGAATTGAACCTCATTGAGCAAGTTAGGAGGGATAAAGAACAAAAGTTAAGCTAGCAAGATAATGCCCCTATGATGCTTACCTATACAAATGGAGATAAAGGTAAAGCCCCCATGGAGAATCCTCCTCAGACAAAAGCAACTGAGCAGGTTAAAGCTTTATTGCAGACCTCCCATGATTCACAGTAGCAGTTAGAAAAATTGACTTCAGTATTGGGGACTCGGATAGTGGAACCACCTAAGCTCCCTATCGATATTCAAGTGACTGCTACAACTTTGCAGGTAGTTGATGAATTGACAATGGTTAAGGTTAACTCTGTTAAGAGACAAAAAGTTTAGGTTTCTACATCAAAAGTCTCTACTGTTGATCTCATTGACAGTGACATGGAAGATGAGCCACATTCTGCATTTCAAGTAACTGAAGAAGATACTGAGAAGGTGACTGACAAGGTTATTGAAGAAATCACTGGTGAAGTGATTGACAATTCATAGGCAGTCACAGACTTGTTGAATAATATTGAGATGGATTATTCTGATCCTACTCAACAAGTATTGGAACTCACCACTACATCTAATGTTCCAACTTCATCTTTGTTACTTTCTTCCATCAAGGATCTATCTACTTTTCCTACAGGGGTGATGCCACCATTCTCCATGTCCCAATTGTTTCATATTCTGACTTCTAGAGCCACCCCTTTTCCTGGTAACTTAGTTTCTTTTACCATCACTTCATCTATTTTTGCAGAAGTCTAGTCTTCGACTGTTCCCTTGCAATTACCCATATCTACTTCATCATTAACTACTGAGAATGAGTCACCCTCAACCCCTTCTCCATTATCACCATCTTCTAATGATGATCAAGTTACTCTTTCTAAAGCTTTCATTTCAATCCCTTCTCCTACTTCTGTTACATCAGTTCCTCAGGCTCTATCTACCTCTATGGCTATTCCTCAAGTTACCATGCCCATGCCTAATCCAATGGCCACTCAAACTCCTTCATTGGTTTCTACAGAGAATGTAATCTCAATCACTTCTGAGATAATAACTAAATATGAAGATGATGAGGTAGTCCCTCTTGGACATTATTTTTACAACAAGGAGAATAAAGTAGTGGTAAAGAGAGGTAAAAAGAGGAGCAGGGATCAAGGTGAATTGGAAGTATCTATCCCTAATCAAATAGTATGGACTCAACAGGTAAGTGACCCCCAGACATGAGCAATTGAGACATCTACAACTTTAGGAGCATTTGCTGGTGCAAATCTTGATTCAGTCCAGATACTTAATAGGGAAATTGACCAAAATAAAGAAGAATTGGAAAGGCTGACAGAAGAATTGGTGAAGACCAAGGAATATCATGAGATTTATGTTAATGATATCAAGAGAATATGGGAAGACTGTTAGGAGATGTGGAGCGAAGCAATAGCTCTCTGCAGGATGAGCTTCTAAATGTACAAGCTGAGAATTCTGCTAACACTCAAAAGATATCCTTACTCCAAAAGCAATGTGAGGATGCAACTGCAAGTGCACCCTCATCTACTTTCTTTAAGTTGTCATCTCAAGAATTCAAGGACTTGGCCCTTCAAATCAACAAAGAGTATTATGAGTTTCTGGAGAAGCTGTTTTTAACACTGGATGAAATCAAGGAGACTCATATCACTTTTGGTAAGATGTCCAGTTCCCTTGAAGAACAAAAAGACAAAAGGATGGAAGCTTGAAAGGAAAATGAAAATGTTAGTGAGTGGAAAAGATATATCAAGGACATTCAAGAAGGTTTTTTTGTGCTTAACAGTTTTCAATTTAAGAAAATCAGAGGTGCATTGAACACTTGGCTTGATCTCAATCAATATGTTGAAGATATTCTCAAGAAATCTCAAGCCATTTGTAGCAGGCGATGGTATGCAACAGATAATGTCATGGAGGTTCTCTAGTTACCTGCCATGGAACTCATTGAAGATGCCTGCTCATTAAAGTTGAAGATAGAGGAGATCGAGCGCAAATGTGAAGAAGCCCAACAACAGATTCAGCTCCTCGAAGAAGTCAAAATTGATGATGTGAAGCATCTTATCAGGAAACCGGTATCCTTAGAACGTCAAATCCAAGTCTTTATCCATATTTGGAATAAGCTGGCCAAGAACGAAATGGAAACATTCGAATGCAATGCCCATCTGGGGCTTGAGTCAGCCAATTATCTGATTATAGATGAGTTGTTAGAGATTTGGAACAAATGGCAAGTTTTTCTAGGCCATTAGGTTATCTTTGATTTTTTAATCCCGGTTTGTGGGAATTTACTGTTTGTAATACTATTTTGTAACTCTTATTTAAAAGAGATGATTCCTCGTAGAGAGGGGATGATGGAATTTGGAGGACAAAATCTACAGGAGAGGCTAGAGATGCTATGTTTTGATACAAGCTTGTAATTTCTTGCAAATTGTTATTGAATACAGTAAAGTTATTTTTCAGATCCACTTTTGTTTATTTGTCAAGCTTATTTGATGAATGTGATTTTCCTCCAAGTTGCTTATGTGATACTGTTTTAATCTTTGCAATTCATTAAACATATTAATCTGCAACTCTAGTTTATCATTGCTTATAATTCATGTGTTCATGAAGGTTTTAAAGTGTTTATTCTGATTAAAATATTTTATTGATTTCTACAAATGATTCTTTCAGTAAGTTACAAATAGTGTTAATTTTTCAATTGACATATCAATTGTAGATTAAGTTTTGGATGTATAACAAACCTCAATTTGTTATTAGTTGATTTTCATTAATTAATTACAACTTGAACAAGATAAGTCATTGATCTTTATAAATTTCTGTTTAATTGATAAATGATCTTATTTATTCACACATCAAGCTGATCTGCACCTATCCCAAAACAACTTCTTAGAATAGGTCTAACTTAGCTTAGATTCATTTAGAAATATTTGTGTTTACAGACTTCTACACTTAGTTTTTTCTTCATTTGGAAACTAATCCTTTGGATCAAAACCTACCAACTGTTAGAGAGCCAGCAGAGGCTGAATATCCATGGGAGATCACTATACCAAACAGGCTAAGGATAGAACTCTCCTTGCATAGGGCCTTTTGAAGCCTTTCAGTCTAGGTTTCCCCCCTCTATTGAGAGCTTAGGAACCCATTCCAGCACTTTGCATACCCTGCACATCCAACGCCTCAACAAATGGTGCTAAAAGGAGGGCCAATAGTAAACTATGCCTAAACAGAATACTCAGAAACATCCTCCAGCAAGAATACCAATTGTCACTTGTAGCCACACACAAGCATCTACTTATGTTGAGCAATTGGTGCAACATCCTAATACTATCCCCGCTACCCCTTCAACTCACCAAGATCCTAGAACAAGGGACGTTATTATCATATCACCCACCAAAGGACCTATCTTACTTGAAGAGATACTTAAAAGGTATAATGATAGTGCTGCTAGGTTACAGCAAAGGCTCTCTGTAGAGAGAAATCAAGGATTAGCAACAATTCACCAAGAAAACACTAATCCACATGAAATTATTCAAGATAATCAAGATAATCCAAATTCAGCACAACAGGATACTGAACAAAATAATTCTTCAAACCAACATCAGCTCCCTGAGTTTGATCTTAATTTATTGTTTACTGAAACAGAACAAGTCTCACACACTGTTCCTTCAGGTGGATCACCACCCTCTCCGCCTTCATAGTCATCCTCCTCATCTGAGAGTGAACATTCTTCTAACTCTTCATCAGAAGAAGAAGAAGAAGAAGAAGAACCTATGGCTAGGGAAGGCCAGAATAGACCTTGGTTCTACCAAGATGTTGTGTTCATAATCGAGGATCAACACAAATTTCAAAAAAACCCTGAAAAGTGGCTTCCCAAATTCAATCCAGATGACAAGTCATATGCATTGGATCACATTAAAACCTTTATGCAAGATATTAGAATTTGGAGTGTTATACATGAGGATGTGGTTTGCAGATTCTTCCCTTACACATTTGAAGGCAAAGCATCCACATGGTATTTTTCCTTGGAAGCCAGAACAATAACATTATGGGATGAGTTTGAAAAATTATTTATCCAGAAGTTTGGGGATGAAAAAACACCACAGGATTTAGTTTTGGAATTATCTTCCATGAAAATGAAAGGTAAATAAAGAGTTAAAGATTACAACCAACGATTTTCTTACCTCAAGAAAAGAATACCTGCCACTGTTCTGCCAGCAGAATAGATTTTGGTTGCCTATTATGAAAAGGTTCTTTATGTTCCCATTGTAATGTGGGTAAAAATGGCACATAAAGACAACTTCTTTGAAGCTTATGTTGAATCCATTCAAGTTGAAAATGATATCCATTGTCTGAAGGATAATCCAGATGCTGTAGAAGATCATCCCTCTACTTCCACATCTAGGAATAAAATTGACACTACTCCCAAACCCCCTATCCAAACCAAATATCCCTTTGAAATGAATGACATTATGAAATTTCTACAGAAAATGTCAAATGAGATGGTTGATATTAAAAAGAATAATAATGAAAACCAAAACAACAATAGAGGTTTTGTAAGGCCACCTTTCAGGAGACCTTATCTACCTCCTCAAAATCCACCACCTCCTAATCCTAACGAGGGATTGACTTCTGAAGAGATTTATTCCATTTTCAAAGTCCTTGCTCTTAATTAAAAAAGAAACCCTGAACCTTCTGAAGACCAACCAAACCAAGATCCATAGAACCCGGAAGGAGAAGATGAAGAAGAGGATACTCAGGTAAATACTGTTAGTTATTTCTCTGAATTGCCAATGAATGAAGAAGAGGAAGAACCTGAGATAGTGTTTAATGTTCAACATCCCTATAATACTAGGTCAAGACCACAACCCACTCAGGAGCCTTCATATTCAACACCGCCTCTCAATAAAAACAAAACTATTGCTCAAAAGGATACAATGATCCCTGAATTGCAATATAGTTTAGCTGAAGATTTGAAAAGAGTCAAAGAAAACATCTCGTTGTTTGAACTTCTAAAAATCCCTTCTACTCGATCAATTAGTGGAAAAATATCCCTTGAGATTCTCTAACCAGTCTTTACTTAACCACATCCTATAGGCTTCAGGGATATCATCTACAACAATGTCAATTGTCTGATGAATCCGAGGATCAGCATACAAAGTCAACAACACATTTCTCAATCTCCCTAATACTCTTACTTTAGATCTATCTAGTTGGAAAATCTGAGTAGGAGAGGGTTCCCAAGTGGCATTAAGTTTTCTGCAGACAGATAGTGGCATTACATTGGAGGAAGCTCCAGAGTATATCATGCAATTGTGTACTTTCCTATTGAAGATTTCAAAAGTTAGCAAGAAAGGAGGTGTCATCTTGCTTCTAGATTTCTGATCTTTTGGCTTAGTGAAAGAATTTAAGTTGTTGTTCTGTAATTCTCTTGGTTGTTTGATTATCATGCTTTTGGGTAAAGAATCCCTTAATGCAAAATAACATTTTCATTAGTTGATGATTTTGCAATTTCAATAATAAACAATTATGGAAATTGTAATTTTTATCATAAGTTGCAATTTAAGGATTTCTTTTATCAATAATGCTTCACATATCAATGCAAGGTTGCAAACATTGGAAATAATTATTTCCAATTGTCTTAACAAAATATATGATTCTAATCATTAATCTTATCATGGTGATATGTCATGTTATGTAAATAAACGTATGTGATAGATGAAACCTTTAAATGAATTTTTTTTAAGTAAACATTATAATTAAATAGCTCTTTAAACATTCATTTGTTTTCAAATAATCATAACTATGAAAATATTGCCAACCACCATAACTATGAAAATATTCATTCGTTTGTTTTCAAATTGAATAAATTCTAACTAATACATAACTATCATAACATGTTCATTTCAAAATATTCATTCATTCAAGTTTTCAAATTGAATTTTCTAACAAAACAATAATTGAAATTACATTTAACTTGAAATTGTTAGTAACTTAAATTGCAATTAGTTAAATATGTAGAATTTAACTTGAAAATAGTGTCCAAGTGTACATTTAATTTGAAAATTATTCTAATAACATTGAAAAGTATTAGTAAAGTTTAAAAATTTGAAAATAGTTAATATGTACATACATTTTAACTTGAAAATAGAATCTAAGTGTACATTTCATTTGAAAATTGTTGGACAATAAAATTGAAAATTGTTAGCAACTTTGAAATAATTTGAAAATTGTTAAAGCAACTTTGAAATATAATTTGAAAATTATTAGCAACTTTGAAATAATTTGAAAATAGTTAAAAATATGTACATGTATTAACCTAAAAATATAATCTAAATTTGCATGTTTCATTTGAAAATTGTTCCAATTTAACATTTGTTAGCCACTTGAAAATTGTTCATTTAACATAAAAATTGTTGCAAACTTTGAAATTTAAAAAACAAATGGATGAAATAAATAAGAATATCATTATAAAAAAATATGAAACAAATTAAATTATGAAATTTAGTTAAATTTATTGGAAAATTGTTACTAATTTTGTAAATTATGTAGCATGATATTTAAATTATGATAGCATGTAATTCAATAATTTACCTTGGTTGTCCTCCATTGGAATTTGTTGCACCAAATGTGAATCTTCTTCTTCTCTCAAGCTTGATATTTGTTGTCTCATTCGTTCTCTATTCTTCTCACGCTCTTCATTGTCATTTTGTTGTCTAGCATGTTTCCTTTGTCTTTGTTTTTATTCCCTATCAATCTATAATGAAAACAAACAAAAAAAATTTCAAATTGTTATAAAAAACAACAATATGTTAGTATGAAATCTTGAAATATTCATACAAAGAAATCTTACATGTCTAATGAGCTCTAATTCAACAACATGAAAATGACAAAGCTCTAATTCAACAAGATCAAATTGACAAAGCTCTAATGGAAAAAAAAAACTAGCAATGAAGGGAAGTTGATGCTTTTACAAGGGAAGGGTAGTTGGAAACATTAATTGTTGCCAACTCCTTTCGCAGGTTCGCCTGGGCTCGTTTTATATTTTTTTTACATAGATGAACCCTCGATCAAGTTTATTTTACAGACCCTCGATCGAGTAAATACCTCAGTCGAGGGCTTGAACATACCTCGATCGAGGTCTCGTTAAACCCTCGATCGAGGTGTTGTTAAACCCTCGATCGAGGTATTTTTAATACCTCGATCGAGGGCTTAAAAAATAAGCCGAGAGCCCTTTTCACTGTAGAATGAAAGTTTTGTCTTCCTTCGACAGAGTTAAACAATGTCATTAAATGCTCATCAATGAGAGGAATTGATACCATTGGATTCGTCAACGAATCCTCTATCCAAATACATAAAATTTAAGAATTTGTATCTTCATATGTCTTTTGTTTTCAAATTTCTACTAAAACTTGCCCTAAAAAATCCTGCCAATAACTTCGATTGAGCTGAAAGATAAATCCACAACATTCAAAATGCACATCCAAAAAATTTGAAAAAATACACAAGCCCTAGATAAATGCATCCTCTTTAAAATAGTATTTTTAGTTTTGCAAATTATGTAAAAAAAACAAAAAAAATTGTGCACACACACACGTGTGCAAAATGCGACTTAAATATTCATTGGTCAGTTTCAAAAAATAATAATAAATATAATTTTTTGAGAAAAATTAAAAGAAAAATATGTAATCCCTAGTTCATTCTGTCTAGATCATGTTCACATATTTCATTTTTTAAAATTATTACTTTAACATTAAATTATTGTGCACACACACAAACTACTTGTTAATTGCTCTTCAAATTTTTAAGTACACACGTTTCATTAAATGAAAATTCGACATGATATATGACATTGGTATATTTCAAAAAAAATATCATTGAAAAGCCAACATAATTCTCTACATTTCGTTTTTCAACTGAGTGTCAAAATTCAGGTGGCAAGTATGAGTTTCGAGGGCTTCAATTTAATACATGGATAAAATTTATGTTTTTCTCCGTCATATTTGGCCAAAAAAAGTTACCCATCTTCATGGAATCACCCTTAAAAATTATGAATTTCTCCTCAATCATATATTTGTTGGAATGTCAAAATTCGAATTTAAATTGAAATTGAAATTTGAATTAAAAAAATCATTAAATTTCAATATGTACTTATCTAAATTTCTTACAAAAAAGCGTGAATTTATTATCAACCACATGCTTGTTGAAACTTGAAATTGTGACTTAGTAGTTCTCAAAATTGCAATTTATGCTCAATCTTTTTATTGTTGAATTTGTAATTGCCAAAGTTGCAATTTCTTAAAATTAAAATTGCAATTTAAATAAAAAAATACCAAAAAAGAACAAAGAAGCTCTAACCAATATAAACTTTTACCATGAAGAATTGAACCCCTAAGATAATATTTTATTATATTATCATCACTACAATGTTTTTAATTAAATATTGTATTCATCTCTGAATCAATGTTTTCTTCCCCACATTTAGAGTATAATAGGTATGTTATCATGAATAAAAAACCAATCTTAATTTATTTCACGTATATACAACATAGGATGCATGATGTTTTCCTTGAAATTATAGGGTAGAAGTGTTGTAATCATTTATTCTTTGTGGTGATTTGCAACTTGTATTTTAAATATTTTTTTGTTTATTTTATACCATAAAGTTAAAATAACATTTTCTTGTAATGTAAAAGTAAAATGGACATAAATTGCATAAAGAAAATTTGTCCACAATTATATAATGTGATGATTATAAATGATATTAATTTTTACGCCCACAATAATTTTATCAAGTTATTAATAATTATCTTGAGTTAAATATCAATACTTGATTTTCAAACTTTACTAGCAATTATCAAACTAAATGTACAATTTCAAGTTACTAGCAATTTTAAAGTTAAATGTACAAGTTACTACCAATTTCAAGTTACAAGCAATTTCAAACTTTACTACCAATTTTAAACTTTACTTCTAGAACAATTCTCAAGTTTAATTAAGTTAGCAATTTCAAATTTCAAGTTACTAGCAATTTCAATTTTTACTTAGAACAATTCTTAAGCTAAATGTATTAGTTTGAAAATTCAATTCACATGTAATTTTGAATTTTTCAATTTCCACATCAAATTTCAAGTTACTAGCAATTTTAAAGTTCAATGCACAAGTATCAAGTAACCAATTTTCAATTTGTTAATTTACATGTTATGTAGGGAGAGATTATGGTCAAACATCACATCATGGTGATTAAGAACCAAATGACCCTGTGCCCCCTCACGATCCTGATCAACCATCACATGACACCTTTCCCTTTCACATTGAAAGTATAATTGGGAGTTGCAGTGGGGTTCGAAGGAGTGGAAATTTTCTAGAGGATTGTGCAATTGTTTCTACATGAGAAGAGATTTGGAACTCGATCCCTGGTCGGAGAGTTAGAGAGCATGTCAATAACATAATCAAGTCATATTTTGAACAACATTCAATGATGACACAAGCTCAAATCCTACATGGGTTGATAAAACACAAAAAATTGAAATGTGCCACAAAGTTGTTGGGTTTTCGAGATGTTAAAACAAAAAAGACATGCGATAATGCAATAGAAAATGTAAGAACTGCATTATATTCGTTTGGAAAATCAAGAAACAATGATACCCAAGCTGCTCATAGGGAAATTACAATGGCTGTTGTGGCACAAATTACCTCAAGAAATAGAATGGTATCAACAATGGCATCATTGCTCAATGTTTCAAAAAGAACATTGCTCAAATATACTAAATTTAGGGTCTGGATAGATGAAAATGATGAAGATGCTTGTTGGGCTCTTATTTGTAGGGAACCCTATCGAGGAATGATGGCAACATGAATTAGAGAGAAGGTGATAGAGTTTTGGGATAGCCATTCTCGTGCTATTCCAGATCGAAAGCATGTCCCGTGACAACGTTTATCCAAAGGCAATTATCAGGAGCATTGTAAGCATGTGATGGAGATTATGAGAGTTGCACTTTACAAGGAATTCCAAGAAACCAATCCTGGTGTTCAAATATCATTTAGCATGTTCAACAAATTGAAATTGTGGTATATTAGGCCGAATATGATTCACAACACTTGTTGCTGTCGGTACCATATTGAATTTCAACTATACTATGACACATTTCTGGATTTTTGCAAAAGGCACTGGAACAGTGTACTAGCTCCTCACACAGTGCAAGATTTTATTTGTATGATACTATGCAACAGGAATCCTGAATACGTGTTTTTCAATAAGAGGTGTGTAGGTGGTATAAAATGCCATGAATGCAGTGATTTGACATTGCTCCATAGGAACTTTCCTATTGATCCAACACACCATGGATTGTTAGATATTCCCGTTAGGTGGAAGAGGCACGAGTATGTCACCATGAATCAATCATCTTCTTCATTTGTGCTATCCAAGAGGATTGACTTGCTCGATGATGAGATTCCTATTTTAGATTTCATGGAGAAGTTTCAAAGTCAAATTTATAAATACATAAACCAATCCCATAGGTCCAAGTGGCAAGATTTACAATTCAAATATTCTGGTACGGTATTTGAGCCGGTCACAATCTTATCAGTGGTAGACTTTGCAAAGAACTACACCTTTGCTCCTCAGAGAGAGATACAGAGTGAGTACTATCACTCCGACCAGGTGTCTATCTTCGTACATGTATTGTACATACATGCTTAGGAAAACATTGATGGTAGGGATAGCACTCCTCAGTCGCTTGAAGTGATCAAAGAGTACCATTTTTATGTTAGTGATGATCGTGAGCATGAGACATTGTTCGTTCAACACTGCTTCGGGTTGATTTATGATTCATTTTGGCAGAGAGGTGTATCATTTACTGAACACTGGATTTGGTCAAATGGGTGTGCAGGGAAATTCAAATTGGCACACACATTTTATTGGTTGAGTCACCTTCACAAATAGACAGGAATCCAACACACCTAGAGATTTTTTGAGATAGGGAATGGAAAGGGTGGACATGATGGCGCAGGTGCATGTGTGAAATGAGCACTTCGGAGGTACCAGATGAGTCATGGTGCAACCCGAATCAAATGCTCCACTGAAGTAGTTGATTGGTGCACACTCCATTTGGGACATCAAGGTCGCAGACAAGAAAGGCCGATGTGCAGGTAATAAAATCCAAACTCAATTAATAATGTAATAACATTCAATATCACCATTCCAAAAGAACACATACTCGATAGGAATTTACATATGACAAACTGAATTCCATGTAGATTCTTTTGGGATGTTTCCCTTGGATATGTTAATAGATCCATGCCGTGGTATTGTGAGACCATCCCTGGTACGAGGGAATTACATTATGTTCGAAGTAAAGACTTGGATGACATATTTTCCATTGAAATGAGGAAGTATGCATGTTTTTGCGATTTTTTCATTGATGCAAATGGATGCGGGCTTGATCACTGTGAAAATGATGTATATGTGAAACCATGGAAATATGTCTCTCTTAATCCAAAGGGACCACATCCAATTCCAACATGGCAAGAGATGCACACTGAAGAGGCAATGGTCTCATTAGATCATGCTCGAGTTTCTAATATGGTTAGGGAAGGTACAAGAGTCTTCAATAAGTTAATTAGATCATTATATATTACACATATACAAATGTTGTAGAAATGCACGTAAGACATTTGAATAATATTTGTAATGTATCTTGCAGGTGATGTATTTGTTGTCATTACACCCCCCCACAACCAAGAAAATGTGGCATACTATTTGATGCGGTGCACGCAAATAAAAAGTAGGTTGGTGCGACCCTACCAAGATGGGGACTTCACATACCAAACTGGAGACATGGTTCTAATGGGACACTTTTTTGAAAAAGTGAAAAAACAGGGTAATCATATTATTTATAGAGATTTTATGCCTAAATATATATCATGTCAATACAGTCATTTGGTGGTGGCAGCTTGGATACATCTAACAGAAATCAAGATGAAGAGAGGTGAGCCAAAGATATGGAAGATGACAGAAGCTGACCATGATCGTATTATGGAGACTTGCATTCCTATAACCCATTGGCCAGATGAATGAGTTACATGTATGCCACTTGCATCATTGGCATAGTTTTCATGTTGTCTTGTGTAATGTTTTTTTGGATATTTTTGTGGAGGTTGTTTTATAAATGTGTTTTTGTAGATGCTTTAATGTCAAGAATACAAATACCAGATGGAAGGCTTTTGTGAAATTTGGGTCATGGTGCTCCAATGTGAATACACTTGAATGTATGGTCAATTCTCCATGAACTTCATCCATAAAAGTTTTATAGATATTTGTTTAGATGCTTTAAAAACAATATTAAAGATATAATAGATAGTTGAATTGTAATGTGTAGACAATATAATGTAATTGCAAAATTTCAATTTTAAATTGTATTGTACATTCTAATTTTAAATTTTGATTTCAAATACAATTGTAATGTAATTGAGAATTTAAAACAAATCTATATACAATGTGGAATTGTAAAATTTAAATTTTGATTTCAAATTTACAAAATTTTATACATTATAATCCATTCATTGTATTTCGTCATCAATTACATTGTATTTCATTATCAATTATATAAAAATATTATCAAATACCAATGTATTGAAAAAATGTTTCATTCAACAATAATCAATTAGTTTTGTTATTAAGAACATATCGAAATTAGGACCAATTTTTTTTGCCTTTCCTCATTCCATTTAATAAAAATATTGGCACTTGGTGCTACATGGAATATAACATAGGAGATAGAGGGTACAATTCAACTAAAGGGCACTTTTTCATTTCTTATATTAACTAAATGGTTATGCACATTGCCAAGAAAACAAACCATACTTTTATGACTTTAGATTAGAGCACACACTTAAAAGAAAAGAACACAAAGATTACCTACATACTATATAGCTTGTAATTAGAGAAATTTGTATCAAGGGATATTTCACACTCTCAATGGACTAAAACATTCTTGTATACAACAACACATTGAATTTTCAATTGAAATTACACATTTAATTTTCCATGTAATTGAATTGGAATGTGGAAATTATAAGTGAATTGTAATGTGTAGACAACATAATGCGAAATTTCAATTTCAATTTTCAATTTTCAATTTCCAATTTTCAATTTCCAATGTATTCTAATTTTAAATTTTGATTTCAAATACAATTGAGAATTTAAAATACATATATATACAATGTAAAATTGTAAAATTTAAATTTTAGATTGTACAATGTATTCTAATTTAAAATTTTTATTTCAAATGCAATTGTAATGTAATTAAAATTGAACTTGTAAATTTGAACAACACATTGAATTTTCAATTGAAATCACACATTAATTTTGAGATTTTAATTTTAAATTGTAATTGAATTGGAATGTGTAAATTGTAATTGAATTGTAATGTGTAGACAACGTAATGTAATTGTAATTTCAATTATTAATTTCAAATGTATTCTAATTTTACATGTTGATTTCATTTATGCAATTATAATGTAGTTGAAAACGAGCTGTTAAATTGTAATTGAATTGGAATTGAAATTACACATTAAATTTGAAATTTTACGTTTTAATTGAATTGGAATTGTAATTTCAATTTTAAAATGTAATGTATGTATTCAATTCTAAATTTTGCAAGATGTTCTCTAATGTAGTCTAAATTTGCATTTTAAATTGAACTAAATTGTAACTACACATTAAATTTGCATTTGAAACGATAAAACATAAATTTGTAACTATAATAACTATACCCAGATCTAATATAAAAAACAGTCGATTTCAAATCATATACAAAATACACATGAAGACATCAATATGATAAAATATACAAAATATCCAAAATTCCATATCCAAAGTCCATATATGATAAAATTCCATGTATAAATGATAGAAATCCATATCCAAAACATGGAAAAATATATATAGATTATCCAAAACATGAAAATATATAAAATATGAAAATATCCAAAGCATGGAAATGTATAGATCATCAACTCATTGGCCACTACCTGCACGAGGCCCTTGATCGTCCGTCTAACCGCCCCTATGTGTAGTAGACTGATGCTGGCTCTGAAACAGTAAACCATGAATGAATACATCCATATATGTCGATTCAATGGTGATATCCAAGATCTGGGTAGGAATACGGGTAGATGGCCCTTCATCAGGAACATGTACTCGAGCTGCATCCCAATCATATGTGAAATCCATTGCAGCATTTATACCCGCCCGTAGCGATGCCTGTGTAATATGCCATTACATGGAATAAGTTAGATTTATTAAAAATTAAAACTAGTTAACATAATTTAAGTTATAATTCAAAAATTGAAACATAAAGTACAAAAATCAATTACTAAATGTGACTAAATAACATGAATTGGAACATAAATTAAAGCTCACATCTGTGTCAATACCCGGCTCATGAGGACCTTTGTAGTCCTGATGTCCATCATCAGGATCTATCCCCTTTCCTTTGCTCTGTATAATTTGAAATTAATTTGAAGTTAAGATATAAAACATAAAATCTCGAAAATTAAGAAATAAAACACAAATTAAATAAACTGAGAAATAATATTCAAACACAAATTAAATTGGAACATAAATTATAACTTACCTCGACTATTGTCGTCCGTGCGGTGAACGAATCCATTCACTATGTTAATAGTCGAATCTGAATCTCATATTGAATAATGAATAAGAATAATATATTTTTTATGATATAAAGATGATGCCAAACGTGGCTCTGATACCAAATGCGACAGAATAAACTAAGACGCGAGATCCATATTGAATAAGATATATATTATTGAATTGATAAGATGCTTAACGCTTTACAAGAGCTCGCCTTTTATAAGGTTTGAGCATTTCTTAAGAAGGGTTACGTCCCTTCAATTAAACTAATTAATAATTTAATGATTAATTTGATACAATATTTAATATTCATAGCATTGCCACTCCCTTTTAAAGAGCTTTGTCCTCAAATAAATGGTAATGAGGGATGTAACTGTCGAAATTGTTCTGATTCCCATGTTGCATCTTCTTCGGGAAGATTTTTCCATTTTATGAGGTATTCTTTAATGACTCACGTTCTTAATCTCTTCTCTCTAGTAGCAATGATAGATTCTGGCTCGAATATGATTCTTCCTTCTTCATCTAACAAGGGAATTATTGTTTGTTCCTTCTGGTGTTGACCTATCATCTTTTTCAAACATGAAACATGAAAGACATTGTGGATGCGACTTGTAGTTGGCAATTCCAATGCATATGCCACCTGACTAATCTTCTTATTGATTTGATATGGGCCATAAAAATGTGGAGCCAACTTATTTTTTCCACCTTGTTTAAGTGATAATTGTTTATAGGATTGTAGTCTTACATATACCCAATCTCCAATTTCAAATTCTCGTTCTGTTCGATGTCGATCTTCTTGTTGTCTCATTCTATTCCTGGCAGTATTCAAATTCTCTTTAAGTACTTGGACAACCTTTTGGTTTTCTTATAAATGGTCATTTATTGATGCGACCCTTGCTTGGTTGGTGATGAAATCCTTCCATTTTGGGGGTTCATATCCATATAGGGCTTGAAATGGTGTCATTCTTGCAGATGTATGATAAGTAGAATTATACCACCATTCCGCAAGATGTAGCCATTGGAACCATTTATTTTGCTTATCAGTTACAAAAAAACGGAGGTAGGTTTCTAAGCATTTATTGACAACTTCTGTCTCTCCATCTGTTTGGGGATGATAAGCTGAGCTCATGTTAAGAGACGTTCCAATTTGCTTGCAAAACTCTCTCCAAAAGTTCCCTTTAAACTTGGCATTCCTATCACTTACTATAATCTTCAGAAAACCATGTAATTTGTAGACATTTTTACAAAAAACTTCGGCTGTTTGTTTTGCCGAATCAGTTTTCTTCACTCCAACAAAATGTGCATATTTGGTTAGCCTATCTACCACAACTAGTATTTTGTCTTTTCCATCTGATATGGGTAGACCTTCAATGAAATCCATTGAAATTTCCTCCCATTTCTTATTCGGAATATGTAACGGATGGAGTAACCCCGGACTTGAGATATTCTCAGTTTTATTCCGCTGAAAAATGTCACAATCTGCAACATACTTGTGAATGTCAGCATACATACATACCATTTCAAGCTCTGATACAAAATGCGGTGAACGAATCCGTTCACTAGGTTAATAGTCGAATCCGACTCTCATATTGAATAATGAATAAGAATAATATATTTTTTTTATGATATAAAGATGATGCCAAACGTGGATTTGATACCAAATGCGGCAGAATAAACTAGGACGCGAGATCCATATTGAATAAGATATATATTATTGAATTGATAAGATGCTTAACGGTTTACAATAGCTCGCCTTTTTTAAAGTTTGAGCATTTCTTAAGAAGGGTTACGTCCCTTCAAATAAACTAATTAATAATTTAATGATTAATTTGATACAATATTTAATATTCATAGCAGTCCGCGGGTAGGGACGAGCGGATGGACCAACCGATGGCTCTCTACCAAAGAGTTGATCTATCAATGGGGTCCCCTGCATGGATCAATAGAATACAACTCCCTTAAGTATTATTGACCATTAAATTTACGACATTAATATGATGTAACATGAAGAACATATATACATAATTGTACAAAAGTATACTTGTCTTGTAGAGATGCATCTACGATACAACTGAAAGTATGCATCTCAGGATGTCTCAGCATACTCCAGTACGGCCTCTCCATCGAAACTCCTGAGCATTTCAGTAGGGTCAAACTCTATCTCTTTCTTTGTAGGTAGAGGGAGTGTTCTAGATGCCTCTCCATGCGTAGCAACAACAACACTACCCATGGTAGTGAACAACAAGTCTGCAAGGTCAGCTCTAGCCTCTGCAGCAAGCTGGGATAATTATGCCACATCCCCCGACCTGATAATCGCCTTGTCTATAAACGGTACTAACCTCAAATCAGGTGGCACAAAGGTAGGGTCTGTCCAAGCTCCAGGATGTTGGTTGGAGCGTCCCCTACTAGCCCCATAGAACGGGGACCCTGTGCTCGTCTAGTCTGGGTGCATGTCCAAAACAAACTCTGCATAAACATGTTTTGCAAAGTACAATGGGACCTGTTCATGGTGGGGGAACATCCCCCACGCTCCAACGAATCTATCGTATAGATGTGGTGCAGCGGCTTCCAACTTAAACTCCCTGAGTCTAAGTGGTTGACTGGAAGGGTGGTCAGGTGGGATGTCGAACAAAGTACCCTTGACATCATTTCCTCTTATGGCGACTTTGACATCCTCCCATTTGTGGATCCCAATGACATCCTGTCTCCACCTCTAGCATGAATGACGCTAAATGTCACTGAGAGGTCCCACCCTCTTATAGAGGGCCAACATCTCATCAACTGCTGATAACATCATGGATAAAGATCGCCGTGTGGGAGAATCCTCCCTCAATGTGCATGCACATGAGTTCAACCACTCTAGTTGGGCAGTGATATCAGTGAGAGTGATCCATGCGACCTCATCATCGTGCGATCCCCCTGATGGGGCACCTGCGATCTAAACCAAAACACAAATGTTACTAAAAATATATATTATACCTTACAATTGAAATTCAATGCATTATATACTAAAAATGTATCTAACAAAAAATATGCACCTGATGCACTCGATTCTTGCTACCCATCCCCCACCTAGGGATCAACATGTATGTCCTCGAGAGGAACTGAGACACTAGCTCTCCTGTTGCTGCCACCAGTGGGAACCGACCCCGGTGTGGCCGCAATCCTTGGCGAACAGGAGCGTTGCCAATGGCCGCCCTCTTAGGAGATGTTAGATCCTCTCATGCGTCGTGGAGCAAGAAGCAATGAAGATCTCTCTTCAAAAATCTCTGCATCACATTTCAATTTCTAATTCTAATTATTTTTCAAATTTCACATTTAAAATTCAAATTCAAATTTCAAATTTTGCATTTCAAATCCAAATTCAAATTTCAAATTCAATTCAAATTTCAAACTCTATTTCAAATTTCACAATTCAAATTCAAATTTCAATTTCAAATTCCAAGTTTCAATTTCGATTTGAATTCTAATTACATTTCCAATTCTCAATTTTCATTTCTCATTTCAATTTCAATTTTCGATTTTCAATTCAAATTTCATTTCAAAATTCAAATTCAATGTCAATATCAATTTCCAATATCAATTTCCAATATCAATATCATTTTCATTTTCAATTTCAAATTTACATTTCAATTCCAGTTTCAATTTCCAATTTCAATTTCGATATCATTTTTATTAGCAATGCTAGCATCATAGGGGCCTAGGCATAAAATTTAGTTGTTCAACACTTGTTGCGACAACATACAGGTATGGGATGGAGGGGAAATGGAATCAATCCTAAGTCAACTGGGGCTCGCTACATGTTTGAGTCTCGATAATCTACCTTTTAAATTGAATCATACTAACCTATGTAAAGGTATGATGCATACTAACCTATTGCTTGATATTGTAATGATGATCCTACTTGATTATAGATAATGATGCAAATTCTTCTTATGTAAAGGCGTGATTGGTGAATGTGTAGTGTTAATGTGTATATGCATGGAATGGCTAGTAACAACATCGTAATCCTATGTGTTTATCATTGGGAGAGGGTTGGACTACGTGATAAAAAATTTTAGTTGTGTTCCATGGATATATAGGGTTATCACTCATAGGAGGTGATTGACCAAGGTATCCCAAATGAATGATGTATCTACCACCAAAAGGAATTGTTTTATTATATGGAAATGCTTCTCGTAATCGAGAATCAATTTGAATGAACAACCATGGACCTATAAATCTCATAAGTTACTATTAGTCAAGCAATCATGGACCTATGGACCTCTACATTGGGCCCTAAAATAATATTTTAGGAATCTAGGACCAATAGATATGGTTGACACACATGTCTTGCTGAAAATATTCTTAGTCTCTATGTGTACGAACTAATGTCATTTTAAGGTTTTGATTACTAGTGATGGGTTTACATTTAAAGTTGGATATGGATGGAAACATTCAGTTTTGTGCACTAGGGATGGGTTTTGGACTATGGTTCAGGAAGAAATTAAGGGAATTATACCCTAACATAATGTTATTAGGGTAACGGGAATTGTTCAAGGCCATGAACCATAGAATAGATGTTTAATCTAAATAGTGCATGCAAAGAGCTTTGAATCTAGAGGTGAATGTCATATGTAAGGCCTACTATACATGTCATTTCACATAATAAAACAAATTTAAAATAAAATATTTACATTTCAACACTAGTGATTGTACATATTTGATATATCATTTATATTCCTTCTTTCATTTAGAAATTGTTGTTTTTATAAGATAAGCTTCAATAACTATTAATTATATAGATTATTGCAAAATATTTTATAAAATTATTAGTTTATATTAACATATAATTATATTAATAAATATTGAATTTAATAAAGATATTTAAATTTAAGTGTAATATTTATATTTATTTTTAAAATGTTATATAATATATATTATTAAAAAATTAATATATATATATATATATTGAATATTTAGTATAGTGAAATGGAAGGCAACTTAGTGTGTATTCTATTTTTATACACTTAAGCATGTTTTTTAAAATGAAAATGTGCATATATTATTAAAAAGTGAGAGTAACACTACAATAATATTTTATATATTTAAGTATTTATATTATATTATATGTATAAATATTAAAATATATATTTATATAACGTTATTAATAATAAATTATTAATTTTATTAATAATAAATTATTAATTTTATTAATATTCTTAATTTCATTAATATTCTTAATTTCATTAATATTATTAATCTCAAAAAATTATTGTAGTTATATTGATTAATATTTTATTATGTTTTATGTTTAATTTTTGAATCAATATTATTATTAATTAAATATTAAAAAATGCTATTCTTTTAATTTTTAAATTAATAAAGTTTTATATTATAAATATTAAAAATAATCAATTTCAAAAATATTAATAAATATTAAAAATATAATAAATTATTAATATTATTAATTTCATTAATATTAATAATCTCATTAATTTATTGTAGCTATATTGACTAATATTTTAATATTTTATTATAGTTTATGTTTATATTTTTGAATCAATATTATTATTAATTAAATATTAAAAAAATATTATTCTTTTAATTTTTAAACTAATAAAGTTTTATATTATAAATATTAAAAATATTCAATTTCAAGAATATTAATAAATATTAAAAATATTCAATGTTAATGGTTTTTGTTAAACCAACAACCTAATATAAATTTTTTTTTCAATCCTTTTGGCATTCTCAATGGATTGAAAAAAAATTGGCAGCATTCCTGCTTGTCAAAACACATTTTAAAATAAAACCGGTAGCATTTATGTGGTGAAATGCTATCGGTTGACATAAACAAAAATATTAGTAATTTAAAAAAATAAATAGAACATATATTTAAAACAAAAAATGTTTTGGAATGGTTTTTGTTTGTTTTCAATGGTGTTTTTTAGTTTCAATGATTTTTTGTTTGGTTTCGATGGTGGTTTTACTTTCAATGGTTTTTGGTTTCGATGGTGGTTTTAGTTTCAATAGTTTTTGGTTTCGATGTTGGTTTCCGTTTTCAATGGTTACATTCACAAATTGATAAAAACGAAATAAAATTTATGTTTTAAACACCCATTTTTATATGCAAAACAAATCAAATTTAGGGCTTTTTTTAGAACAAATAACAAAACAAAAAAATGAAATTTGGGGATTTTTTTGAAAACAAACAACAAATAAAATTTAAGTTTTTTCGAAAAACAAATTACATGGGGTGAAATCCACTTACCCCGTGGATTCGAAGCAATGGCGGATGGAGGTGGACATGGGGCATGCTACCTGATGTGATCGTGGGGCGTGTTGCCTGCTGTGGATGTGGGTCGTGCTGCATGTTGTGCTGGACGAAGACGCTCAGTCGAGGGCTTTGGTGCCGTCGTAATCAGTTTCGAATAGGGCCGACCGACAGGCCAAGCCTTTTTTTTTTCTGTCTCAAACCCTTGATCGAGCAATAGCTCGATCGAGGGTTTAACCAAGCCCTCAATTGAGCATTTGCTTGATCGAGGGTTTAACCTAGCCCTCGATTGAGCTATTTAAATACCCTCAATAGAGGTATTTTGAATCCCTCGATCGAGGTATTTTCAAACTGTCGATCGAGCGTTTAAAACCTCGATCGAGGGCTTCAAAATATCTTGATCGAGGGTTTGGAAAACAATTTTTTTCGCTTTCGCGCGCCAAAAATGTTGAACCACCTTCGTGGAATCACCCTCTCATTTGTGGTTACCCTACAATGGTCAACCGAATAAGATCAAGATTAGTATGGAGCCATTAATGAAGCAAAATTTGACTGATCTAGATGATTCAAGTTAACCTTCCTGTTATTTTAGCTCACAAATTGAACATTTTACTTTTGATACCTTTTTGGGAGATTTTCCTGCTAATTTATCACCAGAGAATGCACAAAATGAATCTCACATTGTTAATTCTATCATAGTTCCTTTATCTGGAACCATTGTATATAATGTTTATAATGTCAATACCAATTTTAGGATAGACCCCACTGCATGGACTTTATTTTTTCATGGCTCTAGATCCAAAGATGGAGCTGGTGTAGGTTGTGTACTTATTGATCCCAAAGGGGCAAAGACCATGATTGCTTGCAAGCTTGAATTTTATTGTACAAATAATGTAGTTGAATATGAAGCTTTGGTGCAGGGACTCAAAAAATATTTTGATATGAAGGCACAAGTCATTGAATGTTTTGGTGATTCAGAAATTAAACCAATTATACTATGAAACGAGAACTTTATACTATGAACTTGAACTCTAGATATAAAAATGTTGATTTTTGCAAAAAAACACCAAAAACACCCCCCAAATAGAAAAGTGTTGATACCAGTATACACGATTTTTTTGTTGTTGTTAAAAAATAGAGCCATGGCCTAAACATCTCATACTCTTGTTTACAATAACTTTAAAATCAACCCCTAAATTGGAATTTTTTTTTTCTTCAAGAGATAAATTACAACTTTTTTGAAACTTGCATATTAAACAAACAAACAAAAAAATCATAAATAATTTCACCACTCTAACAAATAAAAACCAAAGAAATTATGGTGCGATTCATAATGAAATAATATATTAATAATATATTAGACCATACAAGAACAAATAATTCATATAAATATTCAAAAACTTATTTAGAGTTTAAAACTTCTTTAGAGGTTAAAACTCATTTTATATTTTTACAAATTTTAAATATAAGATTTGAAATGACAAGAAAATTATCAATTAAAAAAAAGTTAAAATACTAAATTTTATAGTTAATAAAAAGTATTGTTTCCAACATTACAAGTTTTAAAATGAAACATATATTAATTCCAACATTTGTTTTGTTCCCAACTTATGTTTTACATATTATATATGAATGTAAATATTTTGATTTTGATTTGGGTGCCCAAGTGTTATAAGTGTTCTTGGATATGTGATATGTGTGACAAGATTGCCCTATTTAAAGGTTGAAACTTATTGGAACACATTGATATCTTATCGCTTAAATTGCCTAGTGGATTGGGGTTGTCAAGGATTGAAATATTGTTTATTTTTTATATTTTTTTTTTATATTTCATAACATCCCTAACTCTGAAAATTCACATGGTTAAGATATGGGAAACCTCTAGTTAAGAGATGAAATTTTTGTTTTGGAATTAAAAGTCAAAGAGTGAAAACCTCTAGTTAAGAGATGAAAGCGCTCTCTGGAACAGTTTGCGATATTAAAATGCATTTAGATAATTACAGTATTAAAATTCTTTTTACATTTGTAATCGCGTCAAACTTCTTAGCCGTGAGTGAGCAGCTCTAGCTCACTTGGGAACCCAAGGGCCGCCCTCACGGCCTGCTCGATGCCGAGGTGCTCTATTAAGTGATCTCATGACCCTTGTAAAAGTATAATTCGCAAGATTCACAAACTTCCAAACTATTTGAGTAGTCATCCACGCTTGAGCTTTATCTACATTATAAGCGTTCATGTCTTCTAGGCATGGCTTCTTAAAATGAAAAAAAGTACTCTTCTTTAGTAAGGTCATTATTGATGTCAATATCAGATGGATTTTTAGCAATGGTGACATCTCCTTTGATAAACCCGAGAGCATGGGTTGTTGTCCATCTTCTTGCAACTTGTCAACACCATAATACAAAATAAGCTTAATTACTAAATGATGAAACCCTATATCTTCCTATTGAAAAATACTAATAAAAACTACAACAAAAATTGTTGAACATAAATTTAACTAGTAGAAAATCATTGAAAAATCTTCAACTATAGGAATAAAGACTACCATAACAATATCTTAGTTGTAATCATTTTTCTGCCCCTTGTGATCCTTTCAAAACACTCATTAACATTCAATGGCCACTATCTTGACTACACAACTCCTTCCCTTCAATACCACATGGTAACTCCTTGACAACATTTTGTGACAATCTACTCTTTCTATCAATCCCTTTTGATTATCTAGATCATTGTTCAATGCAAGAGAAGAGCATGTTTATCTTTTCAAGAAAAAAGAAAAAAAAATATATTGCCTACACAAATGGTCCTACAATCACACTCTCTCTAATACCATATCAAAAAAGATAAATAGAAACATGAGAAATATATACACAATAACACAATATGGCATTATGAATCACTGATGCAATTATTACATAAGAGTTCACCGCCTTATATATGACTATCATTAAGCAAATCATTTCCACTTATAGATGTAGAATAGATTTGATTTAAACATATATATATATATATATATAATTAGGTCATAAAATGACTTTTATTGCAGCATGTAAACCTTATATTTAAAAAAATATTTAACTTAAAACAACATTGGTTTTTTTCCTTGTAAAAATATTTGATGCATCCTAAATTGACTTTTTAAAAAATATTAGTTAACAAAATTCTCATATATATCTTTCATATGATGCATCCTATTAATCTATTTGGGGACTCAAGGATAGTAATAGGTTGGGAAAATGGTAAAATTCGGATTAACGCTCCCCACCTCCAACATCTGCTTCTGTCAATTAAAGAGTTCATCACCTCCTTTGAACAAGTTTCTTTTGCTCATGTTTATAGAGAATTAAACATGGAAGCATATTCGCTTTCTAAAATGGCACTTGTTGTACCTCCTGGCATCATTGAGGTAGAAGGATGGAAAAATGAACAACTAGAGGAACAATTTTTGATAATGCACTAATTCATGTAAATCTTTGATGTAAAAGGAAAGTTGCTCTAGGAAGTATGTATGTAAATTTTAAATCCCTTGCCATATAACATAGTTTTTGGATATAAACTCCATGCGAGTGAATGTTAATATGACTTTTAATTCCAAAACAAAAATGATTTTTAAATTTGCAATCGCATCAAACTTCTTAGCCGTGAGTGAGCAACTCCCACTCACTTGGGCGCCCAAGGGCCACCCTGACGGCCTGCTCAATGCCAAAACAAAAATGCTTTTTAAATTTGTAATCGCATCAAAATTCTTAGCCATGAGTGATTAGCTCCCACTCACTTGGGTGCCCAAGGGCCGCCCTCACGGCGTGCTTGATGCCTGACATCGAGCAAGCCGTGAGGGCGGCCCTTGGGTGCCCAAGTGAGCGGGAGCTGCTCACTCATGGCTAAGAAGTTTGATGCGATTACAAATTTAAAAATCATTTTAATACTGTAATGATCTAAATGCATTTTAATACCGCAAACTGTTCTAGAAAGCACTTCCAGGATCCGTTTTGCCAGATTTGTTTTGGATTGAAGTAGCGAAGCCATCTAAGGATAGATTTGAAAGAAGGGATCGCAAAACAGCATCTAGATTGTTAATAAATGATGTTTCACTCACATACTTGTGGGGGCTGCACCCTCTGCCCACGGTTTGATTGTCGGCTGCAAGACCAGCTGCAATCACGGCCGCCACCCAGGCCTAGAATTTCAAATATATTTTATCTGTCAAAGAAATATTTCATGATGGTCTTGTATTTCTCATACCTATCACTTTAAGTCTTACACAAATTCATGAATGTCAAATTTATTTACATTTTAATAGGAGATCTCAAGACAAATTCTTTTACATTTTGAAATGAAATTTCTATTTTAATAATATAATTTTTTGCAAAAAGAAATACACTAAAACAACCATTCATAATAATAAATATACTAATGAAACTCAAATTGTATTATACATAATAAACTTTTATATTTTAGCCAAACTATATTTCAACAGCATATATAATATATAACAGTAAGATCACAACTCTTTCTTTCTCACGAAATATGAAGTTAATAAATTTAAGCTCAAACGGTGATAGATCCATATTGCAAATTACCCAGTCCCACCACTCGGAGTCGAGCTTCAAACTGAAGCATGCAGCAACCAAACCGAGCTACCAAGGTCCAAAGAATTACTTTCATTAAATAACGATCGCAGTGCTAAGTGCTATGCTTGCAAGTACAAGCACTTATGACGGGTGATGTACAGGACTGGACGTCAAATTAATGGTTTTTCTTTCTTGATACACGTAGACAATGATGTGTGGCATTTAATATTACATGTCAAATACGTTAAAATTTGCTAAATATGTCCCGTGGGACGTCAAATTCCAGGCATGCCACCACCATAATAGCCAGAAGTGGAAAATCATCAAGTTCTACCATTGGTCCAGCGATTAACAAATATTTGGCCCCCCAGTGGTATGCATATATCTCAATAACTTTCAAAACTACCGGATTCCACTGAAATCAAATTTCTTCTTCTGAAATGCAGACTTTGAATGGGGAGAATATCATTTCAATAGAGATGAAGTAACAAACACGTAACTAACTTGAATCTCACGAGGCATGCTTTGGTGTAGGTTTCGATGAAAACTAGTTTTTAATTTCTAGAAAACGACGTACGGTTGGTGAATTTCACGGCGACTCGATGCAATTGAAATCAAGTCTACTCTAAAAGAGAGGTTTGAATGGAAACTATCATCCACTGAGAAACCTGCATGGTGTGTGGCGAAGTGGCGTAGGGGTGATCTATTAAAAAATATTATTTCTTGATCATGTGTGGTGTAGGGGTGATCTGTTGAAGATTCTTGATCGTTGACAATTGAATATTTCATATTTATTAACAAGGTTTCATATTTAATACTATAATGATCTAAATGCATTTTAACACCCGAAATAGAACTTGTAAAGATTTAGAAAAAAAATATTATAATAGAGGAACTATAACTTGTAACTACAATTAATAAAATGATCAAATATATGTATATATTGACAACAACTATCATCATTTTAAAGATTTAGATTATTTCCATCATTCCAAAGATCGAAAGATTTAGGTTATTAATGTTTAATAATGATTTTGATTTTTTATAATAGGTGCAAAAGGTTTTAATTTAAATATAAATATTAGTAAAAATAATATTTATTGTACATAGGTATCTCTTTAGCTCAATGTTATGATATTTTCACAAACATATATACCTCATTTCCACAATCTTGTACATAGGTTTTCAATAGTTTAAGAATTTTGTTATATATCTTATAATAAAATTATATTCAAAGAAACAATTGATAAGAGTGGTGGGCAGGCATATAGTGGCAATTAAGATAACCCTCATTGTGAAGTTTGAAGTGTTCTATCTTTTTATATATATTTTTAAGAATGGTGCAAAGGCATATTTTATATTGCCAATTAAGATAAGCCTCCTTGTGAAGTTTGTGGTGTTCAACCTTTCTACATAGATATATAGATATATTCCATGTCTAAATTTTTAAGCCATGAACTAGGCTTTGTGTGTTTCTATCAATTATTTGTTTTCTCTAATGTGATTGTGATTATAGTCACTTTCTATAATCATATATTTTTCTTTTTAATATTGATAAAATACAAATATTTGGGCTCCTATGGAGTCTTAACACTTAGACATCTGTGTTCCAATTGATTAAATATATTTTCCCTATTTATAATGTATCATGTTCATAAAAATCAATGGTATAGGGAAGAGATGTTTGATCTAGTTTTCTCATAGAATGAAGGAAGAAAGATAAAATGGAAATATACAAAAGAAGATATTGCAAAGAACATAGTGATATAAAAAAAACCCAAATTCTATTAATGGATGAAATAGTAAAAGACTGTAAACCACAAAGTAATACAAAAATCTGTGAAGATAGATGTATGTGTCAGCTATGCTCACTCCAATAAATATTACAAGAGACTAAAAGTGCCTAATAACTGAAAGTGTTGATTAGTTTCATGTTGAAGAAAATTTTAAATTTGGCAATTTTTTGATAAGATATATTAGTAATGTTTTGACTTTCAGACTTTATTTTAGAAATAAAATTTCTATATATAATATTTTTAATATGTTTTTTACAAATATATGGTATAGTTTTTCTTGAATTTATGTGAATCGTCACTTTTCATAAAATAATATGAAATAGTATCGCTTTTATAGAAAAAATCTCTAAAAATTCATTGAAAATGGTTTTAAATGTCTTTATTTTCTGAAATTTTTTATAATTTTGTCAATAAAATGTCTTATTTTGTCCATAAAAATGTCCTATTTTCTAGAAAAAATTGCAAAATGTATATGTTTTTTATTATAAATTGCTTATAAATGTATGTTATTTTGTTAAATTTTTAAAAACACACTTGAAAATAGAAATTAAATATATTTTACGACAAAGATAATTCAAAGGCCCAAAAAAATGCCTCAGAATGAAAATGTGTGACACTGGCATCAACCCTTTTTGAAACAGAGGTAAAAATAGCTACTAAAATTAGGACAGAGAAAAACGAGAACTGTGTCGACTTCTCGTTTCATAGTACAAGTGGTTATTATAGTTAAACAAGTGAGGAATAAGATACATTGTCTCTCTCCTCGTCTGACTAATCATCAAAAAATGGTAAGAGAACTCACCAACTCCTTTTCTGCATTCAACATTAACTCTGTCCCTAGGTCATAGAACTTTGATGCTGACCTCTTAGCAAATAATGCATCTAGGTTAATTCCACCAGAAGGCCTGTCACCTAAAACCTTTTCAATCGAATTGATGTACAGACCTTCCATCCCTGATAATGTTACAAGTTGGAAAGTATTTGATGATGATCAGCAAATTCTAGATTTCCTTTCAGCTCAAGATACCTTTCAACACATGGCTATAGATGAAGCTGAACATGAAACATCCATGGCTGATTCCTCAAACATTATCCCGAAATCAGTGATTAATCTAGAAAAAATTTATGGCCTGCAAGACAAGTTTAAACACATGACCAACTGCAAGACACAAAGCTCTTCCCTGAACTATGAGCCAGTCAACCTTGATACTGAACAAGACCCTAGATTTATTAACCTTGGACTTGACTGTTCTATTGAAGAAAAAAGAGCTTTCATTAGGTTGTGTAAAGAATACAAGGATGTTTTTTCCTAGACCTGTGACGAACTAAAAACCTTTGATACTAGAATTATACATCACAACATACCTATGAAGCCAGAAGTGAAACCCTACCAACAAAATATGAGAAAGATGCATACTAGTTTGGAGTCCTCTATAAAAAAAGAACTTGAAAAGTTATTGACAACAAGAATTATATTCCCTGTCAGACACACCCAATGGATAGAAAATCAAGTACCTGCTCATAAAAAGAATGGCGAAATCAGACTATGTGGACTTCAGAAATCTGAACAGATCCTCTGAGAAGGATAACTACCATGTTCCCCCTATGGAATAGATTTTGCAAAAGGTAGTTGGATCAGAGATGTTCTCCCTCTTGGATGGTTTTTCGGGTTACAAACAAGTCATGGTTGTCCCTGATGACCAACTCAAAACATCCTTCAGAACCCCATGGGGTACCTTTTCCTACAGGCAAATGCCCTTTGGACTGATAAATGCATGGGCTACGTTTCAGAGAGCTATGGACATAGCTTTCAGAGGTTTAATGCATAATTATGTTGTAGTATATCTAGATGGCATTACTATATATTCCAAGAAATGACATGAACATTTATTGTCACATCCCCACCTTAACCTCATTACATTCAAATGTAAATGATGTAATATTGTTATAAAATCATGGTGAGGAGCTCAAGGCCAAGGCCCCACCATCGATTTATTGATGCATATAGTTTACGTGCTAACCATGAACAATGGAATTGTGAATATCATGTAAATATGCATTTTAATAAAATACCCACAACTAGCTATGCAATGCAACAAGAGATGGGGGCATGATTTTACAAGGAATTGGGAGGAAAATATTCAAACCCTTGAGCCAATCAAGTCAAGCCAAGTGTCAATGAGAGAACCCATCAAACCCTCAACTACCCATGTTGACTTTTGTACCCAATCATTGATTTCTCCCAAGAGTTCGTTGAGGTAGTTAGTGCCTTGGGGAATGGGAGGTATGGCTATCCAAATTCGAGTTTGGGCAAGCCACCCTGCATGGAAAAATGTGTTTTGCTTCTTGGTAAAGAAAAAAGACCTGAATTGCTCCCCAAGCCATTACCCATCAACTAGTCTTCCTCCCTCACGAGTTTGGAGCTACCAGGGCATTTTCCAGCCACCAGTGTTTGTGTTTCCCTTCAATCTCAGCTAGGAGAAGGGCATTTTTGTGTTGTATACAAGTGGGGAAGAAGGGGAATGGAATTGGGGTTCCATAGAGACCGTCTTTGCTGTTAAATGCTTAGAGAGTTGGGGAGAAAACGTTTTTCCTCCCTGTGGATGCATTTCCCTTTCCACAGTACATTTTGTGTGAGGCACGATTTGGGAAAAACCCATGGCCATCCTGTTTGTAAACCCCATGAATGGAAATGTGTATCCATGCCCAGTTTTTGAGTTGATGTGTGTAAGAGTATGTTGGGGTATGGGTTATGGGTCTCCATTGTTTTGGCTTGAGCTTGTGTGTAAGCAACCAGGGTTCTGATGTAGCCTGATAAACCCAACTATGGATTGGCTTGGCTCAAATGAAATGCTTAATTGGCTGTGTATGAGCTGAATGCCCTATTTTCCTTGTAATAATCATGCCCAGCTCAAGGGTGGCCTTCGGACGGACTAAATATATGTCATCAAAGAGTCTACGGTTGGGTAGAACATTTTAGCTACATAGCTAGTTGTTTGGGACAATTGCACAATGAAGATAAGTGTTCCCTGTCTCTGTATTTTACTTTTGTAATGTTTAATTTGATGACTGATGATATGCTGTATGCATGAGTAATGTGTGTGGATAGTTTAATTATGCTATGCATAATTGATTTGTTTTACATTTGCACACAAATGATTCATTCATATGATTCTAATGAATGGGATTAGATTATGTGAAAGCCCCAGAGATTGGCATCATGTTCCCTCCCTTGCCTTGGATGGATGGTGGGTATGTCACAGATGGTATCAGAGCTGTCGGTTGCAGTATTGGGCCTTCATGGTATACCTATCACAGCTTGCAGGGGTAAGTATGCTTCCTGCCTAGCACAAACCGTTAAGAAAAGTTTCAAAATTTTTCAAAAAAATTTCTAAGTGTTTTTCCTAACTGATTCGGCGAGTCTTGTGGAGTTGAGCCGATGTGTTTCGGCGAATCGCGTTGAGTTGCACTGAAGTTGCCAACAAATCTTGGCCAAATGCTCTACAATTGGAATGACAGAAAGAGTTGGCGAAAGTTTTCTGGAACAACGGAAGAGTCGGAGAAAGTTTTCCGGAACAGCGGAAGAGTTGGCAAAAATTTTCCGGAACGGCGGAAAGAATTGGAAAAAAAATTTTGGAATGGCGAAAAGAGTTGGCAAAAGTTTTCCGGAATGGTAGAAAGAGTTGGTGAAATTTTTCCGGAATAGCGGAAGAGTTGGAAAAAAATTTCTGGAACAATGGAAGAGTTGGCGAAAGTTTTCCGCAACGGCGGAAAGTTATGAGTTTTGGTCCGAAATGGCGGAAGAGCTTAGCGAGTTGGTGCGCAACGGCAGAAGGACTCGATGAGTTGGTCCGAAAAATTTCAAAATGTTTCTAAGTTTTTACGGTGGAAGAGATAGGCGAGTTTCTCCGCAACGACGGAAGAGAATTTCCAAGTCTGCCGAAACAGAGGATTTCTGCAGTTTTTTCAGTGAGATTTTCAAGTGTCGAAAATAGAAGAATTGCCATGAACTTATGCGCCAGATTGTGCGAAATTGAGAAATTACAAAAAAAAAAAAAACGAGGGCGCTGCCTTCAACCCGTTCTGCAGTGGCGCAGGGAAGCCATAAGGGGGCAAGCCCCCTTGACCCCCGTCGCCCCTCAGAGATAGTTGTTGAAAGTGTGAGATGCATTCTCTATGCTTGGAATGGGAAGCAGGAATTGTATAAAGGGGGTGTGGAATTCTCAGCATGGGTAATTGGTAGTAATATCCATTATGGAGGATGAAAGGGATCGAGATCCCATGAAATTGGATCAACTATGATATAGAAGGGGAAATTCCATGCTACACCGAGGAATTGAAAAGGGATAATTCCTTAACTCCTCTCTTGCTATTGTATTTATATTTCCTGAGTTTCATATACTGAAATTTTTTGGCATAGGGATGGTAGGAATGCAAGAGAATGGCACATTAAAAATAAATTAGTGGGCATGATTAAAGAATCATTGCATAATGCATGAGCATGATGTTGCACATGGGTAAAAAGTAGTGAGGTTTTACATATGCAATGAACCACTTAAGATAATTATTGTGGTTGCTAACAATTAGTTGTGTTCGCATGGGTTGTAGGACCAAAGAAAACCGAAGCATGGCTAAATATGTGGATGATGATTGTTGCATATGACCAACAACCTTATGAGGAAATGATGGTGCAACAAACCTATGATCGTGAGGTTGGAAAAGGGACTGTGTAGCCTTGGTAAAAGGCCAACTGATCAGGTAACATCAAGATATGTTAATGACAACCATGCAGATAATGGTTAATTGTGCTTAATTGCATGAATGTTGAAAGAGGACTTAGTAAGATCTCTTCAACTATGTTTAAACTACACTATTTTGGTTTGCATGTGATATTGAGTTCCTGGATGTGAATATAATCCTAACAAGTATGGTCAAGTGTGGGTGAGTGAAGGCAAGGAGCCTTGCACCCTATAGTTCTTAGAAACCTCAATGCATTCACATGAAAATTATATCATACCGTTTGTGTATATTGGTTGTGAGTTTAACAACCAAAGAAAGTAAAAGGATTATGTAAATGTTGTGAATGTGCATGCATATGTGTGGGTGCACAGGTTGAGATGCGTTGTGTGAATGCATAGTTGTAATATATATGTTTCAATGCAATTATATAATCAATGAAATGGTGAACCATTGTTAATACTGAGACCATTTCATAAGCTGCTGTGAATGCAAGAGAATGATTGCATGTGGAAGGTAGACATGTGATGGGCTACCAGAGCACTCTATTGGAAGGAGAAAGTTGCATGGAATATGAAGTAATGAGTATTTACAGTTTATTTAAATTGCATGGATAGTATATCTATGTCTTGCAATTATATTATGATAATGATGCATATATAGGGATATACATTTCATTGCATTTCAAATGTTAACAGTTGAAGGTGTTTGAATTACTGAGTGTTATAATTCTGAGATCACTTTAGTGACTATTGTGGCAATGAAAGGATTATATGCATAGATACTCACAACGTGTTTGCCTGATTGAAGTTTTAGTTTTCAGGTGGAAAAGTATTACATATGGCAATGAGGATAAGTCCATAGTAAAGACCGAGATCTACCATGTGCAGAAGCCAAAGGTTATGAGAAGGTTCTCATGGTTGTAACTTATGCATGAAACAAATTTGAAAATTGTCTGGTTTAAGTTTATGAAAATAGTCTCATGGTTGCAAATCTAGTTTCTGTAGGAGACAAAATTGTAAATTCATGTTGAATTTAATTATTAATGCCATTGATTGGTTATGAAGCAATCAGATTTGAAGTTATTGTTAAATGTTGCTGATTGTTTGGCTATTTGATAAGTGTGCCAAGATGACACATTGCAGGAAGACCATGTCTCATGGCCTGCAGAAGCCAAGCTAGATGGGAAGGATCACATGCCTTGGAAATGGGTTTTGGGTGAAACACCATTATAAATTTTGATAACACCTTAGCTGCATTGCATGTGAGTGAGACCATGAAATTATGCCAAGAAGGCATGTGTGAGTGATGAAACATGGAAACGATGGGGTGGCAAACCGAAGCAATGTTGACTCAGTGAAGGGAGCCCCATTCTTCACCAATCAAGGAAAGATACATATGTGAAGTGAATGAGTATTTTGTAACCCTAACTGAGGATATACATGTCTGGTTATTAGATTTAATATGCAGAGCATGTTTTATTATTTCATTATTATTTCAGACTACTTGAGTGGGACTAAGGCTTACATGGCTCACATTGGAAAGGGATGCATACCTTTCGGGTGATGGGTTATGTTAGGGTTTTCAATATTGACTACACCCTAAGGGAATGGACGCATTCCTGGTGTTTTAGTACTTGATAGTGAATGTTATGAAATATGGTTACAATTTTAGAGCAGCAATACTGATGAGTCTGCTTATCCTTCTTGTTCTATCAGCTTACATAGATGCAATTTGGTGTTGCACGTAACAGGAAAAGTGAAGAAAGGGTGCTCAAAAGGACTGTATGGGCAGTAGTAACCTTTCTACACTCACACTAAAAGACACTAGAAGAGATGGATAGGCCCGAGGAGCTGTGTTGCAAAAAAGGAGTATCATCCTTGTGTAGTGTGAGTGGGTATTGTGGGGCCTTGCTAGCCTGCAGTCAAGTGAGTCACCTATGGAGTTCCTGGAGGGAACCACTAGTTTGCATAAAAGAAGGAGCCACGTAATCATATTATGTTGTTCTTATTTCCTGATAAACCCAATCGGTGCATTGGCTTGGCAATGGTTGTTGTATGCCTGATAAACCCAGTCGGTGTACTAGCTTGGCATGTCGTTAAATGGATGCCTGACAAACCCAATCGGTGTACTTGCTTAGCATTGGTTATTTGCATGTTGTGCAGGTATTGGTGAAGGGTGTTACTTCCTGACAAACCTAGTTGGAGAACTAGCTTGGAAATAGTTGTTGTATGCTTGATAAACCCAGTCAGCATACTGGCTTAGCATACTGATTTTTGAAATGCTTGATAAACCCAGTCGGTGTACTGGCTTAACATACTGATTTTTGAAATGCTTGATAAACCCAGTCGGCGTACTAGCTTAGCATACTGATTTTAGGGATGCCTGATAAACCCATTCGGCGTACTGGCTTGGCATTGCCTATTTGGATGATGTTATGGAGCAACACATGTGCTAGCCAAGCATCCACCTCATAGTTGATCCAAGGCTTATAAAGCAGAGAAGGAAACCTGTGCAGTAGCAAAAAAAAACAAAAAAAATGTACAATACAGATAAGTATTCATTTTCATTTATTTCTTGTTTGGAATAATGAATATTTCATGTATAAGTCTTCTAACAGCTAAGCTGATACACTATTGTTTCTTGTTGGAAACTTTGGTCATTGCAGGAAAGCAAGGACCCTGAAAGAATTATCAAATTCTCGGTGAACTAGAGAGTAACTGGTTGTGCACTATGAAATTCTTGATAAAACCAGAGAGTAACTGGTTGTGCACTATAAAATTCTTGTAAAGCCAGAGAATAACTGGTTGTGCACTATAAAATTCTTGTTAAATCCAGAGAGTAACTGATGCTTGATAAAATTCAAAGAATAGTTGGTGGGAACATTAACCACTTGATGTTGTGGAGTAGCCAATGTGCTAGCCAAACATTCCTTAATTAATTGATAAAACCCAGTTGGTGTACTGGCTTGGCATGCCTATTCGAATGGTTGTGGAGTAGCCTGCGTGTTGGCCCAACATTTATTATTGTATCCATGGGAAATCCAATGCTTGTAAATCAAAGAAGGAGCTTGTGGAATAAAGTGAAGACATCCAATACAGATAAGTATTTGGTTATCTTGTAGCTTCTTGATTATGAATATACATGTGTATATGATTCAATTATGATTTCTTAAACTCTTTTCTAGAGATGAAGCCTATGAAAATAAACTAAACATGTGAATTGATTCAATGTTTGAGTATAGGTATTGTTGGAAGCAAGGAATATGAAAGCATCTGGAGGACGCATGTGGACATGTGACCGTACTAAAGAGAGCTCAGTATGAGCAGTAATGAAAGATGGTGCTAGTGTACATGTGTGGATCACTAGCAGCCAAAGGTTCTGTAAGCAACAATGGGGAAGGGTTCCCTAGCTTAAAAGCATTGGACAGACCTTAGAGACTAAGTGTCATAGCCAAGAAAGGGCAAGTCAAGCATTCACATTGAAGTGAAAGAGGCTAAGGAGCATAGAACCACAAGTGATGGTGTGGCTCCGGATTGGAACAAGACTAAGAGGGGGGAAACTCTTACTCTTCTCTTTCCTTTCTGACTGATGCACCTTAAAAACAAAGGATTGTTGAGTGCATGTCATAGCTGAAAATAGATTGTGTTTAATTGCTTGAAATAAATTGTGAATGTTGAAATAGTTATTTTCCTATGAAAGGATGAACATGAATGAGTTCATGTCTATGTGGGAAAACATGAAATGTGTGGAAGTCTCATGAGTAAAGCATAGACGTTCCAAGTCAATTGGGAAAATAATTGACTAATTTTTAATATTGTGCTATGCTTGTCCTAACAGGAATTGCCATGATGAGTCTCACAGGTGAGACATAGAAAGTCGTTGCTAACAGTTGTTACCAGCCAAGTGTTGCTAGTGAGAAAATTGAGAGCCAGTTATGCACCGTGGTCATGGAAGCATACCAAAAGTTATTTGTTTTGGATGGAAATATTCCTCAAATAGTTTCCAGGACAACAAGAAAGATGGCATCCATGGAATTCTAGATTTGTAGACCAGCTGGAAGGTGAATAAAAGGGAGGGATTGCTGTGGAGCAATGCCCACTTGCAGAGATGGAAGATCAAAGCTAACAGGAGCAGCTTGAGGAAGCCAAAGGACTTGTTCCTGAAAGTTCAAAGTAAAGAGATGAGACGTAGGACAGACCTGCCACCATTTTGTGAATTTTGGACATGTGTAAAGTGGGTTTTTATTCCGAAGTGTTGGAACATCGAGGACGGTGTTATTCCAAGGGGAGGGGTATCTCACATCCCCACCTTGACCTCATTACATTCAAATTTAAATGATGTAATATTGTTATAAAATCATGGTGAGGAGCTCAAGGCCAAGACCCCACCATCGATTTATTGATGCATATGGTTTACGTGCTAGCCATGCACAATGGAATTGTGAATATCATGTAAATATGCATTTTAATAAAATACACTACAACAAAATAGCCCTTTAGGGGTGGTTTTGTCTTGCGGGGGTCTTGGTAAAACCCCCCCTAAAAGTTTTTTCAGACATTTGGAGGTAGTCTTCTAAAACTGCCCCTAAAAGTCATGGAAATTTGACTTTTGGGGGCGGTTTTGGGAAAACCCCCTTAAAAGCCCAAATCTAATAACTTTTGGGGGCAGTTTGTCAAAACCCCCCCTAAAAGTCTTCATAATTGAACTTTTGGAGGCTTATTTTTGGAACCCCCCTTAAAAGTCCTAAAATTTGACTCTTGGGGGCGGTTTTGGGAAAATCCCCTCTAAAAGCCAATTCTCATAACTTTTCGGGGCGGTTTGTCAAACCCCCCCCCTAAAACTCATGAGACTTGAATTTTTGGAGGCAGTTTTTTTGGAACCCCCCTTAAAAGTCATGAGAATTGAACTTTGGGAGGCGGTTGTTTGAAAACTCCCCCTAAAAACCCGATTCACATAAGTTTTGAGGGCTGTTTGGCAAACCCCCCCCTAAAAGTCATGAAAATTGAACTTTGGGAGGCGTTTTTTTTGGAACTCCCCCTTAAAAATTATGATTGAATTGAACTATTGAGTGATGATTAAGGCCTTGCAACATCACACAATCGCTAAATAATGAATCTAATTTAAACTACAAGTGGGATATGTTAGTAATTTTTAGATCTGTAACACCAAAAATGAAAATTTTCCTACCAATTTCAACATGCTAGTAATTTTCATTCTTCCAATACCCTTTCTTCTTATTGTTTTCCCCTTTTTGTGAAGGCTGACTCAAGTGGATTCCAATGGACAACAATGGCAACAAGAGAGCATAACATAACACACACGTGCCCATATCCAAGGCCTAGAATATATTGTAAACTAATGAGTTGAGTGAATTCAAGATGTAATTAAACTAATTATTAGACAAAGCGTTCATATGACCAAGTGCATCACCTTGGATAGAATACATATTGGTAGTCAATAACAAGGATGGAACCTTTTGGATGTGCATTGGTTATTCAATGTTAAATAAGGTGAGAATTAATTAAGAACAAGTACCTCCTACCCAATCTGATGATCCTCTTTATTAACTTAGATGGGAAAATGTTTTTTCATAGTTGGACTCAAGTTTTGGGTATCATCATATGAGAGCAAAGACTCATGGTCTGCATTATTTAAGATGTGCCACCACCTGTTTCCTTGTTGTAGACACATTCTTCCTTGCTGTAGACTGCACATGTTAGTGCATACCAATACCGACTCAATAAACTACGTGAAGAATGAGCCCTCCACCATCGTCATCGATGCCTATGATTGGTGACGGTCAAGGAAGAACTTTAGGTTAAACATGCCTGATAATGGCATGGTTCTGAAATTTACATGTATTGTTCCCGAGGATTTTTTGTTAACACAAAGCTTTGGACGCAGTCTAATAAAATACAAGGAGACAAAATTTCAAAGCTAACCAAAATTTAAATACATTGGTCAGGGTCGATGCTATATTCAACTTCATCAGTTTTGTTTCATTAGTTTCCATGTGTGCATTAAAATAGTGAGTGGAGGTGTCTTTCAACAAAATCCTAATTCCACTTTGATCCTTATTTTTTGCGCCATCGAAGAATCCCATGGGTGAATTACCAAATAAAATTGGTCGATTTATCAAAAAATTTACTTTGTCTACACCTGGATCTATGATGAATTCTGCTGATGCTTTAATAATCCTTCTCCCAACCTCCTCTAGGTTCTGTATGTAGCCTTAAAAAATAATGGCATTCATTAAAATCCATAAGCCCCATGTGACAATAAAGGGAATTGATTTTACCTTGGGATTTGTTAAAAACCAGAGCTTTAAATTTTCTTTAAGGTGCTACAGATGCCAATTATTTTTGACTTGAAGAATGCTACAAATCAAAGTCCAAAGCTCCTGAGTAATGCTGCAATCTATTGCAAGATGTTGTATGGTATTCTCACTACTCAAACATAATGGATAGGTTGAAGGTCCAATTCCACCCCTTTCTCTGTAAATCTTCCCTTTTAAGACTTTATTTAGTAAGCATAACCACGTAAATATAATTGATTTTGGAGGAGATTTGATTTTCCATATCACTGTATACCACCACTTCAAATCATCATTCTCATGCAGATATATAAATGCATTATAGGCCTCTTTTATTGTCTACAAAATCCCTTCTATTTTGTTCCAAGTCCAAGCCAACCTATCTGGTTCTGTAGACAGAGTGATCCCATTTTGGTAAATTCCCTATATGTATGTGTTCCATTCACTGGCTAGAGTTCCTGTGAGTTCGAGATCTTATGCAGAGAGCCAAATACTAGAACCTGTTAAGTTGGAGATATTTGTCTTATGTATATATGAAAGATAATAAAGGCTCTAACTGTGTAGGTGTGGTAGCAATTCTTTTGATAGTATAAAGCCAAATCCTCCACCTAGAAAAGGATCCAATTAGCCTAAAATAACTCTCGTACCTATACCAACCTTCCAAGCAATCCACTGCTTCACCACAAGTAGTGTAGTCAATATATTTTTCCAGATAATGGAGGCTATTGGGAAAAAAAGTGTTTCTTCCTCAGCCATGATACAACATCAACTCCTTTCAAATATTTCCTTCTCATAGTGACACTCCAAATACCATCATAAAAAAAGTGCCCTCCACAGTGATTTGGTAGCTAGGGCCTTGTTAAAGAGATTGAGATATCTTATTCCCAAACCTCCCTTTTTTTGGCTTTGCTATCAGACTCCATCTTGCCAAATTGTAACCCCCTATGAAAGTCCAACTGGTTGTTGCAACACAGTTCCATGCATGTTGGACAAACTTTTAGAAAAAAATATTTAGCTCTAACATGATCGAGCATAGTCTCTTGAAGAAACAGAACATCAAGTTTAAATGTAGACAAAAGCTCCTTGAGGGATAACATCTTGGACTAGGCACCCACAATCCCCTAATGTTTAGAGAGATTAAGACTAGCATTAAGGAACCCTCATATCATGGTTCAATGCTCTAAGTTGCCGAGAAGGAGAAGGAACAGAAACAGGGTAATTAGAAGAAACCATTATGGGGTATGTTTCCAACCCTCCCTCAACAACCCCCATGTCTTTTTTCATGTTAGTGGATTTGTTTTTAGGCTTCTTCCTGATGGTGACATTTAAAATATCCACAAGGCCAGTTCTGTTTACAAAGGATTTATAGGTCAAAAGAGGCACTTTATTAATAAGGACTTATTTTTATGAGGGTTCTGAGGGTTTGGTAAACAAATTTGTATCCAATGGAGGGGGATAAACCAAGGTACATTCATTGTTTAAATGAGGGGTAGTGTGAGGTCCCTAAGGAGAGGCCTGAGTCAAAATAGATATTTTGGTATTTGTAACAACCAACAGTTCTGTCGATGAGGGGGAAATCAAAGGAGGGTTTTATGAGATGGAAGGGTTCAAATGAGAAGTAAAGGGATGGCAATTGTTAAATTTTTCCAAGAAAATTTCCCAGAAACCCTAAAAAATATTGACCAGCCACTCCTCATTACTACTTAGCAAAAGAATTTCTTATTCAGTTAAAGAAGTACTAAAGAAATTTGGAAAGAAAATATTTAACTTACCAATGAAAGATTCAGTAGCGGGGAATTGACTAGGCACCTCCATCTGAGTCCTCCCATTTAAGTCTTATTCTCTCGCTTCTGAAACCAAATCCAATGAGTGAGCCTCTCCAACCACCGGAGGACAATTTGTTTTTATATGGCCAGTGGATCTTCATACATGACACCGAAACGGTTCTCTCCAATACTCTAGGGTTTGAATGAAGGTACGTCCTCATATTTTTGTGCAGTCTTGTTTATTCTAATCTAGTTTTAATGATAAATGCCTTGTTGATGTTTTCCTGTGGTGCTATTTTGATGATATTTTCCTTGTTAATCTAGTTTTCTTGCTGAAGATGATACCTGAATGTTTAGTTGTTGTCCCTGTGTGCAATCTCCTCCAATATGTTCTAGGAAAAACCAACAAACTATCTTCAAAACCAAGCCAAGGTTGTGATGCAATTTCTGAGTGAAATGGGGTTCTATCAATCCTATATGCTTAAGGGAACATGTCCGCTTCTTCCACAAAGGATATAGCATTTGCCACTAGTAATGACAGGGATATGTAGCTAAGAATAGTAACCCATAATCTGTCGTAAGCCAATCAACTTTAAGATCTAGATTAGAGACCCACAACTATCCTCTATACTCAGTCAAATAATGTAATATAGATCTGATATGAATATTGATGCCCAACATATTTCATAGATCTGATGAATAAGCTTTCTTGGCCTCTTTCCCATCAATTCAACTAGCCAATTTTTATAATGGGGAAGCTTGAACCCTTCCTTTCTCTAGTCATGCTTCCCCTTCTTTTACACATCTCATATATTCTATCACTTCTCATAACAATACTTATCCTTTCTAATGGTCATCCAAAGTATGGCGTCCATGAAGCCAACCACCCTAATTCGAATGAACTCTTCAAAGGCAATAACAACCATCGTTTGACATTAACACTTCAACCATATGTAGTCCTTTGTGTACATAACACATTATGGAATTTAGAGGGGAACATATTCATGGACAAATGCATGGGAGACAATGACGATCTGAGCGAGGCAAACTAGCCTATAAATACATTTCAAGAAATCAAAAACACAATACAAACCATCTGGCTATTGCTAGCTAAGATTCACAAGGATTCCATATATCAATCATCAAACCTAAGTGCACACCAATACTCTCTGCTTCTGTTCCTTATAACCATTGCTCATGCTAAATTAACCAAGCTCAAAGAAACTGAATATTACTCCCTAAAGATCCACAGAATTGTCCAAACCTAACCCTTAAAATTATCAATCATGGTGCCACAATTTACTCATTTAAATTGGGACAATAGAATATAGTCCAAAGTTTGAAAGATTTTATCTTGACACATAGAACAATTTACTTGTTTAAATTAGTAGAATAGAATAAATTCTGCAGTTTAAAAACGTTTTTCTTGGCACATAGTATTCATGGGATTCTGTTTAATGATATTTTTTGTTAGTATGGTTGGTAGATGTTAAGGTAACTTTTCTTACTCTCTTAGAGTTTGGATTAGTTGTTGTTGGAGTTAGCATGCACCCTTTTCTTACATTACTTTGGAACCCTATCTCTTTACCATATTTTCCATGTATACATTTATATCCTCCCACATTACGTACTCGTCTATGCTCGCATGTATTCGTGCCTATCAGGGATCAAATTTGAAGGGTGGGGTCACATTTCACTTTGAAGGGCTATGCCGATATTGAACCCTTCAATGCTGACATGTAAAAATAAGTCATTCTTTTCATTTGAAAATGTATCAGTACATCAAAATTTCATTGTTTACTTACATAGTAAAGTTGAGAGGCTTTATTTCTGGCCTCTTAAACTTATAACCAGTATAATAATAAGTTGACTTGCTAACTCCATTCCAATCCAACTTTCATCCTTAAAGCCAAAATTAATACTATTTTACTCTTTTATGATCTGTCTGAACATGAGGAATTTATTAGTGAAACATAACTTAGGAGACACACATAAAATCCACTTTCCAAACGTTCAGTGTGATAATTTTATAGATCTTTTTTTCTGCATCAATGAAGCTATAGTTAGCGTGCTAGCCCAATTCCAATCCAAATTTTAACCAGATTAATAATATTTAATACCTCTTAAAATGGGTTCCTAGGCTACTTCGAACAATACAAGCTCGATGCAAAATTGGGTTCTTCAACTCTTCTAAAAGCAATGCGATGCTTATTCTTGGAAAAGCTCAATATTTGTAAATCGCTAGCATTCTTCAAACTAATATAAATTCTAGCCTACATAAAATCTAGCCTACTTAACAATGGAAAACAATGATAATGTAAGCAAAAAAAGGAAGAAATTGTTTTAGAAGCCAAAAACATTGGACGTTGAATCTGGTCTGTATCTGTTGCTAAATTAGTGAACAATAGAGATGCATGCAGAAGGGCAATAAAAAAGGTGAAGGGAAAGAATCTAAATGGTAACTTTTTTTTACTTCGTTGAATTGAGGACCATAATTCACTTTCATGCACCTCTATCAAACAACTGTGTTTCCTATGCCATTTATAATCCTCCTTCACGAAATTCTATCAGAGAGAACAATTCAACAAAGAAGTTGGATTGGATTGAAAACCAATAGCAAGTTTCTTTGTCAGTCTAATTGTGTACCCTACAACAGACTTGAATGCCAATGGCAACAATATATGTTCTAATTTTTCATTCAACACTATGAATGCCACATGTACTTGGGATAGAATAAGTTTAAGCGCTCCTTACATGTTACATGCTATGTTATGGTTTGAACAAAGAGAAATATCTGACTCCATGCAACTTTTGTTCTCAATAGCTGATTAAGGACCCTGGCTACTTCTTCCTTATATCCCCCCCCTAGATCTCATTATACATACTAACTCTGTGGTATGACGGAGTAGAGGATGGGTTGTGAAGCGTAAGTAAAACATAGGTAGACCAAGTAGAGAGGAGATGCATAGATGGTTGAAGTTCTTGTTATATGGTTGAAGTTCATGTTCTATTCAAGACGAGCCGATAAGGGAAACAAAATCAAAAGGTAAAGTAGCATTGTTGTTCTAAAAATCAAGATTACAAAAACATTTGTGTCCCAGTTCATACAGTTGAACGCAGGAGTTGGCATTGGGCATTATAAGAAAATTGCCAGCTTTCAACATTGTCCTTCACCAGATGTTGTTGCATATTCTCAATCATATTGAAATTCAATAGCTAGTTTGGATTGTAAGTGTGGTAGCATCGATGGTCTTCATATTAATAAATCCCAAGAATCTTAAACCGTGTACTAGAGGAAGGTGTCAAATCGACGACTAAGCAATTAAGGAAAATGGATCATGCAATATAGTTTTAGATACAAAGTATGGATTCTTGATCTCACTCATTAACTAGACGCATGGAGGCTGGCAGAGTGGGAACTTCCCCAAATCTTCAGGCTTTTTGGTAAAGATAGGGAGCGCAATGCGCACACCTGTTTCCCGTAGCGCTGCAACCGTGGCCAGTGGCAGCTTCCCTGGGAAGCACTCGGTTTAAGAGTGAAAACAATGGTCTTCCATGTCCCCTCCATTTCAGGAAAGTTAAAGGGATTCTAAATTCTCAAGAGATTCGATCGGGAAACCATGGAAAATAGGGCAAGGCAAGGAGCACATGGAATCATATGCATGTACACAGAACATATGAAGAAAAAAGAAATTGTTCTTGTTGCTATGGTTGGGAATCAATAAATTCCATTTTGAACAGCATCTAATGGATATTTGTGACAAACCCACTCTTGGGTCTAGGCTTCAAATTTGAATCCTTCAAGGACCATTTGAAGTTACAAATTTTCAATCAAATAATAATATTGTGTTTGAACTTTGAAGTTACAAATTTTTTTAAAAATTGATGGGATCATGAATGGATAAAATGATGTAAATACCTGTAAATACATAGGATGTCAACAATCCAGTTAGCCTTGAACTTGAGCTCCTCAAAGAAAATAAATTTCTTTTTATATGTTTACGGCGAGCCAACATTGGTAGCTTCGCTTTGCAAACTCTCCTGGAGGACTAGAGGAAATAGGGTAGGTGGAACTTTGAAGTAGCTCGACCACAATGAAGCAGGGGTATAAGCAAAAGATTGTTTGTATTCCTGTAATATAATATATTGTTGGTCAGAGCCATGGAAGCATGAAATTCAAGCATTGACTTGATACAACAAAAAAAACACAAGGTGGGACTCGGGAGCGGTAGGATTGACTTGATACAACAAAGAAAACACAGGGTGTGAGGTTGGGAGCCGTAGACGGTAGGATTAACTTGATACAACAAAGAAAACAAAGGGTTGTGGGCAGGGGCCACGGGTGGGAGCGACAACTTGCAACATTACAAGAAGCTTCTGGATTGTGGAGTTTGTCCGAAATTCCAAATTCGGGGCACATTAACATAATATGTTATACATTGAATACTAAAGTAACTCAAGAAGTCAGAAGTCACAAATTGGTAGGTGGTAACTGGTAACTTGGTAAGCCCGCTTCCAGCAACATGTATGAGCCACCAACCATATTTAATAAAGTTGTTGTTTCCATTAAATGTGTTAAACACGTAAGCGCTCGCCGCTAACATGCAAACTTAGAAGCATTCAACACTTGGGCTACATAGTGTAATCCCATCCGCGTAAACTGGTCAATGATATTATTAGAGGCCCAATGGCCCATGATCCATTGATGACCAAACACGTCGATATTGGAGAGTAACCAAGTACCAAGTCCCACTCCCAAGTCACCTAGCTAGTAGCCGCATTCCCAATTTCCCACTGAAAATTGTCGATAGGTGAAATTTAAAGCTGCCCTTCTTTTGCAATTTTAAACAATAGTGGTTAATTTAATTATTAAAGGGCTTACCCTGAAATTAATTTTTTTTTGCATGGTAAAATTTGAGGTGGCCTTCTATGACGTGTAAAATGGCCTTTGAAGAGCCCTGAAGGCTTCAAATTTGAACCCTGGCCTGCCTATTCTGCAAAAAGTGCCTATTCTGCAATAAGTACATTACTCATGATCTTATATTCATAAAAACAACTATATCTAGAAAAATGGACTTAAAAGAAAAAATAAATCTAAAGCCTCCATGTCACTCCAGGAATCAATCACCAAAATTTCATGTGGTTTTGTGTCCCGCCAAAGCAGACTAGGATTGTTTCGAGGGCATAATCTCTTTTCCTCCCCCTTCTCCTAGGTGGAGTGAAAGCTGGTGGTTTTGGAATTTGTTTGATGCATTTATATAGGGGGAAATCATGGATTTATCAAATTCGGGTTCCACATCCAGCGTTGAGAGGCATAAATCATGGATTTGATCAAATTCGGGTTCCACATCCAGCGTTGAGAGGAAGAATTGCAGTATCGATGACTCTCTGACATCAAGTAAGTTTGATTTTTCTTCTCTTTCATTTTCACTCTGGAGGTTGTTAATGGGTGAAAGGGTAGCTGGACTGGCATATAATTTTTTTATTTTATTAAAACAATGGAACCCATACAGGTTTCATCTTCTTAGTTGAAGATGTCTAGCCGTGTAATATCAGAGCCCATATTTGCAAGTGCAGTGAATGAGTCTGTGGGATTTGAACTAGTGACAAATTTTGACAATTGGGCATCGATGGAATGCTTGTAGTTGGGAATTAGATAATTTTAGGTGAAAACCTTTCCTGGTTATATCTTCTCTTTTTAGGTTTGGGAAAATAGGTCTAATGTTAAAGCCCCTTTTCGATGTAGGCACTCTATCTAACTTTCCCAGCAGGACAAATCCATTTTTCCCAAATATCAGACCTTAGTCATGATGTATATCCCAGAAAACTTGTACAATTTTGCTATTAAACAAAAATGCATCTCGGTGATCGTAGCTCGGAAGCTAGTGAGTTCTATTTGGTCATAGATTGAGTCTATAGGTGGTGGAGCACATTCATCATTGGTGGACAACCATCTTCCTCCTTTAAATAAGGTCTCCTTCATCAAGCCATAGGGAAGCACATCTCTGTCCAAATTCTGCGTGGATCTACTAAGGGTTACACCACCTGGGCAAAAGAAATTGAACTACAAGAAGACAAGTTCGTTGGGATTTGGGGCAGAGGTTGAGAATATTACAGGCAGGGCATATTTACCTTACATATTAACAGGCCCAGGGAAGACCTCTAGGTCATTGAGCAAGGGTGCATTCACCAATTTTTTGGGCAACAATCACATCCTCAACCAAGAAATGAAGCTTCCACTAGGTCGTGGGATTCCTAACTGAACCTATAAAACTTCAACAAGAATTTACATTGGAGAAACTCGTGGTCTTCTCTTGGAGACCTGTTTCTTACAGGGAGGAATCCAATCTGTAATAAATTTTAATCCGAGCATTCTCCTTTATTCTTGGGCATAAGATGTGATAGAAAAGTGATTGTCATAAACAAGAGAAATCTACCACCAAGTTTCCATTGAAGGCATGATTCCTCGACAACCCTAGGTTTTTATTTAAAGGAAAGTTTATTCATTTTAAAGGATCAGATCCATTGCTAGGGCATGGGAGCATAATAGGAAGGGAAACATCCATCTGTTATAAATCGTGGAGCTATCAGCCATCTACACTATTGAAAATCAGTCCCTTGCAATTGAAAGTTACAGTCTTATCAACAATCAAGTGGCATCCCATAAGGAGATTGACTTTCTTATCTCCAAACTGATAAATATTGGTTGGAAGGAGCAGAATTTTTGGGTTGGATGCATTAACAAAAGCTGCTCATCACCTACAATTGTGGAAGCCTATTCCACCCATGAATTCATTGTGTAAAAGGAGCATATATCTATTCTATTGGGGCATCACTCTCTCTGAGGTTTGCATGCACAAGATAAGGATTATATACAACAGCGTTCATGGTCTTCAACAGTCCTTTATCTTAGTCTGATTTTATACATAACTACTACAGCATTCTGCACATTAGCAATCTTGCTATTATAGGTCAGAACTATTGTATTTTGATAGTTGGTTATAGTACTACTACTCTTATGATGTTCACATTCGAGCTAAGGAGGTTAGTACTACTCTTATGACATGTATTTCATTTAATTTGATTGGATTTGTTTCAACAAGATATCTAGCATTTTGTTTTTTAATAGATAGTTACATGACTTAGGTAGCAATTATATATCTCATGGAGTTGATTTGGTTTAGGCACAAAACTTGACCAATTGACTCATCGGTCAAAAACCCAAGCAAACACTCTAATACTTGGAAAGTTCTTATGAAAATAGTGAGTAATGGTTACTATTGAAAAGATTACCAAGTTGGATCTGAGTTTTCCTTAACTTGTGTTTTTCCCAAGACTTATTGGCCCCTATAAGCTCTAAGACTGCCTCTATTTATGCGGTATAGCAAAAATTGTTGGACGTTTTGAATATTTTTTGAAGAATTCTTCATTTTTAAAATTTTTTACCATGTCTTGGGAATTTTGGGTGAAGCTTGCCCCACCTTGCTTCACTACTTATTGATGAAAACATCGACAATGGCAAACAATTGGTGAGGGTCGAGACATTGGAAAAATAGGAAAAAGATTAGCAAATATCAACAAACCAAGACAAACATTAAAACATACAAAATTTGTTTTTCAGTTTTTTCAAATTGTAAGTGGCAAGCATTAAAAAATGCAAAATTTGTTATTTCTTTCAATTTCTTCATAATATAAACCAACAACAACGTCAAATAATCACATCAGCACATAAGTATGAAAAAAATTTGATGTATAAGATGTAGTGGATGCCAAATGATAAATCAAATATATGATAAATGTATCTCATCATTATATGTATATGTGTGTGTGTGTGGTGTGGGTAGGAAAGTGATGGAGGGGAGCAGGGTAGGGAAGCATTTTGGAATCTGCACTGATTAGACTTTTTATTTTAGAATTTCTATCACATAAAGCATATAACATGTCTTCAAATTTATCGTAAAAAATAGAATCTTCCAAGCAAATTAGTATGGTAGTTTTCAAATTTTATCACATCCCATGTTACCTCAACTTTCTTCTTTGATTGAAGCTCTTGTGAGAATATGATGCACTGCAAACCAACAATGATTTCACTCTGATGAAATGACTAAGTCACTAAGTCTATGGTCTTCAGGGACTAGTAGGCTAGATAAAGGTATCGATCTTGGTTGACAATCTAATCCTCAATGCTCCATGTGCAGTGAAGAAGAGACAAGTTTGGAAATAGATTCAATCTTGAAAGGGTAGGTTGCAAACTCCTTCTAGATAATGTGTTTTGGGATTGTCCTTTTGCTTTTAATTATGTAGAAAAGCACAAAGGCCTAAAATCACCTCTTGATCCAATTTGACTTGATGTCAGAGTTGATATTTTGTTGGATCAATCCTACATCTTTGACAAAGTCAAAATCAACCTATTTGGTTCACAATAGTGGACCTTTACCATTGAAGGGCACAAGTATGATGTTGCTGAGTACTTGCCAAATATGATTATAGTCATTTATGCTAGGCAATGTTGGAGATTCATATCCCAAACTTAGTAGTATGATGGTTTAGCCTTAGTGAAAAGATCCCAAGTTTGATGACATTCCTCAACTATGACACAAGTCAACAAACATTCTCAACAAAAGCAACTTGACCACCTTCTACAACAATACAACAATGTCTTTTAGAGCTCACAGGTGCCCCAATTCCCAACACATCATTGGCTTTGTATTGAAGTCTTCTCTACCTATTAGTCCACTACACAATATATTAGTTTAGGAGAATGATTAGATTCAGTGTCAAATTCAAGAATTAATCTACCAAGGCTGAATTCAACACAATTCATTTCCATGTGGTAACCTAGTAGCATTGTTGCAGATATTGTCAATATATTGACAACATCATAATTCTTTCAATCTGCAGATAGCATCACCTTAATCTATCACAGTTTTTAGACTTTTGAATATATCATGATATATCACAAAAAAACTACAAATTGATAGATTATATCATTAGGCCTACCATAGAGGGGCTATAAAATTCGAATTTTAGTGCTTTTGCCTCATAATTTAAATTTATAGAGAGCTTATTTAACAAACTTGCCTGCTCAACAAGAATGAACATGAGTTATAATGCCAAGCATTTAGAAACATGTTTTTTAGCTTGAGTTGTTTGTCCTTTTGCAAACCTTGTCCTTTCTGGAGTTGTTTGTCTAAACCCTGTCCTATAGATGCTAGTATGTTTGACTTGTTGGTCATTGCCAATATTGTGGAGATATTTGTCATTCAAACTTAATTGCATGCCACATTCATTTAATGCCTCATCATAAATTCCAAGATAACTAGTATGGTAATTCCAATGGAAAACATAGAGCTAATAATTCAAATATAATAATAGAAAATGTTTACAAGCCTTCAATAGTGACCATGCATCATAGGTGAGGTAAATCTGACCTTAAACAGTGATGAGATCAAATCGAAGGTGACTGTAGCAGCCACTCTATATAATCAAATTAATGCATAAAGTTTGGGGACAATATGTTGCATGAAAGATGCCCAACTATATCAATGTATGCGCAAATTGATGGTTCTTGCCTTCTTCAAGTTGGATCTGGACTTTATGTCAGTCAATTGATGCCAGAGTGATGACTTATAGCCTTCTGGATTGGAGTGTTTCCCTATAGTAACTAAATCGATGATTGGGAGATGGATGTAGTGACTAGTGGTATAAAATCATATCAGTATATGGCATGTGATGGAGTGTATTGCATAAAGGAAGCACCCAGTTAGGAGGATAGATGCCCCAATAGACTTATCAAGCCCCTACATGGTGTATGAAACCCTCTAAGCATGACCACAACCTCTTGTTGCTTCAAGCTTGATCCTTAGATGAATGCATGAGCCCTTACTAGTGATACCTTATTTAGACCTAGTATCACGCCCTTCTTAGAAGTGAATATAGCAATCCACAATGATCACAACCTCCACAAATATATGGAGAACACACCCTAGCTTAATGAAGAAGAGATCTGTCCCAGTAATACATTAATACCTCCTTGTTCATTCAATAATAAGTCTCTAATGAATGCACCCTTCCTTCATGAATAATGATGCCCATGATTTCAATGATTAGCCAAGAAACAGCTGTAGGAGAATCGTTGCTCCGAACTAGATGAAACTTTCTCTGCCCTAAGTGCTTGATGAATGCGCCCTTTGTTAGTATAGAATATCTTCCCACAAACCGTGGATGCTCCCAACTGCCAAAAACATAGACAATACTCAACAAATTGATAACAAGTTCACCCTCATAGGCTACGTCTCTGGGTCTGCTTCAAAAGAGGAACCAATCCATTAAATTGATGCAAAATACATTAATATGTTTGTTGTACATCAAGGAATGGCTTTCAATCTGCAATAATTGCTGCTGGTGTTCTTCTAGGAAGACAATAGCCTGGTCTCACAACCTACAATAGTTTCTTTCCACAACAAATGAACACAAATTTGACTATATTCTCAATACACAGGATTATGCTCTGTTCAAATAGAATGTTCTACACTTTATATTGTTTCCAGCATGCGTGATATAGTGGCAAAGGCATTATCTTTTTTTGGAGAATATTGGGGTTCGAATCCCCTTCAATTTTCCCCTTTACATTTTAGTAGGCATATATCTATCCACAAGTAGTGCACATAACAATTATATGCTTTTAAAAAGCTTCGGGGATAAGTCCAAAAGCATGTAATATGATTTAGATAAGATTTAAAAATATATTACATATTGCCATACCACATATGGTGTTTAGGTGGGCATGTAACCATATTGTTGGTGCTTTCAAGGTTTGAGTGGGCATGTAACATATTAGGTGGGTACATTGTTTATGCCATTTAATTTGGCATGATCCATTTTTTAAACCTTTATCCTTTTTAAATGATTTAACCTTGACTTATAATCTCCATACCTTGGTGTCACATGCCATTAAAATTTGACTATTAACTTTGCCATGTGTCAGGATACGATTCATCCATGTGCCAATATATGATTGGTCCATGTGTTAGCACTGTACATGGTTTTCTCCAACTTGTGTAGGCCATAACTTTTGCATATGGTGTCCCATTAATCCCATTCAAATTGCATTGGAAAGCTCTTGACGAGCTCTTCGATGTGAACACATTTTTAGCAAAATTTGGAAACATTTGATTGAATTGGTCATGGAGATTCTCTTGGATCATTGATGTTTTCTAACAACAAATTTGCACAGTTCACAAGGAAAGATTTTTTTACTATGTAAATTTCCATCATTACTTGCTCTTTGGAATTAATTTAATGCAGATTGAGGTCTGATTTTTATAGAACAGTAAGTACATTTTGCAGTTTCGAAGAATTTTTGGTCTCCTGAGTTCATTTTTTGTATCCATATTACATAGGGTGTCACCACTGAGGTTAGCATGCACTAACCATAAGTGCATAGACACTATAAGAGCTGACAATGTACTTTCTGTAGTTACCTTGTAACTCCTCCAGTTTAATGCGTTAACTCCTCCAAAGTCTATATTTGAAACCGGATGGTTTTGACTCCAGAACATTCATGTGCCAAGTTTCTATGATGAGTGGTGTATCCAGAATCTAGATTGAGCATTCTAACCAGTATCCTTCCAGAACACTGATGAATGTTGTCCTCCTCCATATACTTCCCTTGCCTATGGCTTGTGCTACATTCTACCACCAAGTGGTGGCCATGAATGCCGACAAGTGGTGTGGTGAGTGCATCCCATCTCATCCCCAACACCCAATATGGGTTTTTTCTCCATGTTGTTATTGCTGAATGGCAGGTAGCTGATAAATGCTATTAGGTAAGAATCAAGATGACATTGTCATTTTGATAGAAAGGAATATTTTTAATATCCTTCTTTACCACATACATCAAGAGATTTGATGGGTATATTCAAATAATGAAGTGAATTCACAGAAGTCCCAAGCATTATAATCAACAATGTACTTTAATTTCAATCTACCTAGGGCCTAACTAGGACACCATGCAAACCTTAAAATTTATACAAGGTGAAGTCCTCTTTGCACATAAAAAGCTTGAAAATATTGACATACTTTTGATGCATATTTTTATTTCAATATACTACTTGGAGTTGATAACTGCTCAAAATGATTGTATAGCAAGGGGTTCCAGATGTATTCCAGGTTCTGGATACAACCTCGTGAGAGATTCCCATGGCCAAAAACAGGATTATACAATGGAAATGCCATGACATATGCAAACAAGGATATACCTACAAATTGTAAGATTTATCAGATCCTTCCCATACAATTGTCCCCTTGTGCTAGCACCTTCAAAAGAGTTTGCTGAATGAGTTGTATTTTGCATGGTACATGTGGCAGTTTATTCAGATTCAAACTAGAGTTCAAAGAAATGATGTTGAAAAAGTCACAATAACATAGTAGAAAACCAGAGGAATATCACTAAAACTACCATCACATACATTGCAGTGTTTTTCAGCAGTGCTCTGAACTTATTGAAGATGGAACCCTTGTACCTCCTGAGGAGGAAATTTGTTCTCTTATACCTGAAAAAGTAATTGAATTACAAGAGGTATATCTGGAAAAGAGAAATCAGTCTAGGAAGAGGCCGCAAACAGTGGATGAGCAGCTCCAGCCAACGAAGAAACAAATGGAAGCTTATCTGCACTCACAGCTTACTGCTATCAGGTGTTGCAAATGGAAGGATGTGTGGTAACATTGTCCCTTGTGATGAAATCCTTGATGAGGATTCTGTTGATGTATATGTAACTTCGAAATGTATTTCATATATATTTATTGTACCCTTATAAGAGATGTGTCATTCCTCTATAAGGAAGTGTCATCAGGTGTATTGACAAGTGTCGCAAGTGTGTGTACTTACCGATGGGTTATTAGACCACCATGTGTGGGGTCGGGCCTGAAATATATATTATATGGTTGATGTACCTAGCTAGACTAATCCATCCCATAAGGTCACTGGGAAAACAGAGAAGTATAAATAGAGATACGGAGATCTCTATTATGATCACTTGGAAACTCACACTTCTCTCACTCAGAAAGTGGTGCACTAGTGAGGAGGAGGATCCTTTGCTACTAGGAGACTATGTCTGTGTATTTTGGTTGTACTTTGGTTGAGCCATTGCTCTCTCTATCTCTGAGGAAGTTGTGGGGTTTTTCACCTTAGGGTTATCCCCATGGAAGCTCTGTGTCTCTTGTCTCTCATGCTTTTGCTTCTTGTGATGATTGACATGCTTGATATGATTGATATGCATTGATATACTGTACATGTTATTCTCTTAGTAAATATCCTAGAGTATTGTGAATTAATGCTCAAAATTTAACATGGTATTAGAGCTAACCTGAGAAGAAGACATTGTGCAGTGATGGAAACTAGGGTTTCTTGTTTATTGGGTTTCTCTCCACATATTTTGGAAAAGCAATATAGTAGATTGACTCCACTCATCAAGGAGAATCTATCTGTCCAATCAGAATTCAATTCTGAGCATTTTCATATTTAGCCCTAAAAATTGGGGTTTCCACAAAAATAGGAATTTATGAAATATGAAGACATAGCTAGAAGATCCTTGCAAAAATCGAAGTTTAGAGCTTTGGATTGAGATTTTTGGCTGGGTAGATCTCTGGGAAACTCAAACCCTAATTCAGGGCTCTCCTAAGTGAATCCGAGAAGATAGAAAGGCAGTTTTGAAGGGTGTAGCTTTATAGATCTCAAATTCTGAATACACCAAGTTGATCATCTCATCAAGGCGCATCTTTCTATCCTTTCAGAAAGTTGAAATTCACATTTTGAATTTTTAGGGTTTTTGCGACAAACCCTAATTCGGGACCAGATCCAATTTTCAGCAATTCAAGTGGTAAGACCTAAATATTTTCTATTTCCATTTGAAGTACTCTTTTAGATGTCTCACCACACCAAGCTTGATGATAATCTTGAAAGGGATGATAAATTATGAGCCCAGAAGTATAGGATTGGGTTAATCCTGGAAGAGAATGAGTTGGATTCATACATAAAAGAAGACATCCCTATCCCAAAGGATGAAGAGGCTAAGATATTGCATAAGAAGAACTTGGTCAAGGAAAAGAGAATCATTGTTGATTCTATCAAGGACCATCTCATCCCACATGTGTTATCTCTAAAGACACCCAAATAAATGTTTGATTCTCTCACCAAGCTATTTGAAGGGAAGAACATAAATCAGAAGATGACCCTGTGGAACCCATTGAAAGGAGTAAATTTTCAGAATGGAGAAACCATTCAATCTTATTTTTCTAGGGTCTCTCAGATTAAGGAACAACTGGAAGCAGTGGATGAAATGGTGGAGAATGGTGAAGTTTCCATGACCACTCTAAATGGCCTACCCAGGTCATGGGATTCCTTTATTCAAGGAATTTGTGCAAGAAAGAAGTTGATCTGCTTCAACATACTGCGGGAAGAATGTTCACAAGAAGAAGCAAGGCTTGTGGTCCGAGAAGAAAAGATGGGAAGTGAAGATCAAGCTCTCACAGTACACACCAAGAAAGGAAGGTCAAAGAGAGAGCACTCTCATCCCAAGAAATCTTCACACTATCATCAACATAAAGATAAGAAAGATCTCAGATGCTTCACATGTAATGAGAAGGGTCATTTTGCTTCAGAATGTCCCAAGAACAAAAGGAACAACAACATCAAGAAGAAGAAGGGCAGCAGGAAAAGATATCATGCTCATGCTACTGAAGATGATGAACCACCCAAGAAGAAGGCTAGAGCAGAAAGTGACGATGATGACTCATCAAGCGAAAAAGAGTATGTTCTGATCTCTGCTCTCACAGGTACTATCTCTCATGGTTGTAATGATTGGCTTATTGATAGTGGGGCTTCTAAACACATGACTGTGTTTAAAGAATCTTTTGTAAATCTATCTGAACATGAATCACCCCATAAAGTGAAACTTGGGGATGAATATCAATACCCCATCAAAGGAAGTGGTGAATCCTCTTACAACCTAGATTCTAGAAAATCCTTGAAGATGAAAGAAGTTCTTTATGTACCTGAGATCGAGAATAATCTTCTCTCCATCCTTGCATTGGATGCAAAAGGCATGAGGGTTGCATTTGTAGATGGCCAAGTCCTAATGAGGCCAAAGGGTAAAACTATGGATGATGCAGTAGTGATTGGAGATCAAGAGGGAGGTTTGTATAAATTGAAGGGACAACGTGAACCTGCCATGGTGCATGAATCCATGGAGCCAAGTGAACTTTGGCATAGAAGATTTGCTCATATGCACTATAGGGCACTTCCAATTGCAAGCAAGGCTGTAGAGGGTCTTCCTGAAATCAAGACCAAACATGAAGGTGTTTGCAAAGGATGTGCAAAAGGTAAGAACATTAAGAAGGCTTTCCCAAGTAGTGAAAGCAAGGCAAAAGGTATCTTGGAAATTATCCACTCTGATGTATGCGGTCCGATGTCATCTAGTTCTCTGAGGGGGTATGTTTACTATGTCTCTTTCATTGATGACTTCTCCAGGAAGACTTGGGTTTACTTCTTGAAGAACAAAGATGAAGCATTTGATAAGCTCAAATAATTCAAAACCTTGATGGAGAACCAAATTGATAAGAAGATCAAAACATTCAGATTCGACAATGGTGGAGAATTCACCTCAGGTGACTTCAAGAAACTATGCAATGATTTAGGGATTAAGAGGGAGTTGACTGCTCCTTACAATCCACAAAAAAATGGATTTGCAGAAAGAAAGAACAGAACAATCATGGAAGCAGCAAGGGAAATACTGCATGACCAAGATCTACCTATGCATCTATGGGCAAAAGCAACTAGGACAACTGTATATGTGCAAAACAGAACACCCCACAAGATATTGGACAATAAGACACTAGAAGAGGTCTTTTCTGGTAGGAAACCTGAAGTCATCCATCTCAGAATATTTGGTTGTCTAGTATACACACATGTCCCAAAGGAAAAGAGGACCAAGCTAGATCCCTTAGGAAAGAAGGGTATCTTTGTGGGTTATAGTGAAAGATCGAAGGCTTGTAGAATATACTTTCTAAGGTTCAAGAAGATTGATGTCAGCAGGGATGTAACATTTGATGAAAACTCAACATTCATCAAATCAAGGAAGGCACCTATCAAAGTTTATGAAGAACCTAAGTAAACTAGATTTCAAGACACTACCATGACTGAAGCAATTCCAGAAGTTGTTCGTGAGTTTGAATATCCACAAGAACCTGTAGATCCACCCCATGAGGATAAATCTCACAAGAGGAAACCTGCATGGGCTAGAGAGCTCATTCAAGATGCAAAAAGATTTGGCATTCTAGAGGAAGAACACGGAGCAAATAAAAGAACCAGATCACATACCAACTATGGTTCTTTACTCTGTGACATCATGAATAAAGAACCTTCCAGTTATGAAGAAGTAGCGGAAAAGAAAGAATGGAAGGATGCCATGGTCGAGGAATACCAATTAATAATGAAGAATGATGTTTGGGATGTTGTCCCAAGACCTAAAGAGAAGTCTGTTGTGACTTCCAAATGGATCTACAAAATCAAGCATGCTACAGATGGTAGCGTAGAGAAATACAAGGCAAGATTTGTAGCTCATGGATTCTCTTAGAAAGAGGGAATAGATTATGAAGAAACTTTTGCACCTGTAGCCAGGTATACTTCCATCAGAACAGTACTTTCCCTGGCTGCAGCAATGAAATGGAAAATCCACCAGATGGATATCAAGACTACTTCCTTGAATGGTGTAGTTGAAGAGGAAGTATATGTGGAGCAGCCACTTGGTTTCGAAACACATGACAGGGAGTCATATGTGTGTAGATTGAAGAAAGATTTGTATGGCCTGAAGCAAGCTCCCAGAACTTGGTATGGTAGGATGGATAGTTTCCTATGTAGTTTGGGATTTACTAAGACTAAAGCGAATTCCAACCTTTACTAAAAGGCTGAGGAATGGAATCCTCTGGTTCTACTCCTATATGTGGATGACCTGTTTGTAACAGGAGATGACATATTGATTGCAGATACAAAAAGGAAGCCTCCTGCTTAATTCGATATGAAGGACTTGGGGATGATGCACTACTTCCTAGGTATGGAAGTGTGGCAGAGTACATATGGGATCTTCCTTGGACAAGGGAAGTACACTGTAGATATCCTGAAGAGGTTTGGTATGATGGATTGCAAGGCCATGGCCACACCTATGTCATCGAATCTGAAGCTTCTATGTGATGCTTCATCTGATCCGGTTGATGTCTCTATGTATCGTCAGATGATTGGGTCCTTGATGTACCTGATGAACACGAGACCAGATATTTGCTTTGCTGTGAACACATTGATCCAGTTTCTGAAGGATCCGAGGAGTGTTCACCTATTTGTTGTAAAGCATTTTCTAAGGTACCTAAATGGTACAGTTGATTATGGGCTCAAGTATGAAGCGGATCAAAAGTTTAACATGCAAGGTTATGTTAATTCAGATTGGGCAGGCAATGCTACAGATAGGAAGAACACATCTAGGTGCTGCTTCAGTATGGGATCAGGTGTTATCTCTTGGTTTAGGAGGAAGCAGTCCTACGTAGCACTGAGTACAGCTGAGGCAGAGTATGTTGCAGCCTGTTTAGCTAGTTGTGAGGCAGTATGGCTTCGGAAGCTATTGTCTGAGCTATTTGATCTCATGTTGGATGCTACTAGTATCTTCTGTGATAACCAGAGTTGTGTGAAGCTATTTGAGAACCCAATGTTTCACGACAGGTCGAAACACATAGAGATCAAATATCACTATATTAGGGATATGGTGCAGAGAGGAGCAGTGAAGCTCCTGTACGTTGCAATGGACAAGCAGATTGCAGATGTGCTGACGAAACCACTAGCCAGAGTGAAGTTTGAGTACTTCAGAGAGAGGCTTGGCGTTCTTCAGATTGATGACACTTAGAGGAAGAAGTGATGGACACATTTGCAGAAACCATTCCAAGCATGTTGGAAGGAGGATCCTTCACATGGCTATGGATGTAAGCGTTGGATGATGAGCATCAAGACGATGCTCCAGTTATTGCTTTGTATATGCATCAAGATGATGCTGGATATGATCAGTTGGATCATTTATATGTATTTGTATATGCATCATGTTGGATGCTTGCACCATGTATCGGTATATGTATGATCAAGTAGATCATGTGTGTGGATACATTATATGATCAGGTGGATCATGTATGATGATATGTATTAGGTAGATACTTGGTATACATCAGGTAGATGCATTGTTTGATCAGGATGATCATGGATGACGAGCTTCAGGATGTTGCTCCAAATATGCATCCAGACGATGCAATGATGAGTATCAAGATGATACTCTAGCTGACATGCATCAGGATGATGCTATGATGATGATAAGGATGATCATATGTATCAGGTGGATACATTTTAATAATCAATTGGATTATGTGTGATGAGTTTCAAATACATAGATGCACAGTACCTTTCCGACATGGTGGTAGATGTGTTCTCCCATGTGCGTTGATGTAAGTGCAGAGCCTTTTCGACATGGTGGTAGATGTGTTCTCCCATGTGCGTTGATGTAAGTGCAGAGCCTTTCCGACATGGTGGTAGATGTGTTCTCCCATGTGTGTTGATGTAAGTGCAGAGCCTTTCAGACATGGTGGTAGATGTGTTCTCCCATGTGCATTGATGTAAGTGCAAAGCCTTTCCGAGATGGTGGCAGATGTGTTCTCCAATGGTCGTTGATGTAAGTGTTGTGAGCCTTTCACGAATGGTGGTAGGTTGGTCCTCCCATGCCGGTGAGTGTAAGTGTTGTGTGTGTGCATCTGGGTTGTGCTTCGTGATACTTTGTGGCCATGGACAGGTTGTGCAGTACCATGTAAAAGGTATTGGGAGATCCGATAGGTTGAGCTGTGTGCTCGTAATCAGTCCTGGGATGCTCTTCGAGGTTTTGTTGACTCACGTAATAAGTCCTGAGGATTCCACAGTATGGACAATGATGATGAAGACCTGCAGGTGGTGGGCCTACATCCAGTGTGAAAAACGACTGGCTCTGTAGAACTTCCTATGACGAGTAGATTCAGAGATTGGTTGAGATAGCAGTAGCAGTGATAGTGACGATGATAGTGCATTGATGACGATGATCCAGAGAAGAAGACTTGTGCTAGCAGATATGTGTCAAGAAATACCTTCCTAGTTAAGAGGGAGTGTTGATGTATATGTAACTTCGGAATGTATTTCATCTATGTATTTCATATATATTTATTGTACCCTTATAAGAGATGTGTTGTTTCTCTATAAGGAAGTGTCGTCATGTGTATTGACAAGTGTTGCAAGTGTGTGTACTTGTTGATGGGTTATTAGACCACCATGTGTGGGGTCGGCCCTGAAATATATATTATATGGTTGATGTACCTAGCAAGACAAGTCGGCCCCATAAGGTCACTGGGAAAACAAACAAGTATAAATAGAGATCGAGAGATCTCTATTTTGATCACTCGAAAACTCACACTTCTCTCACTCAGAAAGTGGTGCACTAGTGAGGAGGAGGATCATCTGCTACTAGGAGACTATCTCTGTGTATTTTGGTTGTACTTTGGTTGAGCCATTGCTCTCTCTATCTCTGAGGAAGTTGTGGGGTTTTTCACCTTAGGATTTTCCCCATGGAAACTTTGTGTCTCTTGTCTCTCATGCTTTTGCTTCTTGTGATGAATGACATGCTTGATATGATTGATATGCATTGATATACTATACATGTTATTCTCTCAGTAAATATCCTAGAGTATTGTGAATTAATGCACAAAATTTAACAGATTCCAGGTTGAACACACCACCATAATGTCGCAGGGTATCAACAGTAATACAACATGGTTGTGCCAGTTAGATTAGGGTAAGATGTGTTTTTTTTGTAAAAAATAAAAAAATAAATAATAAAAAGTAAAAGCAGTGAGGATCTGTGTATAGTTTGGTTTAGAGTCAATTTTTCTTTCTTCAATTGAGTCGAGTTAGTTATATTTGGATTATTTTTTAGGCTGATGGTTTTGGTATTCAGTCAAAATAAGTGTTTTCATATACCTTATGTCCCTAAGCTCGAGATGTCATGAAGATTACTTCCATATGTTTAGGGTCTTTTATGAGCATAAGTGTAGTCTCTTGAGGTACATGTTCCTAAAAGTTTCTCCACAAGTCTATTACAACATCTGGAACTCTTGGATTCTCAGCATCCTGTAAGGGGAAGTTGTCTTGAAGAGGTGTGCGTCCATAAATAGCCCCTACAACATATCACTAATAAATCAATGATCATTGATAACAAATACATCTGCCACATGCAATTATAAATGTTAATGAACCCATTGAAGTGACCTGATACTATATGAGGGAAACATCTGGCTCCAACATGGGGACATGTGCTATGGAAGAGAGTATATGAGAACTCCAAAATTTTGATCAACACTTGACACAGCTCAAACATACAAAGGGAATCAAATACATCGTAGTGTGAGGACATCACCTTGGTCCACCATAATGTGAAATAAAATGGTACATGAACACATAAAACCTAATACAACACGTCAAAAACTGCTCTAAACAAAACATGAGCCCAAATATCCAACAAAACATGAAAGGAAACAACTATACTATTCTACTGCTCAAACGATCTTATTCAATTGCTAATCTACTACATTATGGAACTCAATTGCCATCAACATAATATAGTTTCATAATTTTCCCATACATGAGCAACTGTATCCTTTCTCCATCCAGACTGCCAATGAAAAATGAATTGGAGCTAGTGGAATCTTCAATCCTGTAAGGTCCAAAACTTTTGAGTGTTAATAGTTCCTAAACATATCTATCTTGTCTTTCATGGAGTTGAGTGCATTCCTTAGGGTACTATGGTTTAAAAATTGCATGGACCATTTTTATTCTGAGGATTATATAAATCTTGTAGATAGCCTTGAAGGTTGAGTCTTTGATGGTATTTACAACCTCCTTTTGGATGGCCTTTGAATTCATTTGGAGTGTTGCTCAATAACTTCACCTCAAAACCTCTCAAGCCTTGCTTACTTGCACTTGTATTTGTCCTCATGTGGGGTTCCTTCTCGTTAGAACTTTATTAGCCTTTAGATGCCTATGGAATTTGTCCTCATTAATCTTGCATTCTATTATGCTTTTCCTTCTACTTTATTGTCCCCCTTCTGCTCTCTGTTGTTTCGGATGTCCCCCAAGCCCAGTTTTATCCATAGTCTTAAGCGCCATGTGAAACATTAAATTTACCAAAGATTATGTTGTTAACATGTGAGGCTATAACATCTTCGTGCTGGCTAGGACATGTTGGAATATAGTTTGGCATATCTAGATTTATTAGCCAAGAAGGTGTACAAAACACATTAGATAAGGATATGTATGCACTATGCCAAGCTCTGGGTCTTACATTCACCAGCTAGGGGGAAATTCACATGATCACCATTAGCCTCTTAGTCCCTTTCACACAAATACTTGATTTTTGCAAGTTCACATTCCCTGTTGCATCTCCAAATTGCCATCTTATAATGAGACATTTAGGGCTTATAAATACATAATCTTATGAAAAATAAGATTTCATTTTAGCTGGAATTCTTTCTTGAAAGTTGAAACTAACCATAGACATGGGTAATGGAAATCAAATGATGGTATTCATGTGTAGATATAAATATAGTAACTTCCAAAATTAGGGAATTATCACAAGTGAACTTATAGAACTTTTCAGCTCTTTGTTGGTACCATCAAGAGTTCATAGCAACAACAAATTATAGGTCTCTTTTGGCAGATGCTACCCTAGACATAGGGTAACAATCAGCAGTAAGATTTTGTTGTAGCAAGCTGAAATATGAGTCTGTAACAACAATAATCACTATCAGTTACAATGGATGGAAAAGTTGAAATTTTTTCTGCCTTACTGGAAATGTAGATATTTCTGCCAAAAGTAGAGATAGCCTTTGGATTCTTTTGGAGTATCATCAAATAAATTCACATCAAAACCATTCATCTATTGCTTACTTGCAGTTGAATTTCTCCTCATGTGGGATGTCTACTCTTTCAATCGTTATAAGCCTCTATATTCCCATGGAATTTCTCCTTATTAGTCTTGCGTTCTTTTATGTTTTTTGTTTTACTCGGTTGGGCCCCTTCAGTGGCGTAAGGCTGTTTGGGATTTTCCCCTTTGTACTTCTACACTGGATGTACTCTCTAGTCCTATTGGCCTACTTTTGTGGTCATTTGTTGGACATTAATAAAATTATATTATCTTATCTTCAATAACTCCAATTTTTATGCATAAGCTCAAGTACCATGTCAAACCTGAAATTATCCAAATAATGTTATGCTTAATGTGGTTGTTGCAGCAACTCCATCTTAGCTAGGCAATAATGGAGGGTATTTTGGCATAGATAGATATATCAATGAAGGTTGTGTAAAAAACACATTAGATAAGGATGTATATCATCAACTGACCTAATGTTAATCATTCATTCATCATTCGTGTATTCTGTGCAAGAGCATAAATTGTGCCTTTTTGACTGATTTTACAACATTAAGGCGACTTGCATGGGGAGAGCAATGTTGCTACTTGGAGGTAAGTCGTCATTCATAAATTATAAACTTTATGATAGATTATGAATAGTTTCACATAAGAGCTACAATGAGGTCCATTTTGAAAAACATTTTGGGCAAGAAATGGGGAAATCTACATGTAACACATGTAGTAAGGCCAATGACTTGGATATAAGGTCATAAATTACACAATGATCTAGTATTCTAGGATTTTCAAGATCCTTTTTGCAAACTAGAATCTTTTTGCAACTAAATAACATTTTAGATTTTTGTGTGACCCTGCGTAGATACTTGAATTATTTAGTCTTTAAGGGTCAGATTTGTGGTTCTTTGGCATAAAAGATAATGTCAACTGATGTGGATCCTTGTCTACGGTCTTTCTCATAGTCTAAGGACATAGGTTCTGCTCCTACAGGCTCCCTAAGCGACATAGGTATCTATTCCATGCTCAACCCTAAGTATTTAGCTCGTGTCCTAGGATTAAAATTATAACTCCATTCCATGTTTACTACGCCTCTTTAAAAGTCTGAAACATGGTAGATATTGGTAAGCTCACTACCTAATCTAACACCCTTGGGATTGGCCTTCCTACCTAATTTTTTAAGTAGGTTTTCAGTAGGGTAGGGGAAAGGTCCGCCTGAGAAATGAAGCTGGAGCAAGCAGCAAAAACATATTTTCTCAGGACTTTTCATCCCCATTAGGGGAGTCTACCATTTTGGATTTTCGAACTGCGGACTCCCAAGATAGTTGGTGATCCCAATATTCTACTCCTTTCTGAGATTGACTACACCATGAGGTTTGCTGAGCCATCCTATAATCCAATTACTTGGTCTCGGTGGTTAGAGAAGATAACCTGCCCTTAGAGATATATTTATACCAGAAACCCAAATCTTTCAATCTGTATTTAACCTTATCCAAAAAAGAAGTGTTACTTTATTCAGTTAGTGTCTAGCACCCAAGCAAAAAGAACTAAATCCCCGCCAAGGGAAAGGGGCAATAGAGTTCCAAGTCCCACTACGATCAGAATAATAATAAAACAACTAGCAGCATATGTTTGCTATAATTCCCTCGTTTCGAAAAAAAAAAGTATTGCTCAACAAATCTGGGTGATGTATGGATTGTTCCTCTCTCCTACCAGTTGCACATGTGGTACGGCCTGCTCATAAATGCACAAAAAAAACTCAGATATGAAAACCAATGTCTAGAAAAGGATAAATGATGAAGATACATTGTTGTACGACCTCTCTAGCTAAGGAAAACAACAAGTACAACTTGCTGGTCATTAATTTATCACTCATAATGTCTTCCTCAGGTGGCTGTACAACCCCTCTCTCTCCTTCAGAACAACAACACAAATGAATTCTAGAATGCCTTTTTCCTTTGGAAGAGTGTTTTTGTATGAAAGACAAATGATTGCCAAGTGTCCTCCTCCTCCAAAGAGCATTCTTTTCAGCTTCCCATCAACTCACAAATTATAAATAAAATGCACTTTTACTAAAATAAAGTGGGTAATAAGGTGAACAGTCCCCCACTTTAATTATTTTTAGCCCCAAGGTACAAACATTAGCTTAGGAAAGCCTCCTATCCTTAAAAACACCCCTTTCCCTCTTGTCAGTGGATCCATGTCCCCCCATCAATGCTCGTGTGACCCCTTTTGCACCATCATTTATTAATTTAAAAGCAACATACAAAATAATAATGTCTTGGTAATTAAAGACCATTGTTCCGGCTTTCCTAGCCACATCACTTAATTTCTTACAACATATGTCGAGGTTACTTACTAGGGGTATTACGATGGTGGTGTGGAAATACTTACTGGATAAATTACCGAAATCGTAGAGCTTATAAGAGATGAACTCACTGAAGAGGGTGATACACTTACCAAATCTGGGGGAATTTCCAATGGTATCCTGTTTTGGTTTGTTAAGGGTCGGAAAAATGCCTTGTGTATGATCGAATCTGGAAGGGCTATGATAATTGCATTTTTATCCAGCAATGAACTATAATCCTGATATAGATGACTGAATAAGTATGGAGAAAAAATGGATATGCATATCTTCACCTATTGTGGATATGCATAATTTTTATTTGGTTGCAACCTACTTCTTTTGAGATGTTGCTTTGATTGTGCCTTTCTTTTCTCATTCCAGTAGTCAGTCACTGTACTACAATGACATCTTTTGAAATACACATCCAAGGGAAACATGTTAGGCACTCTTCCCCTCATTCCAAGGATGGTACCCAGGGTAAATTGGATTTTGCAAAAGCTCGAGGCTTTGTCATCTATGGTGCAATATTACTTGAGTCTCTATCTTAACAAGCAAAATGGTATTAGGTGATGTTAAGAGTTATAGAAGAGTCACAAGCAGTATTCTAAGAAAATGGTGTGTATAACAATTCTTGCAGGGATTCCTTTGCATCAGGAGATTGGAATGTCTTCACTTTCTCCAACAATGTCAAAGGTGAATTTTGATGTCACATCTAGCAGTCCTATGCTGACATTAGACTTTGTTGGTGTTTGCAATTTATTATAGATAACAATAAGGTCCATGTATCTTTCAATATCTTCCAAATTCATACCATTTTCCTTTGTTAACATTGCCCAATTATGAAGTGAGCATTTGAAATTTATGATCATTGGCACCTAGGATATTGATAATCTGCATTATGTAGGATAGCATTGCTAAGTGGAAAAAGAAAGAGGGAGAAGAAGTTTCAATTGGGGATGTACTTTGTGAAATTGAAACTGTAGGCATTCTTTACTACTTCTTTTTATGTTCTTTCTTATTTCAAAGAAATTCCTAAGGTCAACTATATTCCTTTCCTTGCTTATTTCGTAATGTTGCTGAAGAATGTTGATTATTAAGAAATGGTTTTGGGATAAATAAATTGTCGATATGGAGAGTATGGAGATGGCTATTTGGAAAAAAAATTCCATGGTGACGGATCAAAGGAAATTAAAGTTGGGGAGGTATACTCAAAATCATTAAGAAGTCTTCTTCTCAGTCTACAGTTGCAATTGTCGTTTTGAATTCTTTATTTGGGTTTAGAGTTGGCGAAGAATTTCTAATTGTTACATCAATGTGTGAATGTGTTGGTGCATCTAGATATTTTAATAGTTTGTGTATAGTGAACTCATAGGTTTTATTGTACTGGTTTGGATTTTAAGCATGGTTTTCTTTGGATATTATTGTCTTTTCTTAAAATTACAAATGATGCAATCTGAGTGTTCATATTCTCCTCTCCCCAATTCTGAAAGGGTTCTAGCTCGATGGAAGAGCGGCTGCCTTACAATCAAGAGGTTGGTGGTTCGATTCCTCCATGCCCTATTGATATTGCAATATTGGTATTTTTAATAAAATATATTTTACTATGATTTATTATGGCTATAGAGGGGGTTTCAAACCGTCTTTGTATGTTTCTATGAGGGGGGTACGAAATTGCCCTTGTATGTTACAACGAGGGGGGTTTAGAGCCACCCCTATAGGCATCGATGAGGGGGGTTACAAACCGCCCCTATAGGCATCTATAAAGGGGGTTCAAAACCACCCCTATAAGCCTCTACGAGGGGGGTTCTAAACTGCCTCTATAGGCCTCTATAAAGGGGGTTCCAAACCACCCCTATAGGACTATATGAGGGGGGTTCACAACTGCCCCTATAGGCCTCTACGAGGGGGGTTTGAAACCTCCCCTATAGTCCTCCATGAGGGGGGTTCCAAACCGCCCCTGTAGGTTTGTATGAAGGGGCTTATAATGGGAGTTCACAACCACCCTCATAGGTCTCTATGAAGGGGGTTCAAAACCACCTCTGTAGGTCTCTACGAAGGGGTCTACAAGGGGGTTTTAAAACCACCTTCATATACCTCTACGAGGGGGGTCACAAACCGCCCCCCAAAAGTTACTTTTAGGGGCGGTGCCAATCTCGTAGAAAACCGCCCTTAAAGGGAAAAACTTTTAACATCGGTTCCTTTAGGGGCGGTTTTGCCAAAACCGCCTCCAAAGCCAAAACCCCCCTAGTAGGTCACTTTTGGGGGCGGAAGAAAACCCCCCTAAAGGCCAAAAATGTAGTAGTGATACCCATAACTAGATATGCAATGCAGCAATAGATGGGGGCATGATTTTACAAGGAATTGGGAGGGAAATATTCAAACCCTTGATCCAATCAAGTCAAGCCAAGTGTCAATGAGAGAACCCATCAAACCCTCAACTACCCATGTTGACTTTTGTACCCAATAATTGATTTCTCCCAAGAGTTGGTTGAGGTAGTTAATGCCTTGGGGAATGGGAGGTATGGCTGTCCAAATTCGAGTTTGGGCAAGCCACCCTGCAGGGAAAAATGTATTTTGCTTCTTGGGAAAGAAAAGAGCCCTGAATTGCTCCCCAATCCATTACCCATCAACTAGTCTTCTTCGCTCAAGATTTTGGGGCTACCAGGGCATTTTCCAGCCATGGGTGTCTGTGTTTCCCTTCAATCTCAGCTGGGAGAAGGGTCTTTTTGTGTTGTATACCAGTGGGGAAGAAGGGGAATGGAACTGGGGTTTCATAGGGACCGTCTTTGCTGTTAAATGCTTAGAGAGTTGGGGAGAAAACATTTTTCCTCCTTGTGGATGCATTTCCCTTTCCACAGTTCGTTTTGGGTAAGCCATGATTTGGGGAAAACCCATGGCCATCCTATTTGTAAACCCCATGAATGGAAATGTGTATCCATGCCCAATTTTTGAGTTGATGTGTGTAAGAGTATGTTGGGGTATGGGTTATGGGTCTCCATTGTTTTGGCTTGAGCTTGTGTGCAAGCATCCAGGGTTTTTATGTAGCCTAATAAACCAAACTATGGACTGGCTTGGCTCAAATGAAATGCTTAATTGGTTGTGTATGAGCTGAATGCCCCATTTTCCTTGTAATAATCATGCCCATCTTGGGGGTGTCCTTTGGACGGACTGAGTATATGTCGTCGAAGAGCCTACGGTTGGGTGGAACGTTGCAGCTACATAGCTAGTTTTTTGGGATAATTGCAGAATGAAGATAAGTGTTCCCTGTCTCTGTATTTTACTTCTGTAATGTTTAATTTGATGACTGATGATATGTTGTGTGCATGAGTAATGTGTGTGGATAGTTTAATTCCGCTATGCATAATTGAATTGTTTTACATCTGCACACAAATGATTCATTCATATGATTTTAATGAATGGGTTGAGATTATGTGAAAGCCCTCGAGATTGGAATCATGTTCCCTCCCTTGCCTTGGATGGGTGGGTGGGTATGTGACATTTATCTTCTTTGAAACATGTTTTTGAACACTGCAGGAGATATGGAATATCCCTGAACCCCAAGAAGTCTATATTTGCAGTGACGGAAGGTAAGCTTATAGGTTTCATTGTTTCCAAAGAACGTATGGTTATAGATACCGAACGCACTGATGCTATTTCAAAGATTGGTTTCCCTGGCTCACGCAAAGCCATGTAGTCATTCATTGGGAAGATCAATTTTGTACGTAGGTTTGTTCCTAATTTTCAACAGATTGTTAAACCTTTGCAGCAATTAGTTAAGAAAGATGTACAATTTAGTTGGTCACAGGAACATAAAGATGTGTTTGTTCAAATTCGCAGGGCCATTGCAGAAGCTCCTGCTCTAATGTCCCCCAATTTTAAAAAAGATTTTATTTTATACATTTCACTACTAATTTTTCTCATGCAGTTGTTTTGATACAGAAGCATGACAGTGACACTGAGATTCCAATTTCCTTCATGAGCTCAACATTTAAGGGAGTTGAACTTAATTACTCCCAAATTGATAAGTAGGCTTATGCGGTGTACAAGTCTGTGAAACATTACAGACCCTACTTATTGAAATCTAGAACAAAGGTAATTGTGCCATACACAACTATCGAAAACATGCTGATCCAGAAAGAATTGGATGAAAAAAGGGTTCATTTGATGACTGCCTTGGAGGAATACGATCTTGAAATCAGGCCAGCAGAAATTGTAAAAGGGAAAGGTCTGTGCCTACTTAATGCTCAGTCCAATGACCCCGTACAACAACAAACTAAGTGGGAGCAGGAGGAAGAACTCCCTACAGGTTTTGTTAATGCAATAGATACTCCGACATCTGAATGGTATGACCATATCAGGTTTTTTCTTAACCATGGGTTTGCTCCCCAAACCTTAGACTTCAAGAAACGCAGAGATTTAAGATTAAAGTTTGCTCCTTATCAATTCATTAATGGAGTTTTGTTTAGAAAAAATTATGATGGAGTCTTCCTTAGATGCTTGGAGAAAAATGAGACTGATGACATTCTTTTCCAATTTCATGAAAGACCTGTTGGAGGTCATTTATCACGTGAAACCACAGCACACAAGATTATCATGGCTGAATATTATTGGCCTACTATGTTTAAATTAGCGTATACCTCTTTCAGGAGGTGTGAACCATGTCAAAAGTGTGCAAGCAAATTCAAGAAACCTGCTTTTCCTCTGCAACTAGTGACAATGCAGTTCCCATTTCAGCAATGGCGATTGGACTTTGTTGGTCCCATTAATCCCACCTCCTCCCTTCAAAACAGGTATATCCTTACAGCAACTAACTACTTCACTAGATGGGTGGAGGCAGTTCTTCTTAGGCAGTGTAACAAAAACCAAGTAATTTCCTTCCTCGACAGCCAGATAGTTACAAGGTTTGGTGCTTCCGAGTATCTTGTCTTATATAATGCATGCTATTTTTCCTCAATCGACTTGACACAGTATGCCCTTGAAAGAGGGATTAAATTAAAATTTTCTTCCAACTATTATCCACAAGGTAATAGGCTTGCCGAATCTTCTAACAAGAATTTGATAAATATTCTCAAGAAGACAATGGCCACTCATCACAAGGATTGGCACACATAGCTCTATAATGCTCTTTGGGCAGATCGAATCACTCCAAAGGAATCTATTGGAAATTCTCCCTATTGTTTGGTCTATGGAAAGGAATCCATCCTGCCATAAAACCTTACCATCTGTTCATTGCAGTGAGCCCAATCCATTCAGGAAGATGATTCCTCTCCTCTTAAGCAGAGAATTGATACTTTGCTTAAGTTGGAGGAAGACAGGGAAGCGGCAAGAAATAAATTATATCATCATCAACAAATGGTTAAGAGATGGTTTGATGAGAGATCCTCTTCTGACAGGGAATTTTCAGTAGGAGATTTGGTACTGACGTGGGATAAACACCACAAGGATAAAAATATGTATACCAAATTTCAGTGCCTTTGTCTTGGACCTTTCACTATTACAGAAAACATTGGTCCAAGTACAGTTCGGTTACAGACACTGGAGGGGGTCATTGACACTTATCCAGTGAATGTTTCACTGCTAAAAAAGTATTTTGTCTAAATAGTCTGATGCACTTTGTACATAAGTTTGGTTTGTTTTGAATTTCGTTTGTTTTGAATGGTTTTCTTTATTTGATTCTTCCTTTAATAAACCCCACACATTTGGTTGTGGTGGATGGTCAGTTTGTCTCAAGGATCAACTGAACTGAAGTTTTGGAGTACATTGTCAATCTTAGTCTTTTCAGCCGAGGTGAGAATTTTTTTTATAAAATAGACAGTCATGAATGACAGGACTTTGATTGGTATCTTTCCACCTTGGTCATTATCTTACACATGCTACATTTGTTTAATTGAGATGGTGGAAAGTGACTGAATTTTTGTCGTATGTTTCATATGTGTAATACAACATATCTCAATAACCTGGACAACCTTTATCTGCTCTGGATCCTATCATAGTCACCTTGAAAAATAATATCATTAAATAATTGTGGATCGCAGGATGGGGGGTCTTGCTACAAGCCAGCCCATTAGGTTCATAGATGTGAGTGGAATGGAATATTCACACCAAGCCACGAAACTTGGAAGATGGATTTTAGTTTACTAAAAGATGGAAAATCCTACTATAGGTCAGTCCATTCATGATTTGCAATGCATCAGTGAGTAACGCCACTACAATATGGTTACCAAGCCATGGTGGTGTCTTGCAGTTCACATATTAATCAACTGTCTGTTTTATTTTCTTTATTAGACAATGTTGTGCATAACAAAAGGGAGGTCTTATCACAAGCCATCCATGCCATGATCATGGGTTTGATTTTGTACTTAAATTGTCATTATATGGTCACCAAGCCATGATAATTGATTTCGGTGTCATAGCTGGAAGACAAGGAGTCTCATGACTGAACTAGCTTGTTCAGTTTCCAGAGCAAGTTTGTGAATGGCATTGCCATAATCTGATCGCCAAGTCAGGGCAGTGGTCTTATGCAAACAACGTCTTGTGTTCAGTTTTCAAAAATAATAATAATAATAATAATGAAATCAATGCACCATCAATAATCCATCTTTGTGAACAAAACATTAATAAGTCAAGGTGGTCTATGATTTGGATATCCAGAGTATTATGAAGTTTTCCCCTAGGTTCATCTAAAGCTGTCTTTCAGTGATTCCATATTGGAAAAAGGTTTTCTGTTGCTTCCTGAATCTTCTTATCAGATTTGCATTATCTTTATTGTGATCAAGGATGGGAGTGTATCAATCTTTTGTTAATTCTGCTTATTGATTGTCTTTTGTAAGCATCTTCTAATAATTCAGGTTGAAATTCAGTAGGATGACATACTTTCTTTGACTGAAGTTTCATTTGCAGAGATAACTGGTTCTTCCCATCCAGTCACGATTTTTGTAGGTACAACAGATCCCATGATTCATTATGATCATGGGAGCCTTATTTTGTAAATATAAAGCTAATTAGGCGAGTTTTAAATTTTGGTTTTCTATGGCATCATACCCTTTGTTTGGTTTGTTTACTTACAATAATTTTCTCCTTTGAAAGCTTCTAAGTTTCTGGTTGTTTTCTTGATTTGCAGAAAACCTTAGTTTCTTTGCCAAAGATCATTATCTTACTGCAAATCCTGAAATCCCGAAATCCCGCAATCGCGAATTGTAGGAATCGTTTGTTTATCATTTTGGAAATTCGTCAACCCAAAACCTGCAACCTGGAATTGCAGGTTGTGGGAAGATAGTGTAAATATTTCAGAAATTTCAATTCTGAAACCCAAAACTTGAAATTTCGGATTTCGGATTGCGGAGATTCGTTACACTAATAAATCATGTTGTGTGTTCCTGAAACCCGCAAGCCACAAATTGCGGATTGCGGGTTGTGGGAAAAGTTATTCAATTTTCAATATTTGTTTCCATTTCTGAAAACCAAAACCTAGAATTTCGGGTTGTGGGTTGCAAAAACATGTTTGTTCATTTTACAAAGTTTGTAAAACCCAAAACCCACAACCCACAATTTTGGATTGCGGATTTCGGGAGTTTTGAAATGAAATTTTATTTTCCAACTTATGAACTTGATCCCGCATCCCGCAAGGGCTAATGTTGGTCGTTTGTTGCTTTTAGATCTATGGTTCAGATTTGATTGGGCTGGAAATCCCATAAATATACGATTTTTCTATTTTTTCGTTATCATTTTTATTATCGAAAATTTACGCTCCTATGTGGATTTTATTGTCATTTTCTTACCAGGGTCACCCTCACGAGTTTACAGGTCGGTTTGTTGTCATTTTTGTATTTGTTATTTACGGTTTTTCCTATTTATGGTTTGGTTTTGATTTTTTTTATCTATTTGTCAGAATTCTCAAGCTTTGCGAAAAATGTCTCTGATTACCCGGTCCAGGGCACTTAACAAAGATTCACTGACCAAAGACCCCAATTTTGGCATCTTCTCTGACATGAGTGAGAGAGTCATGAGACCTATCAAATGGACTAGGCTAAAATATATTCAATCTTTGGCAATGATGACCTTTCAGACATCAAGGAAGACTGACCTGCATATGAAAGAATTAGGGCTTCCCAAATTCATGCCATTGCGGCTTTCCCTACTGTCCTACCGTACACTAATCCTATCAGATGGATTGTCGAAAATGAAAACCGTAGGACCAGTCGTTTAATGACAATGTAGGGTCACAATTGACTACCTTTCGCCCTGAAGTTTTCATTAGATATTTTGCTCTCAAACAGGTTGTGCAAATCCTTAGCCCTGATTTCATTCAATCCTCCAAGACCAAGTACAATTTTGATGAAATGATGAAATCCTGGATGGTTAAACCTAGGAAATTTGTGCCAAAGGCTGATAACCTTTATCCAATTGCTTGGTTCAAAGAACCATACTCCTTATTGGCAACCATGCTCTGCAGGCTATTTGGCCTTCCCAATTGCTCAGTTTTTAAAGCCGAGTGAGCTCCCATAGCTCACCATGTATTAACAATAGGAGAATCTTTCCCTTGGGAATCCATTCTGTCTTCAGAAATTAAGATAGCAATTCAAGATTATTAGAAGGCACTTGCCTCAAGAAAGCCACATTTTTACTTGTCATCCTACATCCTTGTTGTCTTCTGCTCAGAGTTTCAATATCCCAACTTGTGATGGAATTGTACCACTTAAGCCCCACTAGTCCATATGAACCATTCTGCATTGTGGGAAAGTAATTATGTCCCCATGCTTATTACATTTGTGACCACTTCATGGGCACTGTTTATTTCAAAATATTCAAGTAGGAAGCTCCCGCCTTTTCAGTTGATGCCAGAACCTTCATCAACACAATTGGTGATTGGTATGTTTATGAGCACTTCTCATATATCAAAGTCTGGGGAAGTGACACTATTCACCTTTTGCCTATAATACTTCCTGACAGGTTGGTCATTCAAAAGGTTTATTATCAAATTGTCACTGATGGTGTCTACAAGAAGCTCACTGGTCCCAAAAATAGGGGTTGGCCTAAATTCTCTTTGAATCTTGGGCCATTAGTTATACCTAACTCAACCTAGGCTACAGTGCTTGGTGATCAATTGGATCCTTTGAGGTTAGGTAAAGCCCTGAAAAGAAATCATGATCCCAAAAAGTTCTTGGATGCACATTTCAAGCAGTATCACATGAAAATGGACTATGTCCATGAAGCATGCCCAGATGATTCCATCTACCAAGGAGTGAATACTTTTTCTGAAGTATTGGCAAGGGCCAAGAGCTTAGATGAACAACAATAGATTATGTCCTATCAGAAAGAGATAAAAAATCAAGTCTACAGGAAAAGAACAAAAGTTAAGCCAACAAGCTAATGCCCCTTTGATGCTTACCTATACATATGGAGATAAAGGTAAATACCCCATGGAGAATCCTCCTCAGATGAAAACAACTGAGCAGGTTAAAGATTTATTGCAGACCTCTCGTGATTCACAGCAGCAGTTAGCAAAATTGACTTCAGTATTGGGCACTCAGACAGTGGAACCACTTAAGCTCCCTATGGATGTTCAAGTGACTGCTGCATCTTTGCAGGTAGTTGATGGTTTGACAATGGTTAAGGTTAATCCTTCCAAGAGACAGAAAGTTCAGGTTTCTACATAAAAAATCCCTACTACTAATCTCATTGACAGTGATGTGGAAGATGGGACACATTCTGCATTTCAAGTAACTGAAGAAGTTACTGACAAGGTGACTGACAAGGTTATTGAAGAAATCACTAGTGAAGTGATTGACAATTCACAGGAAGTCACAGACTTGTTGAATATTATTGAGATGGATCATTCTGATCCTACTCAACAGGTATTGGAACTCACCACTACATCTAATGTTTCAACTTCATCTCTGTTACTTTCATCCATCAAGGATCTATCTAATTTTCCTACAGGGGTGATGCCACCATTCTCCATGTCCCAATTGTTTCATATTCTAACTTCTAGAGCCACCCCTTTTACTGGTAAATCAGTTTCTTTTACCATCCATACATCTATTTTTGCATAATTCCATTCTTCGAATATCCCCCTGCAATTACCCATATCCACTTCATCATTAACTACTGAGAATGAGTCACCCTCAACCCCTTATCCATTATCACCATCTGCTAATGATGATCAAGTTCATCTTTCTGAAGCTTTCATTTCAATCCCTTCTCCTACTTATGTTACATCAGTTCCTCAGACTGTATCTACCTCTATGGCTATTCCTCAAGTTACCATGCCCATGCCTAATCTAATGGCCACTCAAACTCCTTCATTGGTTTCTACAGAGAATGTAATCTCAATCACTTCTAAGATAATAACTGAATATGAATATGGTGAGGTAGTCCCTCTTGGACATTATTTTTTCAACAAGGAAAATAAAGCAGTGGTAAAAAGAGGTAATAAGAGGAGTAGGGATCAAGGTGAATTGGAAGTATCTATACCTAACCAAATAGTATGGAATCAACAGGCAAGTGACCCCTAGACAGGAGCAATTGAGACATCTACAGCCTCAGGAGCATTTGTTGGTGCAAATCTTGATTCAGTCCAAATACTTAATAGGGAAATTGACCAGAAGAAAGAAGAATTGGAAAGGCTGACAGAAGAATTGGTGAATACCAAGGAAGATCATGAGATTTATGTTAATGATCTGAGGAGAATATGGGAAGATATGTTAGTAGATGTGGAGCAAAGCAACATCTCTCTGTAGGCTGAGCTTCGAAATGTACAAGATGATAATTCTGCTAACACTCAAAAGATAGCCTTACCCCAAAAACAATGTGAGGATGCAACTGCAAGTGCAACCACATCTAATTTCTTTAAGTTGTCATCTCAAGAATTCAAGGGCTTGGCCCTTCAAATCAAAAAAGAGTATTATGAGTTTTTGGAGAAGTTGTTTTTAACACTGGATGAAATCAGGGAGACTCATATCACTTTTGGTAAGATGTTCAGTTCCCTTGAAGAACAGAAAGAAAGAAGGCTGGAAGCTGAGGAAAATGAAAATGTTAGTGAGTGGCAGAGATATATCAAGGACACGCCAGAAGGTTTTCATGTTCTTAACAGTTCTCAATTTAAGAAAGTCAGAGGTGCATTGAACACTTGGCTTGAACTCAATCAATTTGTTGAATATATTCTCAAGAAAGCTCAAGCCATCTGTAGCAAGCGATGGTATGCAACAGTTAATGTCATGGAGGTTCTCCAGTTACCTGCCATGGAACTCATTGAAGATGCCTGCCCGCTAAAGTTGAAGATAGAGGTCATCGAGCGCAAATGTGAAGAATCCCAACAACAGATTCAACTCCTCGAAGAAGTCAAAATTGATGATGTGGAGCGTCTGATCACGAAACTAGTATCCTTGGAACATAAAATCCAATTATTTATCTGTATTTGGCATAAGCTAGCCAATAACGAAATGGAAACATTCGAATGCAATGTCCAGCTGGGGTTTGAGTCAGCCAGTTATTCAATTATAGATGAGTTGTTCAAGATTTGGAACAAATGGTAAGTTTTTCTAGGCCATTAGGTTATCTTTAATTTTGTAATTCCGGTTTGTGGGAACTTAGCGTTTGTAATAATATTTTGTAACTCTTATTTAAAAGAGATGATTCCTCGTAGAGAGGGGATGATGGAATTTGGAGGAAAAAATATGTAGGAGAGGCTGGAGATGCTCTGTTTTGATACAAGCTTGTAATTTCTTGTAAATTCTATTGAATACAGTAAAGTTATTTTTTAGATCCACTTTTGTTTATTTGTCAAGTTTATTTGATGGATGTGATTTTCCTCCAAGTTGCTTATCTGATACTATTTTAATCTTTGCAATTCATTAAACATACTAATCTGCATTTATGGTTTATCATTGCTTATGATTCATGTGTTCATGAAGGTTTTAAAGATTTTATTCTATTAAAATATTTTATTGATTTCTGCAAATGATTCTTTCAGTAAGTTACAAATAGTGTTATTTTTTCAATTAACATATCAATTACAGATTAAGTTTTGGATGTATAACAAACCTCAGTTTGTTATTAGTTGATTTTCCCTAATTAATTACAACTTGAACATGATAAGTCATTGATCTTTATACATTTTTGTTTAATTGATAAATGATCTTATTTATTCACACATCAAGCTGATCTGCACCTATCTCAAAACACCTTCTTAGAATAGTTCCAACTTAGCTTAGATTCATTTAGATAGATTTGTGTTTACAGACTTCTACACTTAGGTTTTTCTTCATTTGGAAACTGATCCTTTGGATCAAAACCTACCAACTCTTAGAGTTCCAGCGGAGGCCGAATATCCGTGAGAGATCACTATACCAAACACGCTGGGGATAGAATTGTCCTTGCTTAGGGCCTTTTGAAGGCTTTCAGTCTGGGTTTTCCCCCTCTGTTGAGAGCTTAGGAGCCCATTCCAGCACTTTGCATACCTTGCACATCTGAGGCCTCAACATGTCCACATTTCTTCATCATTCCTCCATTCACCCCTTGCTTCTGTTATCCAATCAGGCTAGATGATGGAGATAGCATAGAGCAATGATTCAACATCCTTAGCTTTCAATGTAGTGCATCTACCACAACATTTTACTTCCCCTTTTTGTAGATGATTTCAAATTCATATCCCAACATATTTTCACCCATTTTTTTTTCTCTTCTGAAGATAGCCTTTGTTCCAAGAGATATTTAAGGCTATCATGATAAATTTTAACCTTGAAATGTCTTCCTATGAGGTAGGGGCTCCATTTATTCAAGGCATGTATAATTTCTAGCATTTCCTTCTCATAAATTGGTTTTTGTAGATTCTTCCCCTTAATTGGCCGGATTTCAAAGGAAAGGGGCCTTCCATATTGCATTAGAACGCAACCAATGTCATTCCTCAATGCATCAACTTCAACAATGAAGGTTTTCATGAAGTTGAGTATAGCCAAGACTAGAGCTCCGCACATGGCCTCTTTGAGTTCTTCAAAGGACTTAGTTGCGTTTGGAGTCCATGGAAATGCATCATTTTTTAGTAATACTATTAAGGTTGCTACTATTCACCCATAATAATGAACAACCTTGCGATAATATCCTATCAACCCGAGAAATAAACTAAGTTTTTTTACGGTTGTAGGGATCTTCCATTCCTAGATTGATTTAATTTTGTTAGGGTCTACCTTAATGCCTTCATGAAGATGAGATGGCCCACGTATTCCACCTCCTGTACTCCAAAGAAACATTTGGAGGGTTTTGCATATAACTCTTGTTCGTCCAATAGCGTGAGCACCTTATCATCATGTTGAAAATGGGATTCCCACGATTTTCTATAGATTAGTATATCACCAGAGAATACTAACAAAGAACTTTGAATAAAGGGATTGAAGATGGAATTCATCAAACCTTTAAATGTGGAAGGCGCATTTGTAAGGTGAAAAGGAATCACCAAAAACTGTTGAAATTTGGTTGAACTTTGATCTTTAATTCTTTTATATGCAAAGACTCACTACAAAATCCGACGAGAAAATCCGACGGCATCCGACAAAAAGGACTGTCTCGTCGGATTTCACCTTCAAAATTATGAAAATTGATTAAATTTTTCTTAATTGATAGAAGGATCAGTCGGATATTCGACGACACTTGGATATTCGACAACTACTGTCAGATATTCGACAAATGTATTTGGATATCCGACAGCTCCGATGATATATTGAGGTCGTTGGATATCCGACATGTATTTAATAACGGTAACTATGCTAAAATTGTTGGATATCCGACATGTATTTCATAATGGTAACTATGTTGAAGTCATCGGATATCTAGCAAACATTTTTTTTTAAATCTATAAATTTCAAAACATTCGAACATGTTTTATATACAAGTGACGGTTTTCGGAAATTATTTTATTCTTCCACAGATTTTTTTCCGTAAAAGAATACATCATTATTTATATTGTTTTTGTGATTAAAAATTGCGAAGTGTGGAGCTTGATTTTTTAATATCGATAATGTTCATTCAAGCTCTTTATGACAAAATGTCAAATAGCAATATTCCTAATCCAGATGAACAAAATCGACAATTGCTTGCTAGATTGTGGGATGGACTGAAAAGAAAGGGTGATGGGAAATGTTATTTTCCATGTACTAGTCAATGCAAGTGCTTTAAGAGGAGAAGAATAAATATAAAAACAACCAGAAAACATTGTAGGGAACATGGATACGCTGAGGGGGGACATGAATATTGTCCATTTGTAATTTTTGCATTATATATGTTTTTATATTGATTTCTTTTGTAAATGTATGTATTATTTTAATATTTCTTATATTAACTTTTATCTATTGAGGGTTTCATGTAATTATAAAGGAAAGAAATCCTACGGCATATCATCCAGAGAGAGTGCTTTCAGAACAAGTACCAGAGGAACATGGAGCTATGAATAATGGAGAACAAGTTAATGATCATATTGAAGAAGATGATCATACTGATAACATAGTTGAAGGTGACGGTAAAAATACCTTGATACATGATTCATTTAATGTTAGAATGGATGATGATGATGACAATCATGAAAATTTTGATGATATTCATGATTTACCTCTTCTTGAGAAGGCATACAAACCCCTTTATGAGGGCTCCAACACAAATCTTCTCTCTGATATATTGTTGATAATGAACTTGAAGGTTATGAATGGTATTTCAAACATATCAATCACATAGCTGTTAAGGTATGTAATATATTCCATCGCATAATATATATTATCGTGCTAAGGGTTATCATCGTTCATCTAATAATTTTATTGTCAATTTATAAGTCAAATTAATAGAGATGAAATGTGTTTCATTAATATTATTTATAAATTATATTAACTAGATTTTTATTTTATTTGTTGTAGCTTGATAGCTGAATTTTTGTTACCACCGTCAAATATTTTACCTCGCACATATCGATATTTATCTTCCATCATGAAAGAACTTGGAATGCAGTATGAAGAAATTCATGCATGCCCCAATGACCATGTTGAATATTATAATCAACATGAATTTGCAACATAATGTCCAAAATGTCATATCAGTAGATATCGAACAGATCAAGTAACAAAATAGGTGCCTCACAAGGTTCTTCCTTATATTCCCATTATTCCACATTTCCAACAATTGTTCATGTGTGAAAACATAGCGGAACTTATGGATTACCATGCACGGAAAAGAAGTCAAGATGACATTATTCGAATGCTTACAGATGGGTCTGCATTTATAGATATGGAGGAAAAATGGCCTCACTTTAAAGAAGAACCTCGTAATCTTAGAATTTCTTTGGCAGCAAATGGTGTCAATCCATTTGCAAAGATGAGATTCATTTACTTGGTGAGGCCTATTTTTGTTATCAACAATAACATTCCTCCATGGTTGTCAATAAAGAGGGAGCACATAATGTTGTCGATGATTTTTCAAGGTATATTGTGTCTACAGCTTTTTTTTTAATGTAGTGGCATCTCATTTGTCGTATTTTGTTTCATAATGTCATATATATATATTTTATTTTTCTGTTATGCATGGTTTATATATCTAAATGGTACTCATAATTATATATTTTATATGTTCAAATAAATCAGGTAAGTACCAAGTTAAAGATATGAATGTATATATCGAACCTCTTATTGACGAGCTACTAAAGTTATGGAATGGCATCACTATGTATGATGTATCTAGATCAATACAACAAAGGAAATTTCAATTCCATACAATGCTTGTATGGACAATACATGATGCCCCAGGTTTAACCCATTTTTTCGTTTTGTAATTATAAGTTCCACTTTAATTACATTTAATTTTATGAACTAGTTAATATACTACACACATGTTTTTTTAAATAATCCATTAATTTTGTATATAATTATAATTGACATAGATATTCCATCTCTTTATGTAGGTAGTTAGACAAAGGCAAAATTTGCATGTCCAGTTTGTGGTCCTAAGATCAAATCTCGTCATTCAAAACTCTTAGGAAATGAGGTGTCTAATGAGTATAGGCACTTCCTCTCTAAGAATCATAGGTATGGAACTACCGAAAAAAATTATATTCAATGGGAATCAAGAGACTGCACTAGGGGAGGATCCATGGGATACTAATATTACAGGAATTGTTTAACCTTTTAAGATTTTAAGTGTTTTCTATTTAGAGTTTGCTGCAATGAGTGTCTGCTCGATTAAAGTGAGCATGAATTTTGAGTTTTTCTACTTTGTGTTATTTGTGGCTGTGGTTCTTTGCATTCAATTTGGAAATTCTGCACTAATTTTATGCAAATGAATGAACCTTGAAATGAGTAACTATTTTTAACTTGCATGTGTCCATTCTAGTTGAGAGGGGTTATTGTTGATTACTATTGATTGATGGTTTCCAATTCTACTAGTTCAATAAATATTCCAAAGGCTTAATGATCTGAATTCATGCATAGGTTATCAAAACTTCCTCTTTAATTCTGTTAAAAATTCCTCTTTACTACTGTTAAACATGTGCATATAAGATATTCAAATTCTTCTCTTTATTCAAACCCTCATCCAAGTTCTATTGCTTCTCTTTTCCAATTCATGCTCAGAACTGCTTAAATGCCTATTCATTGTTGCAGGAGGACATGGCAAGTCCTAAACTATGCCCATAATTGAAAAGGAAGACTTCTAGGGGGTAGTCTCATCCCCATATTTAGGATAAGATAGGAATTTACTATGGCAAGAGATCATGAACAATCCCCAATTTACCCAAAAAAAAAACCATGCTTCCTACTATTAGAATTTATGCACAAAAGTTTCGCAGGACTTATAATAATGCCACACACAAATCCAAAAAAAATTTAACAACACCCAGAATAGCTAATGAGGCTTGTTATGAATTAAAATTTTACCCATTAAAATAGGGGGTAACACCCATCAAGCAAGAAATGCATTTGGAGTATGTACAACTGCTCTTTCCAACGTATCAAGAAGCTTTAGCTAAAACAATAAGAATAACCTGTTACAACTACTTTATCAGAGGCATTTGGCATTTTGCGTCAACAACATGTACAGACCAGTGGGTAAGATAAGCTAAGATAATTTTATTAATGTCCAATGAATGTTAGACTTATATTTTGCAACAGTGGTGAGTTTCTCATAGTATCTATATCCCTTTTCCAAATGTACATCTTTCATTATGCAACAGGAAGCAAAAGAAGAGTTTGGATGAGATATGGTTTCTGCTGTTGCAGGGTTAAGGTACTTTGGTTGGGTCTACAGGGTTCTTAAAATTTTGGAAAAGCATTGATCAACAGGGAATATTTTACTAGAGGAACTAGTTTTTGTCCATGGACAATAGAAATGTTTTTGTCCATGAACAATAGAAAATTGATGTAGTAGTAAACCTGATAGAATATCCATATTTGAATATTTGAGGAAGTACATTAATTGAAAGCGGGTTGAAGGAACACACTAGCATACACACTTCAAATTCCAAGTAAATTATGGTGTATGCTACTTGTATACAATATGTTTAGATGTTATTTTATGGAGAAAAAAATCATTTTGTGATGTTTTCAAGGCTTACAAAATTGCACTGTTCTATCTCATGCATCACATTGAAATTTTTCCATGTCAGTATGTCTCTGAATAATAACTTATGCCATAAAAGGTAATTTAGTAGATTTCTATTTCAAGGTTAGTAATACATACTACAATGAAAACGTTAATAATCAATGACTACCATGCTTCAAGGTAAATATAGTAAAAGAGATAATAAGTTCAAGAAAACCAATAGGTAGACTAATTAGAGTGTTATGAATCATCAAAATACAAATTATGTCCCTAAATTTACCTTTGTATAGAAAACACCAATCAAAAGGCAACAAATCATTCTGGCAGTTGTCCCAATCAATATATTTAGTGTCTTCTTAAGGAAATCAAATGAAATTGAAAGTATGGGCTTTTAGTTTCAAATTGGTATTCATTAATTTTTGTTGATGCCATAAGTCTTCTTATTCAATTTGCTCATTCTAGTAATTTATTTCGGGTGTTGACATGTATGCATCATGATCTTTCCACACTAACATCTCCCATGTTTCTAAGAGTTTGTATATTTGTAAAAAGCAACTCTGCCTCTATGGGTGGTTAACCTTCATGGTTAGCATTTGTGGGTATGATATTCTAAGAGAACTAATATGGAATACAATGAAAAAGAAGAAAATGCACATAGTAGATATTTTGACTTCCCTCTTATAAAGAAAGGTTAAATTCAACACAAAATTGTGAGAACAAAAAGTAAGAAACTAAAACTACAATGGAACAAAGAAAAGGTAAAGCAAAAAGAAGCTCGTGTTTGTCCAAATAAATAAAAATAATGTCAATCTTGCAGTTGACTGGTACTTGGTATTTTCATTCTTGTACATGTGTGCAATATCAGGCACAACAGGATCATTAGGTTTTGGATCAATCAACAAGGAATAGATTGACAGTAAAACCCACAATCAACAATTAGACAATATTGAAAGGCATGAATTTATATATGCTACCAATGTCAATAATGGAATATTAATAATGTTCCATAAGAATAAATGATGAAACCTTAGATATTGTCAATGCAGGACTTTAAAGTCCAATGTTCATTGAGGATGTTAAGGCAGATACTACCATTGCTATTTATATTTGGATGGAAAACCTTAGTGCATACTGCAACCTACACAATATTTGAAAATCTCCAACATCAGCAAAAGCACCATAATACATTAATAAAAAAATTATTAAATGCCACATTTAAAAAAAACATCCTAGACAGGTGCAACCAAAGTTGATTTACTATTTACTTCCATTGGGATGTGGAACTATACATAACTATATAACACATACCTGATGGTATATCAAGGTAATTCCTTCTGAACGATTTTAGAAGGAATTTTAATAAGTTGGATGGTTGTGTGAAATACATGGATTCAATTACATGCATGATAACAAATTTGAAGAAATTTTGTCATAAAATATGAAAGTATCAATGCATGAACTATAATGATATGAGAGAGGATTATTTTTATAAAAAATAAAAGTTCATTGTAATTAATATGATTTTGATTTCCAAATTTATAATGATCCACATCGTAGTTGGCATTATTTTCGGATGCCAACTTCGACACATCTTTGACCAGTCATCATTGTCGATACAACTCCGATGAGTTTTGACTTCAACATGGCTTCAACACACTCCGCGACTTCGACACAACTTTGGCAAGTTGTCAAACTGTGACATGACTTCGACACGTCCAATGACCTCATAGTTTCAAGACATCGACATGCAACGTCGACCTGCGACTTGCGCAACACCATCTTGTGACATGCGACTGCTGAACTTCAATAGATTGTCTCTCTGACCTCAAGTCGACTGTAACGGTTTAACTGCTGAATCATTATAACTTCTTCTTTGTAGCGGAATGTAACGGGAAGGAACCCAAGCATCTCAAGACTCTCTATATAAACATGTAAACTATTTTGATATACATGTCATCAGTTTGGATCTTACATCTAGTAATAGAAAAGATCAATTTGCATTTCTGCATATTTATCTATGTGTATTTGTGTTTATCTACGTAGTGTAATTTATGTTTGCCTATTCTATTTCTTGTGATTCTATCATAACAAAGCTGACTCATTCAGTCGAACTATTGTCCCCCTTGACTTCCTGGACCTGAATTGATCATTGGTATTAGATCAAAATCAAAGTTCATTCAAATCTTCGTAAAAGCGCATCAGCTTTGTTCGTTCTTAAGTTTTGCGTAGACACTTCCAGCGAAGTTACCTGACTTATGTCGGTTCAAAATCTCTCGTCGACTCAGCAATCGAAGCAGACAGTACCTCCAAACATGGCAAAAGAAACAGGTGAAATACATGCAATCAACGAGACACAACAACTCATAGAGCAAGCACTGGATCGACAATGAACTGAGATGTTCGCCCAGTTCAACGATGTTCTCATGCGATTTGCTTCGACATCAGGAGTATTTTCGACGAGAACCAACTCTGATAAAATCATCCCCTTCAAAGTGCAAATGAATTTGGACATACCAAATCTAGAAGGCAAGATTGACGTGAAATCCATCGAGAATTGGGTTCAACAATTGGAGTCATATTACTCTGTGGATCATCTCTCAAAAGTCGAAAAGATCACCATTGCATCCATAAAGATGTCAACATCTATGCACTGCTGGTGGGAGAATATTTCGACAAAGATGGAGAAAAGCGAAGACCCCATCGACACATGGAAAAAATTCGTCGAACACATCTGAAATGAGTTTTACCTGCATAAATACCTTGAGAAGTAGTATAAGAAGCAGCAACAACTAAATCAATGGAAAGACCGGTCCATACAAAGCTACATTGACGAGTTCTATGGATTCATGGCTAGAATTGGCATCCAAGAAGAATAAAAAAGGCTTGTTCTGAAGTACGTTAGCGGTTTATCCCAATACATTCAGCAAGAGATGGATTTTCTGACTCTCAACACGTTTGCAGATGCATTCCACTATGCCAGCAAACTTGAAACCAAGCAGAATGGAAAAGTGTGCTTCGTGACAAAGCCGACATCAAGACGACCATCCGATAAGAAGGAACCAGCCGACTTCGACAAATCAAAATATTCTTAGTTGACTCCGCCAAATCAAGATCACAAAAAAAATCCTTTTCATAAAAAGGAACATAACAAGCAACTTACCGAAAAATGGTGCTACTACCATTACTCATATTGGCATGATACACTTGAATGCAAAGCTTGGAAGACATTTTAGGAAAAAGTGTCGACATCCGATGCGTTCGACAAGACTGTGCTAGAATCTGACCGAGAAGAAACGACTCTTTTGACATCGACAAATCCATCATCCTCTACCATCGTCGATAAGGAGTAATGAGAGCGAATGTTCCATACCCAGATAAGGGTTCAGAACAATCCATTGCATCTGATTGTGGATAACAGGAGCCATAAGAACTTTGTTTTTGAAGAACTTGTGAAAAAACTAGGTCTTCGACCACTCTGCATCCTCATCCTTACAACATCGGTTGGATGAAGGATGGATAAGAGCTAAGGATCACCCGACAATGCAAGCTCTCATACTTCATAAATCCTTTTAAAGATGAAGCACTTTGCAATGTGGCACCTCTCTCTGTATCTGATGCCCTGTTTGGGAAACCTTACCTATGGGATCACTATGGAAATTATTGTCATGACCGTAGAAGGTGATTTTCAGAATCGTAGATCAACGATACCGCAGACCAGAACGACAACCTACACCAACGGCTTCCTTGGTATCTGCTAAACATACAAAGAAGCACATCAATCATGCTTAGAATATCGCATTGATTATGATAAAGCCACAACATTCTAGGAATACTGCAGCAACCAGCCGAGTCACTGACCAATGCAGCTCCCGATAGAAGCAGCAGATCAACAATATTCTTGATGATTACCAGAACCTATTCCAAGTTTCTGATGGATTACCTCTACACTGTTAGGTAAAACACTCTATTGAACTTTCTCCTAGTTGTTCTTTGCCTAACACATCTGTCTACAGAAGATTCTTTCTCGCAAATGAAGAGATTCATAGAAAAATCAAATATTTGATCGACAAAGGACATATTCGACCCAACTCCTCCCCTTGTGGAAGTTTCGTCGTCCTCGTTCCAAAGAAAGATAGGACTTGGCGCATGTGCATCGACTACATGGTACTTAAAAAAATATCGGTGAAGAATTGATACCCTCTACCGTGGATAGCCGAGCTCATCGACTGTCTAAAAGGTGCTAAGCTCTTTACTAATCTCGAACTCAAGTTGGGATATCATGAGATTCCAATCGATCCCTATATGTATGGAAAACTGCTTTCAAAACAAAGGAAGGATTGTTTGAATGGTTAGTCATGCCTTTCGGCTTAACCAATGCACCTACAGCCTTCGTGCGATACATGGATGACATTCTTCAACCTTTCATCTGAAAATGTGTCATTTTTTACCTTAACAACATATTGATTTTCAATTGATCATGGGAAGAACATTTCGGACAGCTTCAACAAGTCCTCGACACTCTCCAACAACATCGAATCTACTTGAACATGGAAAAATGTTCCTTTGCGATGAACAACATCAAATATTTGGAGTTTGTAATTAACTCTGCAGACATTCACATCGACCCTGAAAAAGTACAAATTCTCAAATATTGGCCCATTCCTAATAGCATTCAAGAACTCAGAAGTTTTCTTGGTTTGGAGAATTTCTATCGACGATTCATACTTGGCTTTAGTCACATAGCCTGGCCCTTCAATCGGTTGATGAAAGGAAGTGGGGAAAATGTCTTTAATTGAACCCCGACACAACAAGCAGCTTCTGAATAGCTCAAGCACAGTCTCTACACTGCACCATTACTTTTGTTACCTGATTTGCATTAGGCCTTTGAGATTGATACAGATGCATCGGACTATGCCTTGGGCTCAATGATCACACAGACTAGTCACCTAGTCACATTTCATTCCAAATTTTTTAATGAAACTCTTATAATATATTCGAAATATGAAAAAGAACTGTACACCATTCTGCAAGGTCTCAAGCAATGGAGGCATTACATCCTTGAAAAAAAAAATGATCATCCTCATTGACCATAAGCCTCTTCATTTCGATCCGACACAATGAAAACTTCAAACAACTCGACAGATTAAGTGGATTAATTACCTAAAACAATTCCAGTTGGTGATTAAGTATCAGAAAGGTAAAGCTAATGCTGCCGATGATTGTCTAAGTAGACCACCCATTACTCTCCTTTTCACAGTGATCAGTATACAGGGATATGACACCACTACTTGGCCTCAGTTTTATCAGCAAGACATCTACTTTTCACTATTCTACTGACAGCTTCAAAATGAAAAGTCATCAACCATTGACTATTTCCTGAAAGACACCCTTCTATACAAGCTTGGATAGCTTTGTGTACCAACCGGTGAGCATCGACAACAGCTCATTTGGGACGTGCACTACAACAATATTGCAAGACACTTTGGAGTAGAAAAGACACCTTCTATTTTGCAGAGGTATTTCTTTTGGCCTACACTTAAAACTGACATCAACAAGTACATTCGATCATGCGTGGTTTGTGCCATTGCTAAACCGCCATTGTACACACCTCTGCTAGTTCCTAGTGAACCATGGGAATCTATTTCTATGGCCTACTTGACAGGATATCCTACTACCAAACATCAGCATGACGCAATCTTAGTAGTAGTCGACAGATTTTCTAAAATGATCATTCTCATACCATGCAAGAAGACAACGGCAACACAACAAATTGCTCAGCTCTTCTTCACACATGTTTGGAAACACTTTGGTTTACTGACAACCATCATTTCTAACTGAGATTCCAGATTCATCAGCATATCTTGGAAGAACCTTTGGACACAGCTACACACATGACTCTCATTCTTGACAGCTTTCCATCTTTAGACCGACGGACAAACCAAATTTTCTAATCGCTTGGTTGTACAACTGCTTCGCATGTACAACCACAATCATTCAAAAACATGGGATGAAAGTATTCCATACACACAACATAGCTACAATCGTGCTCCGCACAGCTCTATAAGCAAGATTTCATTTGAGATCTATTACGGATTTCAACCCTTAGCACCTATTGACTTGATCAGCTCATCGACACAGCTGAACAACACTGGCCACAGCCAGCGAGAAGTTGAAAAACCAGTCAAGTTTCAAGAACAGATTCGTGACATCCATCCACAAGCACGGGACATGTTGCAAAGAGAAAACGAGAAAGCTAAGGCCCAACACGATAAGCATCATATCCCTCATTCATTCCAAATTGGGGATAAGGTCAGGTTACATCTTAAGAAGGAGTGCTTCACTGGCCCATTCAAGAAGCTTAAAACTTTGTGATATGGTTCATACGGTATTCTTCAGCAGATTGGTGACAATGGTTTCCACCTCGACATTCCTGCGTGCCTTGGTCTACATCCAGTCTTCAATGTGGATGTACTTCGACCAAACCATGCACCACTGTTGGAACAGAATGACTTACAGACAACATAACTCGATGACATCAAACCAGATGTTCAAGAGCCTCTTCCTTGTGACACCATTGTGGGATGACGAGTATGCCATACAAGGAAGAACATAATTTGCTTGTTTCAGTTTGCTAAAGATGGACAACTCCCACCACAAGGAAAGTGGTAATCTGCCAATGAACTAACCGACACGTTTCCTCACCTTCACGAGCAAATAATGGGGACCATTTTTTCTTAAGGAAGGAGGTGTGATCCACATTGTAAGTGGAATTATTGTTGGATGCCGACTTCAACACAACTTCGACCAATCATCGTCGTCAATACAACCCTGAGGAGTTTTGACTTCGACATGGCTTCGATACACTCCAAAAATTTGACACAAATTTGGAAAGTTTTCGAATTGCGACATGACTTCAACACATTTAGTGACCTCACAGTTTCTCAACGTCTACATGTAGCGTCGACCTGCAACTTGCACAACACCATCTTGCAACATGTGACTGTCGAACTTCGACAGAGTGTCTCTCTATATTCCAGTCGACTGTAATGGTTGAACTGCCAAATCATTATAACTTCTTCTTTGTAACTGAACGTAATGGGAAGGCACCCAAGCATCTCAACACTTTCTATATAATCATGTAAACTATTTTAATATACATCTTATCAGTCCAGAACTTACGTCCAGTAATAGAGAAGATCAATTCGTATTTCTGCATATTTGTCTGTGTGTATTTGTGTTTATCTGCATAGTTTAATTTATGCTTTCTTAATCTATTTCTTGTGCTTCCCTCATAATAGAGCCGACTCATTCAGTCGAACCGTTGTCCCCCTTGGATTCCTGGTCCTGAGTGGATCATATAAAAATGCTATAACATTTTTTTATATCCACAATGAAATCCATCAAAAACTTGACAACTCATTGAATTGGAGAAATCACATTGTTTTCAAATGAAGCCTTAATACTCTTTGAATCGCCAAGACCATTGTCACACGCTCCAATTACAAAACAATTTAAATTTAAGATTACTTTCAAAATTCAAACTATTTGTAAACTCTCATTCCAAAAGATACATCAGTGAGAATGCTTGCATATACAAAAGTACAAGTACAATGAAATCAAACATATCTCATGTTAAACCTTTGGAGACTTGAATGGATAATCAAGAGGAAAATGTATGGTCACCAAAAACACACCCCCTGCATATGGACTATTGGAGGTCCCATGGTTGTATTTTTGCAATGAAACATATCATCATCCATTGGACCTACAAATAAATTCAAATCGTCTGTCATATAAAGACCCTCAATAATAATAATCACCTATACCACAACCTGTGCATGTCAGAAATGATATTTTAACGATATTAACCCTAGATCTAATAGGCAATATATTATTATTACATACATGACACAACTACCTGGGTTGCATATGCACCTTACTACTCTTAGTGGAAGTGCATAAAAAAATTAAGCTGGGTTTGGTTCATTGTTGAGAGTCAAACCTCAGATTTCGTACCCAAATTGACACTAAAAAAATGATAATAAACTTATGTTTGATTTAGACCATGGCAAAGTGAACACATAGGATCCAAGCCAATTAGAATATGACAAGTATAAATACAGTTTTACATGATAGACCATCCTATAGTAAATATATGCTCTCCCAGATGGTTATCAAAGAGCACCAAAAAAATGCAGTGCTCTTAACAACAAATAATAGGTGTGCCAATATATCGTGATATCAACGCAGACAATCATACACAATATCAGAAGCTAAAATGGAAACCATCATGATGAAAAACAAATGTGTAAAAACCATTATTAGTATCAAATACATACTCATGAAATCAGTTACTCATTGTTGTGACTACTACAGTAGAAGATTTTCCACAAGTCTAAAGGGTTTGGATTTCTAAGTTGTATTCTTCATTCATTTCTAATAAAAGAAGATGATATCTGAGCTTGCAACTGTACTAGTTTCTAATGCAATGTTCAGAGATCAAAGCAACTCCATCACATATACCACAAAGTATAGGAAAATGAACAAAAAAATAGTGTTTAAACAAAATTTATTTCTATGCAGTGTATACATATCTCAATGTACCTTAATGAAGACATAATTGATAGAAATATGTTGATATATTATTATATGCAAGTTTTACAATGAAATGTTAAATTTTGAGCATTAATTCACAATACTCTAGGATCTTTACTAATAGAATAACATACACAGTATATCAATGCATGACAATCACAATAAGTATGACAAGCATTACAAGAATCAAAAGCATAAGAGACAAGAGTCACAGAGTTTCCGTGGGGAGAACCCTAAGGTGAAAAACCCCACAACTTCCTCAGAGATAGAGAGAGCAATGGCTCAACAAAAGTACAACCAAAATAAACTGAGATAGTCACCTAGTAGCAGATGATCCTCCTCCTCACTAATGCGCCACTTTCTGAGTGAGAGAGATGTATTTTTCTGAATGATCTAAATAGAGATCACTTGATCTCTATTTATACTAACATGTTTGCCCAGTGACCTTATGGGGCCGACTTGTCTAGCTAGGTACATCCACATTATAATATATATTTCAGGGCCAACCCCACACATGGTGGTCTAATAACCGATCGGCAAGTACACACACTTGCGACACTTGTCAATCCACATGACGACACTTTCTTATAGAAAAATGACACATCTCTTATAAGGTTACAATAAATATATATAAAATACACAGATGAAATACATTTTGAAGTTACATATACATCAACACTCCCTCTTAACTAGGAAGGTATTTCTCGACACAGATCTGCTAGACAAGTCTTCTCCTCGGGATCATCGTCATCGATGCATCATCATCATCATCATCACTGCTGCTGCTATCTCAACCAATATTTGAATCTACTCATCATAGGAAGTTCTACAGAGCCAGTCATTTTTCATATTGGATGTAGGCCCACCTCCTACAGGTCTTCATCATCACTGGCCATACTGTGGAATTCTCAGGACTTATTACGTGTGTCACAAAACCTAGCTGCAACATTCCAGGATATTACGAGCATACATCTCTACCTATAGGATCTCCCAAGAGCACATTACATGTGACCCATCACAAAACCTAGCTAAAGCATCCTAGGCTGTTACGAGCACACAGCTCTACCTGTCGGATCTCCCAGGATCACATTACATGTGGTCCACCACAAAACCTGGCTAAAGCATCTGAGACATTTTTCATCCTGTCCAGATCTCCCAGGAGAAAATTACATGTGGTCATGGCAAAACCTGGTTGAAGCATTTGAGGCCTTTTTCATCCTATCCAGATCTCCCAGGAGCAAATTACATGCCATAGGACAAAACCTCGCAAGAGCATCTTAGGATGTTATGGGTACACAACTCTGACCTGAAGATCTCCCAGGGCACAAATTGCATGTCCTCCCAAAGAAATGTCTTGAAAGAGCATCCCAGGTTGTTATTGGTACACAACTCTGACCTATAGGATCTCCCAGACATGCTCATCTGCACAACCTGATCCACGGCCACAAAGTATCATCTGATACTAATCATACATCATCCTAATGTACACAGGATCATCCTGATCATCATCACTGCAACATCCTGCTGCATGTCATCTGGAGAAGCTCGTCATCCATGATAACCCTAATCATGCAATGCTTCCATCTGATGCACACCAAGTATCTATCTGATACATATCATCATACACAGTGTATCCATATGATACATAGATACATTATCCACACAATGTATCAATCAACATACATGATCTACCTGATCATACAATGTATCCACCTAATACATATACAGATACATGGTCCAAGCATCCAACATGATGCATATACAAAATACATACACATGATCCAACCGATCATATCCATCATCCAACATGATGCATACATACATATAAATGATCCATCTAATCATATCCAACATCCAACATGATGCGTACATACATATACATATAAATGCTCCAACTGATCATACAAAGCAGAAACTAGAACATCATCCTGATGCTCATCATCCAACGCTTACATCCACAGCCATGTGGAGGATCCTCCTTCCCACATGCTTGGAATGGCTTCAACAAATGTTTCCATCACTTCTTCCTCGAAGTGTCATCAATCCAAAGAACACCAAGCCTTTCTCTGAAGTGCTCAAACTTCATCCTGGCTAGTGGCTTCATCAGCACATCTGCAATCTGCTCATCCGTCGCAACATACAGGAGCTTCACAGCTCCTCTTTGCACTATATCCCTAATATAGTGATATTTGATCTCTATGTGTTTCGACCTGTCATGAAACACTGGATTCTCGGACACCTTCACACAACTCTGGTTATCACAGAAGATACCAGTAGCATCCAACGGGAGATCAAATAACTCAGACAATAGCTTCCGTAGCCATACTGCCTCACAACTAGCTGAACAGGCTGCAACATACTCTGCCTCAACTATACTCAGTGCTACGCAGGACTACTTCCTGCTAAACCAAGAGATCACACCTGATCCCATACTGAAGCAACACCCATATTTGATCTTCCTATCTGCAGCACTGCCAGCCCAATCTGAATCAACATAACCCTGTAGGTTAAACTTTTTATTCGCTTCATACTTGAGCCCATAATCCACTGTACCCTTCAGGTACCTCAGAACATGCTTTACATCAACCAGGTGAACACTCCTCAGATTCGTTAGGAACTGGCTGAATGTCTTCACAGCAAAGCAAATGTCCGGTCTCATGTTCGTCAGGTACATCAAAGACCCAATCATCTGACGATACATAGAGACATCAACCGGCTTAGATGAAGCATCGCAAAGAAGCTTCAGATTCGATGCCATAGGTGTGGCCATGGAATTGCAATCCATCATCCTGAATATCTTCAGGATATCTACTGTGTACTTCCCTTGACCAAGGAAGATCCCACCTGCACTCTGCCACACCTCCATACCTAGGAAATAATGCATCATATCGAACTCAGCAGCGAGCTTCCTCTTTGTATCACACCAAGTTCTGGGAGCTTGCTACAAGCCATACAAGGCTTTCTTCAATCTGCACACATGTGACTCCCTTTCAGGTCTTGGGACTGCATCCCAAACATCTTCTTCATGATCGATGGATCATGGCATTCAATTTCTTCATCCCATATCTTGGGAACTTCAATAACTTCAATAGATATCTTTGTTGCTGGAACAAATGTTGTAGTCCTTCTTTTGTAGGTGAAGATATACGGTCTTTCCTACAAAACAAGTCAAATTGCATGATTAGAAACATTTCATAATTTTCAAAACAAATTCTTTACATATAAAGAAATATGTCATGCAGTCATGCAGTTATCTTAGCCAATGCTTCAATACAACATTTATCCATGTTCCACAACTTTCTAGATGCCTTCCAGTCTCTACCAGAACATTGTTAAGAGTTTGCACTACTCCCAACATGTCAGCAAAGAGGTTTCATTCTAGATAAGTATCACTGGAATGTTGTACAGTGCCATAGGCCACTTACCCATCACATGCATATTAGTAGTATCATGTTCATTAATGCACTCATTCTAATATGCACAATACATCTCCTAAGCATAAAATTATTTAAACAAAAATAGGCAAGAAATGGTAATTGAAATACTTATCTTTGTTTCTTTGTTGGGTGGACTCCCTCTGAGTCTTTGCTTCATGGAAGGAGCTACTGAACTAGCTTCTTCTACACCTTTCTGTTGTGGAATGTAGGAAGATGGTCAACTCCCTCTAAAAATCTGCATCCTTACAAGAGCTGTTGGAGTGTGCTCCCTTTTGATCTTTGCTTCCTCGATTACCTGTCCTTGAACTTATATTCATCCTTGCTGACATCAATCTTCTTGAACCCTGGAAAGTATAATCTGTAAGCCTTCAAGCTTTCACTGTAACCCACAAAGATACCCTTCTTTCCTAAAGGATCTAGTTTGGTCCTCTTTTCCTTTGGGACATGAGTGAATACTGGACAACCAAATATTCTGAGATGGTTGACTTCAGGTTTCTTACCAAAAAAACCCTCTTCTGGTGTCTTGTTGTCCAATATCTTGTGGGGTGTTCTGTTCTGCACTTATACAGTTGTTCTAGCTGCTTCTGCCCATAGATGCATAGGTAGATCCTGGTCATGGAGCATTGCTCTTGCTGCTTCCATGATTGTTCCGTTCTTCCTTTCTGCAACTCCATTCTGTTGTGGATTGTAAGGAGCAGTCAACTCCCTCTTAATCCCTGAATCACTGCAAAGCTTCTTGAAGTCACCTGAGGTGAATTCTCCACTATTGTCAGATTTGAATGTTTTGATCTTCTTGTCAGTTTGATTCTCCATCAAGGTTTTGAATTCCTTAAACTTATCAAACACCTCATCTTTTTTCTTCAAGAAGTATACCCAAGTCTTCCTGGAGAAGTCATCAATAAATGAGACATAGTAAGCATACCCACTTAGAGAACTGGATGACATAGGACCACATACATTTGAGTGGATGATTTCCAGGATGTCTTTTGCCTTGCTTTCAATTGGAAGTGCTCTATAGTGCATATGAGCAACTCTTCTATGCTAAATTTCACTTGGCTCCATGGATTCATGTACCATGGCATGTTCAGGTTGTCCCTTCAATTTATACAAACCTCCCTCTTGCTCTCCAATCACTACTGCATCATCTATGTTCTTTCCCTTGGGACACATTAGGACTTGGCCATCCACAAATGCAACCCTCATGCCTTTTGCATCCAATGCAAAGATGGAGAGTAAGTTCTTCTTGAGCCTAGGTACATATAGAACTTCTTTCATCTTCAAAGATTTTCTAGAATCTAGGTTGTAGGAGGCTTCACCACTTCCTTTGATTGGGTATTGATAATCATCCCCAAGTTTCACCTTATGGGGTGATTCATGTTCAGATAGATTCACAAAAGATTCCTTAAACCCAGTCATGTGTTTGGAATCCCCACTATCAATCAACCAATCATTACAACCATGGGAGATGGTACCTGTGAGAGCAGAGATCAGAACATACTCTTCTTCACTTGATGAGTTATCATCACTTTCTGCCCTAGCCTTCTTCTTGGGTGGTTCATCATACTCGGCAGCATGACCATGAAAAATTCTTTTGCTGCCCTTCTTCTTCTTGTTGGAGTTGCTATTGTCCTTCTTGTTCTTGGGACAATTTATGGCAATGTGTCCTTTCTCATTACAGGTGCAGCATATTCTTCTTTCTTTGAAGTGATGTGAAGATTTCTTGGAGTGAGATGGCTCTCTCTTGGACTTCCCTTTCTTGGTGTGAGCTGTGAGAGCTTGATGTTCATTCCCCATCTTTTCTTCTCATGCCACAAGCCTTGCTTCTTCTTGTGAGCATTCTTCCTGTAATCTAATGAAGGAAATCAACTTCCTTCTTGCACAGATTCCTTGAATGAAGGAGTCCCATGACCTAGGGAAGCCATTCAAAGTGGTCATGACAACTTCACCATTCTATACCATTTCATCCACTGCTTCTAGTTGTTCCTTGATCTGGGAGACTCTTGAAAAATAAGATTGAATGGTTTCTCCATTCTAAAACTTTACCCCTTTCAATTGGTTCTGCGGGGTCATCTTCTGATTTATGTTCTTCCCTTCAAATAGCTTGGTCAAAGAGTCAAACATCTCCTTGGGTGTCTTTAGAGAAGACACATGGGGTATGAGATGGTCTTTGATCGAATCAACAATGATTCTCTTTTCCTTGAACAAGTTCTTCTTATGCAATACTTTATCCTCTTCATCCTCTAGGATAGGGATGTCTTCTTTATATATGAGTCCAACTCATTCTCTTCCAGGATTAACCCAATCCTATACTTCCAAGATCGGAAGTTATCATCCCCTTCAAGCTTATCCTCAAGCTTGGTGTGGTGAGACATCTTAAAGAGTACTTCAAATGGAAATAGAAAAGATTTAGGTATTACCACTTGAAATGCTAAAAACTAGATCTGGTCCTGGATTAGGGTTTGTTAGAAAAACCCTAAAAATTCAAAATGTGAATTTCAAATTTCTTAAAGGATAGAAAGATGCGCTTTAATGAGGTGATCATCCTAGTGTGTTCAAAATTTCAGATCAGCATAGCTTTACCCTTCAGATTTGTCCTTTTGTCCTCCCGGGTTCACTAGGGAGAGCCTTGAATTAGGGTTTGAGTTTCCCAGAGATATACCTAGCCAAAAATCTCGATCCAAAGCTCTAAACTTCGATTTTTGCAAGGCGCTTCCAGCTATGTCTTCAGATTTTAGAAATTGCTATTTTTGTGGAAACCCTAATGTTTAGTTACAAATTTGAAAAATCTCGGAATTGAATTCTGATTGGATAGATAGATGCGCCTTAATGAGCATAGTCAATCTACTATACTGCTTTTCCAAAATCTGTGCAGAGAAACCCAATAAATAAGAAACTCAAGTTTATGTTACTGCAAAATGTCTTCTTCTCAGGTTAGCTCTGATACCATGTTAAATTTTGAGCATTAATTCACAATACTCTAGGATCTTTACTGAGAGAATAACATATACAGTATATCAATGCATGACAATCACAATAAGTATGACAAGCATTACAAGAATCAAAAGCATAAGAGACAAGAGACACAGAGTTTATGTGGGGAAAAACCTAAGGTGAAAAACGCCACAACTTCCTCAGAGATAGAGAGAGAAATGGCTCAACCAAAGTACAACCAAAATACATTGAGATAGTCTCCTAGTAGCAGATGATCCTCCTCCTCACTAGTGCACCACTTTCTGAGTGAGAGAGATGTACTTTTCCGAATGATCTAAATAGAGATCACCTGATCTCTATTTATACTAACCTATTTTCCCAGTGACCTTATGGGGCCGACTTGTCTAGCTAGGTACATCCACATTATAATATATATTTTAGGGCCGAACCCACACATGGTGGTCTAATAACCCATCGGCAAGTACACACACTTGCGTCACTTGTCAATCCACATGACGACACTTCCTTATAGAGGAATGACACATCTCTTATAAGGGTACAATAAATATATATAAAATACAGAGATGAAATACATTCTGAAGTTACATATACATCAACATGAAACTCTGTGAGAAAAGTTGTTAAATACAACAGACATAGGAATACCAAAAAGTAAAATCGATGAGCTACATGATATTACATTAGCGTGTTGTGGAGGAGAAATATAGTCTCATTTTCAAGTGGCTAATAATGTGCATGGAGTGGAAAGTGATATGAACTAACTCTAAATAGATGCAAAAATAATTGGTGCCAATACACACACACTATAGAACACATTCTCCGAATTTATGGCCAAAAACTGGAAAAGAATATATTTCTGCCTCATTTTTCCATACTTCCTGACATTATGAACAAGTTGTTACAATCATTTTTCAAAACATAAGTTCACAATTAGAGCATGATATCCATTGGTTTGTAGAGAATATATATCTATTGACATCAAACCTTGTATTCTATCTCCTTTATGTCAATAGATTTGTTAGATAGTATGAAGAAAGCACTTTGAACCTATACAATGAAATGTAGTAACTTTATATTATAATCAAAGGTATTATTTTCAGGTAGAGAAGAGAAATTATGTTACCAATGAAGATGATAATAGAAATTCTACCAAAAAATCTCATGGTTGACCAGATATTCACAAGCCTAGTCTTCCCAAAAAATCAAAAAGCCTAATATCAAATACAAAATGGGGTATTGTAAGTGTTATAGATCAAATTTTTAGGTTCACATCTTCACGAGAAAAAAATTTGCAAATGTTGGGTTGATCATTAAAATCCAATTGGTAATACAAACCTAACATCTTTTTCAATCACTGTACTCCCATTTGCAACACCAATATGTCAAAGATTTACCTCTTCTCTTCTTCCATCCTTGTATGCATGCTGAAATGCCACAAATCATACATTCAGTGAAGATATCAAGATCATTGTGAGAAGGGTTACTCAATATGGATGTGAGAAGAGTTACTTAATTTTTCTCTGATGGCACTAGATCCTTCTAAAAATTGGCTCTCAAACATGATTATTATCTCACTCTTGAACGGGTGGAACTGAAATATCTATAACTAGAGAATCAATGCTCTTCTCTTCTACAAATAGATGGCTTAATTTTCCTTGTCCAAGTATTTGAATAGAACCAATGTTTAGAGAAACCATGGGCATGTAAGAAAAGGTAACCAACCTATTCTTCATATAAGAACTCTTAAATATGGTTATTGTTGAATCTTGAAATCTTCATTCACTGGTAAGTAATTTCTTTGTTTACATTTTTTTTCATAGTTCCTTATTTAGTATTATTTAAACCTAGACAATTGAGTTAACCATGTGTAGAAGTTATTTTAAGTACATGTCTAGTAGATGCAATGCAGAAAAGCAAAAATATTAGATGGACTATCGTTCTCAATCAATTAGGTCAATTGCAGTGAATTGGGGTTCACAATTGAGCAAACCCCTCCCGCACACTACTTATTTGGTATGGATCCACCATTTTAAGCACTAAAACAAGACACCAACCATTCAACAACATTAATGAAGGAAAAGATAATGGTTATGGATGAGCAATAAAGGATATATACACCACAACCCAAAACTATGTGAAAATGGTCAAACAAAGGGAATGACTGGTTGAAAAGCTACAATAAAGAAGAAACATAATGCAAGTAGAGGAAAACATACTGATGGATCCTGATCTAAGAGAAGCCAATAAAAAGTAGAACCAGTAAGCTAATGAAGAGTTATATAGGCTATTCCAAGCCTCCAAAGACATACACGGCCAACTTTTGCATCTCAAGACAATAGCACCCAACAAGTACAATGCTCTCCACAAACTTAATCATTTTTTATGTTGAATGAAACTAAGTGCAAGAAACATGGCCAAAATAACCTGATATCAAGCCAGGACCTTCCAATGGGTCTCAAAATCATAATAAATTATAGGTGGAGCTCATGCATCAAGTTTCAAAACCTTATTTTCATAGGTTCAAATGTAGAGAACAATCTGTTGATGAGTTACTCTTATAGGAAAGAGGTGAAATAGGATTGAATAGTTTTTTCGTTTTCCCTCTCCCCTCTAATACTATACTCCAAGGTTTCACATAAAATGATATTTAGTGGCATTAGAGAGGCTTCCACATAGCTATCAATAATGTTGACATCTCGTATGGAGAGGAATTAAAAGATGAATTCCGTAAAAAACTTATACAAATTTGTAACATATCTCATGAAAAAATTCTTACAAATATGTATGAAGGACTAGTTGAGCTTGTTGAAATGGCTCATTTTACTCAACAAGGGTATCATAAATAAATCCTATGTGATACTGCTTTGCTATATATGACTTGGATAATAGTTGTGAGAGTGGCCATGCCTTCTTGAGAGACTTGAATCTTGTTATTTCTCGGAGAGCATTGAAGGATTTGACCCCCATATATTTCAAGTGTGTTGCTATGAATGTGGATATCCTTCACAAGGACTTGTTTTCTATTGTTAAGGATTCCTTTCTTTTCCTGGAACCAGTGATGTGATTATAAATTTTGACACTCAAGAAGAGGTAGTTGATGCTCCAATAAAACTTGTAGATATATTCATTGTTTTGGAATATACTAGCATGGAGCTTCCATCTCTAGATGAATATATATCAAATGATCATATTTTGTGTTATTTCATGACAATATAGCTAGAACACGTCTTGGATAGAAGAAGAAAACAAATGATTTATGGAACTCTAAATTTCAAGACTTCATAGAGGCATTAGCTGATAGAGTGTGTGATCATGTGAAAATGTGGATTTCCTGTAACACTGTAGATCTCTATGGGAGTAATTACATGCAAATTTTGTACCTGGAGGAAGGTTCATCCCTTTCAAAACTAAAACAAGGACTCTCTTTATGTAGTTGTAAATGTTCTATTTTATTTTGACAATGTTTTCTAGAGAAAGGCCTCAAATTTGATATGGGTATTTCTTGTTCTTTTATGTGACCATGGATAGAAAAAAAATCAACAATATGTTTCTAGGAAACAAATGGTTAGATTGAAGGTGGAAAATTTATAGACGATCTATTCTAATCATGTACATGGAGAAAAATATTATGATTCAATCAGTGATCTCCATCCAAGTACCTACTCACATTATCTACTAGGCACTGATATATAACAAACAATAATAATATTCTAGTACAACCATGTTCGTTGGGATGGTTACAAGAGAAACATTCCATGAGAATTACTCTTCTTCCTTCTGTGAGTGAATAGGAGCACATTCATGGTGATGGTGAGAACTCTTACTGACCTAATCCACTTATTCCTCCTATTCATGTTGCATACAACCTTGATTATTTATCCAATTCCTTTTATCCATCTGGGTGTCCATGGGAGTCATAATTAGCTCATGTCACTATAGAAACCATTACGAATGCACTTGCATACAAAGTAATTATCTTGATCTAGGGTTTTGAGACTCGGGCCTTCAAATTTACGACAGTTTGGTAAAAAAATCTAGTTGAAACTAAAATTTATTTCCTAGAAGGAGATTCAATTCATTATTAATAAAACATGATCAAATATCTAAGGGAATCTATAGTAGCTTGAGATTATTTTCAACTAGTTTTATTCAAATTGTATATTATTTAAGCGATGCCAACTCTATGCAGTTTTATTCATCAACTAACGTCCATGTTAATTTTTGAGCATTAATTAAACATACTCTAGGATCTTTACTAAGAGAATAACATGTACAACATATCAATCATATCAAGCACAACAAGCAATCACATAATACAATAGACACACAGAGTTTCACTGGGGAAAACCATAAAGGTGAAAAACCCACAACTTCCTCAGAGATAGTCTTCTCTAGCAGCTACTCCTTCTTCCTCTCTTATGCACCACTTTCCAATGAGTGTAGAAGTGAATAATGAAGTGATCAAATAGAGTGCCTCCCGCACTCTATTTATACATGACCTGACCTACCCAATAAAATAACAGGGCCGACTTGTCTAACTCAGTCTAATAACCCATGGTAATACTAATCAGGGCTGACCCAACAATTGTTGGTCTAATAACCCATCACAAGCAAGTTGTGACACTTGTGACACTTGTCAATACAAATGACGACACTTCCATATAGAGGAATAATAACATCTCTATAGGAGTACAGTATACATAGGTGAAATACATTCCGAAGTTACATATACATCAACACTCCCTCTTAACTAGGAAGGTATTTCTTGACCCAAATTTGCTAGCACAAGTCTTCTTCTCTGGATCATCGTCACTAGATCATCATCATCGAATCATCGTCATCATCACTACTGCTGCTATCTCAATCAATCTCCAATCTACTCATCATAGGAAGTTCTACAAAGCCAACCCTTTTTCATACTAGATGTAGGCCCACCACCTGCTGGTCTTCATCATCACTCGCCATATTGTGGAATCCTTAGGACTTATTACATGTGTCAGAATGCCTCGAAAGAGTATCCCAGGATCATTTATGTGTCGAAGCATGACCGACAAGATCTCCCAGGTCTACTTATATGTTACCCCCACCACAATTCCTTGAAAGAGCATCCCAGGACTTATTATGGGCACACAGCCCAACCTATCAGAGCTCCCAGGTCTACTTACATGTGGTCACCACAATGTCTCAAAAGAGAATCCCAGGACTTATTATGGGCACACATCCCAACTTATCGGATCTCCCAGGTCTACTTGCATGTGGTCATGGCAATGCCTCGAAAGATAATCTTAGGACTTATTACGGGCACATATCCCAACCTATCGGATCTCCCAGGTCTACTTATATTCCATATGACAATGCCTCGAAAGAGCACCCAAGACTTATTACGAGAACACAGCCCAACCTATTGGATCTACCAGGTCTAATTATATGTCCTCCCAGAGCAATGCCTCGAAAGAGAATCCCAGGACATATTATGGGTACATAGCCCAACCTATCGGATCTCCCAGGTCTACTTATATGCTCATCTTCACAACCTCTCCATGGCCACAGAGTATCAACCTGATACTCACCATACATCATCCTGATGTATATCATCACATGATCATCTTGATCATTATCACAGTATCATCCTAATACATATCATCTAGAGCAACATCTTGAAGCTCATCATCCATGATCGTCCTGATCATACAGTGCATCCACTTGATGCATACTAAGTATCTACCTGATGCATATCATCATACATGATCTGCCTGATCATATAATGTATTTACCTATACATATCCTCATACATGATCTACCTGACCATACAATGTATCTACCTGATACATATTATCATACATGATCTACTTGATCATACAATGTATCTACCTGATACATATACAAATACATGATCCAACTGATCATAACAAGCATCCAACATGATGCATATACATATACATGATCCAATTGATCATAAAAAGCATCCGACATGATGCATATACAAATACATGATCCAACTGATCACAACAAGCATCCAACATGATGTGTATACAAAGTAGTAACTAGAGCATCGTCCCGATGCTCATCATCCAACGCTTACATCCATAGCCATGGGAAGGATCCTCCTCTCACCATGCTTGGAATGGCTCCTGCAAATGTGTCCATCACTTCTTCCTCGAAGTGTCGTCAATATGAAGAAAACCAATCCTCTCTCTAAAGTACTCAAATTTCACTCTAGTTAGTGGTTTCTTCAACACATCTGCAACCTGCTCATCCGTCGCAACATATAGGAGCTTCACTGCTCCTCTTTGCACCATATCCCTGATATAATGATATTTTATCTCAATGTGCTTCGACCTATCGTGGAAAATCGGGTTCTCAGACAGCTTCACACAACTCTGGTTGTCACAAAAGATACCAGTAGCCTCTAGCAGCAGATCAAACAACTCAGACAGCAACTTCTGGAGCCATACTGCCTCACAACTAGCCGAACAAGCTGCAACATACTTTGCTTCAGTTGTACTTAGTGCTATGCAGGATTGCTTCCTGCTAAACCAAGAGATCTCACTTGATTCCATACTGAAGCAGCACCCAGAACTGCTCTTCCTATCTGCAACACTTCCTACCCAGTCCAAATCAACATAACCCTACAGGTTAAACTTTTGATTCGCATCATACTTGAGCCCATAGTCAATTGTACCCTTCAGGTACCTCGGAATATGCTTTACAGCAACTAGGTGAACACCTATGGGATATCTATTAGGAACTGGCTCAATGTGTTCACCGCAAAGCAAATATCTGGTCTCGTTTTTGTCAGGTACATCAAGGACCCAATCATCTGACGATACACCGTGACATCAATCGACTCAGATGAAGCATCACATAGAAGCTTTAGGTTCGATGCCATAGGTGTGGCCATGGACTTGCAGTCCATCATCTTGAACCTTTTCAGGATCTCTACTGCATACTTCCCTTGTCTAAGGAAGATCCCATCTGTACTCTGCCACACCTCCATGCCTAGAAAATAGTGTATCAACCCCAAGTCTTTCATCTCGAACTCGGCAGCAAGTTTCCTCTTGGTATCAACAATAAATACATCCTCACCTATAACACATAGGTCATCCACATACAACAATAGTAGCATTGGATTTCCTTCCTCAACCTTGTGGTAAAGGTTGGAATCTTCTTTACTCTTGGTAAATCCTAAACTGGATAGAAAGTTGTCTATCCTACCATACCAAGTCCTAGGAGCTTGCTTCAAGCCATACAAGGATTTCTTCAACCTGCACACATACGACTCCCTATCATGTTTCTCAAAACCAAGTGGCTACTCCACATACACTTCCTCCTCGACGACACCATTCAAGAAAGTTGTCTTGACATCCATCTGGTGTATCTTCCATTTCATCACTGCAGCTAGGGCAAGTACTGATATGATGGAAGTGTACCTGGCTACATGAGAAAAAATTTCTTCATAGTCTATCCCCTCTTTCTGGGAGAAGCCACGAGCTACAAATCTCGCTTTGTATTTCTCTATGCTGCCATCTGCAGCATGCTTGATCTTGTAGATCCATTTGGAAGTCACAATAGACTTCCCTTTAGGTCTTGGGACCACATCCTAAACATCATTCTTCATGATCGATTGGTATTCCTCGACCATGGCATCCTTCCATTCTTTCTTTTTTGCTACTTCTTCATAACTAGAAGGTTCTTTGTTCATAATATCATAGAGTAGGGCAACATAGCTGGTATGAGATCTAGTTCTCTTCCTTTCTCAGCATTCTTCTTTTGGAATACCATATCTTTCTGCATATTGAATGAGATCTCTATCCCAAGTAGGTTTCCTCTTGTGAGAGTTCTTCTCACGGGGTGGATCTACAGGTTCTTGTGGATCTTCAGCTTCACGATATGCTTCTGGAATTGCTTCAGTCATAGTGGTGTCTTGAAATCTGGTTTCCTTTGGCTCTTCATGATCTTCAATAGGTTCCCTCTTTGATTTGATGTAAGCTGAGTTCTCGTCGAATGTTACATCCCTGCTGACATCAATCTTCTTGAACCCTAGAAAGTATATTTTGTAAGCCTTTGAGCTTTCACTATACCCCACAAAGATGCCCTTATTTCCTGAAGGATCTAGCTTAGTTCTCTTTTCCTTTGGAACATGAGTATATACTCGACAACCAAATATTCTGAGATGGATGACTTTAGGTTTCTTACCAGAGAAGACCTCTTCTGGTGTCTTGTTGTCCAATATCTTGTGAGGTGTTATGTTCTGCACATATACAGTTGTCCTAGCTGCTTCTGCCCAAAGATGCATGGGAAAATCCTGGTCATGCAACATTGCTTGTACTGCTTCCATGATTGTTCTATTCTTCCTTTCTACAACTCCATTCTATTATGGATTGTAGGGAGCATTCAACTCCCTCTTAATCACTGAATCACTACATAACTTCTTGAAATCACCTAAAGTGAATTCTCCGCCATTGTCGAATCTAAATGTGTTGAACTTCTTATCAGTTTGATTTTCCATCAAGGTTTTGAATTCCTTGAACTTATCAAACACTTCATCCTTATTCTTCAAGAAATAAACCCAAGTCTTCCTAGAGAAATCATCAATGAAAGAGACGTAGTATACATACCCACTCAGAGAACTCGATGACATCGAACCGCATACATCAGAGTGGATAATCTCCAAGATTCCTTTTGTTTTGCTTTCACTGCTTAGAAATGCCTTTTTAATGTTCTTTCCTTTTGCACATCCTTTGAAAACACCTTCAATGCTTTGTCTTGATTTTAGGAAGACCCTCTACAGCTTTGCTTGCAATTGGTAGTGCCCTATGGTGCATATGTGCAATCCTTCTATGCCAGAGTTCACTTGGTTCCATGGATTCATGTACCATGGCATGTTCAAGTTATCCCTTCAATTTGTACAATCCTCCCTCTTGCTCTCCAATCACTACTGCATCATCTATAGTTTTACCCTCTGGCCACATTAGAAATTGGCCATCTACGAATGCAACCCTCATGCCTTTTGCATCCAATGCAAATATGGAGAGTAGGTTCTTCTTGATCCCAGGTACATATAGAAAATATTTCATCTTCAAAGACTTCCCAAAGTCTAGGTTGTAGGAGGCTTCACCACTTCCCTTGATAGGATATTGATAGTCATCCCCAAGTTTCACTTTATGGGGTGACTCATGTTTAGATAGATTTATAAAATATTCTTTAAACCCAGTCATGTGTTTGGAAGCCCCACTATCAATAATCCAATCATTACATCCATGATAGATAGTACCTGTGAGAGAAGATATTAGAACATATTCATCTTCACTTGATGACAAATCACTTTCTGCTCTAGCCTTCTTCTTGGGAGGTTCATCATCCTCAGCAGCATGAACATGATATCTCTTCTTGTTGTTCTTCTTCTTGTTGTTGAAGTTGTTGTTGTTGTCTTTCTTCTTCTTGGGACAATCTGTAGCAAAGTGTCCCTTTTCATTGCAAGTGAAGCATCTGAGATCTTTCTTATGATGGTGGTGTGAAGGTCTTCTGTTATGGGATGACCCCTTCTTGAACTTACCTTTCCTATTGTGTGCTGTGAGAGCTTGATCTTCATTCCCCATCTTTTCTTCTCGTGCCACAAGCCTAACTTCTTCTTGAGAGCATTCCTCCCACATCCTATTGAAAGAAATCAATTTTTTTCTTGCACATATTCCTTGGATGAAGGAGTCCCATGACCTAGGTAGGCCATTCAATGTGGTCATAAAAACTTCACCATTATCCACTACTTCATCCACAGCTTCAAGTTGTTCCTTTATGAGGGAGACCTTAGAAAATAGGATTGAATGGTCTCTCCATTCTAAAGCTTTACCCCTTTCAATTGGTTCCATAGAGTCATCTTCCGATTTATGTTCTTCCCTTCAAATATCTTGGTCAGGGAGTCAAATATCTCCTTGGGTGTCTTTAGAGAAGACACATGTGGTATGAGATGGTCTTTGATAGAATCAACAATGATTCTCTTTGACCTGACCAAGTTCTTCTTATGTAAGGCCTTAGCCTCTTCTTCCTCTGGGACGGGGACCTCAGAACTTATGTAGGTTTCCAATTCATTTTCTTCCAGGATTAACCCAATCCTATACTTCCATGCTCGGAAGTTATCATCCCATTCAATCTTATCCTCAAGCTTGGTGTGGTAATACATCTTAAAGATTACTTCAAATGGAAATAGAAAAGATTTAGGTCTTACCACTTGATTTGCAGAAATATGGATTTGGTGCTGGATTAGGGTTTGTCAGAAAAACCCTAAAATATAAAAATGTGAATTTCAGCTTTCTGAAACGATAGAAAGATGCGCCTTGATGAGATGATCATCCTGGTATATTCAGAATTTGAAAACTGCAAAGTTTCACCCTTCAGAAATGCTTTTCAATCTCTCAGATTCACTAGGGAGGAACCTCAATTAGGGTTTGAGTTTCCTGAAGCTTCACCCAACCAAAAAGTTCGATCCAAAGCTCTAAAATTCGATTTTTCCAAGGAGCTTCCAACTATGGTCTCATAATTCAAAAATTCCTATTTTTGTGGAAACCCTAATTTTAGGGCCAAAAATGAAAGTGCCCAGAATTGAATTCTGATTGGACAGAAAGATGCGCCTTGATGAGGAGAGTCAAAATAGCCTACTTCCTTTCAAGATCTATGAAGCGAAACCCAATAAACAAGAATCCCTAGCTTCCGCAACTGCACAGTGTCTTCTTCTCAAGCTAGCTCTGATACCATGTTAATTTTTTAGCATTAATCCAGCATACTCTAGGATCTTTATTGAGAGAATAACATGTACAACATATCAATCATGTCAAGCACAACAAGCAATCACATAAGACAATAGACACACAGAGTTTCACTGGGGAAAACCATAAAGGTGAAAAAGCCCACAACTTCCTCGAAGATAGAAAGAGCAATGATACAACCCAAGTACAAGAGATAGTCTTCTCTAGCAGCTACTCCTCCTTCCTCTCTTGTGTGCCACTTTACGATGAGTGTAGAAGTGAATAATAAAGCGATCAAATAGAGTGCTTCCCACACTCTATTTATACATGACCTGACTTGCCCAATAAAATAACAGGGCCGACCCCACACTTGGTGGTCTAATAACCCATCACAAGGAAGTTGCGACACTTGTCAATACAAATGACGACACTTCCATATAGAGGAATAATAACATCTCTATAGGAGTACAATATAGATAGGTGAAATACATTCCGAAGTTACATATACATCAACAAGCCATACTAAAATGGTTACAACAAGAAATGGGATACCAACCACATGATCAAAATTTATATCTTCCAACAAACATGGCCATTGCTAGAATATCTGGAAAAAAAAGATTCAAGAGAAATATGTTACCCATATTGAATTTATTATTGCATAGACTAAAGTCGAAGAAAACCGTGGAGAAATTTAGAATAAATATTGTTTTGGATGACCCTAGAGTTGTTTTGAGTCTACAAGAAGGAACCAAGGAAGCAACTAGAAAACATAAATGTGAATGATAAAGGAGAAGAAACCAAGGTTCCATGCCTGTAAGAGAGGTTGGTTTCAAGCATCCAAAGATATGTATTGAGCCATTATGTATGCTACATAGGAAGAGGAGTGGTACTTACTGAATTCTTACTGGAAAAATAAATGCTCATCGACCTAAAACCAGTTGCATCTCTACCTTTGTGGAGGGTTGTGTCACTACCATTTAATAAGACTAAGTTGGTATGGCCAATATACTTATAACTACAATAACCAACCCTTTGCATCACTTATGAGGGAATGTACCTATCCAGATTCAGTTAGACATGGTGGTGCCTATTTAGCAATATTTTGCTTGTTGGAAATGTGGTCCCTAAACATGTAATGCCTTCTGGTTTGTCACCTCATAGAGTTCAACAATTCGTTTGCATAAAAATATGGAGACTCGATAGGAAGATCATAGGGATTGGCTAGAATATGGGCACCTAAAGATCCATTCTACAATTGTAACTAAGTACATATTTTCAATAAAACAATTAACCCATAGCATGGGTAGAGAGGTAAACTTGGTGCCCCATATCCAATAACTCTAACACCCTTAGCACTAAGATGGAATAAACTGTTACAAAATTTCGAGATTCTTAAAGATGTGTAAATATAGACCTCGAATTTGGAAACCATCTAAAAAATATTAACCCTATCTTGCTTGTGGAAACTAGGATAAACTAGAATCCTTTGTAGAACAAAAAAAATCCCTAAAAAATCTCGTTCAAAGTATGGGACATCATAGATATTCAATTTTAGGACATTTAACATTGCTGAGAATAAATGTTCTCACCATTTTTTCAATAGCCATCATCTACCATGATGAATGCCTCCAAGCTATCTTTACTTCAAATCCTCCATCTAATACTCATAAAATAATTTGAGGGGATTCTTTGAACACATATAACTATTATTTAATTTGCTGAAGTCCAATTTCATTCAAAATATTTGTAAAATCCTCCAAATCTCCAAATCTAAGCCCAAATATTACTGCCAAAGCCTCAAAATATTTCGATTTAGCACCAAAAGTACAGTTGTTCCATGAATTGATGGTTTGAAGACCTCATGGTTTCATATTTTAGACTTCATAATTTTATTTAGGTTCAAATATGGCATAGATTTCATGTCTTTTGTGTTTTATTTTTGTTATTTTATTTAATTTATTTTATATATATATATATATTAAAATATAATCTATATTACAATTTTAAAAATATAGTGTATAATATATATAATAACCAAAACTTTAACATATTAACCATTCTATATAACATAAATAATTATAGTTTGAGCTTCTCTCGTGCCATACACTTTTAAAAAAGGGTCCATTGGTTGTAGCTTGGGTGGTTGGGAGGAATGATTGTTTCCTTCCCCACCCAGGTTCAATTCTTGTAAGTGACATGTTTCTCTTGTTGAGCACTTATTATAATGATTGTATTTCCGGTCATACCTTGATTCTTTAACTGGAATAGCAGGTGTTGGCATTTGTCCCTTGGACCATTCCTTTGTGGGACCAGCTTTTAGAGAATGAAATTATCATGTTATAGGTCATTCCTAATTTAAAAGGGCTCCCATTTCACCTCAAATGGAGTCAAGGAAAGAAAATGAGGATTCCCCCTAGCATTCTAGGGCACACGAAAACATGTTGGATCATTTTTTCCCTCATTATGAAGAATGTAATGGGCCAAGAGAAGGGATACTTGATGCACATTGAGGCCTAAATATTCTTTTGCATCCTAGATACAACAATGTTGAGGTGCTTGACCATGTTCATCTAGGGTCTAAAGGTTTATTGATGATAGTAGAAGAAGAATTTTACATATAGAATAAATTTCCTTTTAAGATGGAGACTCATTCAACCTTTCTCTTACTCACTTGCAAATGGTGATAGATAATGTTATGGTAGAGGTGAGAATGGATTATGACCTAAGATCAGTATCAAAATCCTCTAATTGTAGGAAACATAAACACCATAAATACACTAATAATAGTATAAGAGAGGTGTCCAAAGTTGTTCACGTGACTAGGAGACAAATGATGCTTAAAGAAACTTATTTCAAGGAGCCAACAATTACAATAAGGGGAGAATTCAAAGTACCAGAGTAAACTAAATCGCAACAATAGTCAAATTCCAATGTTTATAAGTATGGTGTTTGGTCGAAACCTTCATTCAGAAATCTTTCGTTCAGAAATCAGAAAATCAATCTTTGTTTAAAAATTGGAAAATCCACTATTTTATGTTCCTTGTGGGGTTATGGGTTACCCAATCCCCTAACAAATGTTTCATTGATCAACAACCTCAAATTAGATTATGCATATTGTCCAAACCTGGCGATTGAAACCCATTCCTTATATTTATAATATATATAGACCAAGATTATATCTTATGAACATATATCGGCCTGACCTAACTTGGTATATTTGTATTGCCAATATTGACTTGTTTTGACTTGGAATAGAAAAAGAGAGCTTTACTTGACCCTCTTTGTAAGGCTTGACTTGCTATAGACTCAGATGATCCCTTACCCTCATTCCTGTAAGGCTGTGATCCTTGTACCTATTTACAGTCCTGTATCTATTGAAGTATTGTTGCGTAAGTACTGTTTCTAGGGGAAGGAACCAATAGTAGTTCAAAGGGAGAAGGATAAATATAGTAGGAAAGAAATATGTTCACTAACACAGAGAATTCATTCAATGGATGGGTTAAATATATGCAAGTTTCATATATGTATATCGAATTTTGATAGAGAGAATATCTCACTAACCAACTAACTTAGATTTTGCTTGCACTGGAATTTGTACCTAGACTACTGAGGTGCAAGGTCCAGACATCTTAGAATAAAAAGAAATAAAGGTTTTATGGTTTTGATTCATGAATTAAGGATCGAGAATAAAATAGTTGGGCCAGGAGCATAGAATTGAAGACAACTATACTACAACAAAATTAGCTATGTTACAGAAAGGCAATCTCAAAAAACAGATAAGATGAAGCACAAATACATGTTAAAATAGATTAATTGTCTAACACATAAATACAAACAGTACTCATATATCAGATATAAAATCTTAAACAGGAATAATTTCCGAATAAAATGAAAATGAAATAGAGCATTTACTAAACAATGGGAAATGAAACAGAGCATTTACTAACCTATCAAGGAGAGGTATATTTGTACTTTGCTATTGTATATGTCCTCGCCCGCCTCTAGAAAGCCTCCAAGTTCTTTCAATTGATGTGTTTTTCTCTATTGCTACGATTGCAAATATATAGCTGTGAGTTTACCAAATCCCAAAATTCACTTACAATTGATGTGATTTTTTAAATTCCCTAAACCCTGAGTTCACAACCCCATTCAACTGGTGTAATGGCCTTCTCAAAACAAAATAAACCCTCTCCCCTCCCGCCAAAGCCAAAAATTTGGTGCCAATTGAGGGTTTTATGACCATAACACTAGTAAATAATAAACTCCATTGGATTCGAATGATGTCCAGTCAATTTTAATGAAATAAACTCCACTATGTTCACATATTCGGTGGTGGCATCGACCTCCATTCACATATCCATTAGTGGCATTGAAGGTTTCGAGCTCCGTCATAGTCTATGGCATCGAGGGCATTGAGCTCCATCATAGTCGAGGATTTCCAAGTTTTGTTTGGCACATATTTTGTGTTTTTTGTTCAAAATATTATATAATAAATTGGTTTAATAACTTATATTGCAATTTTGTATTTATGGACCAGTTTCGTTTAGTGCGTGGGACACACCCTGCACCACGAATAAGATAGAAAAGCAGGTACCAGGGGAATCAAACCCCTATGAACTTGCCATTATACCCCAAATGATGAACCATTCCTTAGAAAGACAAAAGTCATACCTATCTATTTTTTTATTATAATACGATGTGGTACCCAATAAATTACCTATTGATTGAGAGTTCAACCTTTTATTTGTGTTTTTTATGGATTATATTATCATATGTGTGGTTTTTTTACAATATTATATTATAAATTTCTTTTATTAATATATATATATATATATATATATATATATATATATATTATTTTGTTTTTAATTTATATGTGTTTATATTATTATGTTAATGTTTAGTTTGTGCTTATTATGATTAAATATTATATTATAATATATAAACACATATATTCTAATACTAATATATATATGATGAAAGGTGTATAAATGGTGGAGAGTTGAGTGAACATAAGTGAGGGGACGAACCGACAAGGAACATCTTTTTATCGGTCCCACATAGAAGTATAATGCACACCCAAAGAGAGGGACACTGGGCACTAGATAAAGGACATCACTATCAATTAAGGATGTTGACCCAAAACCTTTGGGCATAGGTCCCTATCCAGATGAAGATCCTACAATTTATCCCATTGGCTCAGGAGCATCCATAGAAAAGGCTAAAGGAAGTAGACCTTTTTTATGTCACTCGACGGTAGGTGTTCTAGGAGCTAGGGTGCAATGGCCCTGATTGATATAAAAACATGAATGGTTACAAAATTAATATGGCTATGGTGTATGTCGATGGGTATAATGACGTTATTCTACAGTACATCATGATGATCAATTTGGTGTCTCGCAGCTAGAATGTCGTTATGATCAATATACACAACAGCTTATAATTTGGTGTCAATTAAATATATTATAGTGTAAACCATAAAAAATTACTAACAGTCATGATGTGAGATGTGACTTAAATATTAGCATCATGGTAACTCTTAATTTTTAATTAAAATAATTTTACAAAAAGGGAGGATTTTTTTTTCTTTTCAAAATGGAGGATATTCGCGATTTTTTGCAGAGGAGAGACCCAAGGGGAACTTTATAACTTTCCAATATTAAAATTAATCATGAGGATAACCATATTGATGAATGGATGCATATGGAGAATTAATTATATTGGAGATTGTGAATTAATTTGCAATTTTTAGCTAACATCATGATCACACAAAATACATGAACTTGTCGAAACTTGAACAGACTGTTGAGAGGGTCAAATGATGATGGTTTTGTTCAAACAAGATATGAATGTGACCAGTATTATGAACCAAAAATAATGACACCCTCAACTTCACGACATGACAATGTTGAGAGGGAAATACATAACAAATATCAAAGCTTGATGTGCCACATGATGCAACTTGGTAGATTTGTCGAAGGGATAATACGAAAGAAAAAATGGTGAAATCAAATATGGACATGATAAGCACATCGATCTGTATGTGACAATACAGATAATTATCTTTGATAAAAATTCAGTAGGTTCTCCTATGGCGTCATGTACTTTCGACACTAGCTTATGTCTCTGAATCCATCTACAATGTTACAATTTACTAAATTTTAACACTGCAGATGTAATCAGAGACCCTAAGGGTCTCTGAATCCATCTACAGTGTTAAAATTTAATAAATTGTACAAATTCATTGTCAAAATTGTAATTTTCCATTTTCGGAGTGACACAACTAAAAATGAACAAATAAATGACTAATTGTTATGTGCTCATTTTTCATTTAGTTCTTATCCCGTGACCAAATTAGTCATTTATCTTGGTCATTTTTTGTTAGCTCACTTAAAATTTCTCAATTTCAGTCATTTATCCCTTGAAAAAACTATGGTGGCCAAATTTTTTGGTCACCTGGTCCCTTATCTCTCATTTTGTACTAGTGGTTGTTTTAGTGTGACAACCAATGCTCCATAAAAACTGTAGTTGTTCCCATCGACAATTAATAGTGGTATAAGGTTTCACAATAGTTTCAAAATGTTCTCTCTATCCATAAATCCTTGTACGTATATAGTCTGACTGATAATATGAATATGTTTGTTTTCACTTTAGCACCTGTATGCCCATTATACATCTTCACTTTTACCATTATTGGTATCTATAATTAAACAAAATGATATGAAAAATGGTCAATGATCTCAGCATGGAAACTCTTTCACTTATATGAATAACTACTTGTGTTCTACATTAACATGCAACTACATGAACCACTTTGAAAATGCACTTAAGCCACAATTATAAAAAAGAAAAAGAGAAGTAGAAGAATGTATACCAACATCCTAATGGACATGAGTTTCATATGCTAAAGTATTTATGAATTGGAAGAGACATTTTTTATTGAATAGATTTAAAAACATCCATTAAAAGTGAATAGATTCGAACTTTATATTCTCTTCAAAAAAACATTTCCTTCAAGAAAGATTTTTTTACATGTGAACTAAATATGCCATTGTGGTTCCCTCAAATTCATCAACAATAAATAGCTTTGCACAACTAGAAAGAACCATTTTTTTGGTAATATGTACTACAAGGGAACCTTCCATGCTATGCCCAAGAGTTTGCATCAAAATTGACTAAGTTTATTGGGTTTTGGAGCATGGAAATAGATCTCTTGTTAATACTCTTGGTCAGGAAACTATTTCTAAGAAATGTATCATGATCTTTGAGATATTTGGAGAAAAACTTAGGACCTAATCCTATATAAAAAATGGAAACTAAAGAAGGAGAACATCATGAAAATGAAATTATGGAAAAGAAAATGGATAATGGTAATTCATAATTTTTCGATATATGAAGAATGATGGTCTGAATAATTGCTGATAGCAGCCATAATTTACTCTGAGAAGAATTTGGTTTTTAAAACATTTCGATCACCACAAGTACCCTCATTGAGACTATTGATGGGCTACCTTTCTCTCCTACTACTACGTGGAATGTGCATATTCTACTAGAGTTTTCTATCTTACAATTTCATTGTGGGTTGTATTACCATTTGATACTAATCATACGTTCATTCCTCCTACATAGTAAAAACTCAGTCACATTCTCACACTAGTCAATTGTTTGGGCTATCTGCTTGCTACCAGAACCAATCATTGGGAGTTTCTCTTTTTTTGTACTATTTAGAGTTTTGGTTTCATGTGGTTGACCTGTAACATGTTGTTCTATCAACCTATCCAAATCCAGGCCTACTTTGTACTGATGTGTGATTTTAATTACTTTGTATCTACACAAAACCCCAGTAGTTGTTGTTAGAAGTGCACAGTCATAACTTCTCCTACGTGAAACTCCACATGATCTATATTCTAGTATCGGTTACATGGCACAAATTTGGAAAACAAATGGGTTCATGTGGCCTTTCACGTTTCCATACGATGCCATCGGCATGCCTCAAACACCTCTTGCACCATCCACTTGTCATTACTTCATGTATAATGCACTTATTTATTCCCTTACATTCAACCTGGGTGATCACTAACAACTGCATTATTACCTACATGTATTTATCTACTAATGTTCTATGCGTAAAATGGTGGGATTCCTCCCTCATCCCACCTACTAACCTATGTTCCTATAACATACCTATGGGTGTGGTCTCTTTCTTTCCTATGGAATAATATCCCTTCTAATGATAGTGTATTATTTTCTTACTCATCAATCACATTCCATATAGACCACCATGATATCATGTGGAAACCTTTTCTACCACTTGATTTGTGTAATTGACACTCTGCACTTTTGTATAAATCCCATATCTTGATATGCCTGGATTGGACTTGTTATAATGAGCATCACAATGGAAATCACTCTTATCAGAAAAACAGGATCACAGAGCAATAAAAATAAACAGGATGCAAATATAAATTACACAATCACATTACAACAGAGACACCAATATATCGTGGTTCACCCAAGATGGGCTACGTCCACACTGAAATTTCTAGTCCTCATTATTATACCATCCAACAAAGTGATCGGATACAACCTATAGCACATCTATTGCACTTCCTCTTCACTGTCTCGCAGTATCTCTTTACGATCTCAGAGATATTTACAATAAATAATACCTAATATATCAACCCTATATGTATTGCACTGTCTTTCTTATAAATGGGAATACCATGGGAAAAAACCATGGGTTACCCAAAACCATGGGCCTGTAAAACAACACCAAAACTTTCCTTCGAGGGCTTCACCCCTGGACCCCAATGGGGGGAGGCTTTGCCCCCCCGCTGGGGTGAGTGTATAGTACTTTTGCATATCATATAAATATGGGGTACAAACACGGATGAATAATAATATCTATGAATCTGGGAGATCATGCTCCACAACCAACAATCTCCCACTTGGAGACTGATCACAACAACTCCACCGCTGCTGCACTTCTTGGATAATGGACATGGAAAATTTCTCATCTTCACCTTTACACTAGACAGCCAACTGAAATCGAGCATGAACTTTGTTTCTCTCTGGTCACTACCTTTGTGAACATGTCTGCAGGATTCTGGCTAGTATGTATCTTTTCCAGCTTCAACAGTTCATCTTCCAGAACAAATCTTATGAAATGGTACTTGAGCTATATATGTTTAGTCCTGGAATGGAATGTTGAGTTCTTTTCAAGATGAATGGCACTTTGGCTATCACTATACAACCTGTTGTCCTTCTGCTTCTTACCCAATTCCTCCATAAACCTCTGCAACCAAATCATCTCTTTACTAGCCTTTTGTAATAACAACATACTCTGCTTCCATTGTTGAAAGTGCAACAACCTTTTGCAGTTTCGAAATCCAACTTACTATTGTTCCACCTGTAGTAAACACATATGTTGTGGTTCTCCTCCTGTTATCATTATCACCTTCCATATCTGCATCAACATATCCCTGCAGAACATTTTCTGAACCTCCAAAACATAATTCTTGAGTGGTAGTACCTCTCAAATACCTGAGAATCCAATGTACTTCCTTCCAATTTTATTTATTTGGATTTTTCATATATCTGCTGACAACTCCCACTGCATGTGCAATATCGGGTCTTGTGCACACCATGGCATACATCAAGCTTTGAACTGTTGATGAATAGGGAATCTTGGACATGTAATCTCTTTCTTCCTGTGTCTTGGGACACATTGCCTTAATTAATTTGAAATGGTTAGACAAAGGTGTACTAACTGGTTTCGCATTCTGCATTTTGAACCTCTCCAACACCTTTTGTATGTACTCACTCTGAGACAATCTCAATTTGTGATTTTTCTTGTCTCTTGTTATTCTCGTACCAAGGATTTGCTTTGTAGCACCCAAATCCTTCATTGCAAATGAATTAGCTAGCTTCCTTTTGAGTACATTTGTATCCTTCATGTTAGACCCTACAACAAACATGTCATCCACATACAATAAAAAGATAATATATATTTCATTGTCTAACCTCTTGAAATAAACACAGTGGTCAGAATGACATCTACTATAACCTTGTTCTGTCATAAACTTGTCAAATTTTAAATACCACTTCCTTGGAGCTTGATTAAAGCAATACAAGCTCTTCCTCAACCTGCACACCAAATTCTCCTTCCCTTTGACCTCATACCCTTGTGGTTGCTGCATATATATCTCTTCCTGCAAATCCCCATGGAGAAAAGCTGTTTTTACATCTAACTGTTCAAGATGCAAATATTTTACCACCACTAGACTTAAAATAGTCCTAATTGAAGTCATCTTAACAACATGAGAAAAATTTTCATCAAAATCTATACCTTTCTTCTGTGCAAACCCCTTTACAACAAGTCTGGACTTGTACCACTTTTTACCTCCCTCTTCTTCCTTCAACCTGTAAACCGATTTGTTCTATAATACTCTTTTACCAGCAGAAAACTAACCAAATCCCAAGTCTGGTTTCCTACCAATGAGTCCATCTCCTCATTCATGCCTTGCTCCCACTTATTTCTAGTTTCTACATGCATTGCTACTTCATAACATTCTGGTTCACCATAATCAGTCATCAATAAATAATGCATTGAAGGAGAGTATCGTTCAAGGAGTCTACTTAACCTGGTAGATATTCTTACACGTGCGGGAGTTTCAAGTACTTGCTGTTGTACTTGATTTTCTGGCACCTTTGGAACTTCATTTTCTTCAATTTCATCAAGTACTGTGTACTCCGTGTTTTCCTTTTCATGTTTATTTCCCTTCAACTGATCTTTATACATGACCTTTTCATTTAATATCACATCTCTACTCCTAATGATTTTGTTATTTTCATAATCCTATAAGCGATAACCAAAATCATCAACCCGATATCCAATAAAGGTACATTTCTTGGATTTATCTTCAAGCTTTGTTTTATTTTCTTTATCAATATGGACAAATGCTTCACAACCAAAAGTTCTCAGATATGAGTAGTTTAACTTTTTTCCTTTTCATGCCTCCTATGGAGTACTACCATCCAAAGCACTTGACAGCCCTCTGTTTATGAAATAAACAATAGTATTTACAGCATCTTCCCAAAAATGTAAGGGAAACCCTGCATGCAATATCATACACCTATCACACTCCATGATCGTTCTATTCATCCTTTATGACACATTTTGTGTGGTGTTCCTGGTACTGTCTTCTCTCTACAAATCCCATGGTATGAACAGTAACTATCAAGCTCCTTGTCGTAGTACTCACCTCCAGTATCAGATCTGAGAAACTTCAACCTTTTTCCTGTCTCATTCTCAACCAAAGCTTTCGACTTCTTAAAAGTAGCAAACACATCAGATTTATGTCTAATGCAATAAACCCAAGTTATTCTAGTTGCATCATCAATAAATGTAACATAATAATGAGATCCACCAAGAGATTGTACCTGAGTCGGTCCCCATACCTTTGTATGCACAAGCTCTAACTTTTAAATCTTCTTCTGTTTCCCAACCCTGAGAAATCTGACTCTCTTATGTTTTTCATAAACATGGTTCTCACGGAATTCCAAACTTACCTGCTTCAAATCTGGCAGCAACTTCCTTGATTGGAGAATCTGCATCCCCTTCTCACTCATGTGGCCAAGCCTATGATGCCAAAATGTTGTATCTGTTCCTCTGGAAGCTAAAGAGATAGAATGGTCAGCACTATGAGGACATAAATACAACGTACCTACCTTATCTCCTTTTGCTATCACCATTCATCATTTAGTGATCTTCCACCACGTTTCTACAAATGTAGATAGAAAACCGCCATCTCCCAACTTCCCTGTTGAGATCAAATTTCTTTTCATAGCAAGAATATGCCTTACGTCTTTCAACATCCAATCAGTTCCATTCTTAAATTTTATCCATACCTTACCCATTCCAACAATTTTACACGGCTCATCATCACGTTATTCCATTATTACCCAGAAGAAGATCTCCTACAAGACAAATGCAGTATACTCGTGATTCGGTTGTTGTTGAAAACTTAGAGGAATTATTGGATCTGTCTTTACAAGAAATCACTGAACCTCTTAGTGAAATTAGACCCGAAACTCCTCTGAATCAAGAAATACCTTAAACCCCACCGCATTCTCCGCGTGATTCTCCACCGCACTCACAACCACATTCTCCACCAAGAGTCATGGTTGTACCTGCATGGAGAGAAAGAAGAGCACTGAATTTAGCTGGGCCATTCCACGATCTGCTCAAGAACCCGGAAAAGGTATTACCTAAATATGATCCTGGGAAAGGTATCTCTACTGAACATCACCTTAAAAGCTTTTATTTGTCTTTTAGTCTTCTCAATGTACAACAAGAAGATGTAGTCTGCAGACTTTGTCCTTATACTTTTGAACCTAAGGTATCTTCCTAGTATTTTAGTTTGCAATCTAGTTCAATATCAAATTGGGAAGAATTCGAGAAATGTTTTTTAGGTAAATATGGAAATCAGAAAACAGTCGCCACACTCATGAAAGAACTGTTGTCCATGAGGATGGAAAAGAAAGAGAAGGTTCAAGAATTTAATCAAAGGTTTACTACTTTGTTGAATAATTTTAGTGATGTAGCGAAACCCGATGAAGAATCTTTGGTTGAATATTATACTACAACACTTGATCTGCCCATAGCAATGTTTTTCAAAAGAACGAAGAAAACCAACAACTACTTAGAAACCCTTGTTGCTAACCAAAACTAAGGAAGAGACATCAACAGATATGGAAAATGTGGTCAAGATGATGCATAAGCTATCTAATAAAATTGTAGATTTGGAAAAGGATAAGGCCGTCAGGACATCTAGAAAGCCATTCAAACCTTTCTACAAGAAAAGGGATGAAAGTGTCTAGCCTCATCCACCTGGAAACAACTTTGTTGTTTTAAATTTGAATGAAGTAGGGATGGATCATTTTTCACTTTTCACTAAGAACAACATTCTGAAAAGAGTTGTACGTAGTGTATAAATTCAATGAGCTTAGTTATGAATCAGTTGTTGGATGCACAGATAACAGATCAAGAAGATCCCCAAGAAGAGCAGACACTAGAACAAGAACAACCCACTCCAGACACCACAATGGTGTTATGGGATTGGGTACCTTTAAAAGAATTGATTGAAGAGGACACTAAATAAAGTCAAGTTACCGCTGTAAATGTTACTACTCGGAGTAAAGGTCCTATTGTTGATCCAAGCTCGGTCACCCCTAAGCCTAAGGTTGCAAAGGAAATACCCAAAAGGCACATAACTATCATTCCACTGCAGCCCAAAGTAAACCCCACGTTAACAAAAGAACCAAACAAAGAAAGACTAATTTACTTGTGATATCCGAACTAAGACCAAAGGTCACCCCAATACAATAATCCAAAAAATGTTGAAAATAAACTAAGTGAGGAAAGAGGGAAACCCCAATGGGAAGAAAGCCCCCCCTCAAGCTAAAGCATAATAATGGATCAATCTGTCTCCACCATGATGGAACTCACCCCCAACAGTGAACGGAGGTAAGAGAAATTCTTCTCAGTGAAGCTCTTGGTGAAGATGTCTACAATTTGCTCATCAGTAGGGCAATATTGCAGAATGATGGTGCGGTCATGCACCAACTATCGAATGTAATGCATATGAATCTCAATGTGTTTGGTCCTCTTCCGCTGAACTAGATCTGTGGAGATCTTGATAGCACTTTGATTGTCACAAAATAGGACAGTCGAAGTAGTGCCACCAAAACCAAACTCGGAAAGAATACCCTGCAACCAAACTGCCTGAATGCAGGCATTGACTGCCCCTCGATACTCTGCCTCTGTTGAAGAAAGTGCAATGGCTGCTTGATTTTTGCTGGACCAGAAAATAGCACCATGACCAATCATGAAAACATAACCGGAAGTGGACTTCCGATCAATGCTATCACTTTCCCAATCTGAATCAGTAAAACCAATGAAATCAAGCTCAAAATCTGCAGCATAATGTATGCCAAACTGTCTCGTACCTTGCACATACTGCAAGATCTGCTTGGTTGCTCGCCAATGAAGCTCATGTGGCTACTGCATATATCTTGACACGGCACTCACGTCATATGAAATATCAGGCCTTGAGTGTGTCAAATAAAGTAGTGAACCAATCAACTGTCGATACATATTGCAATTTGCAAGCGGTGTAGAATCTCCCTCCTCAAGACTGATTCCTGAGAGAAATGGGAATGGGGCTTCCTTACATTCAACCATATTAAACTTCAATAACAGGTCAGAAGCATATTTTTTCTGATTTATAGTGATCCCATCAAAATTTTGAGCTATCTCCAAGCCCAAAAAGTGACTCAACAAGCCCAAATCGCTCATGTCAAAAGCTAGATTTAAGGTAGTTTTTAGCTTGTTTATTGAAGTAAGAGTGCTACCAGTAAAGAGAAGATCATCAACATAAAGTACAATAACCAACAAATTACCTTTAAATCGCTGAAGATACACATTCGGATCATATTTGCATCTTTGGAAATTCTGAGAAAGAAGGAAGGAGTCCATCTTTGCGTACCAAGCTCTTGGGGCCTATTTTAACCCGTACAAATATTTCTTCAATCTGCAACCTAATGATGGATCTGATGTATATCCCTCTGGCTGATGCATATATACCTCTTCAGCAAGGTCTCCATGTAAAAATGCACTCTTCACATCCATGTGGTGCACTTCCCAGTGCTTGGATGCGGAAATAGCTAAAACAAGGCGGATGGAATCCATCTTTGCAACTGGTGCAAAGGTCTCAGTGTAGTCCACTCCTTGGAATTGGGAGAAACCTTTTGCCACCAACCTTGCTTTGTATTTGCTGATAGAGCCATTAGCAGCAACTTTCGTGCGGTAAGACCCATTTACACTTCACTAATTTTCTTCCAAGTGGAAGAGAAACTAGCTCCCATGTGTTGTTCTTTTGAAGAGAACTGTACTCTTCATCCATGGCACTTTGCCATCTCAGATATCGGTGGGAAGAATAGTATGATGTGGGATCTGAACCAGCCATCAAATAAAAAATCTCAGGAAGTAATGGATCAGCAATAGAAAGAGCCATACCTTCTCTTTGAAAGTCTGCTCTTGTTCGTCTCGGATCAGCAGGATTTCCAAGATTCGAACCAGCAGATTGAAGAGTGTTTTGGGCCCACTTTGGTAACTGAGGAGGATCATAATGGTCGGATTCCAAACCTGATATGTCATGATCATCATATGCTGCTGAAATATCAGAAATATCAGAACTCATACCTTCATTATCGCTACACGGATCTTCTTCTGGTGAAGGCGGTGAATCGGCAGTCTCTTCCTCGACTAGTTGCAATTCTTGAAGCGGTTCTTCAAATTCCACACTGCGCTCTATGAATATATTTTTAGATCTGATATCCATGAGTTTATATGCTTTTGATTCTTCCCCATATCCTATCAGTATGCACTCGATGCTTTGTGGATCCAAAGCTTGTCTCTTCTTGGGAGAAATTCTAGCCCATGCAGTAGAGCCAAAAACTCTCAAATTTGACACATCCGGTTTGTGACCAAAGAATGATTCGAAAGGAGTCATACCTTTCACGGATGAATGTGGAACATGGTTCTGTATGTATGCAGCAACATTGATTGCTTCAGACCAAATATTTGCAGCCAAACCTTTTGATTCAATCATGCATGTAGCCATCTCTTTCAGTGACCGGTTTTTCCTTTCCGCTACACCGTTCTGCTGGGGTGTGTAGGGAACTGTATGTTGGATCTGAATTCCGATTTGGGCACAAAGTTGCAGCAACTCAGACTTAATATATTCTCCACCATTATCATATCTAAGAGATTTGATCTTTCTCTCAGTGGTGGTCTCAACAGAAGCCTTAAAATCCTTGAATTTTTCAAGCACTTCTGACTTGTTTTTGAGAAAGAATACCCATGTAAAGCAGGAAAAATCATCAATAAATGTCAAAACATACCTTGAACCATTTAATGAAATATGGGGCAGCGGACCACTGATATCAAAATGTATCAACCCCAAAACTCTAGAAGCTCTGCTAGCTTTGCCGTGGTCGAATCTGTGCTCGGGGTGCTTCCCAATAATGCAACCAGTGCATATTCCCTTCGAGGAACAGAGTTGTGTAAGACCATCTACCATGGATTTTTTTGATAGCAGCAGCAAATACTTATAATTAAGATGCCCAAATCTTTAATGCCAAATCCTACTAACCTCATTACCATGTGTGTGAAGTGCAGTGGGCTTTGCAAGCGGAATAAAGTGTGAAAACTCATAGCATTTTGCAGTGTGGTTTGCCTTTCCGACTACAACAAGTCTTCCACTTTTGATATTAGAAATTTCAACTATATTAGGGATGAATGTAACTTGCTTCAGTTCACCAGTGTGTGTCATTTGATACACAGAAAGAAGATTTGAAGCCAAGGAAGGCACATAGAGAACATTCTGAAAGCTTCCATGATCTACATGAATCGTACCTTTGCCCTTTGAAGAAATTTTTGAGTCATCTCCCAAATGGATGGGGATGGAGCTGTTTGGATCGAATGAAGAAAAAGAATCAATATTTGCAGCCATATGATTCGATGCACCCGAATCTATCAAGAGAGTAGTGGGCTTCGAAACAGTTTCCATGAGTGCTTGTCCTCTTTCATGATCATCGTTCCTATCCTTCTTCCTTGCACCGTCAGAAAGGGTTATGTTGTTCTTTTCCAAAAGGAGGGCCATTTGATCTATAGTATTCTTCATACATGAACTTTTGGGATGAAAGCCACGGTTACAATAAGTACATTTAGATTTTTGGTTACCTTCTTTGCCCTTTTGCTTGAACTTCGAACTGGATGGTGCATCTGTTTGTTTGCCTTTCTCTCTTTGCTTGTGAGGCTCGAATTTGGGCTTCTCCTTCTTTTGATTTCCTTTACCATTCGGGATCTTGGGTCCTTGAACATATAGGGCTGAATCTTTGGAGCTTATGGACCCCATTTGAATCAACTTGTCATGCTCTTTTGTGACGGACTCAATGAAGGCATTCAAGGTAGGCATCTTCCAATTCGGGGTAGTTAGCCGACTGGAATTGAAAGTAGAGACAAATACCGAATAATCTTTACCAAGCTTGCTTAGAATGGAGAGGATCAATTGTTTATCCTCTTTGATAACTCCACTGTTCTTCAACTGCAAGTTCAAGTTCTTGAATTTTGTGAAGAATTCATTGACGGTCTCGAAATTCTCAGGACTAAGGGCAATCAATTCATTCTCTAATTGAAAAGCCCTAAGCTCATCCTGCTTGCCAAATAGTGTTTCAAGTTGCTCCCATATAGATTTTGGAGTCTTCAATCCGCTGAGATGGAAGTGAAGATCTTTGGAGATGGAGAGACAAAGAATACCATAAGCTTCATCAAGCTTGTTGTAGTGTTTGGTTCTATCTGATAGATTGTTTGGCTCCAATTCAAGACCAAGAGTGACTCGGTAGTAACCTTTTGAACGTAATATGATCTCCATATCATCTTTCCAATCAAAATAATTGAATGGGGTGAGGATAGGCTTTAAAGAAGAGTATTCCATTGCTAGGAGCGAGTGCACACTGATGTAGAGGAGCTTGCATGCACAGTGTAGCGAATGCAATTGATGGAGACAATAAACCTGCAAATCACAATAAACCAAGAACAATGAGGTCGAACAATCCACCCTTTTAGAGTTGCATCACACCTGGGATTGGAGATCAAACAATGTTGAATGGGTCCAATGTATCAGATCCAAGAATTATGTGGAAACTCAAGCTTTTGGAGTGGTATTGGAAGTATTTTCAAGCTTTGCATGCACAGGAGCGAATGCCCTTGAGATATTTCATGCCAAAACTTTTTGCAATTTTTGAGCAATTCACTCAAATCTTCTTGTAGAACCACCTATAGAAAAGAGATCTTGTCCCTGCAATGGCTTTGATACCATGTAAAATTAGTCACAACAGATCTAATGAACAAGTAAATCAATCACAACAGATGAACATAGAAAATATGGTGTAAAACTATGTAAAACATGCACAGTGCTCAATATCTCAATAAGGGTGAATAATTACAATACAATCTGACAATGTGAGTGAGAAATTCGAATTGACTAAGTAGGCCATTCGAATCACTGAATGGAGTAGCTTGACTCCAACTAGGATTCCTCATCATCAAGAACAACACATGGGAGCTAGTTTCTCTTCCACCTGGAAGAAAATTAGTGAAGTGTCACGTACCCACCCATTCAACCAATGCAAGGCAGGGTACATGATGCCAAATTCAGGGCTTTCACAAGATCTCAGCCCATTAGTTAGATTCATATAAATAAAAAATGTGAATGTGTAGATGTAAAACAAATCAACTATGCATAGCGGAATTAAAACAACATCCACACATGCTTCATGCTCATCTAGCATATAAAAATAATCATTAATTAAACATTACAGAAGTAGATATAGAGGCATAAAAACACTTATCTTCACTTTTGCAACTGCCCAAGCAACTAGCTATGTCGTTGCAACGTTCCACCCAGCCATAGGCTCTTCGACAGCTTATACTGATTTCGTCCGAAGGCCACCCCCGAGCTGGGCATGATTCCTTCAAGGAAAAGGGGACATTCACTCGATACCAACTGTCACAACCAATTATTCATTCCATCTGAGCCAAGCCAGTCCATAGCTGGGTTATCAAGCTACAATTGAACCCTGGATTATCACACTCAAGCTCAAGCCCAAGCCATGGATACCCATACCCATACCCAACATACTCTTCTCTCCCACAGTAAGCACAAACAGGGGCATGGATACACATTTTAGACAGTGGGGTTTACAAATAAGATGGCCATGGGTTTTCCCCCAAAAACGTTCCCAACCAAAAACGGATTTGTAGGATGGGCAAAACAACCACAGGGGGAAAAAAATGATTTCTCCCCAACTATCTCCGCCTTCAACAGCCCAACACGGTCTCTATTGAACCCCTCCTTCCATTTCCCTTCTTCCCCATTGGCATACATCACAAAAACGCCCTTCTCTGCTGGGAGAATGAAGAAAAACGCAACCCCCATGCCTGGAAAACGCCCCCCCAGTAGTTCTAACTCGTGAGGGAGGAAAAGGGATGGTTGCATAATAGCTTAGAGAGAAATTTTGTGGCTCTTTTCTTGCCCAAGGAGACAAACACGATTTTCCATGAAGGGTGGCTTGCCCATACCCGATTTTGGACAGCCATACCTCCCCATTCCCAAGGCATTAACTGCCCCAACCCACTCTTGGGAGAAATAAATGGTTGGGTACAAAATTCAACATGGGTAGTTGAGTGTTTGATGGTTCTCTCATTGACACTTGGCTTGACTTGAGTGGCTCAAGGGTTTGAATGTTTTCCCTCCCAATTCGTTGTGAAATCATGCCCCCATCTCTTTGTTGCATTGCATAGCTAGTTGTGGGTATTTTTTATTAAAATGCATATTACATGATATTTGAATTTCCAATGTGCATTGCTAGCACGCAACCATATGCATCACTAAATCAATGGCGGGGCCTTGGCATTGAGCTCCTTGCCATGATTTCATAACAATATTACATCATTTATAATGTTAATGCCATGGGGTCAAACTGGGGACATTACAGAAGTGTAAATGGGTCTACCACATGAAAGTTGCTGTTGATGGCTCTATCAGCAAGTACAAAGCAAGGTTGGTGGCAAAAGGTTTCTCCCAAGTCCAAGGAGTGGATTACACTGAGACTTTTGCACCGGTTGCAAAGATGGATTCCATCCGCCTTGTTTTGGCTATTTCTGCATCCAAGCACTGGGAAGTGCACCACATGGATGTGAAGAGTGCATTTCTACATGGAGACCTTGCTGAAGAGGTATATATGCAGCAGCCATAGGGCTACACATCAGATCCATCATTAGTTTGCAGATTGAAGAAATCTTTGTATGGGTTAAAACAAGCCCCAAGAGCTTGGTACGCAAAGATGGACTCCTTCCTTCTTTCTCAGAATTTCCAAAGATGCAAATCTGGTCTGAATGTGTATCTTCAGTGAGTTAAAAGTAATTTGTTGGTTATTGTATTTTATGTTCATGATCTTCTCATTACTGGTAGCACTCTTACTTCAATAAACAAGCTAAAAACTGCCTTAAATCTAGCTTTTGACATGAGCGATTTGGGCTTGTTGAGTCACTTTTTGGGCTTGGAGATAGCTCAAAATTTTGATGGGATCACTATATATCAGCAAAAATATGCTTCCGACCTGTTATTGAAGTTTAATATGGTTGAATGTAAGGCAGCCCCATTCCCATTCCTCTCAGGAATCAGTCTTGAAGAGGGAGATTCTACACCGCTTGCAGATTGCAATATGTAACGACAGTTGATTGGTTCACTACTTTATTTAACACACTCAAGGCATGATATTTCATATGCCGTGAGTTTCGTGTCAAGATATATGCAGAAGCCACATGAGTTTCATTGGAAAGCATCCAAGCGGATCTTGCAGTATGTGCAAGGTACGAGACAATTTGCCATACATTATGCTGCAGATTCTGAGCTTGATTTCATTGGTTTTACTGATTTAGATTGGGCAGGTGATAGCATTGATCGGAAGTCCACTTCCGGTTATGTTTTCATGATTGGTCATGGTGCTATTTGCTGGTCCAGCAAAAATCAAGCAGCCATTGCACTTTCTTCAGCAGAGGAAGAGTATCGAGGGGCAGTCAATGCCTAGATTCAGGCAGTTTGGTTGCAGGGTATTCTTTCCGAGTTTGGTTTTGGTGGCACTACTTCGACTGTCCTATTTTGTGACAATCAAAGTGTTATCAAGATCTCCACAGATACAGTTCAGCAGCATAGGACCAAACACATTGAGATTCATATGCATTACATTCGACAGTTGGTGCATGACCGCACCATCATTCTGCAATATTGCCCTACTGATGAGCAAATTGCAGACATCTTCACCAAGAGCTTCACTGAGAAGAAGTTCTCTTACCTCCATTCACTGTTGGGGGTGAGTTCCATCATGGTGGAGACATATTGATCCATTATTATGCTTTAGCTTGAGGGGGGGCTTTCTTCCCACTGGGTTTTCCCTCTTTCCTCACTTAGTTTATTTTCAGCATTTTTTTGGATTATTGTATTGGGGTGACCTTTGGTCTTAGTTACCAGGGCCCCACATTATTTTTTGCACATCATATTCTAGCTTGAATGGGGGTGTTTGGATATCCACATAATCTTTTTCAGGATCTTGCATGCAATTAGGGTTTGCATGCAAATTCTAGGGTTTGCATGCATTTTACATGCATCCCAGTCACCAGGTTGATGCCTCCAGCACCTTAGCCACCTTATTCTAGCACCCGGGAGCCACTTACTTCAGAGTTTTATCCCTCCTAGTCAGGAAGGCTCCCACTTCTCACCTACTTCCAGAGAAGGGCGCACTTCTTCACCTACCACTGCAGTTCCACTTCAGTTGCATTCAGTTAGCTCCGATTCTCCTTGATTTGAGGCTAGTTTCACTCCCGACTGACTGTTTCACTTCTGTTGGACCTCCAGATTGACTAGATGACTTGTTCTGACTTCAGTTAGCCTCCCCATGCGCCCCCCACTGAGCCTCCTTCCCTTAATTAGTGCTACACACTTCAGTTACACTTGTTACACTCAGTTAGACTCAGATTGACACCTGGATGACTGGTTCTTGTGCATTGATGAGCACCACCGATTGATGATGGGGACTCCTAGTTGGAGTCAAGCTACTCCATTCAGTGATTTGAATGGCCTACTTAGTCAATTTGAATTGCTCACTCACATTGTCAGATTGTATTGTAATTATTCACCCTTATTGGGATATTGAGCACTGTGCATGTTTTACACAGTTTTACACCATATTTTCTATGTTCATCTGTTGTGATTGATTTACTTGTTCATTAGATCTGCTGTGACTAATTTTACAAACACCACAATGGTGTTATGGGATTGGGTACCTTTAAAAGAATTGATTGAAGAGGACACTAAAGAAAGTCAAGTTACCGCTGTAAATGTTACTACTCGGAGTAAAGGTCCTATTGTTGATCCAAGCTCAGTCACCCCTAAGCCTAAGGTTGCAAAGGAAATACCTAAAAGGCACATAACTATCATTCCACCGCAGCCCAAAGTAAACCCCATGGTAACAAAAGAACCAACCCCAGAAACAAACATATCGAAGGTTACAACAAACACAAAAGAAAATCATGCAAAAGTTTCAAAAGATTATGACATGGGATATGACATCATTGAAGATATCAAGAAAATGAAAGCAAATATTTCTATCTTTGAAATGTGTAGTCTTCCCCAGCAAAGGTGTCATGTACCCACCTGCTAGCCTAAAGCAAGGCAGGAAGCATGATGCCAATACTCAGGGCTTTCACATGACCTCAGCCCATTGTTAGATTCATATAAATCATAAATGAATGTGCAGATGTAAAAAAATCAATTATGCACATTGGAAACAACATCCACACAATCTTCATATGCATTCACCATATCAATATCAGTCATGAATTAATTAAAACAATGCAGAAGTAAATACATAGACATCAAAATACTTATCTTCGTTTTTGCAACTGCCCAAGCAACTAGCTATGTCGCTGCAACGTTCCACCCAGCCATAGGCTCTTCGAAAGCTTATACTGAGTTCATCTGAAGGCCACCCCCGAGCTGGGCATGATTCTCACAAGGAAAAAGGGAACATTCCAGCTCAACCACCGCCCAATAACCATTTTTATCTCAGCCAAGCCAGAATAATGGATTACCCATCACCCACACCCAACATACTCTTTCTTCTCACAACAAAACGACTATTGACAGGATTACACATTTACAACAGAGGTGTTCACAAAACAGGGTCCACATTGGTTCCCCTAGCTCGTGGTTCACCCAATGAACTGTGGAATTTCGATTTCAACCCCAGGGAGCAAAACCGATTTCTCTCCACGGGTTAGGATCCCTTCCAATGGCCTAAATGACCCCCAGGAAGACCCAAAACGTTCTGCTTTCTTTCCCCACGGGTAACCAACACAAAAACGCCCCTTCCCAGCTAAGAGATGAAGGGAGACACAGAAAAACGAGGGAGGAAAATGCTCAGGCAGCTTGAGCTGCGTGAGAGAGCAAGGCCATGGTGAATAATCGCCTAGGGAGCAATTTCGTGGCTCTATTTCTGCCCAAGGAGACCCACACGTTTTTCCATGAAGGGTGGCTTGCCCATACCCGATTTTGGACAGCCATACCTTTCCATTCCCAAGGCATTAAATTCCCCAACCAACTCTTGGGAGAAAATCAATGGTTGGGTACAAAAGTCAACATGGGTAGTTGAGGGTTTTATGGGCTCTCTTATTGACACTTGGCTTGACTCTAGTGGCTCAAGGGTTTGAATGTTTCCCCCCCCCCCAATTCCTTGTGAAATCATGCCCCCATCTCTTTGTTGCATTGCGTAGCTAGTTGTGGGTATTTTTATTAAAATGCATATTACATGATATTTGAATTTCCAATGTGCATTGCTAGCACGCAACCCATATGCATCACTAAATCGATGGCGGGGCCTTGGCCTTGAGCTCCTCACCATGATTTCATAACACTATTACAACACTTATAGTGTTAATGCCATGGGGCCAAACTGGGGACATTACAAAAGGAAGAAATTGTTAGAATCTTTCAACCCCCAATCTAGCACCTCAGTAGAAAGCACTGAGGAAGATACTGAAATAAATGAAACTAGCATTGGCGGGAAATCTAGATCTCAAACTTTTCCTTTTCTGTTAACCTTTGAAATTTATAATCATAATGTACACAAATGTCTAGTAGAGTTTGGGGCTTCTTCCAATGTCATGACATTATCTATCTGTAAGAATTTTAATGAGAAACCAATACCATCTCCATCTCAGATCATACAGTTGGATCGGACTGCTGTCAAATTAATTGGAGAAATGAAAGATGTACTTATTGGATTATCAATAGATCCTAGGGTATGTCAATTTATTGATATTATGGTGATGGACATACCCGAGGATTATGGTTTAATTTTGATCAGGGAGTAGTCTACAAAACTGAATGGTAACTTCGCAACAGACTGGTCTCACTTATAGCTGCCATACCAAAACAAGAAAAACCAGATCAAAATACTGAGAGAACCTCACATGAAACAAAATGTAACTCAGTTAGAAGAAAAGAATGAGGTTGTAGCTTTTTCATCTTCAGTGTTGGGAAATTATTTTTTAGAAATTGAACTTGGGAATTATCAAGCAATCGAACTTAGCCATGAATCAGACAAGCAGTATGATCTCCTTCCTTTTTCTTGGACTGATGATATTGATTGTAACATAGTAGGATTCGTCACTAACTTAGATGCTAATAGTACTAACTTAATAAAAACAGAAAACACATTTTGGGTTCTGTACTTTAATGGTTCCAAAACTCAAGAAGTGTTTGGAGCTAGTTGTGTTTTGATCGACCCTGAATCAAATAAACATTTTTTATTTTGTAGATTAGAGTTCGAATGCAAAAATAACACAGCTGAGTATGAAGCTCTAGTACAGGGATTAAAGAAATTTATTAGTTTGAATGTTAAATACTTAAAGGTCTTTGGTGACTTAGAGATAATTGTGAGGCAGGTAAGAGATATGATTCACTGTCTTTCACCGCATTTAAAAGGCTATCAATTTGAAGTTTGGGATTTGATTTCACACTTTGATGCGTTCAATATCAATTCCATTCCTATATTATAGAATGATGGAGCTGATTTGTTAGCTACTTCTTCTTCCAGATTAGTACCTACTAGTAACAAATGCTCTATTGAATTAATTTTCAGGCCATTTGTACTTGATAATATTACAAATCTAAGAGTATTTGATGATGATAATAAAATTATCAGTTTACTAACAAATTAGGATGCTTTCCAAGGATCTATTATCGATGAAGATGGACACGATGCAGATTTACAGAAGAAAGGTGCAGTCCAAGGAAACTTCATGCCAAAAGGAGTGAGGACTCTGGAAGGATTGGTTGATCTACAAAACAAGTTCAGGAGTCCAATGAATGTCAAAAACAATAGCTCCTCCATGCATCATGAACTAGTAAACCTAGGCACAAAAGCTGAGCCAAAATTTGTCAATCTTGGCAAATGTTGCTCGCCAGGTGAAAGAGATAAGTTCATCAAATTGTTTCAGCAATATAAATATGTTTTTGCATGGACTTATGAAGATCTGAAAAGATATGATACTCGCATTATACAACACATAATGCGAATGAAGCTAGGCATGAAACCATTTCAACGGAAATTGCAAAGAATGCATCCGACGCTTGACCCATTAATAATGGGTTGTTAATTTAGTCCCCGTGTGAAAGAAGTCAGGGGAAATAAGACCGTGTGTGGATTTTTGAAACTTGAATAAAGCTTCTGATAAAGATAACTACACTATGCCACCAATGGATCAAATTTTATAGATGGTTTCGGGTTCAAAACGTTTCTCCCTGCTAGACGGTTTCTCCGGATATAATCAAGTATTAGTAGCAGAGGAAGACTGGCTTAAGACCACTTTTTGTACAAAGTGGGGAACCTTTGCATACCGAAGAATGCCATTCGGTTTGATAAATGCAAAAGTTACCTTTCAAAGAGCCATGTACATTACTTTTCGAGGATTGGTTGGAAACTGTGTAGTAATTTATTTAGATGATGTGACAGTCTTTTCAAAGAAAAGAGAACACCATTTTTTTCATTTGAAACATATTTTTGACCGTTGCAGAAATAATGGTATATCTTTAAATCCTAAGAAGAATATGTTCGTTGTCCTTGAAGGTAAACTTATAGGTCATATCATCTCAAAAAAGGGACTCTCGATAGATCGAGATAGAGTGCAGGCTATAAACAAGATTCCCATGCCAAATAACAAGAAGCTATGCAATCTTTCATGGGCACAATAAACTTTGTTCGAAAGTTCGTACCGGATTTCGCTCAAATTGTGAAACCTTTGTAGCAAATGGTAAAGAAAAGTGTGCAATTCAAGTGGACTGATATGGAGAAGACTGCATTTAAAGACATTAAAGCAACCATTGCTAATGCACCTTCCTTAAGAAGTCCATACTTTGAAAAGTATTTCATCATATACACTTTTTCTTCAGATAACTCCCTCGCAATTGTGCTTACTCAAAAGGGGGAATCAAGAGACGAGTATCCAATATCCTTCATGAGCACTGCTTTGCAGGGTACTGAACTAAATTACCCCACTATAGACAAGCAAGCATATGCATTATTCAAAGAGGTAAAACAGTTCAGGCCTTATATCCCAAAAAAAAAACTAAGTTTATAGTACCTCACCCCATTGTTAGATCTTTGTTTGTAGAGAAGGGATTGTGTGAAAGGAGAGGAAACTGGGTCATTGCTCTTCAAGAGTATGATTTGGAATTCAAACCAGCCACAATTATAAAAGGCCAAGGGTTATGCAAGTTACTCACTGAGACTCCAACTAATGAAGATCTAGGATGGTAGAATGAAGAAGAACTGAATATGATTGAGGTTTGTCCCATTTTCACTGCTCCAAAGTCTTGGTATAGGGACCTAGTGTATTATTTGTAGCAGGGATACTTACCAGAGCATTGGAGTTCTAAGCAAAGAAGGACACTCCACCTGAAATCAACATCCTATCAAATAATTTATGGAGTACTTTTTAGAAAGAATTATGAAAGGATATTTCTCAGATGTCTTGAGAAAGATGACGCTGATAAAGTAGTCAAGGAATTACATGATGGCCCTGCTGGAGGACACTACTCCAGAGATACCACAGCTCATAAAATACTCAAATCTAGTTATTATTGGCCTACTCTATTCAAAGATGCTCATGCCTATGCCTGGAGATGTGATGTATGTCAAAGAAGTGCCGGCCGATTACCAAAAGCAGTAGGAACTCTGCAGCCAGTTATAATTTATGAACTATTCGAGCAATGGGGCATAGATGTTATTGGAGAGATAAATCCAAATTCTTTGCTACAACACCGGTATATTCTAGCAACTATGGATTATTTTATGATATTGATAGAAGCAATCCCACTGCGCAAAGTAAATGAAGATGCAATTATCAAGTTCCTGGAAGAGAACATCATAACCAAGTTTGGGGTTCCAATTTCCCTAGTCTTTGATAATGCAACTTATTTTTCATCTATAAAATTAAATGAGTTTGTTTATGAAAAAGGGATTAAATTACATTATTCGGAAAACTACTACCCTAAAGGAAATGGTTTGGATGAATCCTCAAACAAAAATCTTATCCGAATTCTCAAGAAAACTGTCATTGAAAATCAAAGAAGTTGGCATACAACTCTCCCAAATGCATTATGGGCAGATAGAGTGACTCCAAAGAATTCCTTAGGACTTCCCCCGTACACTCTAGTATATGGTAAGGAATCCATACTTCCTCCAAGCATAGTACTCCCATCCTTACAATTAGCCCAAGCCTCTCGAGGTTCTAGAAGCCAGGTCTTACAATCACGAATCACTACCCTACTGAAGCTTGAAGAATCACGTCAGAAATCCAAAGACAGGTTCAACCAACACCAACACATTGTCAAGAGGTGGTTTGATAAGCGGAAATATGGCAAGAGGAATTTTGAAGTAGGTGACTTAGTTCTGAAGTGGGATCACACACATGATGGTAAGGGAATGCACACAAAGTTTCAACAATTATGGATTGGTCCTTACCAAATTTCTAAAAAGCTTGGCCCATAAACATACAAATTGAAAGACTTACAAGGGCAGGAAGAAAATCTCCCTGTCAACGGCCTTGCTATAAAGCAATACTTCACATAGTCCTAGCAAGACTTTTTGTACATAAATAAACCCTGTTTTGTTTTTGCTAAGTTTACTTTTTTTTTATTTGATCTGAGTTGTTGTCCTCTTTCACTTAGAAGTCTATAGTCTATTTCATTTGATTGTTTCCCTTTTTGACCTTGTTCACCCTATTTTGTTTTAATAAACCCCATCCCAATTTCTTGGTGCAGTTGAAAGGAAGGACTTTGAACAAGTCTCAAATTTAAAAGGTCGGAATCTACTTCCAAAAAAAATTCTCTATGTGACTTTGCTTTTGCTAACTAGTTTTCGAGAGTGAAGAGATCCTTTCAGTTCATACTTGTGTCATAATAACCCCTATTAAATAACTAAGATTTATGACTTCCCTATTACTATCTTGGGGCTCCATTCACTCTCACATTGATGATTGTCTCAAGAGGTCAGCTAAAGATGGACCATGCAGGGAGAGGAAGCATGTCTCACAGATGTATGGTATTTAAAATGATCCCATGCTACAAATCAAAAGCCAGAAGAGCTTATATGAATGAGTTTGTTTTCCATAAATTCTCACCTCCATTAAAACATGGTTGATAAAAGCAAAGACACAAAATTCTCACCTCCATTAAAGCATGGTTGAGAAGAGAAAAGGCATTCAATCAAGGAAGTTGTTCTAAAAATCATACCAACAAGGTTCTTCTCTATTCGTGAGCATAATAATCAAATAAATCTCTTGTTCACACAAAAGGACACTATCGATTGAAGAACCCAATCCAAATGTGGAAGATTGAAGAAAGTTATCATGGAAGGCTCAAACGACAAAATTCGTACATAAAGAAAGTATACAAAAGGATATTGACATCATGGGAATGGGGAGCAAATGAATATGTATGTGGGATGTTGTTACAATCATGTGGAGTCCTATGTCAGTTGACAATTTGAAAAACAAGTTTTAACAATGAACCCCATTTTTGGGGAGCAAATGAATATGTATGTGGGATGTTGTTACAATCATGTGGAGTCCTATGTCAGTTGACAATTTGAAAAACAAGTTTTAACAATGAACCCCATTTTTGGCCCCAAGAGAGTTGTAGACAATTCTTACTCAAAGTTACATTTTGTCCCGATGACCATTATAATAATAGTGGTCACTCCCTTTGCAGAAACTAGACTGGTTAAGAATTTTTGTTATATATGGGACCATCAACTCATGAGTTTTCTGACCTTGAAGAAGAGATCAATTCAGAGATTTTTGTTCACCAGCGAATCACCAATTGTTGCTGCTGCAAAATTTTCCCCGTGATTTTCCAGGGAAATTATGGGGCCCCTCCTTTATCTTTTGAAGAAGTCTTATGGTCTGTTGAAACTTGTTTTTAACCCTTCCATTTTTTCTCTTTCTTCAGCAAAATTGGTTTTTTCTGCTATGGCAAACTTTACTTTTGGTCAACATTGATCGCAGACTTTAATGCTAAACTTGCTGACTGTTGTGCACCATATTACCTTATCTTTTTCTGACTAGGGCGCGTTTTTTTTTTACTTATCATCACTGACCATTGCGCATTGTTCTAATTTATCTCTCGCCGACCGGTCGCGGCCTTCTAGCTTATATCTCACCGATCATTGTGTGCTTGGTTTTTGTCTTATTGTTCGTCGCTTGGTTGAATCCTTTAACCCCAATTTCGTCGACCGTGGCACGAGAGGCTAACCTATGTTTCTCCGACCAGAATCCTCACAGAGAGTCTTGTTTGTCCCCTCGTTGCAGTCTTTTAAGCTAGTTTCAGCCGACTGATCGCAACTTTTGAGCCCTTCTCTCCACCATTGTTCCATTCAAGGGCTTATTTCCTCTGATCATTATGCAGGAGTTAGCATTTGAGTCGCAGACCCTCAGTGCAGTCCTTTTTTTTTAAAGCAGAGAGGTAAGTTGGTGGAGAATTCAATTTTACCCCGTGCGGATTTATTGATCTTTTCATTTAGCCCCATGCACATTTAGTGCCCTAACTGTCCATCCTGTGGGAAATAAAATTCTCTTGTTATATATACATCAAACAGGGTTTCTAGTTTTCCATTCCATCTTTTCTGAGACCAAGAGCATTCGTTGTTTTCCATTGGAAACTTCGGACTGTCATCAGTTAGGGTGCGCGCAATGACCTCAGCAACCTCTCTAGTGTTGACAGGCGGTATCTAGAGAACCCTTTTCCGTTTTGTTATCCATTTGGGACCTCGATTAGTGTTTTTTTTAAGCTCATGCCATTCGTTCTCTTTCAAAAAGAAAAAGGGAATCCCAATTTCTTTTAAAAAACTAGAATCCCTCATGCTCCATAGCACCGAAAGAGTTTATTTTTCACCTCGGCTTTGTCCTTACCTATACCCGGTGTCCCTGCCAGTAATTCATATGCTCCACATAGTCCCTCGCAGTTGTCCACTCTGGTTCGGTCAAGCCATGAGTCTGGTGCTATTTAAGAAGCTTCCTATCCTGAAACTATGCAAGCTCGATGCCCCTGAACTTCACCAAATTCTTAAAATCCCAATAGCTAAGCTGAATGGTTCCAGTTTTACTTCTCATCCAGTTGTAGTTGTCTCCTATTAAGAGATGTCATAGTGGGAAAGGTTCATGCAGTTGTTGTGTGTCTTGTTTGTTGTCCTGAACGCGAGTTCCTTTAAGCATTCCTATCAGTTGCGTTCGATGTTTCACCCCGGCTGTTTTCGCAATTGGTTTCTCTTTCATAGTTCAAGCATTTAAAAGAAATTGTTGCTCGCCCCTCTTTTGTTACTCAAAAGATAAGCTTCCCATTATGAAAAACAATTGGTTTGCTTCAAATCTTCTTTTCTCCCATTAGCATAGACATTGCGCATTCTGAAAAATTATAAGATGATGCTAATAATGCTTCCTTGATCATTATTTATGACGATGAAATAATGTTGGATGATCTCCAACATCACTTCTTCTTTTTTTTAATCATTCTCATTAGAGTTGTTGCATGGCTGATTGTGTGTTGAATGGAAGATAATACTCATACTAATCCACATCTTTTTTATACCATGGATATAAGCACTGTGTCTCCCACAAACTATGAAATCCCTCATTTGTCCTTCACTGTCATTTCAGGTCTGATATGCACAAGCGGTCTGCCAAGAAGAAAGCCAAGTTAGCTGAATTAGATTCAGATGTGGAAATACTCTTGGACACCTCACTGGAGATGATGTTCGACAATACGAAGACTATCATGGTAGGTACTCCATAATATCAATGGGGTGAGCTGTAGAGAGTCATAGAAGATCAAAACTTCCTTGAGGCCTCCTTGGAAGAACAAATGGTGTACAGGAACATAAAGAAATCTGGTCTCCACAAAGATGCGACTAGCCCTAAATTGTTCCCATGCTTTGAGGTCATTGATTGGATCCTACCCCAAGTAATTATTGACTCTCGGTTCATCACAGATGTCAAAGGAATGAGCCTTGCATCATTTGCACCAAAACATATCATGGCAGCATACAAGCTACCATGCCCTAAGTTTTTCCTAAATGATGAATGGTTATTCAGGCTGAAGTTGGACCTTTTGGAATGTGCTAGAAAGATGACAATTGTTGAGAGGAAAATAAGGGAAAGAAACATTGGAGAATATGAGATAAATATCCTAAGGAATCCCTACAGACTCATCGCTCTTATGTTAAGTCTGGTGTTTGGCATGCCAAATGGGAACATATAAAAATTAGGCTAGGTGCCTGTGATGTTCCACATAGCCACGAAGGATGCAATTTTCAATTGGGAAGACATCATATTAGATTACATGGCCTCACTTATAACTGCTTCCTAGGGAGGAATGCCCCAAAAAAAGGCTGATTTTTTCATGTCCTCTTATCTGGTGGATTGCTTACTCGTCAAGCACCCTTTCCCTGATCTAGGATGCATCTGGAAGAGCAAGGAATCCCTCCTCCATGTGGCTTATCAGATAATGTGGGAACACAAGCATGCGAGCCTTTATACTCAAATCGGTGAAAGATTCATCATGCCCCTATATCAGCTGATTTTCAGAGATGAACCTAGCTTCCTATCGAAAAATGCCATGCCCATCATAGAAACATACGTAGATTACTACTTCTCTATGGAGGGGACATACTTCAAAAAGTAGGGAGGTAGTCATGAGGTAGTCATGCTCCGTTCCTATTACCCCATTATGCCACAGATTATGCCGCACACAAAGAAGTTGTATGGAAACTCTTTGTAGATGGAGTCAGCAAAATACTTAGTGATAAGAAGAAGGCTACATACCCACCAATGCCATTTGTCATTGGAGCATACCAACTCCCCAAGGTGAAAGATGGTATAGATTTCACTAAATATTTAGAGGGCTTCCATTTCTGGACAAAGAGCTTTAAGAGACATGACCCCAAGGGTAAGGCTACTTCCCATTTCCTTGACCTCAAGGTCACTTTTGAGTACGCTCACCATTTCGACAAGGACGGGGAGTTCTTTCGAATTACCAAGAATATGGCCAAGTTGGGAAGACGCTATTAATTTTTCAAAATTTACTTCAATCTGATCTAGGATCTTAACTGAGAGAACAACATGTACAACATATCTACAGCATATCAATCATGGATACAATAATGCAAGCACATAAGAGACAGAGAGTTTACTTGGAGAAAACCATAAAGGTGAAAAACCCCAATAACTTCCGTAGAGATAGACAGAGCAATGATACAACCTAAGCATAAGAGATAGACATCTCCTAGCAGTAGCTTCTCCTCCTCCACAAGTGCGCCACTCTCCCAAGAGTGTGAGAGAGAATAGAATGATGAAATAGAGTGCCTCTCGCACTCCATTTATACTTGACTTGACTTGCCTAATAACCTTTACTAGGTCGGCCTCAACTTAACCACATAACACAATGCTGACTGGGCTGACACCCAATAGGGTGATCTAATAACCCTTTGACCCACATGGATGACCCCCAATAGGGTGGTATAATAACCCTTCGACCCACATGACTTATATAGGGCCGACCCTAACAAGGTGGTCTAATAACCCAGCAAGTATAAGTTACGACACTAACAATATAAATGACGACACTTTCGTATAGAGGAATAATAATATCTCCATAGGAATACAAACACTTCCGTATAGAGGAATAATACCATCTCTATAGGAGTACAATATACATATATGAAATACATGGGTGAAATACATTCCAAAGTTACATATACATGGACAAGGGAAGTATGCAGTACAGATCCTGAAGAGGTTCGGGATGATGGACTGCAAGGCCATGGCCACACCTATGGCATCGAACCTGAAGTTTCTATGTGATGATTCATCTGATCCGGTTGATGTCACTATGTATCGTCAAATGATTGGGTCCTTGATGTACCTGACAAACACTAAACCAGATATTTTCTTTGTGGTGAAGACATTGAGCCAGTTCTTGACGGATCCCAGAGGTGTTCACCTGCTTGCTATAAAGCATATTCTGAGGTACCTGAAGAGTACAATTGATTATGGGCTCAAGTATGAAGCAAATCAAAAGTTTAACCTGGAGGGTTATGTTGATTCAGATTGGGCAAGTAGTGCTACAGATAGGAAGAGCACATTTGGGTGCTTCTTCAGTATCGGATCAGGTGTGATCTCTTGGTTTAGCAGGAAGCAGTCCTACGTAGCACTGAGTACAGCCGAGGAAGAGTATGTTGTAGCCTGTTCGGCTAGTTGTGAGGAAGTATGGCTCCGTAAGCTACTATCTGAGTTATTTGATCTCTCATTGGAGGCTACTGGTATCTTTTGTGACAACCAGAGTTGTGTGAAGCTGTTTGAGAACTCGGTGTTCCACGATAGGTCGAAACACATAGAGATCAAATATCACTATATAAGGGATATGGTGCAGAGAGGAGCAGTGAAGCTCCTGTATGTTGCAACAGATGAGCAGATTGTAGATGTGCTGACGAAGCCACTAGACATAATGAAGTTCGATTAATTCAAAGAGAGGCTTGGCCATGGCCTTATAGTCCATGCCTAGAAAATAGTGCATCATCCCCAAGTCCTTCATCTCAAACTCGGCTGTAAGCTTCCTCTTGGTATTGGCAATCAAAATATCATTACCTGTTACAAACAGATCATCCACATACAAAAGTAGTATTGCCTTCCTCAACCTTGTAATAGAGCTTGGAATCTTCTTTACTCTTGGTAAAGCCCAAACTGGATAGGAAACCGTCCATCCTACCATACCAAGTCCTGGGAGATTGCTTCAAGCCATACAAGGCTTTCTTCAGTCTGCACACTTATGATTCCTTGTCATGTGTCTCAAGACCAAGTGGCTGTTGCACATATACTTCCTCTTCGACTACACCATTCAAGAAAGTGTTAAGTTTTAAACCAAATAGACTAGCAAGATCAGTGAAAGAAACAAAATCATAAGATAGACACAGAAATTACCCTGGGAAACCCTCATGGGGTAGAAAACCCAGCAAAGATTTCCTCAATAAGATGATCAACCAAAATACAAGATGTGCTCCAAGACTTGTCCTCCTTCTCTATCTTCCATACAGACCTCCCAGACACAAGTGCGCTACTTTTCTAAGTTGTGTGTGTGTATCAAATGAGGAGCTCCTCTCCTCTATTTATACTAGATCCCAACTGACCAAAAAACCTAATGGGGCCAACCTCTACTTGAGAAGTCTAATAACCCCTAAAATATAAACTCAGGGACGACCCCCACATGGTGGGTCTAATAACCCTAGTTTCCAAAAACCATCGGAGGAATAAACATCTCCGAATACATAATAGAATTGCCTCGGAGGGATGAAACATCTCCAGAATAATAATGTACAAATATAATATTCTTAGAAGTTACAATATTCAACAGAAAGATATCTTGACATCCATCTGGTGTATCTTCCATTTCATCACTGCAGCCAGGGAAAGTACTGATTTGATGGAAGTGTACCTGGCTACAACAGCAAAAGTCTCTTCATAGTCTATTCCCTCTTTCTGAGAGAAGCCACGAGCTACGAATCTTGCCTTGTATTTCTCTATGCTACCATCTGCAGCATGCTTGATCTTGTATATCCTCTTGGAAGTCACAACAGACTTCCCTTCAGGTCTTGGGACTACATCCCAAACATCATTCTTCATGATCAACTGGTACTCCTCGATCATGGCGTTCTTCCCGAATCCTGGGAACTTCAATATCTTCAATAGATCACTTTGTTGTTGAACAAATGTTGTAGTCCTTCTTTTGTAGGTGATGGTATATGATCTTTCCTACAAGACAAGTTAAATTGCATTATTAGAAACATCTCATAGTTTCATATGTTGATGTATATGTAACTTCGGAATGTATTTCACATATATGTATATTGTATTCCTATAGAGATGGTATTATTCCTCTATAAGGAAGTGTCGTCATTTATATTGTAAGTGTCGTAACTTATACTTGATGGGTTATTAGACCACCTTGTTTGGGGTCGGCCCTGTATAAGTCATGTGGGTCAAAGGGTTATTAGACCACCCTATTGGGGGTCGGCCCACTCAGCATTATGTTATGTGGTTAAGTTCGAGCCGACATGAGTTAGGTAAAAAGGCAAGTCAAGTCAAGTATAAATAGAGTGCGGGAGGCACTCTATTTACTCACTCACTTCTCACACATGCTCTCAAGGAGGAGAGGCGCACTTATGGAGGAGGAGGATTTCTGCTAGGTTATGGCTATCTCTATTGGTTGGTTGTATCATTGCTCTATCTATCTCTGAGGAAGTTATTGGGGTTTTTCACCTTTATGGTTTTCCCCAAGTAAATCTTTGTGTCTCTTGTGTGCTTGCATTATTGTCTCCATGATTGATATGCTGTAGATATGCTGTACATGTTGTTCTCTCAGTTAAGATCCTAGATCAGATTGAAGTAAATTCTGAAAATTTAACATGGTATCAGAGCTAGCCTGAAAGAAGGCATGATATGGCATGTATGACACTTGTTGCACTTACGATGCTAGGGATTGATATAGCAAAAACCAGTCATCGTAGCACTTTCGCTATAAATCCGTTTTGGCGAAGTTTTCGGATCTGAAATTGTTACAAGCCGAAGCTAAGATCTCCAGGTATCTTGTGTCCAAAGGACAACCTCTAATTCGTTGTACTTTGTGATTTATGATCTGTGCAATATAGGGTTTCTGCCTCTTCCAGATCTGAGTCAAAATCAGGTGACCTTGGGAAAAAGGTCATAACTTGGGCTAGGAAGCTCCAAATGAAATTTCGTAAAAAGTGACAGGTATTACACAGTCTGTATTATCTCAGAAAACTTTTTCAGAGGCCGAAGTTGAACCAGTGACACGTGGCACGCCGTACAAGTTCGCTCTACTGTTTTATCCCACAAACAGGTCATGTTGCGACACTTGGCATAACTCTCTCTCAGAAAATCCAATTGAGGTCAGACCTGTCAGGATGGAAAGATAACAGGCCGAGCTATCTCAGAAAACTTTTTTAGAGGCCGAAGTTCAAACAGTGACACGTGGCACGCCGTACAAGTTCGCTCTTCTGTTTTATCCCAAAACAGGTCACGTTGCGACACTTGGCATAACTCTCTCTCAGAGAATCCAATTGAGGTCAGACCTGTCAGGATGGAAAGGTAACAGGTCAGGCTATCTCAGGAAACTTTTTTCAAACCCTGTGGATCAAAAATTTCGGAGTTACACCAGAAACAATCAGGTACATATTTCTGTCAAAACAGAATTATTTTTTGGTACCTTCATTCATGGCTTCCGGAATTTAGGGCTTTGAAGAAAGTTGGAATTTTTGTAATCGGAGACCACGGCTGGATGCTACTCATCAAAATAGAAATTTAGAGACCAAGATCAGAATTTTTGGTTGGGCAGAAGGCCGGGCTTGATTAGACCCTAGTTCGGGACTTTGATCAGAAAAGTGGAAAATTAGGGCTTCTGTAAAAATGGGAATTTTTGAAATCTGTGACCACGGCTGGAAGCTCCTCAGAAAAATAGAAGCTTAGAGCTTTGGATCAAACATTTTGATGGGGCAAAAGAGTGGGCTTCATCAAACCCCAGTTCAGGGTCACGTCCAGTGAATCTAGAAGTTTCAAAGGCAAAATTGAGGAGTGAAACTTTGCAGTTTTCAAATTCTGAATATACCAACTTGATCAGCTCATCAAGGCACATATTTCTATCCTATCAGAAGTTTGAAATTCAAAGTTTGAATTTTTGGGGTTTCTCTGACAAACCCATATCCAGCTCAAGGTCCAGTTCTTGCAAATCAAGTGGATTGGGTTAATCACTTGCATAAGTGAAGAAGTTCCTGTTTCAAAGGGAGATGAGGCTAAGGCCTTACATAAGAAGATTACAAGTGATCTCGACAGGTATGACTCATCGAGGTATGTTTTGAGATTTGTTCATAATTAAGTTTATGGTATGCTTGTCTTCATATTATCACGGTTAGTACAATCTTGATTTTAGACTTGTCATATCACCTTAATAAAATTATGAATGCATGATAGAAGTCATTCATTTATTAGGAGTATGAAACTTATGTTTGTACTAACACATTGTGATGTTGTATGAGTTTTATGTTGTCTACTAACATGAAAGGTACACCAAGAAGACAAATCATGTTCTAGTTCAAGAACATATGATCATGAGGACAAAGATTCATCCATTGCCATGGATCTCATAGAAGATCCATTCTCGAGGTATGTATAACTTAGTTTTATAATGGTTAACTTATGAGACATGCAGGTTACTAGCACAAGTCACTAAAGAGAACCAGAAGACATTATGCGAGTATGTGAGATATAATTATCTAGCATGCTAATCCAGGTATGTTTTTCCTATATCAAGTTAGAATCTCACCTTGTGATAAGATCCTTTATTTAAGTATACTTGGCATGATTTATTATGATTATTCATTGAAGTTAGTACTCATGGGTTTAGGCATATTATGATTTTTACTTTGATTGATGATATGACTAACCAGAAAAGTCCTATGGTCAAAATAGGAATATAAGTAAAAGAATTATGTCTCTTATATTGATTGATTTGACTAACCAGAAGAATCATGATGGTATAGGTTTGAATAATCACAGGTTTTATGCATTTTATATCTCTTATCTTGATTGATGATTCAACTAACCTGAAGAGTCATAGGTTTGAGTAATTACAGGTTTAGACATGTTATGTTTCTTATGATTTGACTAACCATAAGAATCCTACATAAACCTTGAATGCTAATGCTTATTATTTCTGTTTGAAATGATCATGACTATACATGCTTGAGATTATTGTGTTTTAATAGTATACTAATGAATGTATGATTTTATATGAGATCACAAGGACAACACATTCATGATACTCATAAGCATGCATAGGGACCAAGGATGAATATGAGTTCAAGAACAGGTAATTCAGGAAGCAAAGATCAAGAGGGAGCACACTCTAGTTGTTCCTGCAAGAAAGCAAAGGAGCACACTTCAGTAGTTTCTGCAAGGATGCAGATATTCAGAGGGAGTTGATCATCTCTCTACATCCCACAACAGAAAGGTGTAGAAGAAGCTACTTCAGATTAGGACTCCAGTAGCTCTTGCAAGAAAGCGAAGACTCAGAGGGAGTCCACCCAATGAACAAACAAAGATAAGTATTTGAATTGTCATTTCTTAAATAATACTGTTCAATAAATGTATATACTGATGGTCCTAGAATTAGGTTGTGTATTATGCATATTAGAATAATTGCATTGATTAACAGTATACTCCTAATATGCATGGGTAAGTGGCCTATGGCACTGTACAACATTCCATTGCTACTTATCTAGAATGAAACCTCTTTGCTGACATGTTGGGAGTTGTTCACACTCTTAACAATGTTCTGGTAGAGATTGGAAGGCATCTAGAAAGTTACGGAATATGGATAAATGTTGTATTGAAGCATTGGCTAAGATAATTGCATGACTGTATGGCATATTTCTTTATGTGTAAGAATTTGTTCTGAAAACTATGAGATGTTTTCTAATCATGCAATTTAACTTGTTGTGTAGGAAAGATCGTATGCCATCTCCTACAAAAGAAGAACTACAACATTTGTTCCAGCAACAAAGATAGATATTGAAGATATTGAAGTTCCCAGGATCTGGGATGAAGAAATGAAATGCCATGATCCGTCGATCATGAAGAATGATGTTTGGGATAAAATCCCAAGACATGAAGGGAAGTTTGCTATGACTTCCAAATGGAATTATCAGATCAAGCATGTTGCAGATGGCAACATTGAGAAATATAAAAGTGATGAAATAGACGATGCACCAGATGGATTTCAAGATAGCATGGTGTAGTCACATATATGTGCAGAACTTGGTATGGTAGGATAGACAGCTTTCTATCCAGTTTGGGCTTTACCAAGAGTAAAGCGGATTCCAACCTTTACTACAAGGTTGAGGAAGGCAATCCAGTGTATGCGGATAACCTGTTTGTTACAGGTGAAGATAGATTGATTGCCGACATGCAGCGGAAGCTTACTACCGAGTTCGAGATGAAGAACTTGGGGATGATGCACTATTTGTTTTTGGCATGGAGGTGTGGCAGAGTGCAGATGGAATCTTCCTTGGACAAGGGAAGTATGCAGTAGAAATCTTGAAGAGGTTCGGAATGATAGATTGCAAGGCAATGGCCACACCAATGGCATCGAATCTGAAGCTTCTATGTGATGCTTCATCTGAGCCGGTTGATGTCTCTCTGTATCGTCAGATGATTGGGTCCTTGATGTACCTGACGACCAGACATTTGCTTTGCTGTGAACACATTGAGCCAGTTCCTGACGGATCCGAGGAGTGTTCACCTGGTTGCTGTAAAGCATGTTCTGAGGTACCTGAAGGGTACAGTGGATTATGGGCTCAGGTATGAGGCGAATCAAAAGTTTAACCTGCAGGGTTATGTTGATTCAGACTGGGCTGGCAGTGCTGCAGACAGGAAGAGCACATCTGGGTGTTACTTCAGTATGGGATCAGGTGTGATCTCTTGGTTTAGCAGGAAGCAGTCCTGCGTAGCACTGAGTACAGCTGAGGCAGAGTATGTTGCAGCCTGTTCAGCTAGTTGTGAGGAAGTATGGCTACGGAAGCTACTGTCTGAGTTATTTGATCTCCCGTTGGAGGCTACTGGTATCTTCTGTGATAACCAGAGTTGTGTGAAGCCGTCCGAGAACCCAGTGTTTCATGACAGGTCGAAACACATAGAGATCAAATATCACTATATCAGGGATATGGTGCAGAGAGGAGCTGTGAAGCTCCTGTATGTTGCGACGGACGAGCAGATTCCAGATGTGCTGACGAAGCCACTAGCCAGGCTGAAGTTCGAGTACTTCAGAAAGAGGCTTGGCATGCTTCAGATCGAGGATACTTCGAGGAAGAAGTGATGGACACATTTGCTGAAGCCATTCCAAGCATGTTGGAAGGAGGATCCTTCACATGGCTATGGATGTAAGCGCTGGATAATGGGCATCAGGATGATGTTCTGGTTTCTGCTTGGATATGATCAGTTGGATCATTTATGTATGTATGCATCATGTTGGATGCTGGATATGATCAGTTGGATCATGTGTATGTATTTTGTATATGCATCATGTTGGATGCTTGGACCATGTATCTGTATATGTATCAGGTGGATACATTGTATGATCAGGTGGATCATGTATGATGATATGTATCAGGTAGATACTTGGTATGCATCAGGTGGATGCATTGATGTATCAGGTGGATACATTGTATGATCAGGTGGATCATGTATACTGATATGTATCATGTATTTGTATCAGGTGGATACATTGATGATCAGGAGGATCATGTATGATGATATGTATCAGGTAGATACTTGGTATGCATCAGGTAGATGCATTGATGATCAGGATGATCATGGATGGTGAGCTTCAGGATGTTGCTCCAGATGACATGCAGCAGGACGTTGCAGTGATGATGATCAGGACGATCATGAGTACATCAAGATGATGTATGGTGAGTATCAGGTTGATACTCTGTGGCCGTGGATCAGGTTGTGCAGATGAGCATGTCTGGGAGATCCTATAGGTCGGAGTTGTGTACCCGTAACAGCCTGGGATGCTCTTTCGAGACATTGCTCTGGGAGGACATGTAATTCGTTGCCCTGGGAGATCTTAGGTCGGAGTTGTGTACCCGTAACATCCTGAGATGCTCTTGCGAGGTTTTGTCCTATGGCATGTAATTTGGGCCCTGGGAGATTTCAGGTCGGAGTTGTGTACCCGTAACATCCTGAGATGCTCTTGCGAGGTTTTGCCATGACCACATGTAATTTGTGCCCTAGGAGATCTCAGGTCGGAGTTGTGTACCCGTAACATCCTGAGATGCTCTTGCTAGGTTTTGTGGTGGACCACATGTAATTTGTGCCCTGGGAGATCTTAGGTCGGAGTTGTGTACCCGTAACATCCTAAGATGCTCTTTCGAGGTTTTGTGGTGGGGTCACATGTAATAGCGCCCTGGGAGATCCTACAGGTCGGAGTTGTGTACCCGTAACATCCTGGGATGCTCTTTCGAGGTTTTGTGACGCACGTAATAAGTCCTGAGGATTCCACAGTATGGCCAGTGATGACGAAGACCTGCAGGTGGTGGGCCTACATCCAGTATGAAAAAGGACTGGCTCTGTAGAACTTCCTATGACGAGTAGATTCAGAGATTGATTGAGATAGCAGCAGCAGTGACGATGATGATGACTCGATGACGATTATCTAGTGACGATGATCCAGAGAAGATGACTTGTGCTAGAAGAACTATGCTGAGAAATACCTTCCTAGTTAAGAGGGAGTGTTGATGTATATGTAACTTCGGAATGTATTTCACATATATGTATATTGTATTCCTATAGAGATGGTATTATTCCTCTATAAGGAAGTGTCGTCATTTATATTGTAAGTGTCGTAACTTATACTTGATGGGTTATTAGACCACCTTGTTTGGGGTCGGCCCTGTATAAGTCATGTGGGTCAAAGGGTTATTAGACCACCCTATTGGGGGTCGGCCCACTCAGCATTATGTTATGTGGTTAAGTTTGAGCCGACATGAGTTAGGTAAAAAGGCAAGTCAAGTCAAGTATAAATAGAGTGCGGGAGGCACTCTATTTACTCACTCACTTCTCACACATGCTCTCAAGGAGGAGAGGCGCACTTATGGAGGAGGAGGATTGCTGCTAGGTTATGGCTATCTCTATTGGTTGGTTGTATCATTGCTCTATCTATCTCTGAGGAAGTTATTGGGGTTTTTCACCTTTATGGTTTTCCCCAAGTAAATCTTTGTGTCTCTTGTGTGCTTGCATTATTGTCTCCATGATTGATATGCTGTAGATATGCTGTACATGTTGTTCTCTCAGTTAAGATCCTAGATCAGATTGAAGTAAATTCTGAAAATTTAACATCATAACAAAATCTTACACATAAGAATATATGGCATACAATCATGCAATTATTTTAGCCAATGCTTCAATACAACATTTATCCATATCCCGTAACTTTCTAGATGGCTTCCAATCTCTACCAGAACATTGCTAAGAGTGTGCACAACTCCCAACATGTCAGCAAAGAGGTTTCATTCTAGATAAGTAGCAATGGAATGTTGTACAGTGCCATAGGCCACTTACCCATCACATGCATATTAATAGTATACTGTTCATTAATGCAATTATTCTAATATGCATAATACACACCCTAAGTCTAGGAACATAAGTATATACATCATTTAACAATATTATTTAAACAATTAAATATACAAGAAATGACAATTCAAATACTTATCTTTGTTTGTTTGTTGGGTTGACTCCTTCTCAGTCTTTGCTTCCTTTCTACAACTCCATTCTGATGTGGATTGTGAGAAGTGGTCGACTCCCTCTGAATATCTGCATCCTTGCAGAAACTACTGGAGTGTGCTCCCTCTTGATCTTTGCTTCCTATATTACCTATCCTTGAACTTATATCCATCCTCGATCACTATGCATGCTTACAACTATCATTATTGTGATATCCTCGAGATCTCATACATGATCATACATTCATTAGTATAATATCAAAAAAAAAAAATCTTAAACATGTATAGTCATGATCATTTCAAACACAGCTAATAAGCATTATCATTCAAGGTTTTAGGGAAGGCTTCTCTTACTCATGCATATTCATATTTGACTATAGAACTCTTCTGGTTAGTCATTTCATCAATGAAGGTAAGAGACATAATATGCATAAACCCTAGATCACTTAAACTTAACCATTATCAATCATACAAAAGTATAAGATCCTTTGATATAGGAAAAACATACCTAGTCATCATATTATATCTAGCAATGTTTTCTTGTTCTCTTCAATGCCCTGCATAACTCATAAGTTAAACCTTGCAAAACCAAATTATACATACCTTGTAAGTGAATCTTCTATGTGATCGATGGCAATGTATAAACCTTTGTCTTCATGTCACCATGGTCATATGTTCTTGAACTAGAACATGATTTTTCTTTCTTGATGTACCCTTCATGTTAGTGGACAACATCACAATGCATTAATACAATCGTAAGTGTCAAAAACCCTAATCAATGAATATCTTCTATCATGCATTCATAATTTTATTAAGGTGATACGACAAGTCTAAAATTAACCAAGATTGTACTAATCGTAATAATATGAAGACAAACATATCATAAACTTAATTATGAATAGAATTCGAAACATACCTATATGAGTCATACCAGTCGATATTGCTTGTAATCTTCTTATGTAAGGCCTCAGCCTCATCTCCCTCTGAAACAGGAACTTCTTCACTTATGCAGGTGACCAATCCATTCTCTTGTAGGATTAACCCAATTCGCTTGATTTGCAAGAATTGGATTTGGAGCTGGATTAGGGTATGTCATAGAAACCCTAAAAAATAAAACTTTGAATTTCAAACTTCTGAAAGGATAGAAAGATGCGCCTTGATGAGCTGATCAAGCTAGTATATTCAGAATTTGAAAACTGCAAAGTTTCACCCCTCAAATTTGCCTTTGAAACTTTTGGATTCACTAGACATGACCCCGAACTAGGGTTTGATAAATCCCACCCTTCTTCCCAATTAAAAGGTTTGATCCAAATCTCTAAGCTTCTATTTTTCTGAGGAGCTTCCAGCCGTGGTCACAAATTTCAAAAATTCTCATTTTTGCAGACACCCTAATTTCCCACTTTTCTGATCAAAGTCCTGAACTAGGGTCTGATCAAGCCCAGCCTTCTGCCCAACCAAAAATTCTGATCTTGGTCACTAAATTTCGATTTTGATGAGTAGCATTCATCCATGGTCTCCGATTACAAAAATTTCATCTTTCTCCCAAACCCTAAATTCCCGAAGCCATGAACGAAGGTGCTCAAAAAATAATTCTATTTTGACAGAAATATGTACCTGATTGTTTCTAGTGTAATTCTGACCTTTCTAATCCACAGGGTCTGAAACTTCTACCTGTGGTATCCCGACAGGTCATCTTTCCAACCCCACATGTCTGACCTCAATGGGATTCTCTGAGAGAGAGTTATGCCAAGTGTCCCAACGTGACCTGTTTATGGGATAAAACAGGAGAGCGAACTTGTAAGTCATGCCACGTGTCCCTAGTTCTGTTTTGGCCTCTGAAAAAATTACCTAAGAAATTACAGTTTGTGCAATACCTGTCGCTTTTTACAAAATTTTATTTGGATATTCCTAGCCCAAGTTATCACCTTTTCTCCTAGGTCACCTATTTATGACTTAGATCTGGAAGAGGCAAAAACCCTAGATTGTACAAATCATAAAACACCAAGTCCAATGAATTAGAAGTTGTCCTTTGGACACAAGGTACATGAGGATCTGATATTCGACCTGTAAACTTTTTTGATCCGAAAACTTTGCCAAAATGGATTTATAGCGAACGTTCTACGATGACTGGTTTTTTCTATATCAAGCCCTAGCATCGTAAGTGCAACAAGTGTCATACATGCCCTACCATGCCTTCTTTCAGGCTAGCTCTGATACCATGTTAATTTTTCATAATTTACTTCAATATGATCTAGGATCTTAACTGAGAGAACAACATGTATAGCATATCTACATCATATCAATCATGGACACAATAATGCAAGCACACAAGAGACATGAGTTTACTTGGGGAAAACCATAAAGGTGAAAAACCCCAATAAATTCCTCAAAGATAGACAAAGCAATGATACAACCCAAGCATAAGAGATAGACATCTCCTAGCAGCAACTTCTCCTCCTCCACAAGTGCACCACTCTCCCAAGAGTGTGAGAGAGAACAGAATGATGAAATATAGTGCCTCTTACACTCTATTTATACTTGACTTAACTTGCCTAATAACCTTTACTAGGTCGGCCTCAACTTAACCACATAACACAATGCTAACTAGGACGATACCCAATAGGGTGATCTAATAACCATTTGAACCACATGGTCGACCCCCACTATGGTGGTCTAATAACCCATCAAGTATAAGTTACGACACTTACAATATAAATGATGACACTTCCATATAGAGGAATACTAACATCTCTATAGGAATACAAACACCTATGTATAGAGGAATAATACCATCTCTATAGAAGTACAATATACATATATGAAATACATGGGTCAAATACATTCTGAAGTTACATATTTATCAACAGGCGCTACCGGCATAGAAAAGGAGCCAGCTCCAATTCCAGACATGTGGGGTTGATGGAAAATGAGAAGAAAGAAAAGCAGCACCAAGAGGAAGTGGCAGCACAACTAGAGGAATATGAAAGAAAGAATAAAGAGGAGTATGATAGGCTTGAAGAAGAAGAAAATCATCGGCTCCAAAGGGAGCAAGCAGAGAAGCAGAAAAGCTTCAAAAGGAACAAGAGGAAAAGCAACATCAAGATTGAGAAGCTACTAAAATTTATCAAGAACAAGCTGACAGATTGCAAAGAGAAGAATCTGAAAGGATAAAGAGATAAATGACTAAGAAGCTGCAAAAAATAAGGGAGAAAGCAGAAGCGTAAGCGGAAGAATTGCAGAGGCAGAAAGAAGAAGCGGAGAAGTCCAAAGAAGATATGGATCAAGGGGGTTGGGGCATTCAAGACATGGACTTAGGTGCGTTAACGAAAACCTCTTAAGGATTTGTCTGAGCTCAAGAACTTCCTCTCACCCCATACACCTCCTCAAAGCAGCGCCTGGTATCAAAGATGGATACTGTCTTCTTTTATTCTGGAAGGAAAACTATCATAAGTAGGTCTGAAAAGAGGATGAGAACTGGAGAAAGCTGAGAGGAAGTTAGAATAAGTCAAGTTCCACTCTTCAAAGGGACTGATAGTGACCTTCAGTTCACAGCAGCATGTAGTGTAGATTCGGTTCAGGCGAGCACCGATAATGTAGTTATGTTTGTAGAGAAGGTAAGGAAATAAAAAGACAGGTGATTCAAGATTAAAGATAATCTAATGAAGGAAGTGCACCTAGGTAAAGAATTGAAAAGGAATTATGATGACCTTCATGAAGAAAAGGTGAAAATGGAGGTTAAGAAGCAGAAGCTTGAGGAAGAAAAGGATGCACTCAATACGCATCTTGTAGTCCTAGAAGGTGAGAAGAGGGAATTAGAAACATGTTTAAAAGAATTGGAAGAACATGCAACCGACAGCAGGAAACAGCAACCGATATCCACAGAAGGGTTAGAAGCCCGTATTCGAGAATTGGAACAGCATGAAGCCAACAACATGCAGGAGATTGAGTTCTACAATCCCCAACTTGAAAGGATAACAAAAGAAAAGGAGCAGCTGTTGGAACAGCTAAAAAAGGCAGAAAAGAAGAAACATGATCTAATCGCATTCCATGAGAAAGCATGTGATATGCTAAAGAGAGTTCATGAATCACTAGAGATAATCTCAGAGGAGATTTGTAGGATAAAAGGAATGATTTCGAGGATGAAAGTGATTGATACTGAGGAATTAAGGCTTAAGAGGAGGTATGTGCTTCACATAAAGGAAATCAATGGACAATTTGAATGGAGGAAAGGGAAATCACAATTCCTAGGAAACCAACATGTCTTGTCCAAGGAAGAATTAGACTTGGATTTGGGATTCCTCGAGTTCTGTAGAGACTGTGGTACAAAGATAAGCATTGCAATCCTGAAAACCATCAAGAAATTTATTAACCTCTACTTGAAAATTCGAGATACCCATGGGAAATGCCAAATGGCCTTACCTAAAACCATAGATGATTTTCCTGAAAAGGATCAGTGCTTGTCAGACCTGCAGGGCAAGCAGAATGCAGAATTGGAATACCTAAGCAAGATAGATACCCCAACTCCAGAAGACTTCCACCGGCTGATTGGGTAAACTTTTGTCCATTCCTATTTCCTAGAGAACATCACCCAGGCAACAGCAAATAGAGTAGCAAACGTTAAATCAGATCTATGTAAGCATGAAATAGAAATGAAGATGATGATTTATGTGTGGGGAAATACCATTTTACGAGAAATCATCCAATGGTCCAGCTACATCACAGACATGGAAAGACCTGTTGAAGTAAGCCAACCTACCAAAGTCGATGAGGCTATTGAAATAAAAGAATCAGCTGAAGGAACAGAACCATCTGGGAATTAAATATGTTTTATTGTATCTTGTAGAAAAGACAGCTGAGACCATTCTTATTGTATTTATGTTTTTAAAAAGACAACTGGGACTATTCTTATTGTATAAATGTTTTAAAAGACAGCTGGAAATTACTTTTGTCTCATTTAGGCACTAGAGGACAAACTTTGAGATTCCCTAGGGTTAGGGTATGTGAAGAGACAAACTTTGTAAAAGCTATAAATATAGGATTAGAATGGAAGAAAAAAGACTTTTTGGCAGGTGAAAGGACGAACTTATGCTGTACGTGAATTATTTTGCTGCATCAATAAAGAAGGACTAATTTTTACCTCGGAAAGATAGCACTGTGTTTTGCTTGGAATGTGTTGAATGTTTGTTGAATTACTTGTACATTGTTCATACATATACTGTGAGATCGTTCATGACTATCCTGAATTAATTATTAGTTGTGAATGCTTTCATTTTCCTATGCAAATATGTTTTGTTAAATGAGTAATGGAATGCTTTAAATTCTGTCAGAGCTATCTTTGATATCTTTTAATTTTTGTTGTGAATCCATCTGTGTTATTAAACAGCTATCTGTGAGATTCTAGAATGTATTTCAGTGTGTTACTCATATTTCAGTTTTGCTCCCTGCAAGGATAGATTGATTAGCTTAGATATTTTTAGATCAGATTTGTTTTAATAGAATGCATTTGGATAGAACACATGCACATCATCTTTAAAAATAAAATACATAAACAGTGGATCGATCCATAACTGGTGAAAGAAAACAAATCTTTAAATCTTACATGGTAGCCGGGTCGTTAACTAGATGGATTCCCCACACCAAAAGGTGAGCAATCTAATTGGGCTTGCTTACCGGGGATAATCCCTTGCTGATTGATGCTACAAATTTCGAGGCATAAACACCACCACTCAATGCAGTGAAGACAAGAACACAAGAAGCAAAGCTACACCAGAAACATCCCTTTATAAGAGTTTTATGAGATCATTTGGTTTTTCATCAAACAAACTCTCCAAAATAAGTGATTAAAAGGAACCAATGACTAAGGGAACACCTTGAGACTCTCATGATGCATAAAGAAGAAATCCAATAGCCAAATATCATCCATCCAATGAGCATGAGAGGCACGACAGTCTCTCAAGTGAGGAACCATGCACGTCTGAAGATCCATCATCCCTCATCAAGTTGTTGATAGTTTGGGAAGTGAGTGCACTTCCAGTTTTTCTATTTTCTTTGTTGGTTATTTCTAGATCACTACAGATAATATTCAGGATGATATGATATCAATGGAATTCAATGACAGTGAGACATCTTGTGGAGTAGAGAATATTTTATCCTCTTAGTCATCATTAATGCTTCCTAGTGGAGAAGAAGGAATTTCCTAACCAGTTGGTTGCAAACCAATTTAGTTGGTGCAAGAGAATGCTACCCTAGCTCCACCACATGAAGGAGAAGACATGATACAAAGGTATGATGACATTTCATATTACAGTATTCCTTTGTGTTATCATGAGTTTGAATCCACTTCTGGGGAGAACTTTGGCATTGGAATTCTTGAGTCTCTTGGAATTAAACTAAAGTTTCTAGTGTGGAGGATGATTGTAGTGAGAATGGTGGATTGTTGGATGGGAGTCTACATGATTCTCATATGGTGGATGATCTCACATGTGACAAAACGTTTAGTCTTTTCAAGCAGTCATGGAGTAGCTTGGAGAGCTTACTCTTAGTCACCGAAGAAAGGATGTTGCAAGTTTTGTCTAGAACTAATGGTGCACATAGATTCATGGAGGATATTATTGGGAGAGTTCATTTGGAGGAGAGATAAGGTGGAGTGGTAGGGAGATTCTCTATCGCTGAACCATGCATCATTAAAGGAGAGATGGAAAATATGAAGTCATACTACTTGTATATGTTTGTGGATAGATACATGGATCTCAAATTTGTGGAAGACAAAGAAGCAGCAGAAGGAGAGAAACTTCATCTGGATTTGGGAGATTCTCTTTCCTCTCCTAGGACCTCTAGTGATGTGATGTGTGTGGATGATTGCACACGTGCACAAGGTGAGAATCATGAATGTTCAATGATTCAAGTGCTTGAAGGTAGAAGTGATAAGGGGATTGTTTATAGAGCACTTGTTTCACACCAAGAGTATCATGGTATTTCTCTATGTGACGAAGGATCATTTGTGCAACATGAACATGAGTTAATTCCACCTGCACCCAAAAATATATATCTTGAGATCATTCCCTTGGAAACAATTAGTAGAGATATCTTTCTATCTATGCATAGATGCATTGCAGAGTTGATGACTTCAGGAGGTGAGAGCACATATTATGATTCCATTTACCTCTCCCATAGTGCCTAGTTAGATGAGAAACAACCTATATACATTTCGATACCATTTGATTCCATTCATCCACACATGGACTGGGTGGAATATTACATGGCACACATGGAGATACCTTGCAAAAGGATTTATGCATAGGTTAGGTGGAAGTTAGTTGTGCAAGCAAGTACTGCTGGAAAGGGCCCTCTACTTGAACATGTTTCAAAGGCAAGGTAGGGACTTTTTCCTTCTAGCAAAGGTTTTAGATTCTTAGAAGGACCTAATAAACTTGTGAACATCAAAAAACATGGTAGGATAGGTCATATCCAAAATTTAAAATCTTGTGGGTGGTATCTCTTGCTACAAAGTGTCCTACATAGATCTCCTAAGAATGTATTGCATAAGATATTGAGTCTCATCCTCCAACACACATTTGATCAATGACCCTAAAGGTAGAGAAGCCAACACACATTCTTGTTGGACCAACTAACAAAGGAGGCAATGCATCTACTATTTTAGTGGATGAATTTGGTAGAGAGTTGCAATTGGACTACTTTCGTTCACTCATATCAGATGAGGATGTGAAAGGGAATGTGGAATTGATGAAGGGACCATTCCTATGGATGCTTTGTGAGAATCAAGGGACACATGTGTCTAATTCTCAAATTGATTTTGATCAGTTGGACACACCTTTGATCCTCCTTCGGTATGGTGCGAAGTAGTGGCATATACTTGCAACACTTGATACTTGTCTCATGCACAATAGTGTAGGGGAGTTCCACTTTAGTACTTTGAGTGGGACAAGTGATAGTAGTGTGAGCCATGGGATTGGAGTGTTGTTTGCACATTTGGAGTTTCACATCTTGTTGGAGAGGCTCATAAATTTGACGATTTGCATTAGCAGTGGCCAACTTCCCATTTGGTGGATGGAACCTGGCATACCATGGAGTGACATATTTTCACAAGAAGCAGTGATGAGGGATGGTATGCAGCAAAAAACATGGGATCTTTGCATTGCTGGTTTATTTCATACACCTTTGATGTTTAGGAGGATGTAGTTCAGATGATGGGATCCATGAATTTCATGGAATTATGGATTGTCTTGGATGTCATTGATTTTTGTTGGAGTATAGTACAAGCAATGTGACCCTAGAATTGCTTGGAACGAGTACAGTTGTTGACAAGTGTTGCAACACCCAGGATTACAATTGCTTGAGGACAAGCAATTTTTGGGAAGAGAGGACTGTAATGTCCCAATTTTTATAGAACATGGGAGCAACCACTATCCCATTAGATCTACATGGATCCTTGAGGAAAATAAAATAAATTATTTAGGATTAATATGGGTTCATGTTTATTTAGTTTAATTAAATTAAACTATAGATAAGTGATGAAGCTCATAGTTTGTAAATATTTAATTAATATTTAATTATTTAATATTGTGATGAGTTGGAGATGCTTAGGAGGGCCTAGGAGGGTGAATAGGAGGCCAAAAATATGGAAACTGGAGGAAAATAAATATAAATCAAGAAAGCCACTAAAAAGCTAGAAAGCAACAGAAAAGCAGGAAAACCATAGAAAAGCCAGAAGGTGGCACAAAAATAGGAAAAGCCGTGAAAAGTAGGAAGGTAGAAGAAAAGAAGGAAAGTAGAGAAAATCTAGGAAAATCAAGGGTTTCCAAAATCAAGAAAATTATAACAAAGAAGAAAGGCAAGAAATCAAGGAAAAAGAAAGATAAAGTTGCTAGCCCAAAAATTAGCCAGTTAGGGCGCATTAGATGAGGCTAATAGACCACATACATTGCAGATTAGAATCCAAATATATTATTAAAGGAGTATGGGTACACCCATGTACATATTTTTCCATTTTGAATTTCGAATTGATGAGCTTTAAGCTCTTCAAGACTTGGGAGATGTGCCCGTAGTCACTAGTTGGGAGATGTGCCCCTTTTGTTCATCGTTCTAGTTGAGGATTCAAATAGACCATCAATATTAAGAAATTCATCCTTTATCAATAATTATAACTGCATTTTTCTCATGTCATTGCAGGTATCAACTTAATCTTGGGTTGAATTACTTGTTGCGAGTGCAAGAATTGAGAAGAAGAAATCACTTCCGAGAGTAACTTTATATCCTCTCTTCTCTATAATTCTTATAATGTCCTGTGGATCATATCATATCTAAGTTTATTTTAATTTTAATCTTCTAATACATCCATTAACGTTCATCATGGTCCATTACATTTCCATACAACTTCTCTATTGCTCATTGTTGAATATTTCGGCAGTTGGAGTATTTTCTACAGTGTCCTATAATTGCCAATGTTATTGATGGAAGATAGCAAGCCTGTGGGTATTTTATTTTGTTCTATCACTCTGTAATGTAAAAATATATTTTTGAAATTAGGATAATCAATTTTTCTCCCATTCTACAAATTTTATCACTCGTTTATAATGAATACTCGTCCCTATGCTCATTATGATGCTAGATTTAACTAGTTTTTAGTATTAGTACAATTAACTTTCTATCACTCCTTCAATTTCTTTCTAGTGAATTTATGAAGTTGGAAGACATATTTTTGGACCCATCCCAACCTCATTCCTGAAATTCATGACCCTCATGAGCCACTTGGATATGCTTGGAATTTGACTAGTCGAGCTATCCTGAAACTAATAACTTGTTTTCTAGTCTCCAAATCGAACTCTGTTTAACCTAACTGTATATATTCTTGTTGTTATAGATGGTTGGGGTATTTTTCAATCCATCAACTTCCATATCTACACCATAATCCATTGGGTTCCACATAATTTTTGAGGCAATTCCCTTGAAGCCTTTGGTTTATCTAAACAAATCTACCCAAGTGTGACCTACCCAAAGAATGTGCAACTGTCGAATTTGGGAGTCTATTTAGGATGATGTAGGATTTCCATGAGATTTTCTAGGTCCTGAAATCCATCTTGTGGAAATTTGGGAGGGTTTAGAAGATTTCATACATGGGACTCCTTCACATGAACTACAAACCCCTTAGGTTGTTGTATGTATACCTCTTCCCCAACTTCACCATTGAGAAAGACAATCTTCACATCCATCTAGTGAATCTTCCACCTCATAACTGAGGAAAGTGAAATCATGGCTCAAATAGTAGTGTACCTAGCCATAGGAGTGAATCTCTCATCATAGTTTATTCCTTCTTTCTGTGAGAAACCACGAGCCACAAACCTTGATTTATAGTTTTCAATAAGTTACCATCAACTACATCTTTGATTTTATATTCCACTTGGAATTTAATATTGACTTCCCTTCATCTTTAGGAACCACTTCCCACACATCTTTCTTCATGATGTATTGTATTCTTCCACCATGGCATCTTTCCTTACATGCTTCTTAGTAGATTCCTCATAGGCGGTGTGTTATGAATCACTAACGTGAATCATCTGTGCTACATATCCTAAATATATTTTAGGTATCCTTTTCTCTCTGGATGTGCCTAATGGTGCTCCATTATTTTCTTCCTTGTGTGGAATGTCTCGACGCCAGACAGATATCCTCTTGGCAGGAGGTTCATCAAGAGATATTTCTACTAGTTCTACTGGATCTTCAGGATCAAGCGGATCTAAGGACTCTTTTGGATTCTCCCTTTCGACATATGAAAGAGGAGAACAAGAACCTGGATCCTCCATCATGGGAGTCTCATGCTCCTCCATATCTGAATCACATTGAAGTTATTTAGATAACTTGAGGGCAACCTCTTCATGAAATGTTACATCTCTACTGACTTCAATGTGCCTTTCTTCCGGAACATAGATTCTATAATATTTGGAGGATTCACTATATTCAAATAATGTTTTTTTCTTTCCTGATGGCTCCATCTTTGTCCTCTTATATTTTGGTACATTGATGTAGATAGGACAACCATAAATCTTCAAGTGTCCAACATATATTTTTTCACCAATGAAAACTTGTTCAGGTGTCTTTTCTCCTACGATAGCATGAGGAATTATGTTGTGTATATAAAAAATAGTGTTGGAGGCTTCTTCCCATAAGGAGGTGGAATATCGTGATCACACATCATAGCTTTTGCAGCCTCACATATTGTTTTGTTCTTTATTTCAGCAACCCAATTATGCTGGGGGTTGTAAGGTACATCCAGATGTCTTCTTATTCCTACATCTTGACTGAAGTCATTAAACTCATGAGACTCAAACCCTCCTCCCTTATCAGATCTCAAAGCATGAATGTGATTTCCATTCCGATTCTCAACCAGTACTTTAAAATCTTGAAACTTGTTGAATGTTTCACTCTTTTCCTCTAGAAAATAGATCCAATACTTGCAAGAGAATTCATCTATGAAGAGAACATAGTACAAGTAACCACTCAAGGATGGTGCAAACATGGGACCGCATAGATCTGAATGGATCAAGTCCGTGATCCTTTTAGATATTTTGGAACTATTTGGAAAGATTTTCTTGATGTTGTTTCCAAGAGAACAACCTCTACAAATAACATCATGCTCATATTGAAATATAGGCATACCTTTTACCATCTTATGTAATATAGGTAACGCTTTGAACTGAATATGAACAAGACTCCTATGCCATAGTTCACAAGGACTGACTATTTCATGGATCATGGATTTAATGAACTTTCCGGGAACTTTGTAGATACCTCCCTCTCTAACTCCAATCACAGTTTTAGAATTCAATTCTGAATTCTTAGTCCACAAGAGTGATTTGTTGTCCATACAGATTACTCTGAAACCTTTATCTAGAACTAAAACAGACAGGAGGTTTTTCTTCAGAATATGAACATACAAAATATTATCAACATGGATTACATCACCTAAATTCAGCTGAAAGGAAGTGGATCCAACTCCTTGGATTGAATAGGTGGTATTATCTCCAAGATCCACCTGACATGAGAACTTATTTTCCTTCAGATCTATGATAGAGCTCCCATATCCAATCACATGTTTTGATGTGCCACTATCCACTATCCATGTCTCAGCACTAGTGGTAATGGATCCATATAGAGCTAAGACAAGATAGTACTCCTTCCTTGTCTCTTGATCACTGTAAGAATTCTTTCTTGTAGGTTCATATTTTGTAGCAATAGAAGCATGAAATCTACCCTTGAAATTTCCTCTTTCCTTTGCACGGAAGTCTCTTGCAAAGTGGCCCTTCTTATTGTAGTTTAAGCATTTGACTTTAGACTTATCAAAGTTCTTGTTGTAATCTTTTTCCTTTTGTTGAGGAAAATTCTTCTGAGAAAAGGATTTCTTTCCTCTCTTTATCCTTTCCATAAGAGCAAGGTTCTCTTCTTTAGAGGAAGCATTCTTGCTTTGAATTCTCCTTCTTCTTGAAGGAAATCATGCCACAATATTTCAAATTTTGGTTTCACTTCTTGACCACTAACAATAGCCATTAATTTTTCCGATGAGGATGGAATACCATCGACAACAGTATGAATAAGATCATCATCATCGATAGTAATTCCAATTTTCATGATTTGATCTCTTACTTGAGAGATATTTGTGAAGAAGGAAGCAACAATTTCTTCCTTCTCTATCTTCATAATACAAAGCTTGGTCTTCAGTGCTCTCTTCTGACTAGGAGCCTTCTTCTCATAAATATTTTTCAAGGTGTCGAAGCACTCCTTTGAAGTATTCAATGGAGTAATCACCGATATCAAATTGTCTTTCACATAATCATAAATGATTTTCTTTGCTTTGGCTTGATTCTTATTGAAAGCAATACCCCCAACATTATAAGTAGGATCTTCAACAACATTGGATACGTGTCAATCTAGATCATTCACTTCTAGGATATTCAAAATATTGGCCTTCCAACTAGTGAAGTTTGAAGTTCCTTCAAGTCAATCTTGTTGATGTATATGTAACTTCGGAATGTATTTCATCAGTATATTATATGTATATTTATTGTACCCTTATAAGAGATGTGTTATTCCTCTATAAGGAAGTGTCGTCATGTGGATTGACAAGTGTCGCAAGTGTGTGTACTTGCCGATGGGTTATTAGACCACCTTATGGGGTCGGCCCTAATTAATATATAATATAATGTGGATGTACTAAAGTAGACAAGTCGGCCCCAGTAGGTCACTGGGCAAAAAGGTGAGTATAAATAGAGATAAGAGATCTCTATTTTACTCATTCGGAAAAGTATCTATCTCTCTCTCTGGAAAGTGGCGCACTAGTGAGGAGGAGGAGGATCATCTGCTAGGAGACTATCTCTGTATTATTTGGTTGTATTTTGGTTGAGCCATTGCTCTCTCTATCTCTGAGGAAGTTTGTGGGGTTTTTCACCTTAGGGTTTTCCCCACGGAAACTCTGTGTCTCTTGTCTCTATGCTTTTGATTCTTGTGATGCTTGTGATGCTTGTCATATTATGATTGTCATGCATTGATATACTGTAGATGTTATTCTCTCAGCAAAGATCCTATAGTATTGTGATTTAATACTGAAAATTTAACATGGTATCAGAGCTTAACTGAGAAGAAGACATTTTGCAGTGACGGAAGCTTGTATTGCTTGTTTATTGGGTTTCTCTCCACAGATTTTTGAAATTCCGTATAGTAGATTGGATCTACTCATCAAGGCGCATCTTTCTGTCCAATCAGATTTCAGTTCCGAGCATTTTCAGTTTTGGCCCTAAAAATTAGGGTTTCCACAAAAATAGGAATTTCTGGAAACTGAAGGTACAGCTGGAAGCTCCTTGCAAAAATCGAAGGTTTGAGCTTTGGATCGAGATTTTTGGCTGGGTAGATCTCCGGGAAACTCAAACCCTAATTCAGGGCTCTCCCTAGTGAACCCGGGAGGACAAAAAGGCAATTTTGAAGGACAAGACTTTGCTGATCTCAAATTCTGAATGTACTAGGCTGATCAGCTCTCCAAGGCGCATCTTTCTATCCTTTCGGAATTTTGAAATTCACATTTTGAATTTTTAGGGTTTCTCTGACAAACCCTAATCCGGGACCAGATCCAGTTTTCAGCACTTCAAGTGGTAAGTTCTAAATCTTTTCTATTTCCATTTGAAGTACTCTTAAAGATGTCTCTTCACACCAAGCTTGAGGATAAGCTTGAAGGGGCTGATAACTTCCGAGCCTGGAAGTATAGGATTGGGCTAATCCTGGAAGAGAATGAGTTGGATTCATATGTGAAAGAAGACATCCCTATCCCAGAGGATGAAGAGGCCAAGGTATTGCACAAAAAGAACTTGGTCAAGGAAAAGAGAATCATTGCTGATTCTATCAAAGACCATCTCATACCCCATGTGTCTTCTCTCAAGACACCCAAAGAGATGTTTGAATCTTTGACCAAGCTATTTGAAGGAAAGAACATAAATCGAAAGATGACCCTGCGGAACCAATTGAAAGCAGTGAAGTTTCAGAATGGAGAAACCATTCAATCCTACTTTTCAAGGGTCTCTCAGATCAAGGAACAATTAGAAGCAGTAGATGAAATGGTGGAGAATGGTGAAGTGGTGATGACCACTCTAAATGGCCTACCCAGGTCATGGGATTCCTTTATTCAAGGAATTTGTGCAAGGAAGAAGTTGATCTCCTTCAGTAGACTTCGAGAAGAATGCTCTCAAGAAGAAGCTAGACTTATAGCTCGTGAGGAAAAGATGGGAGGAGAAGATCAAGCTCTTGCAGCTCACACCAAAAGAAGCAAAATCAAGAAGGATCCCTCTCGACTCAATAGGTCCTATCAAAAGAAGAACAGGAAAGACCTAAGATGCTTCACATGCAATGAGAAGGGTCACTTTGCTTCAGATTGTCCTAAGAACAAAAGGGATAATAACAACAACTCTAGTAAGAAGAGGAAGGGCAGCAAAAGAAGGTTTCATGCTCATGCTGCTGAAGATGATGAACCTCCAAAGAAGAAAGCTAAGGCAGAAAGTAGTAGTGATGATGATTCATCAAGTGAAGAAGAGTATGTTCTGATCTCTGCACTCACTGGTACCATCTCCCATGGTTGTAATGATTGGTTAATCGATAGTGGGGCTTCCAAACATATGACAGGTTTCAAGGAATCTTTTGTGAACCTTTCTGAACATGAATCACCCCATAAGGTGAAACTTGGGGATGATTATCAATACCCAATCAAAGGAAGTGTTGAAGCCTCTTACAACCTAGATTCTGGAAAATCTCTGAAGATGAAGGAAGTCCTCTATGTACCTGGACTCAAGAAGAACTTACTCTCCATCTCTGCTTTAGATGCAAAAGGTATGAGGGTTGCATTTGTTGATGGCCAAGTACTAATGTGGCCAAAGGGAAAGACTATTGATGATGCAGTAGTGATTGGAGAGCAAGAGGGAGGCTTGTACAAATTAAAGGGTCAACCTGAACATGCCATGGTACATGAATCCATGGAGCCAAGTGAACTTTGGCATAGAAGACTTGCTCACATGCACTATAGAGCACTTCCAATTGCAAGCAAGGCTGTAGAGGGTCTTCCTGAAATCAAGACCAAACATGAAGGTGTTTGCAAAGGATGTGCAAAAGGTAAGAACATTAAGAAGGCTTTCCCAAGCAGTGAAAGCAAGGCAAAAGATATTCTAGAAATCATCCACTCAGATGTATGTGGTCCTATGTCATCCAGCTCCCTGAGTGGGTATGTTTACTATGTATCATTTATTGATGACTTCTCTAGGAAGACTTGGGTATACTTCTTGAAGGGCAAAGATGAGGTGTTTGATAAATTCAAGGAATTCAAAAACTTGATGGAGAATCAAACTGACAAGAAAATCAAAACATTCAGATCTGACAATGGTGGAGAATTCACCTCAAATGACTTCAAGAAGCTTTGCAGTGATTCAGGGATTAAGAGGGAGTTGACTGCTCCATATAATCCTCAACAGAATGGAGTTGCAGAAAGGAAGAACAGAACTATCATGGAAGCAGCAAGGGCAATGTTGCATGACCAGGATCTTCCTATGCATCTTTGGGCAGAAGCAGCTAGAACAGCTGTCTATGTGCAGAATAGAACACCCCACAAGATATTGGACAACAAGACACCAGAAGAAGTCTTTTCTGGTAAGAAACCTGAAGTCAGCCATCTCAGAATATTTGGTTGTCCAGTATACACTCATGTCCCAAAGGAGAAGAGGACTAAACTAGATCCTTCAGGAAAGAAGGGCATCTTTGTGGGTTATAGTGAAAGCTCGAAGGCTTACAGAATATATTTTCCAGGGTTCAAGAAGATTGATGTCAGCAGGGATGTAACATTTGATGAGAATTCAGCATTCATCAAATCAAGAAAGGCACCTATCGAAGTGTATGAAGAACCTAAGGAAACAAGATTTCAGGACACTACGATGACTGATGCAGTTCCGGAAACTGCTCGTGAGTTTGAAGATCCACAAGAACCTGTAGATCCACCCCGTGAGGATAACTCTCACAAGAGGAAACCTGTATGGGCTAGAGAGCTCATTCATGATGCAGAAAGATTTGGCATTCCAGAAGAAGAACACAGAGCAAAGAAGAGAACCAGATCACACACCAGTTATGTTGCTTTACTCTGTGACATCATGAACAAAGAGCCTTCCAGTTATGAAGAGGCTGCAGAAAAGAAAGAATGGAAGGATGCTATGGTTGAGGAATACCAATCAATTATGAAGAATGATGTTTGGGATGTTGTCCCAATACCTAGAGGGAAGTATGTTGTGACTTCCAAGTGGATCTACAAAATCAAGCATGCTGCAGATGGCAGTGTGGAAAAATATAAAGCAAGATTCGTAGCTCGTGGTTTCTCTCAAAAGGAAGGAATAGACTATGAAGAAACCTTTGCACCTGTAGCCAGATATACTTCCATCAGAACAGTACTTTCCCTGGCTGCAGCAATGAAATGGAAGATACACCAGATGGATGTCAAGACTGCTTTCCTGAACGGTGTAGTAGAAGAGGAAGTATATGTGGAACAGCCACTCAGCTTTGAAATACATGAAAGGGAATCTTATGTATGCAGATTAAAGAAAGCCTTGTATGGCTTGAAGCAAGCTCCCAGAACCTGGTATGGTAGGATGGACAGTTTCCTATCTAGTTTGGGCTTTACCAAGAGTAAAGCGGATTCCAACCTTTACTACAAGGTTGAGGAAGGGAATCCTGTGATTCTACTTCTATATGTGGATGACCTATTTGTGACAGGAGATGACAGAATGATTGCAGATACCAAGAGGAAGCTTGCAGCTGAATTCGATATGAAAGATTTGGGAATGATGCACTATTTCCTAGGTATGGAGGTGTGGCAGAATGCAGGTGGGATCTTCCTTGGTCAAGGGAAGTACACAGTAGATATCCTGAAGAGATTTGGGATGATGGATTGCAAGGCCATGGCCACACCTATGGCATCGAATCTGAAGCTTCTTTGTGATGCTTCATCTGAGCCAGTTGATGTTTCTATGTATCGTCAGATGATTGGGTCCTTGATGTACCTGACGAACACGAGACCAGACATTTGCTTTACTGTGAACACATTGAGCCAGTTCCTGACGGATCCGAGGAGTGTTCACCTTGTTGCTGTAAAGCATGTTCTGAGGTACCTGAAGGGTACAGTGGATTATGGGCTCAGATATGAGGCGAATCAAAAGTTTAACCTGCAGGGTTATGTTGATTCAGATTGGGCCGGCAGTGCTGCAGATAGGAAGAGCACATCTGGGTGTTGCTTCAGTATGGGATCAGGTGTGATCTCTTGGTTTAGCAGGAAGCAGTCCTGCGTAGCACTGAGTACAGCTGAGGCAGAGTATGTTGCAGCCTGTTCAGCTAGTTGTGAGGCAGTATGGCTACGGAAGCTACTGTCTGAGTTATTTGATCTCCCGTTGGAGGCTACTGGTATCTTCTGTGATAACCAGAGTTGTGTGAAGCTGTCCGAGAACCCAGTGTTTCATGACAGGTCGAAACACATAGAGATCAAATACCACTATACCAGGGATATGGTGCAGAGAGGAGCTGTGAAGCTCCTGTATGTTGCGACGGACGAGCAGATTGCAGATGTGCTGACGAAGCCACTAGCCAGGGTGAAGTTCGAGTACTTCAGAGAGAGGCTTGGCGTTCTTCAGATCGAGGACACTTCGAGGAAGAAGTGATGGATACATTTGCTGAAGCCATTCCAAGCATGTTGGAAGGAGGATTCTTCACATGGCTGTGGATGTAAGCGCTGGATGATGAGCATCAGGATGATGTTATAGTTTCTGCTTGATATGATCAGTTGGATCATTTTATGTATGTATGTACGCATCATGTTGGATGCTGGATATGATCAGTTGGATCATTTTATGTATGTATGTACGCATCATGTTGGATGCTGGATATGATCAGTTGGATCATTTTATGTATGTATGTACGCATCATGATTGGATGCTGGATATGATCAGTTGGATCATGAGTATGTATCTTATATATGCATCATGTTGGATGCTTGGACCATGTATCTGTATATGTATCAGGTGGATACATTGTATGATCAGGTGGATCATGTATAGTGATATATATCATGTGTTTTGTATTTGTATCAGGTGGATACATTGATGATCAGGAGGATCATATATGATGATATGTATCAGGTAGATACTTGGTATGCAGCAGGATGTTGCATTGATGATCAGGAGGATCATATATGATGATATGTATCAGGTAGATACTTGGTATGCAGTAGGATGTTGCATTGATGATCAGGAGGATCATGTATGATGATATGTATCAGGTAGATACTTGGTATGCAGCAGGATGTTGCAGTGATGATCAGGATGATCATAGATGACGAGCTTCAGGATGTTGCTCCAGATGACATGCAGCAGGACGTTGCAGTGATGATGATCAGGATGATCATGGATACATCAGGATGATGTATGGTGAGTATCAGGTTGATACTCTGTGGCCGTGGATCAGGTTGTGCAGATGAGCATGTAATTCGTTGCCCTGGGAGATTTGCAGATGGTCTTGCGAGGTTTTGCCTATGGCATGTAATTCGTTGCCCTGGGACATCTGGAAAATGCTCTTTCGAGGTTTTGCTCTGGGAGGACATGTAATTCGTTGCCCTGGGAGATCTGCAGATAGTCTTGCGAGGTTTTGCCTATGGCATGTAATTCGTTGCCCTGGGATATCTGGCAGATGCTCTTGCGAGGTTTTTTCCTATGGCATGTAATCCGTTTCCCTGGGAGATCCGATAGGTTGGGCTGTGTGCCCGTAATAAGTCCTGGGATGCTCTTGCGAGGTTTTGCCATGACCACATGTAATTCGTTGCCCTGAGAGATCCTATAGGTAGAGCAGTATGCTCGTAACAGCTTGGGATGCTCTTGCGAGGTTTTGTGGTGAGGTCACATGTAATTCGTTGCCCTGGGAGATCCTATAGGTAGAGCAGTATGCTCGTAACAGCCTGGGATGCTCTTGCGAGGTTTTGTGACGCACGTAAAAGTCCTGAGAATTCCACAGTATGGCCAGTGATGACGAAGACCTACAGGTGGTGGGCCTACATCCAGTATGAAAAAGGACTGGCTCTGTAGAACTTCCTATGACGAGTAGAGACAGAGATTGGATGAGATAGCAGCAGCAGTGACGATGATGATGACGATGCATCGATGATGATGATCCAGAGAAGAAGACTTGTCTAGCAGATCTGTGTCGAGAAATACCTTCCTAGTTAAGAGGGAGTGTTGATGTATATGTAACTTCGGAATGTATTTCATCAGTATATTATATGTATATTTATTGTACCCTTATAAGAGATGTGTTATTCCTCTATAAGGAAGTGTCGTCATGTGGATTGACAAGTGTCGCAAGTGTGTGTACTTGACGATGGGTTATTAGACCACCTTATGGGGTCGGCCCTAATTAATATATAATATAATGTGGATGTACTAAAGTAGACAAGTCGGCCCCAGTAGGTCACTCGGCAAAAAGGTGAGTATAAATAGAGATAGGAGATCTCTATTTTACTCATTCGAAAAAGCATCTATCTCTCTCTCTGGAAAGTGGCGCACTAGTGAGGAGGAGGAGGATCATCTGCTAGGAGACTATCTCTGTATTATTTGGTTGTATTTTGGTTGAGCCATTGCTCTCTCTATCTCTGAGGAAGTTTGTGGGGTTTTTCACCTTAGGGTTTTCCCCACGGAAACTCTGTGTCTCTTGTCTCTATGCTTTTGATTCTTGTGATGCTTGTGATGCTTGTCATATTATGATTGTCATGCATTGATATACTGTAGATGTTATTCTCTCAGCAAAGATCCTATAGTATTGTGATTTAATACTGAAAATTTAACAAATCTTCTGGTCTTACTGAGATTGAAGTCATTATTCTTCAAGTGTCTTGCTCAAATTTTTCCACTCAGAATCAATGTAGGCTCAAGCTTGACTATAAAACTTATCTCATTCACACCCTGATCTATGATACCAATTTAATTTTTTATCTTTAATTAGAAATTGCAATAGTACTTGAAATCAATGAACAATCATAAACATAAGCATTGACATACGAGACATAAATTTACCCTGGGGAAAACCTTTATAACTTGAGGGAGAAAACCTCAGCAAATTATTCCTTAGTATATTTATTGATAGTATAGAATGACTTGCTTCACAATAATCATATTACATCAAGTACCCCGGGTGCATATATCAGATCAAGTGAGAGGATGGAAGAATAGAACTTAGAATAAGATACTACATAAAGAAAAGTGCATTACCTTCAAGAGAGAAGAGAATTCGCTTCGTATTGAATTCATCAATCCTGTATAACACACACACACACACATTCTTCTCATGATTTGGCTTCTATTTGTATCCTCTAACTTTATGATTAAATTTACCTCGATATGAATGCTATACCACTTAGTTAGGTGTATAATTTAAGTGTTGTCATGCACGTGTCGTAACTCAAGTGTCGTCTTTTAGTTTAACTCAAGTGTAGTCATGCAAGTGTCGCAACTCAAGTGTCATCATGAAAACACTAACTTAACTAGATATTATTTGTTATCACTTTAGTTAACAATTTTAAATGAAGTATTTATTGTTAACACCAATGAAGTGATCAATTAAATTTCTTCTTTAATTGACTGAAGTCTTCTTTGTTAACATTGTTGAATTTTAACAATTTGAGCTCTCTTGATTTAACTGAAGTATTTATCATCACTGAAGTGTGCAAATCGAATTATCTCTTATCTTATCACATATTATATTTATCTCTTTTCTTATCTGCATGGTCCACATGTTCCAACTTAATCATATCAAATAAACTAAGAATAGTTTCCCAATAATTTGATCATCTTGTTCTACTATCATTCCAAGTGATCATATGCTAAAGTAATTCACTCTAGAGGTGGCCAGTCTCTTGAGGAGACTTAATAGCTCAACCATGGTTAGTATTACATCACACACCATTCATTCTTCGACATGGAAAGCATCGCCTCAACACATGATGCATCACCTCAACACATGAGGATCTATCTTGACACATAAGACCTTAGCCTTGAAAATCAAGATTGTACAACATCATCACTTTGAGATACAAAGTTCTTACCTCAACACATGAGGTTTATTCATTCTTGAGTCCAACTCAAGATTCTTCTCCAAGTTTCCCGAGTCAAACTTAGGCTCCTATAAGGAACTACTTTGACACACAAGGCTCAATCTTGAGACACAATATTGACTTGGACAATGATTCATGATGTTGTAACTTTAACACTTAGCTTCTTCATCAATATGGAAAGCATCGTCATTAAAATAAAGAGGTTAATCACCATAGATGGGTTAATTATGTTCCTCCAAAGTGTAGGATCCCAACTCAAGGGTAGGCCTATGAAAAATAGGGTTCACGCCCCAATCCTAGAAGAGTACTAAATATGTTTCTTGTTTGGATGATGGAATGATGGAATATTCTAGGCTATGCAACGTTCATCAAAATTATCAGTCACAATGGAATTTGAGCTTAAATATTTGCAGTTAACAAGGGTAGGAAGAACACTATCAAGATCATTATAACCAATTTATCATAAGGAGTAGTTTCTTCCTTCTGTTGACCATTCCCAAATAAATTATCTAAAGTAATCTCATCATCGAACAAGATGTAATCTTGTGATCCAGGAGGATCATTACTAGTCAAAAAGTGGTCAAAATTTTTTAGTCTGAAACATTAAACATGAGTACACCATTGCATAAGGTTCTTCGAGACCTTTTTGGTGACATTCATTTAATCTCAAATGGACATCTTATGGTTGAGTTATGTTGTTCTAAATTTTTGTCCAAAACAAAAATCCAAAAAAAGTGGTCCACATGGCACCATTGGAAGGGTGACATGTCGTCTGTACAACAATGACATGGAATCCCTTATTGGCACCACAGGGAAGGATGCAGATGATGTGGCAGGATGCAGGTGTTGAGTTTGCATCCTAATGAAATATACATGGATGTATAAAATGTTTACATGTGGTATGGAACTTGCATAGTTGGACACATGTGGACCAATGAGAGGTCACCACATGGAAGTCTCCCATTGGCCAGGTATGGCTCAGGTTGATAAATATTTTTTTGCAAGTTTAATGGATTGAATGGGAAACCTCTCCCATCAAACTCCAATTCCTTTTCCATCACACCACATGGTTCTTGATTAATAGTATGGTGGAATATATTTATTTATGTTTAATTATTATAATGGTTGGAAACTGGGTCAAAGGGAAGACCCACCCCCAAGGAAGGGTTATATAATACATGCTAGAACACTACAAAAGGGTCAAAGCCCATGGGTTTGACCTTGGGACCCCCACTACCCAATTGCCACAATTTTCCAATACACCATGCCCATTTGTTTGGTATATTAACAATAATATATGTTTTTAACTTGGACTTTGGTGCTTCCATGGAATTAAAGCTCAACAAACTCTCTTTATATCATATGGTTTTTATTACATATATAATATTGGATATGACCATGTATTATATAGTTAAAAAAATATTTTTTTAACTATTATTATATTATATGGTTGTTTTGTTCTAGAATAAGGTATTATATGGTTGTTACCATATATTTTATTATCCAAAATATGTTAACCATATATTTTAATTTGGGATCAAATGTTTTCATATCCCATTACATTTGGAGTTTGGTTATGAGCCCTTTGGTATATAAACAAGGGTGTTTTTCCATGTGGTAGCAGAATTCTTGGAGGAACTCTTAAGGTGAATTCTTGGTGGGAATTCTTGGTAGAAGTTTTGGGAAGTTGTGTGAAGCTTATTTATTCTTATTAGAGTGGGATAGCTTTTGAAGAATATTAGTGTTCTTTGGAAACATTCCCAAGGCCTTCTTATACCTGGTGAAAGATTGTATTTTGGTGCATCTAGCATTTTGACCACATAATAGGATCGGTCTTCATTGGAGATTCGGCCCGAAGACAATCCATGTCGGATGAACTTTATTATCAAGTTTGGTTGTTTTCTTTTACATGATTTGAATTTGTCATTGTTGTAATCATTGCATTGAATTCATTTATGCTTTTTAATTATAATTTAAGCATAATTTTAATGAATTTTACAACATTATTATGGAATGAAAATGAAATGGAAAGCATGATGACATTTTGCACACTCACATTAAAATGAACACTATCACTAGATCCTTGGGTCATACTAGATAAAGTTGGTATCAGAGCAAGCTTGACTGCATTTTTGGAGTGTGAATGTTAACCAACTCTAGATCTAATATCAGAGAAGGAACAATTGTTGAAAGTGATCCTAACATTAGCATGCAGAGAACATTTTCGTGTATCAAGAAGCCTTCTCCAAAGGAACACATAGAAGGTGAAAATACTTATGAAGATTATAAATCGTTCCTAAAAAAAAACTTGAATATGAAATCGATGTTGGAAGAGATGTACAAGGAATTAAAGGAAATAACTGAAGGAGGTGGTACTTTTGCATCAGATAAAGGTAAATTAGTAGGAAGTGGTGGTGACCCTCCTGATCCTCCCCCATTTTCTTCAAATCCTCCTACTTCCAATAAAAAAACATTATTAAATATTGATATGAATTTTGAGTTTCCCAAATATAATGGTGAACTAGATGCAGAAAAATTAGATGATTGGATCAACCAGATAGAGGTTTACTACAAGATATAGGGATTCACATATGATACATCAACCATTATTTTGGACACTCTTTGTTTGGGTGGTACTTCTCTTGTTTGTTAAGAAAGTAAAAATCAACAAGATCTCGCTCAACATTGTAAGATCATTTCAAGTTAGGCTGAATTTATGAAAGTCTTAAAGAAGTATTTTATCCTCTTGGTCATATGCAAAATTTAACCATGGATTAGAAAAATTTTAAACAAGCTAAAGGACAATATGTTTAGGATTATACTCATGAATTTAGGAAGAGAGCTATAATTTTGGGCATTCCTTTGCATACGCCAGAAACATTGTTAAAATATATAGGAAGATTATATAGTCATTTAAGGAATCAGTTGTGTATGTTTAATCTGACTAACATTGACAAAGTTAGTGTACAATCCATTCATCTTGAGGCAAGAGAAATAAATGATCACGGAATCTCTATGTTGGTTGTCAAGGGCTGATCTGGGTTCGACGATTCTTACTTATAGACCAAACAAAATCCCCTTCCATTGTCCCTTTCGGCATCAGCCTGTGAACAGATGAAGTCTCACCCGAAGCGCAGATGGGTAGTTACAGAATCAAGTTTATGTAACCTTGGTGATGTGTGGTTTTGTTATGCGAGCTCATAATGTTCATCTTACTTAACATGTCCTTAACATAACAACACAAACATGTAACTGTTCACTTCACAGTTATCAACAACCTATAGACTCCGTTGAATCATTGTTACCTTTACTCTTATAACTACGCATTCATCATACTTAACATGACTTCACAAAATTCATACATGTGTGTTTCTCTTAATTAACATAACATTCTCATTCAAGTACATATGAAAGAAAATACATAAGTGTAATCATACATTAACCAAAATCATAACTTAGATTCACACACATAGACAAATAGTTACGTGGTTCACCTCCCAATTAGGAGATACATCCATGGGAACTGTTATTATATTACTTGGAAGGGTTAACAGTTCTAGTCTGTGCACTCAGCTACAAACTCTTCTCTACAATAGATCTCTGCGCACTCAGCTGTAGAGTCTTTTACTTCCTTAGATCTCTCTTAGTATAGATATAGCAATATCTCCTATGTTCTATCCAAAATATCTCTATTATCTAACCCTTCCTTATAAAAAATTTCCCTTTATATAGATTGCACCCGAAGGTCACATATTTACAATAACTATGGGACAACCACCATAATACCATTAATCCCAAAATGGCATTGTTCTCATGTTGACCACGCTTTTCCTTAACTTCATTGGAGCTCTGTTTTTTTTTTTGCGCCGCTTCCTCTGACTCTGATGCTTCTTCTTAGAGTCGCAGTTCTGATTGTGCAGCTCTGACTCTACAATGGCAAGTCCTTTTCACCATTTTTCTTCTTTACTCTCTACTTTTTTAGCTGACAATTCATCGCTTCATTCATAACTTCTCCAACTACCTCTCATCTTCCTTAGTACTTTGTCTTTACTAAGGGGACAAGTCCTTTCCTTTCAACTTCGATTCACTCCATACCCTGTTCCCGGGAATTGTGGCGTTTCTTTTCCCAAAATTGGTTTGATGTTATCCCTCGCCTAACTGTAAATTTGTCATAACAAATTCCTACACTTGGGTTGATCCCAAAAGATCCCTAACACTTACTTATGGCTCACCCCTGAGCGACTTTCACTGGGCTGCTTTGACTGTGCGTCCCCTAGGATGTTCTAATTTGTAGGGAATTCCTGAAAAATTTGCACTCAACTTCACAACTACTTCCTTACTCTCTTGCTCAAAATTTTTGTTGATGTATATGTAACTTCAGAATGTATTTCATCTATGTATTTTATTGTACTCATGTAGAGATGTATTATTCCTCTATACGGAAGTGTCGTCATTTGTATTGACAAGTGTCACAAGTCTCATAACTTGCCAATGGGTTATTAGACCACCATGTGTGGGGTCGGTCCTGATTAAGTTAACCTGGGGTTATTAGTCTAAGTTAGACAAGTTGGCCCCATAGGTTTATTAGGCTGCTCATAACAAGTATAAATAGAGAGCGGGATCTCTCTATTTGATCATCTCATTATTCACTTGTACATCACTTGGAAAGTGGCACACTAGTTGAGGAGGAGGAGGAGATGCTAGTAGAAGACTATCTCTTTTACTTTGGTTGGACTTTGGTTGTATCATTACTCTTTCTATCTCTAAGGAAGTTGTGGGGTTTTTTTCACCTGTATGGTTTTACCCAGTGAAACTCTGTGTGTCTATTGTCTCATGTGATTGCTTGGTGTGATTGATATGTATTGTTATACTTGATATGTTGTACATGTTATTCTCTCAGTAAAGATCCTAGAGCATATTGAATTAATGCTCAAAAATTAACATGGTATCAAAGCTCCCTGAGAAGAAGACATTGTGTAGTGGTAGAAACTAGGGTTTCTTGTTTATTGGGTTTCTCTCCACAGATTTTGGAAAAATAGTAAGGTAGATTGACTCTACTCATCAAGGAGAATATATCTATCCAATCAGAATTCAATTCTAAGCACTTTCAGTTTTGGCCCTAAAAATTAGGGTTTCCTCAAAAATAGGAATTTCTGAAATATGAAGACATAGTTGGAAGCTCCTTGGAAAAATCGAATTTTAGAGATTTGGATCGAAATTTTTGGTTGGGTGAAGCTCCAGGAAACTCAAACCCTAATTCAAAATCCTCCTTAGTGAATCCGGGAGATTGAAAAGCATTTCTGAAGGGTGAATCTTTGCAGTTTTCAAATTCTAAATATACAAAGCTGGTCATCTCATCAAGGCGCATCTTTCTATCCTTCCAGAATTTTTAAATTCACATTTTGAAGTTTTAGGGTTTCTCTGACAAACCCTAATCCGGGACCAGATCAAGTTTTCAGCAAATCAAGTGGTAAGACCTATATCTTTTCTATTTCCATTTGAAGTACTCTTTAAAGAGGTCTCACCACACCAAGCTTAAAGGGGATGATAAATTTCAAGCATGGAAGTATAGGATTGGGTTAATCCTGGAAGAAAATGAATTGGATACTTACATAAGGGAAGAGGTCCCTGTCCCAGAGGAATAAGAGGCTAAAGCCGTCCACAAAAAGAACTTGGTCAAGGCAAAGAGGATCATTGCTGATTCTATCAAGGACCATCTCATCCCACATGTTTCATCTCTAAAGACACCCAAAGAGATGTTTGATTCCCTCACCAAGCTATTTGAAGGGAAGAACATAAATCAGAAGATGACCCTGAGGAACCAATTGAAAGGGGTAGAGCTTCAGAATGGAGAAACCATTCAATCTTATTTTTCTAGGGCCTCTCAGATCAAGGAACAACTTGAAGTGGTGGATGAAATGGTGGAGAATGGTGAAATTTTCATGACCGCTCTGAATGGCCTACCTAGGTCAGGGGATTCCTTTATTCAAGGAATTTGTGCAAGAAGGAAGTTGATCTCCTTCATCAGACTACGGGAGGAATGCTCTCAAGAAGAAGCAAGGCTTGTATCCCGAGAAGAGAAAATGGGAAATGAAGATCAAGCTCTCACAGCACACACCAAGAAAGGAAAGTCCAAGAGGAAGCATTCTCATGCCAAGAAATCTTCACACTACCATGAACATTAAAATATGAAAGATCTCAGATGCTTGACATGCAATGACAAGGGACACTTTGCTGCAGATTGTCCCAAGAACAAAAGGGACAACAACAACAACAACTTCAATAAGAAGAAGAAGAGGAACAAAAGAAGATATCATGCTCATGCTACTAAGGATGATGAACCTCCCAAGAAGAAGGCTAGATCAGATAGTGGTGACTCATCAAGCGAAGATGAATATGTTCTAATCTCCGCTCTCATAGGTACTATCTCTCATGGTTGTAATGATTGGCTTATTGAAAGTGGAGCTTCAAAACACATGACTGGGTTTAAAGAATCTTTTGTAAACCTATCTGAACATGAGTCACCCCATAAGGTGAAACTTGGGGATGACTACCAATATCCTATCAAAGGAAGTGGTGAAGCATCCTACAATCTAGACTTTGGGAAGTCTTTGAAGATGAAAGAAGTTCTATATGTACTTGGGCTCAAGAAGAATCTACTCTCCATATCTGCAGTGGATGAAAAAGGTATGAGGGTTGCATTTATAGATGGCCCAGTACTTATGTGGTCAAAAGGTAAAACTATAGATGATGCAGTGGTGATTGGAGAGAAAGAGGGAGGATTATATAAATTGAAGGGACAACCTGAGCATGCTATGGTACATGAATCCATGGAGCCAAGTGACTTTGGCATAGAAGGCTTGCTCATGTGCACTATAGAGCACTACCAATTGCAAGCAAAGTTGTAGAAGGTCTTCCTGAAATCAAGACCAAGCATGAAGGTGTTTGCAAAGGATGTGCAAAAAGAAAGAACATAAAGAAGGCATTTCCAAGCAGTGAAAGCAACTAAAAAGGAATCTTGGAAATTATCCACTCTGATGTATGCGGTCTGATGTCATCCAGTTCTCTGAGTGGGTATGTTTACTATGTCTCTTTCATTGATGACTTCTCCAGGAAGACTTGGGTTTATTTATTGAAGAACAAAGATGAAGTGTTTGATAAGTTCAAGGAATTCAAAGCCTTGATGTAAAATCAAACTAATAAGAAAATAAAGACATTCAGATCAGACAATGGTGGAGAATTCACTTTAGGTGACTTCAAGAAACTATGCAATGATTCAGGGATTAATAGGGAGTTGATTGCTCCCTACAATCCACAACAGAATGGAGTTGCATAAAGGAAGAATAGAACAATCATGGAAGCAGCACGGGAAATTCTACATGACTAGGATATTCCTATGCATCTATGGGCAGAAGCAGCTAGGACAGTTGTTTATGTGCAAAACAGAACACCTCACAAGATATTGGACAACAAGACACTAGAAGAAGTCTTCACCGGTAAGAAACCTGAGGTCAGCCATCTCAGGATATTTGGTTGTCCAGTAAACACACATGTTCCAAAGGAAAAGAGGACAAAGCTAGATCCTTCAGGAAATAAAGGTATCTTTGTGGGGTACAGTGAAAGCTTGAAGGCTTACATAATATACTTTCCAGGGTTCAAGAAGATTGATGTTAGCAGGAATGTAACATTTGATGAAAATTTAGCCTTCATCAAATCAAGAAAGACACCTGTTGAAGATCATGAAGAACCAAAGGAAAACACATTTCAAGACACTACCATGACTAAATCAATTCCAGAAGTAGATCATGAAGTTGAAGATCCACAAATACCTGTAGATCCACCTCGTGAGAATAACTCTCACAAGAGGAAACTTGCATCGGCTAGAGAGCTCATTCAAGATGCAGAAAGATATGGCATTCTAGAAGAAGAACACAGAGCAAAGAAGAGAACTAGATCACATACCAGCTATGTTTCTTTACTCTGTGATATTATGAACAAACAACCTTCCAGTTATGAAGAAGTAGTGGAAAAGAAAGAATGGAAGGATGCCATGGTTAAAGAATACCAGTCAATCATGAAGAATGATGTTTGGGATGTAGTCCCAAGACCTGAAGGGAAGTCAGTGGTGACTTCCAAGTGGATCTACAAGATCAAGCATGCTGCAGATGGCAGCATAGAGAAATACAAAGCGAGATTTGTAGCTTGTGGTTTCTCCCAGAAAGAAGGGATTGATTATGAAGAGACTTTTGCTCCTGTGGCTAGATACACTTCCATTAGAACAGTACTTTCTTTGGCTACAGTGATGAAATGGAAGATACACTAGATGGATTTCAATACAACTTTCTTGAATGGTGTAGTCGAAGAGGAAGTGTATGTGGAGTATCCACTTGGTTTTGAGACACGTGATAGAGAGTCATATGTGTGCAGGTTCAAGAAAGCCTTGTATGGCTTGAAGCAAGCTCCTAGGACTTGGTATGGTAGGATGGACAACTTTCTATCTAGTTTAGGCTTTACCAAAAGTAAAGCAGATTCCAACCTTTACTACAAGGTTGAGGAAGGCAATCCAGTGATACTATTGTTGTATGTGGATGACCTGTTTGTTACAGGAGAAGATAGTTTGATTGCTGATACCAAGAGGAATCTTGCTGCCGATTTCGAGATGAAGGACTTGGGGATGATGCACTATTTTCTAGGCATGGAGGTGTGGTAGAGTGCAGATGGGATCTTCCTTGGACAAGGGAAGTATGTATTAGAGATCCTGAAGAGGTTTGGGATGATGGAATGCAAGGCCATGGTGACATCTATGGCATCGAACCTAAAGCTTCTGTGTAATGCTTCATCTGATCCGGTTGATGTCACTATGTACCGTCAGATGATCAGGTCCTTGATGTACCTAACGAACACGAGACCAGATATTTTCTTTATGGTGAACACATTGAGCCAGTTCCTGACAGATCCGAGGAGTGTTCACCTAGATGCTATAAAGAATATTCTGAGGTTCTTGAAGGGTACAATTGATTATGGGCTCAAGTATGATGTGAATCAAAAGTTTAACCTACAGGGTTATGTTGATTCAGACTGGGCAGGCAGTGCTACAGATAGAAAGAGAACTTCTGGGTGTTGCTTCAGTATGGGATCAGGTGTGATCTCTTGGTTTAGCAAGAAGCAATCCTGCGTAGCACTGAGTACAGCCAAAGCAGAGTATGTTGCAACTTGTTTGGCTAGTTGTGAGGAAATATGGCTCAGGAAGCTATTGTCTGAGTTATTTGATCTCTCGCTGGAAGCTACTGGTATCTTTTGTGACAACCAGAGTTGTATGAAGTTGTCTAAGAACCCGGTGTTCCACGACAGGTCAAAGCACATTGAGATCAAATATCACTATATCAGGGATATGGTGCAGAGAGGAGCAGCGAAGCTCCTGTATGTTGCGACAGATGAGCAGATCGCAGATGTGTTGACCAAACCACTAGCCAGAGTGAAGTTTGAATACTTCAGAGAGAGGCTTGGTGTTATTCAGATTGATGACACTTCGAGGATGAAGTGATGGACACATTTGCAGGAGCCATTCCAAGCATGGTGAGAGGAGGATCCTACCCATGGCTATGGACGTAAGCGTTGGATGATGAGCATCAGGACGATGCTCCAGTTACTGCCATGTATATGCATCATGTTGGATGCTGGATATGATCAATTGGATCATGTATATGTATATGCATCATGTTGGATGCTGGATATGATCAGTTGGATCATGTATATATATATATATATATAGATGCATTATGTTGGATGCTTGATATGATTAGGTAGATCATGTATGATGATATGTATCAAGTAGATACATGTTATGCATCAGGTAGATGCATTGATGATCAGGATGATCATGCTATGATGACATGCATCAGGTAGATGCTTTGACATGATCAGGTGGATTATGTGTGATGAGTCTGAAGACACAGATGCATAGGGCCTTTCCGACATGGTGGTAGATGTTTCTCTCATGTGCATTGATGTAAGTTCAAAGCCTTTCCAACATGGTGGTAGATGTGTTCTCCCATGTGCATTGATGTAAGTGTGGAGCCTTTCCGACATGGTGGTACCGTGGTAGATGTGTTCTCCCATGTGCATTGATGTAACTGCAGATCCTTTCCGACATGGTGGTAGATGTGTTCTCCCATGTGCATTGATGTAAGTGCAAACCCTTTCCGACATGGTGGTATATGTGTTCTCCCATGTGCGTTGATGTAAGTATAGAGCCTTTCCGACATGGTGGTAGATGTGTTCTCCCATGTGCGTTGATGTAAGTGTAGAGCCTTTCCGACATGGTGGTATATGTGTTCTCCCATGTGCATTGATGTAAGTGCATAGCCTTTCCGACATAGTGGTAGATGTGTTCTCCCATGTACATTGATGTAAGTGCAGAGCCTTTCCGACATGGTGGTAGATTTGTTCTCCCATGTGCGTTGATGCAAGTGCAGAGCCTTTCCGACATGGTGGCAGATGTGTTCTCCCATGTGCGTTGATGTGAGTGCTGAGCCTTTCCCAGAGGAAAGTCATTCCATGCCGGTGAGTGTAAGTGTTGTGTTGTGTGCATCTAGACTGTGCTTTGTGGACAATGATCAGTATGATTATGAGTATCAGGATGATACTCCGTGGTCATGGACAGGTTGTGCAGTTACATGTAAAAGATCCTGGGAGATCCGATAGGTTGAGCAGTATGCTCGTAATCAGTCTTGGGATTCTCTTTCGAGGTTTTGTTGATGCACGTAATCAGTCCCGGAGATTCCATAGTATGACCAGTGATGATGAAGACCTACAGGTGGTGAGCCTACATCCAGTATGAAAAAGGACTAGCTCTGTAGACCTTCCTATGACGAGTATATTGGAGATTGATTGAGATAGTAGCAGCAGTGACGATGACGATGATTCGAGGATGATGATTCACTGATGATGATCCAGAGAAGAAGACTTGTGCTAGCAGATCTATGTCAAGAAATACCTTCCTAGTTAAGAGGGAGTGTTGATGTATATGTAACTTTGGAATGTATTCCATCTATGTATTTTATTGTACTCCTATAGAGATGTATTATTCCTCTATACGGAAGTGTCATCATTTGTATTGACAAGTGTCGCAAGTGTCGTAACTTGCTGAAGGGTTATTAGACCACCATGTGTGGGGTCGTCCCTAATTAAGTTAACCTGGGGTTATTAGTCTAAGTTAGACAATTCGACCCCATAGGTTTATTAGGCTACTCAGAACAAGTATAAATAGAGAGCAGGATCTCTCTATTTGATCATCAAATTTTTCACTTGTACATCACTCGGAAAGTGGCGCACTAGTTGAGGAGGAGGAGGAGCTGCTAGTAGAAGACTATCTCTTGTACTTTGGTTGGACTTTGGTTGTATCATTGCTCTTTCTATCTCTGAGGAAGTTGTGGGGTTTTTTTCACCTTTATGGTTTTCCCTAGTGAAACTCTGTGTGTCTATTTTCTCATGTGATTGCTTGGTGTGATTGATATGCATTGTTATACTTGATATGCTATACATGTTATTCTCTCAGTAAAGATCCTAGAGTATATTGAATTAATGCTAAAAAATTAACAATTTTTAATCGTTTCGAGCATCATCTCTGAGAGGGTTTCTTGCATCTTCTCCTTCAATGTACTCTTTGTTGTGCAGAGTTCTTCCAGTTTCTCTTCAATTTCCTCAAAGAGTGCCAGTGCCTCTTCTTGCATCAGCTACAACTTCCATGAATTTTCAGCTTCTTTCACCCTTAGCGCTTTTAGATCCTTCTAAATTGCTTTCGTCTCTGCAAACTTTTGGATCCTTTTCCTTGGCGCAAAATCCTTCATAGACATGTTCATAGAACCAAGGTCCTTCTTCCTTTACTGAACTTCATCTTAAATTTTATGTAATTTAGGGTCTTCTTGTAGCATAGCGCATACCTTTGTGACTTCTTCAAGTAGGTCCTAACATGTCGCCACTTCTGCGGAGATGCTTTACGTTGATTCCTTCCACTCTTTGGATTTTGATTCCTTCACATCTTGTTAAGTTCCAAGTTGTGGTCGAGAATCAAAGTCATTAATCCTCTCCTTATAGTCAATTTCCATATCCTCCATCTTCGCTTTGAGATTGTCCATAGCAGTACCAATCTTGAGGATGGTCACTTCTACTTCGGGCTCTTCTACCCAGTCTGGGATTTTTGCGCAGACTTCAGCAGTGACTTTCTTAATATTTTTTTGCTTCTCTTACGCATATGATAACTCATTTGTCTTTAGTGCACATTCATCCTTCATCTCCTTGTAGTTATCTTCCAGCTTTAGATGCTGGTTATAAGAGACCATATCTCTATCTTTGATCTCTTCTACAACCTGCAAAAGCAGATTATGCAATCCTTCGATGGGAAATCCCAATGTTAATGTCCAGATGTTCAAGTTGCTTCGCACCTTTAGTGATCTCATCAGTTGGGAATATGACATCCATTGGCTCTATTCTGAATAGACGAGGTCTCAATGTCAAGAAAGGAACCTTCATTTTCCTTTGGCTTGACTCACCTGTCCTATCTTTAGAAGTTGATTCCCTTATTAAGTCTTGCTGGACTTGTTCAAATCTTACTACCAGACTCTTCAGTTCTCCAAGGCTCTCCATCATGTCTGCTTGTATTTTTTCTTACTTGTTGTCCGTCAATGCAAGTGTCTCTTAAATATTCTCATTTACGCAAGCTGCGATGCAGTCATAATCATCATCATGTAACTACACATCGAGTGGATCCTTATTTTCTTTTTGTTTCTTCCTTTGTGTTCCTTCCGGTACGACTGTGTCAAGATTTTTTGTTTTCTCTCCTACTGGAAAATCAACAGCTTGTTGTTGTTTCTCTTATCGATCTTGTCCATATATTGAGTATTGTTCATGTCATCCTATGCATTCTGCATATTTTCAGCTTCGCTCTACTCTGATGTCATGATGGGCGTCTTTGGTGCATCGATATTCCACTCTGGCTACCAATATTCCATGATAAGATTGATTTTATGCACATCTAGTTGATATAGCCCTTCAAACCATTCGGGAGTTTTTAGTTGTGCTCGCCGCTGAATGTAAATGAAATGAAGTTAGGATTTGAATGTCATCTTGCGAATGTAGACAATTGTTACTTCTTTGGTAATGCGCGGAGTCCTCTGGATAACTTCGCATAACTGCTCATAGTATGTAAATAAATGTATGTTTTTTATCCTTTGTCTGTTCAGCTTCAAATTTTCCCACATGTTCACAAACTTGGGTCCTCTGCAATCTCCAATTAGTACCGGGACATTCTACTGATACTTAATCTCTTTCCATCCTACAAATGTGATCAATACTAACAACCAACTATAATGGAATGGATGTCCACCATCTTATGTATCTCTAACGTCATCTAGGAATTTGTTGAGTAGATAGCTTTCCCAGTTATACTGGAATCCATCCTTAGCCTTCACAGTTAAGGAAGTCACAGCAGTTGGCACCTCGTTCGGTCTACATTTCCTTAGGATTTTTCATGCGAGTAGTTGAACTGTGATCCGCATAGCTTGATACTTGATAAAGACGGTTGTATATCCACTGTTTCCCTTGAGAAACCCAAAGTCGCTCTTCATTCTCTTGGAAATCTCTTTGTCCTTGTTCTTTCCTATGAACTCAACAGTGGGATCAGCACCTCTCTTGCTCAAGTGCGTGATTCGGTAGATGATATCTATGTTGATGTCGATCTTTTGGTATAACCAGAAGTATCGATGGTGTGTACATGAAAGTAGTGTGTGAAAAACCACTGTGAGATTTGGGCTCCTGTCAAAGTGAGGAATGTGCAGCAAGTTTAGCAAGCCTGATGGATGCAACGATGCAATCTATTCTTGCGCTTGAATGGTTGTCTACTTACTGGCTTCATAATGTATTCTACACATGCACTGGTCTGGTTGAAACTACAAGTAATTTGTATCTTGCAGAAATTCGATCAACGAATTTGCACTCTGGAATTATACCAAGAAAATTCTCCTTAAGGTTCATATGACTCGACATGGGAGGCAGTGGAATCTCATACTGCGGATTCTTTGTGAGAAACACCACTAGCGCATTTTCTTTCCTTGGAGGGATGTACTCTGGAAAAAGCAGGATGGTCTTGTCACGAGGTTTTTCTGGTGGAAACGAATTTGGAACACTCGCGGCCTTCAGCTTTTCTTGTCAGTGTCCTTCTGCTTATCTTTTTTCTTTGTTTGTTGTACATTCCGTGGTGAATTTCTAGATGATCCACCTCTCTTTGGGACTGCTTGCTTTATTGGTGTCTTCATGACTCCTTCATAACCAGAATGTCACAATTCTCTTAGTATTTCCTCTAGGTTCGATTTCTCAGACATACACTATCGGATTACTCTTCCTCTTGACTGGTAAAAACTTGGAAATTACAAGCAGTAAAAATTAAGATTTGCAGTAAAAATGGTAACTATGTGGCCTTTACTATTTATAGGCATGTCGATACTAAGGTGCATCCAGAAAAGGCTAACTTAACATTAAATTCTATGTCTGTTGTCCAAATATTTCTTAGATATTGGTCCTTTCCCTTCATTTAATATGACTTCAACGGACAAATATGCTATAAAAGCATAAACATCTGGTTTCTGAAAGTACTGTATAACAACTACTTTCCGACCAAAAACTATAACGACTATTTTTCTTTAGCTTCGTTGACAGTTAGATGAATTGCGAGGTTGACTGCGTATTTCTCTTCTCTCAATTTGAACTTCACAGTTCAACTCCCTTCTTTCACTTTGCAGTTTGATCTTGCTATGTGTGCTTCGCAACACTTCTTCCCATATGTGAAACTGTGCATTTTAACAAAACTATGTGTAGTCTCTGCCCTCTATTTTAGTTTCCAATTTCAATTGCACTTGACACTTAAATTTTTTTTCCATTTCTTAGTTGATACCTGGAGGAGTAGTTCCATCCTTGTAAGGATTTAGTCTATTCCCATTAACAAGTGCTTGCAGATTTTCTCCAAGTAATGTGGCTAGCTGAACTGCACCACCATTAGTGACATGCTTAACAATGTATGGTCATAACCAATGCATTTTTAATTTTCCAGGAAATTTCATAAATTTTGTATCACAGAGGAGGATAAGGTCTCTTACTTGGAAGAATTTATTCTTGATGTGTCTATCATGCCATACCTTTTCTTTGTCTTTCTTCACTTATTGGTGAAAACATGCAATGAAGTGATCTTTCTCCAATCCAACTAACTGTAATAGTCTTTCATCCATTGTCTGATCATCATCCATATCTCCGAATGTTGCAATTCTCAAGAATGGTACTATGTACTCCATGGGCATGACAAATTCCTATCCATATGTTAATCTAAAAGGTGTATGACCTTTCAACTTCTTACAAGTTGTTCTATATGCCCATAATACTGCTAGTATTCTAAGATCCCAATCATCCCTATTTGTATTGCATACCTTGGTCAATGCATTCTCCAATACTTTATTAAAGGCTTCTATAGTCCCATTATCTTCTGGATGATATGGTGTGCTCTTCTGGTGGTAGATCTAAAATTCTCCTGTCAGGGATGCAATAGTTTTGTTCAGGAAATGGGTTCCCTAATCACTCATTAGAATCCTTGGACATCCAAACCTTGTCAGAATGTTCTAAAAAATGAACTGCGTGGCGGTAACTGCGTTATAGTCCTTTACTTGTTTTTACTATGCCCAACTGGTTAGATAATTTGTAGCTGAGATGATATATCATGAACCAGTTTGCTTCCCTAGTGGGTTAATAGGTCCCACGAAGTCAATAGCCCATTTATCAAAGTATTGCAATGTCAGTTGTGGCATCAATGGCATCTCATCTCTACAATATGGCTTCCATGTTCTTTGGCATACATCAGACTTCTAGAAATGTTTGTTTGAGTCTGTGTGTATCGTTGGCCACCATAGACACGATCTCAAACTTTTCTGCGTAGTAGCTCTTCCTGCATAGTGTCCTCCGAATACACCTAAATGGGCTTCAGCCAGTATAATAGGTCTTTCATATTCTAGTACACATCTTCGCAGTATTTCATCTAGTCCCAATTTGTATAATTGTCCTGCAATTAGAGTAAAGTCGGCCGCTCTTGCCACTAATTCCTTCTTCTGTTGCGTAGTAAATTATGTAGGCACCAATCCTGTAGTAAAAAATTCTACGATATTTCTAAAATAGTCATATGCTATATGAATAGCAAACAACTCCACATATGGTATATTATCCACCAAATTACTAGGTTCTTCACCTGATTCAATTCGTGAAAGATGGTCAGGTCCTGCGTTTAAAATTCCTTGTTTCACAATGATTTCAATAGCCATTGTGTCCCAATAAAATACCATAGGGAACAAAGAAGATGCACTTTTCAAGTTCAAGGAAATTTGCTACTATCTACACTTTGTTAACATCATTCTTAAGGTCGCATGATGGTTCGTCAAAAGGCCGAATATTGACCAGTCATCAAAGTAAACTTGTAAGAATTTATGAAAAAAATAGAAGGCTTGTTCTTTAATCCAAAGGGAATAACAGTGTACTAATATGGTACCCATTCAATAGAAAATATAGTAATGTGCCTATATTCTATAGCAATTTTGATATGATAATATCCAGAAAATCCATCTGTAAAAGAGTATGCATCCTATAAACCTACATTATCTAGCACTTTGTCTATGAATAGAGTAGGGAATGGGTCATGTAGAGATGCATCATTCAGTTTCCTGAGGTGCACATAAATTTTGATTTCACCTTTAGCTTTCTTTTCTTGGATTACCATGGGACTTAGCCATTATGATTCTTCTACTAGTTCAATTATCCCCGCGTCAAGCATTTTATCAATTTTTGCTTTCACTCTTTCTTTATATTTGCAATTCAATCTGTAGGTTCTTTGTTTAATAGGCTTCACATTAGGCTTAAGAGGTATTTTCATAACTCCCAAGTCACCTAAAATTCCTTTCATTTCAGAAAAGTTGGTAGGGAACAAATCTTGATATTTGCGCAGTAGGTTTGAAATCTCTCCTACTATTTTTCCATCCCAGTAATCCCCAATAGAAGCAAACTTTGGTTCATCACTAGTACCGATATTGATCTTTCTAGTCTTCACAGGGTTACTCAAGTCTAGAATTTCTAAATCAGGTCCTTGTACATCGTGTTTTCGTTCAGACTCGGGCATATTCACATCGCAAGGATCTTCATCTTCATCTTCTTCTAGCACAGAGTTATAACATTCAAGGGAATGTTCCAACTGTATTGCCCAATCTGGTTGCTTATAAACAGGTAATGGGACATCATTAAATATCTTATTTTTAATCATATGTAAAGCCTCATTGACACTCGAACAATCATCCTAAAAACTGAAAGTGGATTGAAAGTCGTTTATCATTATGTGCTAATCCCTTGTACCTCTGCGAAGTTCTACTTCTGGATACTAGTTCTTTGGTATTTGATCCAATGTGTGCACAAACATATGAACCCATTCTGTCTTTGGTATATGGATCCATGCTTTCAATCAAAACTCAATATGATATCTAGGATCAGTCTATCCATTATATTTTGCGTGTACAATCTCAGTTTGCTCCGAAAATATGATTTCCATCTTGTGCTTACATTCTTCCCATGTGTTTAGGTTTTGTTTATGCGCATACCACCATCTAGAAGGTGTAGCTCACAATGTTGTATCAAAGCTACTAGCTTATGTTCATCTGAAACTAATACTAATTATTCATGAAGAAATGCGTGGATATTACCCAAACCATCATAATTAGGATTTAGACTTACCTCTGTTCCAATCCAACGTAGTGACTTTGTTATCTTCCCACATCGCCTAGTTGATACTTCATGCATTCGGATCTGCTAGTTCTCCATTCTTGTGTTTGATTCTGATACGCAAGAGCTATTGCATCCCCATCTCAATGTTCCATCATCTGTGGGTTTAATGTAATCATCTTGATTCACTGTCATATTGTAGATATTATCAATCTCTTGGGCTATGCATTCTTCTCGTATTGGTTCAACATATATATTTCCTTGTGAAGGATGCAGGGGTGCGATGACTCGGATATACGATCCTTCAAATATCATTTTTTTCTTCATATTGATGATTTTGATGTTATCAATCTCCCATTCAATCCCCAATAATGTAGGATAAGTATTACTGTCATCTATGATCTCAATCACCTCGAAGTATGCTTTAATTCGCACTCCATCAATGTCGACAAGAACACTTGATAATCTCCCAAAAGGTATGACCTTTTGTTGGTTATCTAATCTCAACTATAGAGGAGACCAAGATAACTTTGGCTTCCCCATATGTTCCCATGTTCTTTTTTCAGGACATTCACCTCCGAGCCTAGGGTAAGAATGACCTGGTTCATTTCAAAATATCTGATCTGTGCATTTAGCCTTATTTCTCTTCATGTTCTTCTATGGTTCTTGATATGGTGAATTGCTCCATGTGCATCATTTACTATATTACGCTATTCGTAATGTCCCAATAGGTTCTATACTTCTCCTAAGGAGTTTCCATGCCTTAGAAGCTTTATACAACGCTGTAGAAACTGCATAATAAGACTTGTCTATTCTAGCAAAGTTTAGGATCCATCATACGAAATCTGCATATCTAATACTTGTTTCTGATCACTTCACAGTTGGATCCTTGTTGTTGAAGGTTCAGAGTCCTGAAAGCATTTTCTTGCTTCCATGAATACCTTTTTCTCTTGGTCAGGGTTGAATGCACGTATTTTTTGAGTTTCTTTTCTTACCCAAGGCCCATCAGTAGGAATTGGTCTGTTTATGTGATATTCAGAAGTCGAAGCTTTGTTTTTCGTGTCATTTCTTGTCATGGATCCACTTCGCGTCACAACATGGATTTTGAGATCTTCGTTTCTTTTCTTAGCTGCGATCATCTGAATATTTTGGTTCTGTCCTTCTGGTCTTTTTTCTTTCATTTTTCCTTGCAAAATGGGACATGGTCAAATGACTTACAGTACTTACAAGTAGTACAATAGTTTTGACAGTCTCTTACTAAATGTCCAGGTTGTGAGCAGTTATAATAGACAATATGACCTCTTCCTCGTCCTTGGCCAGTGTTACGTCCTATTCCTCTAAATCCACCACGTCCTCTATATGTGACTTGATCATACTATGCATTTTCATTATTGTGCTGTGTTTCTCCTTAGACTCTGTAGACATCTATTTTGTTTCTATAATGAAGTCATATTCTCTACAGTTCGTATCATCATGGCCAATTGACTTACAAAATGTGCAATACAGGTTCTTCGGTGTATGTACATACTTCTGAATTAGGTAACAGTCTTCTGGGCGATGTCCTATACATCGACAAATCTCACATCATGGTCCTTGTTGTTAATTCAATGGATTCGGTGATCCACTAGCGATGTAATCTCTGAATACAGGGAAGTGTTCTTTGGAATGTCCTTCTCCTTTAAATTTAGTACACCAAACTGCTATGAATATTATATGTATGTTAATTAAAGTTATTAATTATTAAGTGAAAGGGTGTAACCCTTCACTATACATGCTCAAGCCTATAAAAGCGAGCCTCATTGTAAATTATTAATCATCCATTATCAATTATATATTATTATTTTATCAAATGGAGTTATTTTCCATTGGAAGATTATTCGCTTGAATAATCACTGAGTATATCCGGACACGGATATAGCATTGGTATCAGAGCCATTTTCTCGGCATTTTGTGGATACTTGGTTTTTAGCCAATACTCGTCGGAGCTTCTTCGAACTAGGCGTTTGGCCATTGAATTCAGATTTTCTGAGAAAAAAAAAAACATCCATTGCCACTGCTTATCAGGTCCATTCTCCTCCCATCTACGCCCTCATTTATTTCATTCGCAGTCACTCATCCTTCTTCCCTCTCCCGTCCAAATCCTTTCCCTCCGGTAGCCTGCATACTCTTTCCATCCACGTTGCATAGACTTTGCGTTTCTTCCATCCTTCCATACACCTGCGCAGCCTGCACACCATAGGACCCCACACCACGTTTACCTTTCGCTTTCATCCTCCCCCTTCTTCCACAGGCTTCCATTTCCCTCCGCGTGTTTCAACGTCTCTTCTCTCATCCATTCTCCTCATCGCACCACATCTCTCACTCCACCACCAGCCGCCAGATCTCGTCTCCTCCTCCCTCCCACATAGTCTCTCTTCTCGCCATCCTCCTCTGTCGCACACCATCATTCCACCTCCTCTCCACTTGTTGCGCACTCACATCCCTCCTTTCCCTCGGCTCACCCAACGCCCTTTCCACCCAACGCCGTCTCCCCTTTCTGCATAATTTCTCCCTCCCACACCACCGTGCTCACCTTCAACCTTCTCCATCGCAGCCTGTGCTGCCCCATCTCTCCACGCATTTACATAACCCATTGCACATTCAACCCTGCCATCATTCTTCCTCCCATACGCTACCTCCGCTGCCATGTCCACCAAACCCTAAATTAAATCATTTCCAAAATACAAAAAGATATTATAATATTATTATTATAATATTTAATTTTTTTTTTTTTAAATAATAATAATAATATTACATTATTATTAAATTTAATAATAATTGTTACTGTTATAATATATATTAATTATTACTATTATTAATAATAGTAATAACTTAATTTTTTGGAAAAAAAAAGAGGAGCAAAAGAATAAAAATCAAGAAAAAAAAAATCAAAGGAAGACCAGTTAAAGAAGTCAAAGACTCCCTATCATCAAAAAGTTGAAGACAATTTATCGTCATAAAAATCAAAATCAAAGGAAGATCGATTATCGACAAAAAAAAAGTAGTCAAAGGAAGACAAACTTGAAAAAGAGTCGAAGACCATAGAAGCTGGGTTGCGACTACAAATAGAGAAATTAGAAGCCAATTTAAAGCGCTATCGAAAAGACAATGAAGAATTACGAGACATTAATACACAATCAAAAGTAAAGATTGAACTACATAAGATAGAAGAGCGGTTCAATGAACAAATAATGTCCAACCAGAAAAATCACATAGAAAAATTATGTGCGCAAATCAAGGAATTAAAAGATGAAAGTGATTTCAATCAGAGATTGAAAAATCAAGATATAAAGAAGGAAATAAATAATTACGAAGCAGAAATAATACGCTTGAACAAAATCGTTAGCGACAAAGATGAAGAACTAATGCAGTTACGACATAAATTAGAAAGTCAAGAATCAGAGGTCGGCCAGTGTCGACAACAGATAAAAGTTCTTCAACAACAAAATGACGAATCTAAAAAGACACATAAGTCAGAGATCGCGAAGAGTAATAAAGCATTATCTAACAATGCTGAAGAAATTTTTAGACTAAGAAATCATAACAAGATACTAGTCACAAAAATTAAGAAGTTGAAAAATAGCCGAAAGATAGAACAATCTATGGACGACATTGAAGGGAAACTTCTAGACAAACAGAAAGAAAATAGTTGTATCAGAAGTCATAATGAAGATCTTAAGGAACAACTTAATACATCTGAAGATGAAAAAAAATCGCAAGTTTAATTGATTAAGAAGTTTCAAAATGATAATAGGCAGTTAGAAAACAAGTTGGAAAAGATACAGAACAAAAACTTAAATCCTCAAGAGACGAAAATACAAATTCCAACTCAGATCAATGCTCTAAAGGCGACATTCGTAAACGAAAATGACATCGTGAAAGTTCCTTATCGACACCCCAACCATAAAAACCGATATTTGAAAAAGTGGGAAATGTCGAAAGATAATGGTACTAATGTGATCAAATCTCCTGACGACACATCAGTAGGGAATCCCATCAATCCACAACAAATCAATTTGGGATGGATTCATCCGTCGACATATCTGAAGTTATGCTCTACACTTAGTAGTTCGTATCAACATGCTTCATCAGCCATGACATCGCAAAGAACATTGAGACAAAATTATAAGGCTTTGAGGACAAAGCCTTTCTAAGAGAATGGCAATGCTATGAATATTATATGTATGTTAATTAAAGTTATTAATTATTAAGTGAAAGGGTGTAACCCTTCACTATACATGCTCAAGCCTATAAAAGCGAGCCTCGTTGTAAATTATTAATCATCCATTATCAATTATATATTATTATTTTATCAAATGGAGTTATTTTCCATTGGAAGATTATTCGCTTGAATAATCACTGAGTATATCCGGACACGGATATAGCATAAACCTTTTCTCTTATCTCTTTCCCTTTCTTCATATCTTGTAGCTATAATGTCAATTTTTCTAGTTGTGTCTATATCTATACCATTCCTATGCTAGTCTCTCCTATGGGCGAAGCTTCTAGCTTCATCGCAATTTCCAATGCTTATGTTTGTGATGTTACTTTCTGTTGCAATAGTGGTAATCTAATGTGGGGAAACAACGTAGCTATGAACCATTCTTGATGTTGTTGCGGTGTTATTTCAAAGCTAACTTGATCTAACAAGGATTTGATTTTTTGATCAAACTCCCACATAGTCTCATTAGGTTTTTGTTTGATTTATATTAGCTTTGTAATGCACTGAGATTCTGACTTAGGTTTATTAAATTCTCTAATCAATGCATTTTTTATATCCACTAGTTTTATGTTCTGTCCAACAGAATATTTCATGAACCATGTTAAATATCCATCTCTGAATGTAGTAATTAGATGAGCTTGTTTTATAGCATCATCTTGTACTTGCTTAACGTTCCAGATAGCTTTGCAGAGAAACCAATGTTGCTCTGGATATTCTAGACTAGTTACTTTAAAAATAGGTAGCTTAATGTTTTCTACCATTCTTCTTCTTAGATGTGTAGTGTTCTGAAATGATGAAGGTATACCACTACTCGCTTGATTCTGAGTACTTGCTCCTACAGTATTGCTACTACTAGTGTTTTGTGAACTAGGAACATTTCTTTCTTAAACTATAGGTTTCTGCAGAGTGATGGGTTGATAGCGAATGTGTCTAGGTTTCATTTCATGATCAAACTCAGCTTGATATGAGTTTCTATCACTTCCTAACACAGTTTCTAGGAATGTGCGAGGTTAATCTTCACGAGACCTCTTTCTAGTGCTAAATTTATATCTTTTTCCACTATGCAAAATGCCAATATCTTCATTTATATCACTATCTATGTTACTAAACATTACAAACTCAAACCCTAGGAATCTGATTGCATTTTTAAGACTCATTTTTCAACTAGTAGTATTTTAATATATAAAATGAGGTTTTTTCAGGTACTTACCTCTAAATCCTTGGAAGAAATATCCTGTTGCTACGCTGCAAGACTTCAACGTGTCCACAATGAATTCTATAACATAGCCTTCATGTAAGCTATCCAACCAAAAGTATACTACTCTTGAAATCTGGTTGTTAATCCCTTTAATCCTCTGCATCAACTCTGGATTCCAAACTATACGTCCTCCACCCTAAAAATGGTTTTTGCATTCTTCTATCTTCGATATGCACTCATGTAACTCAGTAGCAAAATATGAGAAGAAAATTTGATGCAGGTCAATGAATATATACCTCTGCAACCATTGTTCTGTGGTGAGATGCAGATGTCTGTTTTCTTTCTACGCAAACTCAATTTCTGTTTGGATTACCCAGTTCTGTATTTCTGTGTTCTCTGGATTACACATCAATCTCGTATAACAAGTCTCAAAGAAATATAACAATTTGTTTATCTTTCTTCTCTGATAGGATGATACATCAACATCGCAATGAAACCATTCGTTGGCTCACTTCTTCTTCACATCCACATAAAACATCACCCGTTCTAGCACGACAACGAAACCATTTGTTGGTAATCAAGGGTTGACCCTGGTTCAACATTTCTTACTTGTAGACTCAACAATAGCCCCTTCACTGGCCCTTTCGGAGTCAACCTACGAACATGCTAAAGTCTCGCCCAAAGCGAAGATGGGTGGTTACAAAATCAGGTTTCTGTAACCTTGGTGATGCGCGATTTTGTTATGCGAGATCGTAATGTTTGTCTTACTTAACATGTCCTTAACATAACAACAAAAACATGTTATTGCGCACTTCATAGTTATCAACAACATACAGACTCCGCTGAATCGTTGTTACCTTTACTCTTATAACTACGCATTCATCATACTTAACATGACTTCACAACATTCATACATGCATGTTTCGCTTACTTAACATAACATTCTCATTCACGTACATATGAAAGAAAATACATGTGTAATCATACATGAACACAAAGCATAACTTAGATTCACACACATACACAGATATTTATGTGGTTCACCCCCCAGATGAAAGTTACGTCCATGAGAACTATTATTATATTACTTGGAAGGGTTAACAGTTCCAGTCTACGCACTCAACTGCAGAATATTCTCTACAATAGATATATGCGCACTCAGTTGCAGATTATTTTCCTTCCTTATATATCTCTCAGTCTAGATCTAACAATATCTCCTATTTTCTATCCAAAATCTCTCTATTATCTAACCCTTCCTTATAAAAAATTTCCCTTTATATAGATTGCGCCCAAAGATCACATCTTTAGAATAAATATGGGTCAACCCCCATAGTACCCTTAAACCCAAAATGGCATGGTTCTCCTACTTACCACACTTTTCCTTAACTTTGTTGGAGCTCTGTTGTCCTTTTGTGTTGCTTCCTCTAACTCTGACGCTTCTTCTGAGAGTCGCAGTTCTGATCGCATGGCTTTGACTCTATAGTAGCATGTCCTTGCACCATTCCTCTTCTTTAATCTCAGCTTCTATAGCTGACAGTTCGTCGCTTCATTCATAACTGCTCCAACTACCTCTGGTCATCATTAGTACTTCGTCTTTACTAAGGGGACAGGTCATTTCCTGTCAACTTCGCTTCTCTCCATACCATTTTCTTGGGAATTGCGGAGTTGCTTTTTCCCAAAACTGGTTTGATGTTAGGCCTCTCCTAACTATACCTTTGTCATCAAAACTTCCTGCACTTGAGCTGTGCCCAACACTCTTCGAAGGAATTATTGTTGCTAAAAGAAGGAAAGCATAAGGCTAAATTCAAAAGGACTATTACTGTGAAGAACGATGATGAAAGGCCTACTTGTTCTGATCACTGTGAAAAAAGGGCCATGATGAGGATCATTATCGGAATTTGCACCCGAAATCGAAACCGAAATGGCAAAGCATAAAAAAGGTAAAAGGAAGATAGTTTCGATGTCGTAGGATATTGGGTCCGACTGAGGAGATAAATCCAAGGTAATGGATATGAGTCTTAAAGGTGATGTTTTATTGCTAGCTTTTCATATGATTCTACTTCCAGTTTTGATGTAAGCCATGATGAAAGGAAGAAGACATAATTGTTCCATATTCGATTTATTTCGTGTCATACTAAGATTGATACACTTGTAAATAGTGGATATCCAATTAACTTAATCTATGAAGACAGTGTAAAGAAACTTGGGTTGAAAACTAAACCACATCCAAAACCTTATCATTTAGGATGGGTTCATGAGAATGTTCAATTGCATGTATCTAAGCAATGCAAGCTTTGATTAGCTATTTCTGATCAATTTACTGATAAAGTAGAGTTGGATGTGATTCCACTCGATATATGTGGGATTGTGTTGGGAAGCCCATATCTTTATGACATGAAAGTAATGTTTTACAAGGAGCATAACATGTATCAACTCATCAAGAATGGTATGGACTTCATTGTAAGAGCTCACAAGAAGAAACATGATTTGTTTGTGATTGCAACAGGAAAAATGAAGATGTTGGTGAATATGAGCAAAATTTTATCGCTTATGTCTGTTAAATATTGTGATCTTGAAAATGCATTGGTTAGTACTAATGATGTTCAAATGTTTCATGGCATAGAACATGTACAACATGGGTAATTGCAACAAGACAAAATTCGTGACATCAAATCAGATCCTACTGATGAGGGAAAGCTTCATATTGGTTCATTATTTTCATCTTCTTCATTTTCAGTTTTATGTTTGTTTTTGTTGTTATTCATTTCTACTTGGATAGTAGAAGCAACATTAAATGCATATTTATGTGGAGATGGTCTAATGCTTAAGTTTGTCAACAGTTTTATGGGTGTGTTCATCTTTTTTATTGTGATCTAGGTGACTGTTACTCAAGAAAGATGGATGATGGACACATGACAAGTGGGGATAGATTGTCCTTACTCTTCTTCGAAATAAGAACATGCTTTTGTGGTCCAAATGAACATTGTATGCCCGATTTATGTTGTTCTGAATTTTTGTCCAAATAGAAAAAAAATGCAAAAAAAGGGTGCCACGTGGAACTACTGGAAAGGTGACACTTGGCCTGTATGACACTGACGTGGTAGGCCCTCATGGCACCACATGGTAGGATGCAAATGATGCGGAAGGTTGTAGGTGTTCAGTTGGGATCCCAGTGGTAGATGCATGGACCTATCAAATGTTGACATGTGGCATGCCACTTTCATAGTTGGACAAAGGTGGACCACTGAGAGGACAACACATGGAATTCTCCCATTGGTTGGTTATGGATAAGGTTGATGCAGAAGGTTGTAGGTGTTGAGTTGGGATCCCAGTGGTAGATGCATGGACCTATCAAATGTTGACATGTGGCATGCCACTTTCATAGTTGGACAAAGGTGGACCAATGAGAGGACGACACATGGAATTCTCCCATTGGTTGGTTATGGATAAGGTTGATTAAATTTTTTGGTGGTTATGGATAAGGTTGATTAAATTTTTTGGTGGCATGCCACTTTCATAGTTGGACAAAGGTGGACCAATGATTAAATTTTTTGGTGGCATGCCACTTTCATAGTTGGACAAAGGTGGACCAATGAGAGGACGACACATGGAATTATCCCATTGGTTGGTTATGGAAAGGTTGATTAAATTTTTTGGTGAGATTTAGGGATGGAACTCACAAACTCTTCCATCCAACTCCAACGCCTTTGCCATCACATTGCACGGTTGTTGCTTAATTATATGTTGGAATATATTTATTTATGCTTAATTATGATAATGGTTGGAAAATGGGTCAAAGGGTGGACCCACCCCCAACGGATGGTTATATAATACATGCCAACATACTACAAAAGGCGCGGACCCTGCGGGTTTGGCCGTAGGACCTCCACTCCACCATTGCCACAATTTCCCAACATGACAATAATATATAGTTTTTAACTTGGACTTTGGATTATATACCCAAAACAAGGCGCTTCCATGGAATTAAAACTCAATAGACTCCATATATATCATATGTTTTTTATTACGATATATAGTATTGGATATGACCATATATTATATAGTTAACTCGATATTTCTTTAACTATTATTATATTATATGGTTGTTTTGTTCCAGAATAAGGTATTATATGGTTGTTACCATATATTTTATTATCCAAAATATGTTAACCATATCTTTTAATTTGGGATCAAATGTTTTCATATCCCATTACATTTGGAGTTTGGTTATGAACCGTTTGGTATATAATCAAGGGTGTTTTTCCATGTGGTAGAGGAATTCTTGGAGGAATTCTTAAGGATAATTCTTGGTAGATGTTTTGGGAATTTTTGTAAAGCTTATTTATTCTTATTAAAGTGGGGGAGATTTTGAAGAAGATTAGTGAAGCTTATTTGGCAACATTTCCAAGGCCTTATTATACTTGGTGAAATATTGTATTTTGGTGCATCCAACATTTTGACCACATAATAAGATTGGTCATCATTGGAGAGTGGGCCCAGAGATGTAGTCCATGTCAAATGAACTCCATTATCAAGTTTGGTTTATGTCTTTTATATGCTTTGAATTTTTCTTTGTCGTAATGAAGGGAAGAAGAATGGAAATATGTGGGCCTTTTGCGATGGGGTGATTCACTGGAAAATTTCTCGTTTTATTTCATTAATGTAAATTTGAGCATGAGACACTCAGGAGTGAGGGGGGTTTTGTATTTTATTTTCGGGGATGATAAAGGTGCGAGGATGCTATAGTGACAAGCTGATGAATTTTTATTTTAGAGCACTCTAATAAAATAATATTTGTTGAAAATAATCCAAGAAGATGCAAAAGAAACTTAACATGACAAAACTTCAGATGAACGATCAGATGAGAATGTCTTTTGCAAAACTAAACATGGATATGAAGAGGAATTCACTCTTGACTTGATAGTTGAGATGAAATAGGATAGTGACATAGTTAAGGGTGTTCTCCTCTAACTTCATGTTCAGACACTTCGGAATCATGCTGATGTTGGACATCAACACTCTCATTCAAGGATACTTTAACTCTAGTCTTGACCAATTTCACTAAGAAGGCCTTGATCATTGGTTATGATTTTGATAGTATTTACTTTGTTATTTAAGTTAATAATGTTGGAAAACTAGTTTTGATCTACCAAACTAGGATTTATACAATATTTATAGCATTTCAAATTCCAATCTTATTTCAGATGTTATATTTAAACTTCATCTAGATGTAATATTTAATATTGTATATTTGTAGATAATATAAAGGGTTCACTAATTAGCCAGTGTTATACCACATGAGTTCATAAAATTATAAAATCCAAATGAAATATATTGATCCATATATATGGGCATGTGCTATTTTTAATGTATTAAATATATAGATATTTTGGGCTTTGTGTTTGTTAAAATTAGGTATTAGGGGCTTATAATATCCAATTAGTGTTGCTACATCACAGGTCATAGAATCACACATCCTACAAAATAATATTAATTTGATTGAATTTTTTATTTATGTTCCAATAGTTAATCCCAATCTCCTTCATATATTCACAATCGGAAGTAAATCCAACTTCAATGAAGAGATTGAGATGAGAGGCATGGCTTTAATTTTAAAATGATTCATTTTAATTATTTTTTAAAAATGCTCAATTTTATTCTAAGTCTTAGAAGGTGTGAGCTCACTCATTCAAGTGTGTGATCACCTTCAATGTTTTCTTAAATATAATTATGATAATCTCGGCCTTATCGTTAGTAATAATAAGCTCCATAATTCTTTATAATAGAATTGTAATGTACCCACCTGCTGACCCAATGCAAGGAAGGGAACATGGCACTAAAATCTGGGCATTTCATAAGACTCAACCCACTAATTAGAATCATAAGAATTTAAACATTGGTGTGTAGATACAATTAGGCAATATGCACAACGGAATTTAAATCTAATCCACACACACAATTCATGCCCATCGAGCATATCAAAACAATCATCAAATTGATGCATTGCAGAAGTAAATACATAGACATAAAACACTTAACTTCATTGTGCAATTGTCCCAAGCAACTAGCTATGTCGTTGCAACGTTCCACCCAGCCATAGGCTCTTCGACAGCTTATACTGAGTCCATCCGAAGGCCACCCCCGAGCTGGGCATGATTCTCACAAAGAAAAAGGGAAACAAGCTCATTCACAGCCAATTAATCATTCCATCTGAGCCAAGCCAGTCCATAGCTAGGTTTATCAGGCTACCATTGAACCCTTGGTGCTTACTCTCAAGCTCAATCCAAAGAAATGAATACCCATACCCAAACCCAACATATTCGTTTCTCACACAGCAGGCACAAACATTGGGCATAGATACACATTTCCAGCAATGGAATTCACAAACAAGAAGGCCATAGATTTTCCCCAAATCGTGGTTCACCCAAAACGAGCTGTGGGAAGGGAAATGCATCGAAAGGGAGGAAAAGCATTTTCTCCCCAACTCTCTCAGCATTTAACAACAAAAATCGATCTCTATGGAACCCCCGTTCCATTCCTCTTCTTCCCCAATGTTATACAACACAAAAACGCCCTTTTCTACTGGGAGAAATGAAGGAAAACACAACCAACATGCCTGGAAAACGCCCAGGTACCTCTAAACTCGTGAAGGAGAAGGAATGATCATGGATCATGGCTTGGGGGAGAAATTCATGACTCTTTTCCTTGCCCAAGGAGACAAACACGTTTTTCCATAAAGGGTGGCTTTCCCATACCCGAATTTGGACAGCCATACCTCTCCATTCCCAAGGCATTAACTACCTCAACCAACTCTTGGGAGAAATCAATGGTTGGGTACAAAAGTCAACATGGGTAGTTGAGGGTTTGATGGGTTCTCTCATTGGCACTTGGCTTGACTTGATTGGCTCAAGGGTTTGAATGTTTTCCCTCCCAATTCCTTGTGAAATCATGCCCCCATCTCTTTGTTGCATTGCATAGCTAGTTGTGGGTATTTTTATTAAAATGCATATTACATGATATTTGAATTTACAATGTGCATTGCTAGCACGCAAACCATATGCATCACTAAATCGATGGCGAGGCCTTGGCCTTGAGCTCCTCACCATGATTTCATAACAATATTACATCATTTATAATGTTAATGCCATGGGATCAAACTCGGGACATTACAAGAATAAGGAGAATGAGTTCCACCATGTTAATACCATCACCATATTAATGCAATCACATTTTTAGTATTATAAAAAGGGTGGAAGGAAAATACTATCACCATATTAATACAATCACATTTTTAGTATTCTAGAAAGGGTGGGAGGAAAATAAAACTCTTCTTTACACCAATATTACAATTAATACACATTCACATATGGTTATAGCACCTTCAAGTTAAAAAAAGAAACAACATAGGTCATCTTCTTACTTTTGTCTCCATAATCATTAGTGCTAAAGAGTGACAAGGTGATTGGTTATAGCTTAAATCCAACTTTTTTTAGAGCCCTTATATAATGTCCTTAAGCCAAAGCCAATGAGTATTTTTTCTTTAAAAGTACAACTGAAATATTTTTTTAAAATAACATCAATCATGAGTGGTCAATAATGGAATGGGTCATCCTCGTTTTTGCATGAATAATCCTTAACTTGAAATCTGTGCTCTAAAACACCTAGAAGTATCAAATTTTCCTGAAGTAATAGTATAAGAAACTCTCATAATTTTTAATAACCTTAATATAATATTAATTAACAGATCTATCCAAAAGGGAAACTGCCTAAGTATCAAGGTTCAACTTCCCTTGAGACAGGGATAAAGCCCGATACTTAGCTCCCTCTTAACCCCATTGCCTAAGTATCAAGGTTCAACTTCCCTTGAGACAGGGATAAAGCCCGAAACTTAGCTCTCTCTCAACCCCATTTCGATATCACAACACTTACCATAACTAATCAAACCATGCATAGCTTAGAACTATACTTATTCTACTAGCTGGGTCAAATGCATATGCAATATACTTAATCTAGTACGGTAAAATGCATACGCAAAATATCGCGGGATCCAAGGAGTGTTATCGTCTCATTCTCTGCCACCACCAGCCGGACCTGTCACCCCTCTGCCATTCTGAGTTCCTTCTCTCTTCCTTTACACTAATTTAATACAGAGCCATCCACAGATTCCACACAGAGCAGACAGCACAGCCGAGCCCACCCTAGCACAGTCAAGGCCATGGAACCTAAAACTGTCTACATGGTGATGATGGAATATGATCCAGAATACGAGCGTCTCAGGGCTCACGGGTATCGTTGATCATATCTTACGCTCCTTCCATGTAAATTAATTCAAGGACTTCATATAGTTTTGAAATCTTTGAAATCTCAGGTTTAACTGTACTTTATATTAAAAATAAAAAGAGAGGAGTGATGGCTTGTTAGTTTATTTGTACATGCAGAAAAGCTGCAAGCGAGCTTGATATGTATGTGAGCAACAAGCATGACATGGTACTGCAGAAAGCACTGGACGCAGGGACTTACAAAAAGCATTTCTCTTGGGTTATTGTGGATGGTTTCGCCGCTGAGATCACATCTGACCAGGTGCTGTATACACATTATTTTCTTACATCACCCATTTCTTCTGTTCGTTTCTTTATTCCGTATGACCCAGGCAGGCAGCTGTTTATCTAATATTGGACTAACCTGGCCCTTCTAATATCTGTGGGGTGGAAATTTCAATCGGTAGGCGGAGATGCTGAGATCTGCAGATGGAGTAAGGGCTGTTGAGAAGGATCAGGAAATCGGCCTCTGAAACTAGTGCCGGCGTCTGCACAGTCCCTTCAGCTAATTTGTTTCTTTTCGTATGCAGTTTTGGGCGTCTTTTGTTTCAGTTCAATCTAGGATTGCTTGATATTCGATCAGTATTCCAGATATCTTCCCATCAAAATGCCAATGACCAGCTCAGACTCAAGAGAGCTGAGGACACTTATCTGTTGTGATCTATTTTAGCAGTGCAGTAACTATTGTACGGGGTAGTTGATATTATACAGTAATTCTATGAGCATTCCATGATTGTAACTTTATTTTCAAGTAACTGTAATCATTGAATTTAAAGAAACAATAGCAGCAAATGAAATGCTCAAAATCCGTTTTAGGAGTCGAACGTTCTGCGCATGGGACAAATCTCGTATCTCTTATTTGAAACAAAGATAGTTACACATAACATAACAACACATTTTCAGGTCATTTTTTTTTTCTATTTTTTTCTTCCATATTTTACAAGAATATAACTAACAACAACTACATTTTTAATTGTGATTGATATTCATAAATGGACTTATATCAACCATAACCACATATTTAAAAATAGTTTATTTTTAAGGTTTACTGATTACAGAACCAATTCATTTCTAACATTAAAATAAGCATAGGTTTAGCAAGAAAACACACTGCAACCAAATCACAAGCTACTGTCTAAGAAGTCTAACAGCAATCTTAAAGCTGACTAACAGTGAAATTCCTCTTGGAGGAGGCTAAAAGCCGACTTTAAAGCTCATTAACAGTAAAGGCTTATCGACATGTGTATAAGCTACCGACCATAACTCTCACACCACTTATTTTTATTATAATTAGGGTTTGAGCGCATTCTTTTCATAAAAACTAAGTTGCAGCGAACTCACAAACCACTGACCAGTGCCGAAGAAATTGAATGGGCAAACGTGATATTGGCTAACAGTGTCATTATTAATAAATTCCGTTCTGGAACAAAGACAGTTACGTAACGTTATAATAAGGAATGCTCACACGACCTTTTTTACCATTTTTACAACGCTCACTTTTACGGTCGGCAGAGTATAGAAATATTTTCGAATTGACAACGCCGCAGCCAACTTACAAGCTATTTTCTAGACAGTCTATCAAGAAACTTAAAGCTGCTTAACAGTCACAAGCTACTATCCAAGGAATCTAATAGCAGACTTAAAAGTCTAGGACGTCTAACAAGAGACTTAAAGCTGACTAACAGTCACAAGCTACAAAGTCAAATCGTGGGTAACTTATCAAACTCGACAAGGACATTATTGGCTTTTAACTTTGTGATGTGTTGTGGCACATGGTATTTCTGTAATAAGGATTGATAACGATTTCACTCCTGATCATATGTCTCGTTTTCTGGAAATGTTTATGTGAAAATGAAGAACTCGCAATCAGTAGCAAGCTATTCTTTTTTAGATAAAAAACTAGGCCATTTAACTTAACTATTACTCATTTTTTAAAGGAATTAAACAACTAAAAATGAATAAATACTTTAATCTCCAAGCTATTGATTTATTTATGTTGATAAACGATTCAGTGGTAAGCTATTCTTTAGATATAAAATTTGGGCCATAACCTAACACTTCAGCATTTTATAAAGGAATTAAAGAATTAAAAGAGATGAATAATTACTTCTAATCCAGAAACTATTTGATTGATTTATGTTTATAAAGGATTCATACATACGTTTGAAGATATGTGAAAATATAAATTATCTAAATACACATATATTTTCCATTGTAGTACTGTAGAAATACATACTTCCAATTTTGTGTTGTGATCAAGAGGATGAAACTTTTCCAAAATACTTACAATTTCCTTACAGATACATCTTCACTTAACCAAGATTGTGTCCAAGTTAGCTTTTTGTTTAAGGGGATCAAATCTTTGCTCACGAGAAATCTTCCTTGAAACCAATTGTCTTTTACAATCTCGCCATAATCTGGAGTTCACCTGTAATGTATTCTTCTTACTATCACAAAATATCTTGGAAAATATTTCAGTTTATTTCCGATGTTTATCCATTTATTTTTTGAAGTGTTAGATTCTTCATTTTATTTATTACTATGGAAAAATTATATAATGTTTGTTGTGAAAACTTTAGGGTAAGTAACCAATAAGTCTGGATGAACTTATGATCTTTATTTACAATAATTTCTTCATATCAAACAATCCTCAGTTAAACTACACCCTTACTAACTACACCCTTACCAACCCAATGAAACACAGATTATTGATCTAAATTAGCAAAAAAGATCATCTAAGTTAATGAAAGAACACTCATTCCTACCCATTGGCTCTGAATTGATATGAAGCTGGGATCCATTCCTTTGGAGTTTACAAATCAAGGCTTGGTAGTAGGGAAGAGAATTAAGTACCAACAGGAGGACACACATGGTTCCGATTTTTGGAGTTTACAAATCAAGGCTTGGTAGTAGGGAAGAAAATTTAGTACCAACAGGAGGACACACATGGTTCCGACTTTTGTAGGATTGAAATGGACCCTAGAATATCCAACCTAAAGAATCCAGAGAGAATTTAACAGTGAGTTACAAAATGAACAAGATGAAGATGAAATCTATCAAGGAGGCCCTTAGAGAAGGAATGGCCTGGCAAAAGACGTTAGCAACATGCATGACATGGTACTGCAGAAAACACTGGTGACAATGACTTATAAAAATATTTTCTCCTGGTTTAGTGATCTGGATGGCTTCGCCTTTGAGATCACATCTGACCAGGTGCTCTAAATACAATATTTCCTTCCATGGCCCATTTGTTATTTTTGGTTGTTTAATTTCCGTCCGATCCAGGCATCTGTTTATCTATTCTACGGACCTGGCTCTTTTAATATATGTGGGTGGAAATTTCAGTGGGTAGGCGGAAATGCTGAGATCTCTAGATGGAATAAGGGCCGTTGAGAAGGATCCAGAAATCGGCCTCTGAAACTATTGCTAGCCTCTGCACATATCCCATTGGCTAATTTGTTGCTTTTCGTATTATTGTGCAGCAGATAGAGAGGCTGCCAGCTTTGGGTGTCTGTCTGTTTCAGTTCAAAGTAGGATTTGTTTGATATTCGATCAATATTTCAGCTATCTTCTCATCAAAATGCTAATTACGAGCTAAGACTTACTAGCTGGAGACACGTCTATTTTAGCAGTGCAGTAACTCGCCAGCAAGGTAATAAATATTATAGACTAATTCTTTAGTTTTATAAATTAAGGTACAATCAATTTGCAAGCAACAGTGATCATTGAATTTAAAGAAAAAGTAACAGCATCATTTGAGCTTTTCTTCAGTGCTAACTCACCTCTAGTTTCCTCAACTTCGTCTATATTAGGAGAGGAACGTTCTGCGCATGGGACAAATCTCGCACTGAAACAAATTACAGACAGTTACATGACATAATAATAACCATTATCACGCCACATGCATGTTTTTTACTATTTTCACTCTCCGAATCCCACAAAATGTTATGGGACGGCTCAAGTTTCAGGTCGACAGAATATAGAACCCATTCACTTCTAGAAGCAGCAGATTACAGAACGGATTTATAGAAAAACATCACGGAAACCAACTGACAAAGCTATTGTCTAAGAAGTTTAACAGCAGAATAGCAGACTTAAAGCTGACGGCCAACAGTCGAGACTCACAAACTACTGTCCAATGAGTGTAATAGCAGACTTAAAGCTGACCGACAGTCGAGACTGATCCACATGTGTAGCATAACTCTCACACCATTCATTTTCATAATAAGTAGCTGTGTCTGCGCACATTTTCTTCTGAATTGGAGCCAACTCGCAACCACTGCCCAAGAAATTGAACGGTGAGGGCAGATGGACAAGTGTATTTAGGAGCCATATTTCTCCCTCCACTTATTTTTATAGCAGGTACTGTCTGTGCACACTTTCCTCGTAGACTCAGTACTGATAAAGTAGAATCGTGCTTTTATTGAACTCGACGAGGACAATAAAAGAGAGATTAATACGTACAGTTCAGCAATTTTCTTTTTTTTTATATGAATTAAAGAAAATGGAAAGGATGATAAAATTGCTTGTTAATGTCATGCTCGTGGACTTATATGATAAAATTGCTGGTTAGTCTCGAAGCTATTGGATTTATCTATTTTTTATAAATGATTCATAATAAGTTTGAAGATACTTGGTAATATAAGAATTACCTTCGGCACACTGTTACATGCAACCAACAACTTAGTATGCATGAGATTGACTGAGATGTAGGGGAGGGACTCCTAATGTTGTGCTGGGACTAGTAGTGGTCATCCTTCTCCTTACATTAACTACTCAAATATTGAACATTCCGAGCTTAAAAAAAAATCATAAAATTTCATATTTATGCATAAATAGATATTATATCAAGTCCAAAAAGCATTTAATAGGTGATTAGAACTCCAGTTAGTCCATTTAATGCCAACATTACAAACCATCAAGTCTAATTGAGAACAAACTCTGTCTTACTATTAATATCAAATCTAACATCAAAAGAGCCTATCATGCTTAATCTACTAAGTACACCCTGGGAATCGCATCATCTCTCATAAACCACAACTCGAGAAGCAACCATCAAACAGCAGGATGCAATGTTCCATCACCCATTATCACTTGCACACTGCAAGTGGAATTGGGGTCAGCATCTGGTCCAGAATTAATCAACAACTCACACATGCAACCTCAATAAATGACACCCACCCACTGAAAAAATCAAATCATCCATTAAACTCTTAAATCAGCAAAACAGAATTCGCTGCCCAAAATCAAATCAAGCATTAAACTCAGCCAAAGCACATGGATCAGCAAAAACATGCATTAATCGAATTCCCAGCTCCCAGAATCAAATCATCCATTAAACACACTAAGAGCACATGGATCATGCAAATAGAAATCTCTAGCCATTGGATCGGTGCCAAATCAATCCCAGCCTCCCATTCCCAGAATTAACATTGCAATCCATGTCAATTCCCCTAAGTAATCATTTTCAACATAAAAAAACTATAAACCAACCTCTAAGTTGCACACAATTGAATCCATTTGCATTCCTTGGATTCATCTATCATTCAAGCAGTGCATTTATCATATATCATCCATGACTCAACCATTCAAGCAGTGCGTTTATCCCCTATCAAACTGTTATTCCTACAAACTGTTCATCTATCAACCAGGACTCAACCATTCATCAACAACCCAACAGTGTGTGCACAGTGTTTCAGGTATTGACAGTCACTTATTTCATGTATCCATTCAATTAACCATCTAAGTTTTCACATATCCATCAACTATCCATTTCACAGATCCATTCTATTGTGTGCCTAAATAAATATGTAGCCGTGGACAAAATGGATTTTTGTTTTCTGTTTGGAAGAAAGTCTATTGGTGTGATTAAAAGGGTTTTCAAATACCATTGAAATCCGTTCAAATTCATATCATTGTTCAGATTTGCGTGATCGCATCTCTCTCCTTGCATAGCAGATTAGATTTCCTTGACAATCAAATTAAAAATTTTAATATGTCATTTATGATTACCGAATTGGATTATGAAAATGTTAGAAATAATGTAGAAATGAGTTGACAATTGTTTGTTATTGAAATTATGATAAGTTATTATTGGATTTTAGTGACCATTAATTCTAGGTTGTATTAACTATTTTCAGAGATCTAAATCCACTCTTTTAGAGTCTAAAAAAATTATTCCTGATCATGATCCATTGTCTCAAATCCACTGATATGCTCAAACACTGCGTGCACACTGATTGATTGTATCAAAAAACTATTCCTGATCAACCAAGACTCAACCATTCATCAACAGTGCATCAGTGTATGCACACTATTTCAGGTATTGACAGTCCATTCTAGTCACATATCCATTCTATTAACTAGTTTAGCGTTACTACTCACAGGTTGACCATTGTAGAAGGATATACAATACTCACAGGTTAATTGAATGGATATAATACCCTATTAAACGTTATATGTATGAATTGTGCAGATTCTCGTAGCCATGCCAAGAGTCAATATTGCACCTCGTACAAGACAAGGAAGCAGGCTACCCGGGGTACCCAGCTAGAATGCACATCATCGGATGAGGAAAGGGCCTATGTTTCAAATGATAACATTGATACAACAAATTCTGAGAATGGTCCCGAGGAAGAGGTAGATGGTGTGGTTCCACCATCAACGACAGTTCCATCACCACCCATAGTGCTAGCATCACCCATATTGCCACCATCTTCCATAATGCAAGGTTCCATTTCAACAAAGAAAATCAGTGCAATTAGAGGATGGACAAAAGAAGACATGCTGACTGCAATTGACGATGTCGAATTCAAGGGGTTTTCACTTAGAGCAGCGGCCAAAAAATATGGGATTGCACCCACGTCAATCCATTACTGGATAAATGTCATACCCTTACCAAGAGGAGAGGTCCTCTTATAGTCATGACTCAACACGAGGAGGAGGAGGTGGTGTGGTGTAAGGAGATGGCCGAATCGGGACATGGGCTATAGTTGATACAACTGAAATCAACTGTTGCTCAAATCTGTCAAGGGAGGCCAAACCCATTCAAAGATGAGTTTCCAGGTAAGTCATGGTGGGCTGGTATCAAAAAATGGCATCCATAGCTAGTGCCACGAACTACAGAGGGCCTGGATAGAGACAGGGCATTGAATCTATGCCCCACAGTTGTGTCCAAGTTCCATGACACTCTTTCTTCTGAATATGAGAAACACTCTTACGCTCCATACCATATTTGGAACTGCAACGAGATAGGGTTACAGGCACGAAGGAATTATGGCATGCGAGTCATTGCAAAGAGAGGGAGCCGGAATGTGCCAAATATTCTGCCCAAGAGCAAGGAGTGGATAACCATTCTATCATGTGTGAATGTAATTGGTATGGCAATCCCGGGATTTTATTTGTTCAAGGGAAAAACTCGGCCCTGCAAAACTATATCCAAAACTGTGAACCTGGAGCGTGCATGGCTGCACATCCCCATGCATGGATGACTAAAGAAATTTTCCTGAATTGGCTTTTCCACTTTGCACCATCCGTACCAGGCGGTGTCTCCCCTAAAAACAGACAACTTTTGGTTTTAGATGGCCATGGCAGCCACATCGTTGTGCAAACCATTGAGGAGGCAAACATGTTGGGCATTGACTTGTGAACACTTCCTGCTCACACCACTCACAGGCTGCAGCCACTGGATGTGAGTGTTTTTGGGCCTTTCAAGAATTTTTTCAGGTCGAAACGTGTTGCATGGATGGCGAAGAACCCAAGGGTAGAGGTAAAGAGGTTTGAGTTAACTGAGCTTGCAAAGGGCCAACTTGACACTCGCTGATAGTGTTGGCAAATGGACAAATGTATTTACCTATCATAACTCCCACGCCACTTTTTTTTTTCTGACCAGCAGTTCTTCATATAATCTGGGCTTACAAAGTAAATCGTGGGTTTATATAACTCGACAAGGACAATAAAGGCTTTAACTTTGTGATGTGTTCGAATTAAAACTTCCATTGTTCCAAAACTGATATATTGGAACCTGGTATTTCTGTAATAAGGATTGATAACGAATTCATTCCTGATTTCTTTCGATTTTTTGAAGCTTTTATATGAAAATGAAGAATTCGTAATCGGTAGTGAGCTATTCTGTTTAAATAAATAAGCGAGGGCCATAACCTAACTTTTACTCATTTTTAAAGGAATTAAAGAATTAAAAATATGAATAATTATTTTTAAGCTTCAAACTATTGGATTTATTTATGTTTATAAAGGCTTGAGTGGTACGCTATTCTTTTTACATTTAAAAAATCGTTCCATAACCTCACTCTTTCGCATTTCTTAAGCAATTAAAGAAATTAAAAATTTGAATAATTACTTTTAATCCCCAAACTATTGGATTCATGTGAGTTTATAAAGGATTCATTCATACGTTACGTTTGAATATGGAAATATAAAGTATGTAAGTACACCGTACTGTAGAACTACATACTTCCAGTTTTGTCATGTCATCAAGAGGATTAAACGTTTCCAAACTACTAGCAATTTCTTTAAATATATCTTCACTTAAATTCAATAAGGGGAAGATGAAATCTATCAAGGAGGCCCTTAGAGAAGGTCGTCCGGAACATGCATGATAGGGTACTGGAGAAGACACTAAAGACATTGACTTATAAAAATCTTTTCTCCTGGTTTAGACTGGATGGCTTCGCCGCTGAGATTACATCTCGCCAGGTGCTCTAAATACAGTATTTCTTTCCACGGCCCATTTCTTCGGTTTGGTTGTTTAATTTCTGTCCGATCTGTGGGTGGAAATTTCAGTGGGTAAGCGGAAATGCTGAGATCTGTATATGGAATAAGGGCTGTTGAGAAGGATCCCGAAATCGGCCTCTGAAACTATTGCTAGCCTCTGCACAAATCCCATTAGCTAATTTGTTGTTTTTCGTATTATTGTGCGGCAGATAGAGAGGCTGCCAGTTTTGGGTATCTGTCTGTTTCAGTTCGACCTAGGATTGTTTGATATTAGAGCAATATTAGATCAAAATGCTAATTACCAGCTAAGACTTACTAGCTGGAGACACGTCTATTTTAGCAGTGAGCGATGTAATAAATATTATAGACTATTTTGATAGTTTTATAAATTAAGTTACAATCAATTTGCAAGCAACAGTAATCATAGAAATTAAAGAAAAGTAACAGCATCATTTGAGCTTTTCGTCAGTGCTAACTCAGCTCAACGTCGTGTGTATTAGGAGATGAACGTTCTGCGCATGGGACAAATGTCGTACTGAAACAAATTACAGACAGTTACATGACATAATAATAAGCCACTGCCACGCCAGATGACAGAAACCAACTCATGAGAAAGCAATTTTCTAAGAAGTTTAACAGCGGACTTAAGTTGACTAATAGTCACAAGCTACTCTCCAAGGAGTGTAATAGCTGACCGAGAGTCGAGGCTAATCCACATGTGGAGCATAACTCTCACACCATTCATTTTCATAATAAGTAGCTGTGTCTGCGCACATTTTCTTCTGAATTGGAGCCAACTCGCAACCACTGCCCAAGAAATTGAACGGTGAGGGCAGATGGACAAGTGTAGCTACGAACCATATTTCTTCCTCCGCTTATTTTTATAGCAGGTACTGTCTGTGCACACTTTCCTCATTGAATGACTACTTATAAAGTAGAATCGTGCTTTTATTGAACTCGACGAGGACAATAAAAGAAAGATTAATACGTACAGTTCAGCAATTTTCTTCTTTTTATATGAATTAAAGAAAATGGAAAGGATGATAAAATTGCTTGTTAATGTCATGCTCCTGGACTTATATGATAAAATGCTGGTTAGTCTGGAAGCTATTGGATTTATTTATTTTTATAAATGATTTATAATAAGTTTGAAGATACTTGGTAATATAAGAATTACGTTAGGCACAATGTTACACGCAACCAACAACTTAGTATGCATGAGATTGATTGAGATGTATAAGTTCCTTATAAATTAAAATGGAAATTAGAAGAAAAAATGAAAACTTATAAATGGATAGATAAAAAGACAAAATTATATATATATATAAAAGTGATAATAAAAAATAATTTAATGGAGTTATTTGCATCATGAGATTGAATGAAATGTATAAGTATTTTATAAAATAAAATTAAAAATAAAAATAAATAAAAATGAATATTGAAGAAGGATTTAAGGTGTAAATTATTTAACTTTAAATCTTTTAAATACATATAAAAAATTGCATCTCAATAATGTGTATCCTTTTAAATAATTGATAAGTCTAGGTTTAAGATGGATTTATGCTCATAAAAATATAATTTTAAGGTCACTTCATCACACATCAAATTGGTATATAAAATCTCATTCATGTCATGTCATTGTAAGTCTTTATAGAGTAGAGCTCAAGGCAAAGGCCCTACTAGTGAATGTTATGTATGTGTAATATATTTAAACCTGGAAATTTAGAGAAAAGGAAGAAAAACACAAGATACAATATAGATAAAATAGATAGCTATGTTCACTTGCCTTCCAATGGGGCAACCTCCTAGAACAAAGCTCTAATTACAATGACAATTCTTAACCAAACATTACATAGATTACTACTCTATATATTGTGTTTCAATAGCTAAAGCTCAAACTACTTCTCTCCCTATTAAAAAGGTTCAACCACCTAGGGACCATTATTCAATAAAGAGGGTCCTTTTACATTAAGTCACTTTTCACTAACTATCTAGTGGGCCTTATGACCTTGTACATTGATGGTGTAAGGGGTTTAGGGTAGGACTCTAACATGCCATTCCCCTTTAAAAGCAATGTTGTACTCAATACTAGAGATGGAGAAATTGCTGCAAAATGGCTCACGATTCTCGATTAGCATCTTCTAGTGAGGTATCCTTCCATTGAATAAAAAATTCCTAGATAGTTCACTAATGTAGCTAACGTTCCTTGGTATCCAAAACTCCTTTTGGTTGTATCCAAATGGAGCCTTCTTCATCTAGTTCTGGTTATGTACATTAAACTCGACAATTCTAACCCACAACCTTCTATTTACCTTCTTCAAATAGGACACATGAAATACTAGGTAGAGCTTCAAGTATGTTGGGAGCGCTATTTTGTAGGCCACTTACCCATTGTGTTGAACAATTTGATATGGGTTGTAAATATTTGGTGCAAGCTTCTGATGGGATTTAACTTTGAGATAAGTTTTCTTATAAGGTTGAAGCTAAAGGAAAACATGGCCGCCTTCTATAAATGAGCGCTCTAAGTGGTGCTCTTCTGTATATTGCTTCATGTGATTTTGAACCATTGCCAAATTTTTCTTAAGTGCGCAAAGAGTGACATCATGATTACGAAGCACATTATCGACTACATGTACTCTAGAAGTACAAGGTAGATAAAAAACTATGGAGGGCAGTTGTTGGCAATAGAGCGCTTCATATAGTGTCATTTTTGTAGCCTCGTGATAACCACTATACCCACTAGCACTTCTTTTCAAATGCAAAACATCACATTTAGGTTTCAAGATACATGTTAACTCATTTTGTTTGGCCATCTATTTGGGGGTGATAAGATGTGTTGATTTGCAAATGGGTGCCTTGTAGTTTAAAAAATTCTTGCCAATTTTGCTACTAAATGTGGGATCACGATCTGGCACAATGGAAATAGGCATGCCTTGGAGATTGAAAATATGGTCTATAAAATTTTTGGGAACCATTGCTATGGTAAATGGGTGGCATCTAGAGTGCAAAAAAATGACCATATTTAGAAAGTCGACCAACTACCACCATGATGACTAATTTGTTACCTACTTCAAGAAGATGTTATAGCACAAAATGACACTTCGATGTTTGTGATGATGTTTTGACACAACAACTATTGACAGGGGTTCATTGCACACTGTCATCAACAAACACCAACCCAAAATCCCTTACGCACATGCCCAAAAAGGTGTTAACCCTTCTACCAACACTCGTAGAGTGAATGAAGTCTCACCCGAGATGCACAAGGGGGCTGTAGGAACCAAGTTTCCGCAGTGGATTTTAGGACATGCATCAAACACAGTTTGCAACCACAAAAACCATAGATTATGCCATTCACACTATACTACCATTTCACTATTCGCAGATTCATCAACCACAGCATCAACATATTACAGATATTCGTATTAACATGATTTGATTACTTATTAGCATACACAATGATTACTAAACCCATAAAGAATTAAGCATCCCATTAGACATTTGCATCCATCATTAAACAGAAACAAAGACAGAGATAAAACCATAATCGAACATCTTCATGAATTCATTAAAACCTATGGAATGACCTTCGCAGAAACAGTCAATACATCATATTGCGGATACAAAACAGATCAAACCTCACAAATTCGATAGCTCCTTCCATCAACAGATCTTCACTTACATGCCATCCCCTTAGGCTTACAATCATTCTCCTATTTATACAAAAATACATGGTTACAAAACGGTCCACATGACCCTTATCTAACTAATTAACTACTTCCGCACTTCAGCGTTATCCACAAATGAACCTTTCTTCCGCGGATTCTTCTTTTCACAGCTGTCAGCTTCCGCACTTCCTGCGGACTAATCCCGTGTCAATAGGCCCCCATCACAAACTTGTGGATCGCCCTCTAGCCACCTTAGCTGGACACCACTGGTATTGCTCTCTATCGTCGCTATGGAAAACTTCTGAAGCCGTTCTTGGCATTTGGAGCTCGATGTCATATAATTCTCGAGCTCATCCTCCAGTCTCTTGAAACCTTGGTCATCTACCACGTCTGCACTTTCTCTGGCACTTCAGGCTTGCTGCGACCTGGGGACAAGTTTGTCATTGTTGTCAAATTGTGAAACATGCCACCTGCTCTAGCACATCTATTTCGCACATTTGCCAGTCCACTGCTAGAGCCAGTGGGCCTCCGCCCTTGGTGTTCTGGTGGTAAGGGAAACCCCGACCCTTCTAACTACTACCGCACTTTTAGACATCTCAAGTGAGACCTCCTCTCTGTTCCTTCCAAGTGTCCTTATTGCCTCCTTCACTGGTTGTTCGTGCACCATCCTCATTCTGGCTCTTAGCGCACCTGGGGTGTTTCTGCTCGAAATGAAGTGCACCATTGCAACTATCTCACTACCCTTTTCCATATATTCCTTGGGATTTCCTACTGAACTTCCTAACGTTCTATATCTAACCTATAGAATCGCATCAGAAAATGCACTATTTCCCCTCCTGAATTTCCTATACCTCGACTCGCGTTCTTCAACCTTAACGTCGGTATTTATTCTTGCTTCTTGACACTTGCTTATCATCTACAAAATATTATCCATAACTTAGTTGAATATTTCATCATATCCTTCCCTCGTCTTCAGGTGATGTCGATCCATAGTAATCATACTCGGATTTGAATCCCGCGTGCTAAACCGTGCGAAGCATTGACGAGCGACCTGGATGGCCATACTTCCCGCATGCTTCCCACTTTTTATCATCATTGTTTTTTTTTTCATTCTGCGTTTCTCAACCGCTATGTGCCTGATCATGGAAATAGGGTTTCAACCGATTCCGTTTACCAGCTTAGGAAACAACGTGCCATCTAAGCTCTTCAGTTGCACCGCACCTCCATCAATAACAAAATCGATAACATAGGGACCTAACCAATGCATCCATAACTTACCTGGATGCGTAGTGAATTTACTGTCATGTAGCAGAACTGTATCCCCATGCTGAAAGTGATTTTGTTTAATATGGCGATCATGCCAAGCCTTCTGTTGATCCTTTTCCACCTTCTAATGAAAGCCTGCGATGAACCTGTCTTCATCGAGCTGTACCAATTGGGCCAATCGTTCCTCTAGTCCTCCATCGTCGCTCATAACGGTGACAACTACAATCTGCAGACTAGGGACAATGTACTCCATCGGTATTACGGCTTCCTTCCTGTAGACAAGTTTGAACAGTGTCTGGCCAGTCAGGCGTTTGCAAGTTGTGCCATATGCCCACATTATCGCAGGGATCTTCAAATCCCAATCATCCCGATTGGTGTTGCATACCTTTGTGAGTGTATGCTCTAGGATTTTGTTAAATGATTCCACTGTTCCATTTTCTTGTGGATGGTAAGGAGTGCTCTTTCTATGTTGTATCTGAAATTCCTCTCTCATTGCTGTGATTTTTTTATTAACAAAATGGATCCCTTGGTCACTCATTAGTATTTTGGGGCACCCAAACCTAGTGACTACATTATCGAAGAGGAATCTGGCTGCTATTGCAGTGGAGAAATCATTTACTGGTGTTGCTTCGACCCATCGCGTCAAGTAGTCTGTTGTTGTAATTATGTAGCGCGACCCTATTCTTTTTCATGGTGGGCTGATGGGTCCCACAAAGTCAACTTCCCACTTGTCGAAATCCTGCAACATCAACTAAGGTACTAGTGGCATTTCATCCCTCCTTGATAGCTTCCCTATCTGTTGACATACATCCCATCTTTTAGCATAGTCCGCAGTATCCCCATGCATCGTCGACCACTATAATCCTGCTCGCAAAATCTTCCTTGCAGTGGCGCATCCTCCATAGTGGCCCCCAACGATCCCGTCATGAGCTTCCGCAAGAATTTTCTCATGTTCATGCGAAAAGACATATCTGTAAGTTTTAAACCTTAACAGTGAAATACAAACATATATTGATTCTTAATCATTAACAGAGAATACACAATGGAACACACATAACACTGAGATTTTCACCTGGAAACCCTTAACCGGGAAAAAACCAGCAAAACTTAGAGCCGCACAACTCCTTTTCATTATATGTTTATTTTAACCTTGTACAATACAAAAAATGGTATTCCGTAGCATCTAAAACCCTAATTCATTTACCCGAAATTAGGTTACAACCCTAATCCCTTTTACCGGGATTAGATAGAGTACAATGGGTCGAAAAACGCGAAAAAGCAAAAAGCAACCCAAAAACTTTTGTGCTCCGCAGCGACCATGTGAAGAGATATAACATACCCAACATTCTCCCACTTGTTGTTCTCTTCACATACAGGAGAAATTTATGACTTCAACAATTCATGGCAACAATGCCCATGTTCTCTTTACACCAAGAGAACTTCTGAGTACTCACAGACTTTGTCAAAGAGTCTGCAACATTTACCAAAGTGTCAACCTTCTCCAGCAACACATTGTTTTGTTCAACCATGTCTCCGACGAAATGGTATTGCACATCAATGTGCTTTGTCCTCGAGTGATAAGCAGGGTTCTTTGCTAGAAATATTGCACTTGAGCTATCACAGCCAATCTTTACTGCATTCTGAACAAAACGAATACCTGAACACAATCTTTGCAACCATACAGCTTCCTTACTTGCATGGGTAGCTGCCATGTATTCAGCTTTTGTAGTTGAGAGTGCAACTACAGCTTGTCTTCTACTCATCCAACTGATTGCTCCTCCAAATAGATTAAAAATGTAGCCACTTGTAGATCTTCTGTGATCAATATCTCCATCCCAGTCAGCATCAGCAAATCCTTTTATATCTATCTCTCTGTTTAGACCGGGTCTTACTTGGTAGCAGATTGCAAAATCTGTAGTGCCACACAAATACCTGAAGACCCTCTTTATTGTAGTCCAATGTTCCTTTCCTAGTTTTGACATCTATCTACTCAAAACTCCCACTGCATGGGCTATATCTGTTCTAGTACAGACCATGGCATACATCAGACTGCCAACTACACTAGCATAGGGAACATGAGACATGTCCTCTACCTCTTCTTGTGTCGCGGGACAATGTTCTGTAGATAACCTTACACCTACAGGAATGGGCACCTTCACTGGTTTGCTTTCCTGCATATTAAATCTCTTCAATATCGTTTCAACATATTTCCTCTGATTTAACCAGAGTTTCCTATTTTCACGATCTCTTTTTATTTCCATGCCCAAAATAAAATTTGCAGCACCGAGATCTTTCATGTCAAATTCAGATGACAGCTGATTTTTGACATCCTTGATGATTTCCTTGTTGTTTCCAATTAGCAACATATCATCAACATACAATATTACATAAATAAAATGATCACCAGTTAGCTTAAAATAAACATAGTGATCAGCTTTGCTTCTTGAGAAACCAAGTCCAAGTATATAAGTATCAAATTTTTGATACCACATTCTTGGAGATTGTTTCAATCCATAGAGAGATTTTTTCAGCTTACAGACCAGCTCCTTTCTTCCTTTCACCACAAACTGTTCTGGTTGCTTCTTATAGATCTCTTCATTAATATTTCCATGTAGGAAAGCCGTCTTTACATCCATCTGTTCTACTTCAAGATCAAAAGCAACAGAAATAGATAGAAGAAATCTAATAGAAGTCAATTTTGCAACAGGTGAAAAAATCTCACCAAAATCGATGCCCTCAATTTGGGAATATCCTTTCGCTACTAGTCAAGCCTTGTACTTATCCACTTTACCTGCTGCATTTAACTTCTTCTTGAATACCCATTTGATTCCAATAAGCTTTCTTCCTTCTGAAAACTCAACTAGATCCCATGCCTCATTTTTGTCCAAGGCATCCATTTCTTCTATCATGGCCTTCTTCCATAGTTTACTATCTACTGAATCCATTTCCTCTTTAGCAGTTCTAGGATCATCATCAGTAATAGATAACACAAAATTAGAACGAAAATCAGGGGGATTGTACCTTTCAACTTGCCTTCTTACTCGGTCAGATCTCCTCAATACCGGAGTCTGTGGATCAGCCTCTTCATCTGATTCAGACGATTCTGCCTCCTCATCTGATTCATACGAATCTAGTTCCTCAAAAGAGTCACCTCTTTCATCCTTGATATCAAAGTGTAGCTTCTATGAATCCTTTTCCTTTGGTACATCCTCAATCTTGGAAGTGCTTTCAACTTCTCTGAAGATCACATCTCGACTGTAAACTGTTTGCCTTTTTACTGGGTTCCACAGCTTGTAACCTTTCACTCCATCCTTGTAACCAATGAAGATACATTTTTCCGCTTTATTATCCAACTTGCTCATTTTCTCCTTTGGAACATGTACAAAAGCATCACACCCAAACACTCTGAGATGAGAGAGAGAGGGTTTCTTACCAGTCCAAACCTCATGAGGTGTCTTGTCAACCAACGCTGATGTGGGTGTCCTATTCACTAGGTAACACATAGTGTCAACAACTTCTGCCCAGAATTGTTGTGTTAGCCCTGCACCACTGAGCATACTCCTTGCCGATTCCATCAATGTCCTATTCATCCTTTCTGCAACCCCATTCTGTTGAGGTGTGTATGGAGTAGTCATTTTCCTTGCTATTCCACACGTTTTACAGAACTCCTCAAATTCACTTTCACAGAATTCTCCACCATTATCTGTTCTGAGTACTTTTATTTTCTTTTCAGTTTGATTCTCTACAAGAGCCTTAAATTCTTTGAATCTTTTAAAAACCTCATATTTCTTACGCAGGAAATAAATCCAAGTTTTCCTTGAGAAATCATCTATAAATGAAACATAATACACAGATTTACCAAGTGATGGAACAAGCACAGGTCCAAAAACATCACTGTGTATTAACTCTAAGATTCCTTTAGCTCTTACAACACCAGATGAGAATCTTACCCGATTCTGTTTACCATATAAGCAATGTTCACAGAAATCAAAATCTAATGTGAAATCAGACATGCCTTTAGCCATACTTTTACCTTGTAATAGTCGAAGACCCTTCTCTCCAATATGTCCCAGCCTTCGATGCCATAGCGATGTCTTCTCACTAGAGACAGCAAGGACTCTGTCTCCTTCATTTTTACCCTCAGGAACAATAGTACTGTTACATCCATTTTTGAAGGTGCTTCCCAAAAACTTTTATAGATTTCCAATCCGAACTCCCCTCATCAGCACCAGTGATTCTCTAACCATCTTGCATGTGTTCTTTTCAAATAAAGTTTTCACACCTGCATCATCCATTTTACTTACAGATATAAGGTTTCTAGCCAGCTTTGGAATGTGCAGAACCCCGGGAAGAGTTTTAACCCTTCCATCTTTGAGCAGTAGCTTGATCTTTCCTCGACCTATGATTTTCGCCACCAAGTTGTCTCCCAGAAATACATCTCCTCCATCATACTTTTCGTATTCTGAAAACCACTCCCTGTGAGGAGTCATATGATAAGACGCACCTGATTCAATCAACCACGAATCATGCTCTGCATGTGTACTTGAAGATGCCAGATACACATCTCCTCCTTCCTCTGTAGATTCTTTCCCATCTGCGGATGGAACATCATTAGGTCCTCTGTTTTTATCAGTATTTTTGGATTTACAATCCTTCTTGTAATGCCCATCTTTTCCGCACTTCCAGCATTTTCTTACAGAAGGTCCTGGAGAATTAGATCTCCCTCTAGATTTAGATCTACCACCTGAAGACTTATTTTTAGATCTGTCTCCAGGGTGACCTCTTACAAATAAGGCATCCTTGGTTGAACTATCTATGGATCTCCGCCTCATTTCCTCCAATTGTAGGGATGCAACCACATCATCGAAGTTTAGCGTGGTTGCATTACTCCCAATAGCTATAACCAGATTATCCCATGAATCTGGAAAAGAGCACAACAGACTAATACATTTTTCATCATTAGCAATTGTAATACCAACAGATGTCAACTGACTTACCAGAGTATTGAAGGCGTTTAGATGCTCTAACACAGAGTCTCCATCAGTCATCCTCAGAAGGTACAATTTCTTTCGCAGAAATAACTTATTTACCAGGGACTTTGACTGATACAGATTTCCCAGTTTATCCCATAGTTGCTTTGCACTGTCTTCTCCAGATACGTTCACCAATACCGAATCTGCGAGGCAAAGACGAATGGTGCTCCTTGCTTTTCTTTCCAACTTTTCCCATTCTTCTTTTACCGCACCAGTGGGCATGGTACCTGGATCTACAACGATCCATTGTTCTCTATCTACCAGAAGATCTTCCATTTTGAGCTTCCATAGCTCAAAGCTCTGGCCATTAAATTTTTCAATCTCGAATCTAGAATTGCTCGCCATTCTTTTAAAGAAAAAATAAATCATTGCTACAAAGCTCCCACTGAAACCAGGTTTATCACAAATCCAAGATCGAGCCAAACCCTTGGAAATAAAGGCGTCCCTCTGAACCCAAAAAATGCTCTGATACCAAATGTAAGTTTTAAACCTTAACAGTGAAATACAAACGTATATTGATTCTTAAGCATTAATAGAGAATACACAATGGCACACACATAACACTGATATTTTCACCTGGAAACCCTTAACCGGGAAAAAACCAGCAAAACTTAGAGCCGCACAGCTCCTTTTCATTATATGTTTATTTTAACCATGTATAATACAATAATTGGTATTCCGTAGCATCTAAAACCCTAATTCGTTTACCCGAAATTAGGTTACAACCCTAATCCCTTTTACCGGGATTAGATAGAGTACAATGGGTCGAAAAACGCAAAAAAGAAAAAAGCAACCCAAAAAATTTTACACTCCACAGCGACCATGTGAAGAGATATAATATACCCAACAATATCGATGCAGTATCTCATCTGGCCCCAATTTATACAATTGTCCTGCAATTAACTGAAAATATATGGCCCTTATGACTAGCTTCTTCTTTTGGTTGGTTGTGAAGCCTGTCGGTGCTTCCCCGGTTGCCAAAAACTGAATGACCTATTCATAATGGTCGTCGACCATGCCAACCCTGAATAAATGAGCATCCGACAACCCTTCGTCAACACTCCTTGGCTCTTCCCCTAACTCAATTCGTGACAAGTTATTTGGTCCTGCATCCAGTCGTCCTGGCTTTACAACTATCTCAAAATCAAATTCCTAGAATAGCAACAGCAAGCGACAGATCTTCCCCCCCCAACACAGGCTTGTTTACCAGGTATTTTGATGTTGAGTGATCGGTGAACATTTTAAAGTGGCCCCTGAGTAGTTAGTGTCGGAATTTATGTAAGGCGTACACCATCGCCAACCCTTCTCATTCTGTGGTTGTATAATTATTCTCCACAGTAGACCACTTCCTACTTGCGAAGGCTATCGGGTGGTCTATGTTTCCAAGATGACTCCTAATGTGACTGATGATGAATCGATGTGGACGTGGAACTCCTTTGTCCAATCTGGAAATGCCAATATAGGTGCAGAAACCATCCTTGCTTTTAATATGTCCAGACTATTATGGCACTCGTCCTTCCACTCAAACTTGGCATCCTTCTTCAACAAATTCTCCATTGGTGCTGTGATTGTTGCATACCCTCTGATAAAATTTCAGTAGTATCCTATGTGGCCTAGCGTGGCTCTCAATTTTTTAACTGTCATCGGTGGTGGGAGGTCGACAATAATGGAAATCTTCGCTACATCTACCAGCATTCCTTCCCTACAAACAATGTGCCCCAACAAGATCCCAAACGAAGCACCAAAGATGCACTTTTTCAGGTTCATTGAAATTTGGTACTATAGACATCATTCCAGCATTAGCCTTAGGTTTACGATGTGATCTTTGACCAACCCATATACTGTCAAATCGTCCATGTAGACGACAAGAAATTTATGAATGTATTCTTTGAACGCTGAAACTATTAGTCTTCAAAAAATTGTTGGAGCATTCTTCAATCCAAAAGGCATCATTGTATGCTGAAAGTAGCCCCATTCTATGAAAAATGTAGTCTTATGCTGGTCTTCCTTCGCGATTTTGATCTTGTGATAGCCTGAAAATCCATCCATAAATGAGTAGATCTCTTGACCTCCTACTTCCTCTAGCACCTCATCTATGAATGGTGTTGGGAACGGATCCTGTAAGCATGCATTGTTCAGTTTTCGCAAGTCAACACAAATCCAGACTTCACCAGTTTTCTTGTCCTAGACCACCATCGGGCTGATCCACTCAGATTCTTCTATGGGTTTTATGATGCCTGCTTCCAACATCCTTTCAATCTTAGCCTGCACTCTCTCCTTGTTCCTAGGATTCAACTGGTAGGGCCGCTGCTTGATGGGATTTGCATCGAGTTTCAGGGGAATATTCATCTTGCCTAAGTCCCTGGAAATTTCTTTCATCTCTGAGAATCTCGTTGGGAACAGATCCTAAAACTCATGCAGTAGATCCGTCATCTTTGCAATGGTGGACTCATCCCAATAATCCCCAATGCTTGCAAACTTCGGGTTCTCCTCTGACTCAATGTTTACTTTCTTGATCTTCAATGGTTGTTGGAATTTGTCAGAAGGAATTTCTGGTGCCTCGACACTACGACTAACTTCTGATTCCGGCACATGCATAGCCCTTGGATCGTCCTCACCATCTGGATCTCCTGTGATGTTATAGCACTCCATCATAATTTCTGGTGTTGTAGTCCATCGTAGTTCTAATGGTTTCTCTTTCGGTACTGCTTCAAATATCTTCTCGCGGATCACTTATAGCGCACTATGGATGAAGGGGTTCTCATCTGAGAAACAAAACATTTGGCTGAAGCCAAGTATTAGTTTCTCCCAAGAAGTCATTCCACGTCGCAGTTTTGCTGCGACATACCAACTTCGCGGTACTTCATCCAAAGTGTGAACGAATGCATGGACCCATTCTCCTTTTGCTCCTAGTCCCCATTTTCTTTGTCACTTAGCCAAATGTGCCTTTGCATCACTCCTACCATCAAAATTCCTTCCACTATATCCCTCTGTATTGTTGAACCTAGTGGTCATTAGGTGGCGACATAGTGGGTAGGTTGTGATATTAGACTTTTGTGCTTCCCACCAGCACACAGGAGTAGCCTTCAAGGATTCCTCCAAGGCCAATAAATGTTGCGGCTCTTCCACCTTCTCTTCAAAATCTGTAAGAAAGGTGCTCAGATTAGGAAATCCCTCGTATGTTGGTAGTGTGCACTCCTCTGTGGCTACCCATCGCAGTGACTCTGTGATCCTTGTGCATCTCCTAAATGACAGTGCATGCATCCGGTTCTGCCAATTCTTGAGTGCCTCATCCAAATCCGACGATGCTAAATTGAAATTGCGCCAACCCAATTCAGTTTCTGCAGTACGATTAATGTAATCCTCAGATATATTGTATATACTATCCCATCCCTCCGTAAATTCATCTCTTGCCGGTTCAACGTATCGCTGCCCTTCCGCAGGATCCAAAGGTGTGATGACCATCATCTCGCGATTCTCAAATGACATTGTCTACTTCTTGAAGTTGATAACCCCTAGATTATTGAATGCCCAGTCGATCCCTAGTTGTTAGGATATTCCTATACTCCATCCTAGTCCTACTAGCCTCTTTGTCATTTTCATTTTCAATCTTTTAGGGTTTGCATGCACTTTTAGGGTTTTCATGCATTCTAGGTTTACATGCATTTTGCGAGCATCCTAGTCATCAGTCCCAGCACCTAGCTCTTAGTTAGCTAGCCCTAGGAGCTTCCTCCTGATTAGTTTAGGCCCTCCTAGTTCCTAGTGCGCCCTTCCTTCACCTACTGCATAAGAAAGGTGCATTTCTTCACCTACCAGTCCAGTTATGTTCAGTTAACTGAGTTCTCTCCCTAATTTTAGGATTGACTCACTCTTAGCTGAACTTATCACTCCATTGGACCTCCATTGTGACTAGATAGCCTATTCTGACTCTAGTTAGCTCCATGAGCACCCTCCACTGAGCCTCCTTCAGTACATTAGTGCTTCCATGTTCCAGTTACACCTACCACACTCAGTTAGAATCAATTTGACTCCTGGTTGACTATTACATGTGCGTTAATGACTTTACTGATGATGAGTTGGACTCCTAGTTATGCCTTGATGACACTCCACTAATTATACATCTATCCATGCAGGCTAATTCAAATCACACCTAGTGTATTCGAATCTTGAGCATTGTATATTTAATGTTTTACTATTTAGATTAATGTAACATGTGTAGTTATTCTCCCTCTATCTGAGCTCCTTTGGATCTATGTTCTTCTGATCTATTCTTCTTCTGTTATTCCTAAATTCTTTCATTGTGAGGTTTACATAATCTCTTTAGATCTATTGTGAGAATTTTCACATGGTATTAGAGCCATTTGAGAGTATATTCTACCTCCATTCTTGAGATTTTTTTGCAGGTATTTCGAAGTTCCAGCAGTTGCAGCAGCAGTATCAGTAGTTTCACTTTTGCACTCGTTCCATTAGTCAAGATGAGCAATTCGAATGCTCCTTCCTCTCCTATGATCCTCACTCCCTTCAGTTACTTTGAATGGAAGGGTGAGATGAAATTACACTTGTGTAATAGACAACTAAATAGAATGGTATTTGAAAGAGATGCCATACCACATATAGCTGTAGAGAGAATCAAGCATCTAAATAAAATGGATGAATCCTTTGGATTCATATGTCTTCATATGTCTAAAGATCTACTGTTTCATGTTGAAGGAGTGAAGTCTCCAAATGAGTTATGGACAAAATTGGAGAGTCTCTTTGGAAAACAAGATGGGCTAAGAGGCCACATTCTAAAAAATGAATTGGTTTCCCTACAACCCAGCAATTTCGAAAGCATTCAAGAATTCTTCTCAAAATTTCAGAAATTGGTTTTAAAATGCAAGCATTGTGGCATCACTAAAAGTGATGAGCATTTGGTGCTCTCCATTCTGAGCAAACTTGGATCTCAATTTTCTGTCTTTGTATCTACCTTCCATTCTAGGCGAATTTCAATCCCTGGATGGAAGTTTCCCACCTTAACAGCCTTTACTAAAGCTCTCATTCAAGAAGAGGACAAATTGATTCAAATGGGTGCCATCAAGGCCTCCAAAGATCTAGCTCTTCTAGCTGGAGAAGCAAGTGGGACGAATGTGAAAGGGAGGCCAAAAGACAAGGATAAGAAGCTATCTAAATTCAAGAAGGACAAACACAAGAGACCTGCATGTTCCTACTGCAAGAGAGGAAACCATCCTGAGAAAGCTTGCATGCACAAGAAAATAGACCTACTTACCAAGCTTCTTGAACAGAACAAAATTGCTATTCCACAAGATGCAAAGATGTATGATTCTGGAAGTGGATCTGATGGTCATGGGGATTGCCATGCATTGATGACCGGTTTTTCAAAATCTAAATCCCTCGTCATAGATTCTGGAGCCTCCAATCACATGGTTGCCTCTGAAGAATCATTTTCTTCTTTAGATCTCATTGATGGGCCTACTATTCACATGGGAGACAACTCTCATATTTCTGCCAAAGTATTGGGTACAATACATATGGAGCATGGGAAGTTCAAGAATGTTCTATTCATTCCCTTCTTGATAGAAAATTTGTTGTCTGTATATCAGATGACTCACACTGGATCACCTAAGAAGGTGACTTTTGATTTCGACATAGTTGAGATTACAGAGATCTCCACTGGGAAGACTATAGCAAAAGGGTTTGCAAATCATGCCTCCAAGGCATATGAGTTCTCTCATTTTCTACCCTTCTTTCTTCCTACTTCCTCAGAATCTGATGAAGATTCGAGTGACTCCTCTTCTGATGAAGACATAGAACAAGATCTTGATGTTGAGATCAAAGTTCAAGAAGTTTCAGAACTAGAACCAACACATGTTCTCAATCCAGATTCAAGGCCTACATGGGATCACACATTCCTTGCAACTA